>JAREIS010000047.1:2677500-3277500 GCA_030060385.1 Muscicapa striata striata
CTTTTCCTTCAGCAATGCCCACATTTTGACTCTCCTGAGGCAAGAAAAGGGTGCAGGTACATCCCACATGATACAATAAACAACCACTTTTTTAAACACCCCTTCCCTGTTTCTTTTAATTTCCCTTTCAAAAGTAAGGAACAACTCACAGGTTTAAAAATGCACCTTCTGAAGCTCCAGGTCTCTAATTCTGCAACCTTTTCATTTTTCCCCTGCCCATCCTGGAATTCCTGGCACACTACACTTACTGCAAAATTGCAAAAATAACAGAAATTATTAGCATGATGGAAAAGTAGAAAACTCTGTTCCTAAAAGCTGAAAGGCTTACAAGGCAGGATAGGGAAAGGACTGATGCCCTACAAGAACATGTCTCTCAAGTGACACAATCTTCAGTACCTGGTTACAGCCTCCAGTCTGCAGACCAGTGGGATGAAGCTCCCAGGATGTGATTGGGCCAAATAAAATATTCTTATTAAAAGTCCCATTTTGATTTCTGGACAACTTAATGAGATTTTTTTTTCCCACTCCTGAAATTTTCTTCAATGTTGAGGAAATCTGTGGTTGTTTAATGATTCTTCATCACGTTGGTAATACAATGACATTTTAGGAATGCAAACTGCCTGATGGATGAAAAGATGAAAAGGAAGAGCCTTTCTCCAAGAAAAGAGTCTCTAGCAAGCTTTAAATTTGAGTAACATTTATGGCCAAAAGTGCTTTGAATGTATCATTAGGACTTTTCATGTGTTTCCAAACCACTCCATTTATTTGAGATGAAAATGGACTTTTGATATTTTTTTTCTTCCGGGCAAGTCTGAGTCCTGCACCAAAAGGGTTTTGCTGTAAGCTGAAGATACCCTAAGCCATGAGTGTGCTCTGCTATTTTCCATGAAATTTAAGATTGCAGTCAGCTGTCAGACTTCTGTTTCCTATTTTACCAGAAGACATAATTCATCCTGGGAGCTGACTTAAAAGTGGAATTTCAGCAAGACTAGACAACTGGAATTTGAGGACATATGCTTTCCCTTTTGAAAAGGTCACTCTGTGCCTGGAACACAATCTCTCATTTCTGCTCTTGCTCCTTTGCAGTTTTGGGAAGTGAAATATTCCACAGAAATTTTGAAAATATCCAGAGCAAGGAGATATCTCTGACTAATAGTTTAGATCATTTTACCCTTACTGTGGTTTTCCTGGTGAAGCTACTTATTAATACATTAGCTTCTTTAAATTTCAAAGCAAAAACCTCTTCCATTTACTATTTACACACACCATGACAAAGCCCAGGTGTTCAAAGTGCCTGAAAATCTGTAAGCCAGGTAGACAAAGCCTGACTCAGAGATCAAGTCATTTTACCCTGGAGAAAACAAGTCAGTTATATTCATTATCTATTGATATGTTGCTGTAATATTTTTTTTTCCCAACCTAAATGGTGAGAAACAGTAAAACTTTAAAATGAATTGCTGGGTCATAATTGAATGTGAAGTATCTTGTACTGTCAGATTTTAAGTCTGTTCCTTTTTCCTTTATTCCCAGAGTATGTACCCATGGGTGAAACTGATGGGGAAATTTCTTTTTCTTAGATTTGAAGACTTAAAGGGTTTCTGAAGAGGAAAGATGCCTTGCAGCCTGGTAGAGCTCTCTGGTGTGGGAAGACACCCAGCCCTTCCCAGAGACCCCAAGGATGGCCAAATTGTAGAGCTCCATCTTGCAGAGCTGGCCTCAGCACAGCCCCAAAATGCCTCCAGAGGAGAAGGCTCTGGGTATTTACTGCCACCAGGGTCATTGTTTTGCCCTTAGAGAAAAACACCAATAATTACAACTTGTCATTCTTCCATGATCAAAGTGGCCAGGCTGCTGATATGCAATAAAAATAACCAAAGAATCAAAGGCAGCATTTCAAAGTAATTTTTAGGAAGGCAAGAGATCAAGTGATCCAATCTTTCTGGCCACTTCAACAAATATAGGGTGGTGATTAGCAAATAAAACTGGGTAATTGTAGTTTTCTGCTCAACTCAGTATAATTTGTTGAAGTATCTATGTCAATCAAAATTATATTTAGATTGACACTGTAGGGATATGTAAAACCTATTTATTCTGAATAAATATTTAAAGAGATTATATAAGCAGTGATGTCCAAAGCTGAGGGATTTTCCCTGAAAAGATGAAGATTAGTTATTGATAATAGCTTAACATAAAACTACTCATCTGTTTTTCTAGAATAGTCTAAGGATTAATAATTATAGCCCTAGATTTTTGAAATGGAAAAATTCCTCCCTCCCATCCCAAATAATCAGTTCTGGATTTCTTTGTCTTCACATCTCCAGTGGCATTTGAAATATCCACTCAGACTGAGGGGTAAAAATGGATTTCTGGGATAATATCTGGAAGGTGTGCAGGACAGGCTGGGCATCTTCAGAAATGGGCTCTTGAACAGCCAGTGCTAACAGAATCCTGTCATTCACAAAGTAAGTAACTGTAGGCAATGGGATAAAAATGGTTTTAATCTGGCTTGGCTTTCTCTAGGAGCTTCCACAAAACCAGGAGTTGAACAAAACCCTCAGATTTCAAAAGAAATTCATTGGCAGAGCAAGTAATTTTGTTTTGAAATGTTATTTTCCACATAATGTATCAACCCTGTTTCTCAAAAGGGTAAATGGAAACATACTACTGGTATCAATGGAAACCCAAAATTTCAAACTTGGAAAGAAAGTTAACGCAACAAAAAATCTTGAATTATCCCATTTTGCTAAGAAACTTGAGATTATCAGGACTGTAAGTTTGTTATTTTAATATTGCAACTAAAGCAAAAAAACTGAATGTAGACTAGTCCTTACTTGCTCTAAAATATTATTTATTTCAAAGCCAAGGATGATAGAATCCTTCTAGGAGCCTCCTGTCAAAAGCAGAAGTTTCCTGCTCTCAATCATTTCCTAGCCCTGAAGCTTGTAATGCTTGAAGTGAGTTTGTCTGGAGTTATTAATTTTCTCCAAGTCTTTCAGAAGGAGAACTATCAAAAATAGATGCATGCAAATGTATCATTTAACTAAAAAGCATAATGCATGCAAAATTTGGCCTTGAGTAAAAGATATCAAGTAGGTCACTTTAATCACTGACTTGGATGTTTTTTAGTTCCTTTCAAGTCTTTCTGTCAAAATATCAAGACCTTGAAAAAAGTCAAGAAAATGTATTTTCCATTGCAAAATTGGTGATGTCCTGACCCTTCCAGCTTGTTCTCTCTCATGCAGGGCACTGTTGTTCCTCAGTCCTCCACACCTACATGTTTTACTCCTCCTGGGCACACTGTTTTTTGGTCCCATTTGTACAGAAATAATAAATGAAGGCTTTTTAGTGTTCTGGGGAGACTACATACTAAATTTCCAAGAATTTGGAATTGCTAAGAATTCTGGATACTCGATTCCCTTTAAAATTGATGTCCTGTGCTCCCTGGATTTTTTTTTTTCTTTTTTGTACCCAGAACCTGCACCTTAAGCTGTTTCAGAAGTGCTCTTGGTAGTATCATATCATTTCTCCTGCCTTTGCAAGCACCAATGGAGCCTGCAGTAGCAGAGATGGGCAGATTTCAATTTTTCAAGATGACATTTCCCTAGAAACTCAAAATTCTATCATACCTGCATTCCCATTCCCCTTCAGGAAGATCTTTAGGGTACACATTTATTTCTTATCTTTCTGAGTAAAAGACAGAGAAGTAAAAACATTTTAACTGCTTTTTAAGCAATATGTTAATTGACCCAGCTCCCTTTGATGATTTACATATCTTAACAAAAGAGAAAAAACAAAAGAATGAACTAACTCAAACAGCATTGCTGCAATACTTTTCTTTTACAACCTGATGAAACACAACCTTTTATACCTTGGCATTATATTTCTTTTACCACCTTTCATTTCATAGCATTTTTGCACATGGAGAGGAATATGCCTGGTTTAATTTGCTTTTACAGCTGTGTTGTATAGGCTTTGCTGGTGTTTTGTGGATCACAGATGGAGAAACATTGGACTAGAAACTGTGTAACTATCCCACCACTCCTCACCTACATGCAATTGTCTGTAAAATCTTAAACTCCTTCACTTTTTTATGGTCTCTTGGAATCCTATTTTCCCACTGAAAGTTAAAAATCCATATAATTTTTAGTGGCATTCCATTGTGTTATTCTCAAAAGACTTTTGTTTAAAATCAAACAGATGCTTTTTTCTCTTTTCTTTTCTTTTCTCTTTTTTTTTTTGCTCTAGATGACAACTTATTAGCACAATAAACTTCCTCTTTATGTGACTGTTCTGAGCTTTTTTTGTTATCCCAAATGGACTCATTGCATTTAGATAATACATTTATTTACAACCCCACTCAAACCATCTGCTCCTTTTAATGTTTTTTTTTTTTTTTTTTTTTGAAAAGTCTTAAAACTTCAAGATGAATCTATTGTGGTGTGAGGATGTTGATGGTTGTAAAAATTAAGAGGACTGGGAGAGAAGGCTTCTCTGGGGTGAGTCACTGCCATTGCATCTTCTGAGCCTTAGATGGAGATCAGGACATGTTATCCCTGAGGAGCTTGGCTCCTGGAAAGGAAAACATTCACCAACAGCCACCATTGCCTGAGACCAGGGGTCCAACAGGTTTGCAGCCTGCCTCTGGTCTGGCCAGCCACTCTGCTTGCCCCTGTTTGAGTGCTGGGAAGCTTTGGGATCTTGTCCACAGCCTTGCTAAGAAGAAAGAAAATGACATGTGCTGATCTCCTCAGAGCAGGCTGTTTCACAGCAGCTGGCCACACTGAGCAAGGACAGTTTCCTCTTGGTAAATCCATACTGTTCCTCCTCATTGTCTTGTCCTTCATGTATTTGGCAGTGGCTTCTGTGAGGATGTGCTGCACAATTCTGTCAAGGAAGGGAGGTTAAACTTCCCCACCTGTAGCTCCCTCTGCCTTTTCCTGAGGGTGGTTTGCCACAGATTTCCAAATGTGAATGTTACCTGCCATGAATCAATAGATCAGCAGTCTTACATGTGGCCTGTCCAAATCTCAGGGATCATCCAGGTCCTGCAAACCCCTAATCCCTGATCCTTGCCAATCATGGGCAGTGCTCTCTGCCCCAGCCTTAGCACGTGGAAGGAAAGGGCTCCACGCTGATATTTCGTGCTCCAAGTGCTACTGATGGATGCCACAGTTAGAAAGAAGTGCTGGGATTGAACAGCTGGGAGGACACAGATGGAGTAAGAAATGGTAAATGGCTGACAGCCACATCAACAGACAAAGGATACGTGTTATTTATTTTGGGTTGTTGATGTTGAAGACAAAGCAAATTTAAGTATTTGGGAATGAAGCAGATGGGATGGACGTGGCTTCCAGAAGCATGGGAAGAGGACAGCATTTCACCAAATGCATATGTCAAGTCATATGCCAGCAGGGATCACAAAAATAGATATTTACATTTGCAGCAATTGTGGAGCAGCTTTCTGCGAGGCGGAAAACAAAGCTTTTCTGTCAGCCATTGGTGAATGAACGTGCTCTTCCTGGAACAATCTGTACTTTGAAACTGCATAGCTGGGGCTGGAAGTAAACTAATGGAGCTAATGAGAGCTATTCCAAGCTCCACACTATTGTAATTCATGTCTTTCTAGAATCCCCATGCTGCAGATGTGAAAGACAAGCCCATAGGCAGCAGAGGCTGAACTGCAGAGCCTTCCCAGCCTTTGGACCAGGTGTGCTCCAGCTCCTGCCACAGCATCACAACCCCTCATTTCCCACCTTCCCTTCCTGCCACCAGCACTTTACATGCAGACCATGAGATTTTCCTCATGTTTCACTACACCATGAGACCTGTGCCTTGGCTGAGGTCTGTGACTGCAATAAAAATGTGCCATTCACCTCTGAAATTTGGCAGGTTTCAGTAAGAATAAACACTTTACATTTCTTTAGATCTTCTGTGCTGGCTGCTCCCCACTTGGAGAATACACATCACATCAAGAGCTCACAGCTTTCAATGTCAGCAGTTTATCTGGTGAGAGAGAAAAAGAAGCCTGTTCCTTTTAAATTAGCGAATATTTGCTCTAAGATTTAGTGATTTGGATTATATATTAAAGCTTAAATAGCCTGAGGTGAAAAATAGAAAGAAATTAGCTGGTTTACCGAATATGATGATAGGAGAGAAGCATATAATTAGATTGAATAGACATAAAACCACCTCTTTAAAACCTGCTCATTATTGTTTTAATACTTGGAATGTGCATTTGCCATGGTGGTTGTGTGCAGCTACAGCTAAATTACTGCTACAGCAAGGCTGTTGTTCAGGTCCTTGGGTTTTGTACTTCCCCTTTTCCTGAGGAATTCTCTTTTTGTCTTTAAATACCTTTTTCCTAAAAAAAAAACCTCTAGAAGCAAAGGGAAACTGAAATCTTCTGTGTTAGTCATAGAGGAATACTGCATAACTCACCAAATTGCCCTTTTGTCCTATAATTGTGTGAAAAGCATGTTGAGGGATTGCTACAGGCTAATAAGAGGGGGATGTAGAAGGATTTTTTGAAATGCTGTGAAATTTACTTTTCAGTTGTGACCAGTAGAAATTTAGAAGGTTATTAATGAGAATTCATACTGTGCTGCACATTTTCTACTTAAGCTAAATGTAGCATTTGTCAGAGAAAGTAATTTTCCTGTCCATTTGTATTCATCACAATTATATATACCATGTTTTATGCTTTTGCTATTCAAAGAGGTGTATTTTCCTCTAGGTATATTATCCATGACTACAGTACAAGAAAAATAATTGATTTTCTCTCTAATATTTTTATGAACTACAGTCAAGCAGATGCTGTTGGGTTTGTAATCAAACATATTGGGCTGCAGTACCAGAGTGGCAGTCAGAAAACTACCCTTGAGTAACTTATGAAAAATTAAGTAATTTCCTAAATATTACAGAAATTAGAATGTGCTTCTTGTTTCTCAAAAGTTGTCCAAAGTTCAAAAACTTTTTTTTTTCTTTTTTTCCCCCCATTTCAGGCAAGTTAACAGGTGTTTTTCCAATTTTGTAAACAGTCACACTGCATTTGTTAACATGATAGTCTTCAAGTAATTTGAATTACTTCAGTGAAAACAGCTCCTAATGTTTTGAGGTTCAATTGCACAAGAGCTTGCAGTTAATAAAGCACAGCAGTCTGCAGCGTGAACCTCCTGGGATCACATCCATCTTTTCCTTTCTCCATCAGGAGTCACAGCTACAGCTCGTTTGGGAAGAGCACAGGGTCTCCATCCTCCCAGGACAGATGTGTCAGTCTAAAAGGGCTGCAGGGAAAGCTCCCTGTGCTGCTCAAGCCAGCACACCTCTTAAGACAATAAAGTGTCTGAGCCCCTGCATTATTAACCACCAAAAAGCCTTCTCTTCCCGAGCGGAGTGCTCAATCATTTAAACTTCTCCTGGCAAATTAGCAGCAGCACTGTAATGGTGCAGCTGGCTATAAATGGAGGCAGGTTGCCCGTGGCAATGTCAGGGGATGTTGTCAGGCCGAGGGTGCTGGCGGTAATGCGTGCTGACAGCTCCCCGGTGCTGCTCCTCCGGGGCTGCGGGCACGGAGCGGCCGGGATCGGCACGGACCGGCACCGGCACCGGGCAGGATCGGCACGGACCCGCACCGGCACCGGGACCACGGCAGTGCCCTGCTGCAGCACGGAGCACTGCTCCAGAACCACGGCACTGTCCTGCTTCAGCATCACTGTCCTGATTCAGCATCACTGCCCTGATTCAGCATCACTGCCCTGCCGTGCTCCAGCACCACTGCCCTGCTCCAGCAGAGTCCTGCTCCAGAACCATGGCACTGCCCTGCTCCAGAACCACGGCACTGCCGTGCTCTAGCATCACTGCTCTGCCCTGCTCCAGCACGGAGCACTGCTCCAGAATCATGGCACTGCCCTGCTCCAGCATCACTGTCCTGCTCCAGAACCCCTGCCCTGCTCCAGCACCACTGCACTGCTGCAGCATCACTGCCCTGCTCCAGAACCATGGCACTGCACTGCTCTAGAACCACTGCTCTGCTCCAGCATCACTGCCCTGCCCCAGCATCACTGCCCTGCTCCAGCATCACTGCCCTGCTCCAGAACCATGGCACTGCACTGCTCTAGAACCACTGCCCTGCCCCAGAATCACTGCCCTGCTCCAGAATCACTGCCCTGCTCCAGAATCACTGCCCTGCCCCAGCATCACTGCCCTGCTCCAGAATCACTGCCCTGCCCCAGAATCACTGCCCTGCCCCAGCATCACTGCCCTGCTCCAGAACCATGGCACTGCCCTGCCCCAGAACCATTGCCCTGCTCCAGAATCACTGCCCTGCCCCAGAATCACTGTCCTGCCCCAGAATCACTGCCCTGCCCCAGAATCACTGCCCTGCCCCAGAATCACTGCCCTGCTCTGGTGTCACTGCTCTGCTCCAGCATCACTGTCCTGCCCAAAGCCTGGCAAACAAGAACTGCCCAAAGAGTCATTTCTCACTCATGGGATTGAAGTTACCAAGACTTTAACTGTTTGCATTCTGGGAACGTGCTGTTCTGACCTTCCTAGTGCCTTCCCTCTAAGCTGCTTTCACAACTCGTTGAATCCTTAAAAGGATGAACAGTAGAAGTAGCAAAACAGCAGGTAGCTTTAGAAACATTGGATAATCTGTAACAATTCTCCTTTTCAATGAGTCTCTGTGCTTTGGATGGACACCATTCCTGTCTGCAGTTCTCAAAAGATGCAGCACTGATTTAAGTGTATTGACTAAAGATAAACCACTGGTCTACATCTCAATCAAATGTGATTTTCTCTCTCTTTACTGAGGGTTTTTTAAATCTTTTTCCATGTAAGTCTCAAATACTTTATTGCCAGTGTTTATCTGCTTTGATAGCCTGAAGTTAAAGTAATGGATTTTTAGGCTTCATCACATTAATCAATAACAAAATGGCACATTCAACTTCCTCATATTCAATTTCCATTTGATATTAACAACTGTAGTAAATGTAGTGGTAAATATTAGATTTTGTGTAAATATTTTGAGAATGGGGTGTTCTTGGTAATTTGAAGAGAGAATTGTGGCATGAAATAATAAATCAATACTATTTAAATAAAGCCATGGCAAAATCAGCTTTCTTGTTTACATCTCACAAGTCAAATGAAGCAAAACTATCGGACTTTTATGGTTTTGAATTAGTTTGTTTTTAAATAAAGAAGTAGTAAAAGTGGTATATAATACATTTAGTCTGAGTACTAAGTAAAGTTTTAAGACTTGAAAGAAATATCTCTTTCATATAGGCATTTATTGTGCAATTTATCTCATCAGGTTTGAGAAATTGTCCTCAGGCTTTTCAGTTTATAGGCCTATTAGTGTTATTGTAAACACTGTTGCAAAGTCACTCAAAGTTCTGACAATAAAAGGAGAGCCTAGATGAGTAGAAAGGTTAATTTCATGGAGAAGCTTTCATGGAATTCTGTTGTCTTTATGCTGGACATTATTGATCAAATCACTGGACAGATGCCATGAAAGGGAAAGGTATTTTAGGGCCCTGTGTGATGGGATGGCACAGAGGAGGTGGTGTCTCTTGCTGCACAGAATAGAACCTCACAAGGGATCTGTATTCTTTGAGTCATATTTCCAGAAGTGCATTTCTGTGCCCCTTTCAGCTGGAATCGAGGCACAATCAAACTTCAGATTTATAATTAGAAATTGATTTTTTTGGATTTGTGTGACTTAGAGCTCTGGTTGGTGCATGTCTTATGATTGGCAACCTTAGCCAGGGAGACAAGATTGAAAAGGTCACCAAGTTATCCATCCTTTTAACTCAGGGTGATAAATCCAGGCAATGATTGAGGGAGAGAAGTAGATGGGCTGGAGAAGCTTATCTCAGAGTTTGCTGTGCTTCCTGTCTAGGGATACTGATAAGGTGTAAATCACATGCTACAGAGTGGCTCTCCAGGTGAAGGTTATCTGTCCCAGCATTGGGGCATGTCTGCCAGAACTTCCAGAAAGTCCCAGGATGTGGAGGTGGAGGCAGAGTGATGTCCAGAGCAGCTCATGGAAACCCCTGAAATCTCCTGCCCAGCCTTTAGCCCTGGGGTAACAAGCAAAAGCTCTTCCCAGGGGCTGGGGATCACCCTCATGCTGTTGGTGAGGGTGTGACACAAACCCCTGGCTGAACCCTTGCTCAGCATGAAAACCAGGTGTGACACAGGAAGGCTGAGGCAGAGCAGGTGCATGGTCACAGCTGTGCTCCAAGCACAGTGCTGTGCTGGTCAGGAGCATGCCATGGCATTGCTGGTACCACCAGAAGTCCTGCTACTCCCATCATGTCAGGACTTTGCCCTGCACCATTCCTGGGACACTCAGCAAACTCTGTGCCTGTGCTTGGGCTCTCTCTTGCCTTTGGCAGAACACTCTGCTTGTAGGTCCAGGAGTTCTGGTTCTCTGCTGCTGCAGCAGCACTTTCTCTGCCTCAGAACAGGGGGAACTGGTGCTGTGGTGCTTTCTGTACTCTGAGGAATGCTCATCTCTGCAAGATATATTCTGGAGGAACAGTGAAATAGTGTGTATGTTTTTCCATGATATAGAGAAAAATTAATTACAGCTAAGAATGTTCTGCTCAATTATGAGAAGAGATGGTCTTGGATCACTAGGATAGAGATGAGAGCATTTATATGGCGGGCACAGGCAGCTGTAGGAAAAGAGAAGGGTCAGAAATGATGCTCTAAAAGATGAATATTTTATCTGTTTTACCTAAATTGTACCTTAGCCAAAAGCCCAGACAACACAGTGTAAAAGAGAGTAGGACATCTCAAAATAAAAAGCTTTCAGTTCACTAAAACTTCATTTATTATGGGCTTGAGAAGCAACTAAAATAGGAAAGTGCTGAATGGGCCTGCTAGGAAACATAAAGCAGGAAAGCCTTCTTTCACTTACTGATTCCATTTTGGTTGCCATCCTCCTCCATCATGTTTATCCTCTCGAGAGCTCAGGCCAGGAGGCTTCTTCCCTGGCACAGTGCCCTCCAGGCATAGCTGCAGTACAGCCAAGACCCAAATACAGCTGTTTATTCTCAGAGGAGTGAATGCTCTTGGAGGAATACAGGTGAGAGCAGGCATGGCTGAGGCTCACAGGGACAGTGGGGCTCTAGTTACAGACTGTGCCTTCAGACTCAGTGACTTTAAAGATGTTTTTTCCTCTGGTGTTTCCTGAGTTATCTGAGCCTCCTTCCACAATAATAATTTACAGATAGTATAAATAATGCTTGTTAATCCAAGCATCTTTTTATGTCTTCTCTTGTCAAGCCAACTTTTCCAACTTCTCACAGTGTCAGCTTATATATAATGGTGTTAATATCAGAGAGAAAAGTAGGATTATGAGCATTGAAGTATAGTCAAGGTGGTATAATTTAACAAGAGAAAATCTGAAACTGCACCCATTGGTCTCATAGCAGTCACAGCTTTTTATAAGAAACAAAACAATGGTTAAAATATATATCAAGAGAAGGGTAAAGTTTAAACATATTTGTGATTTTCATTTTAATGCCTCTTTCCAATCCACTAATATGCCTTTGCAGGAAGGAAATGCCTGCAGTGGTTATTTATTTACATGTGTGTAGGTGGAACAGATTCACAATGTTGAGTTGTGGCCAGGGAGAACAGCACCTACACATCTGTCCTGAACCTAGCCCTGCCCTTGAGATGAAAGATTTCCACCCTTCTGATTCTCAGGAGGAAAACAAACCTCAGGTGTACAAAGAAAAGCAGGTGGTGGTGTTTTACTCTCCTGATTTGACTTGAAAGAGATGTAATTCAGTTGAGCTGTGGCCAGAAGGCATCTTCTGCTGGCCCCAGCTGGTTTTGGACCAGCAGGTTGATGATAAACTCTTGGCTGAAAAATATCATGATTTACAGGTCTGAAAGTGTTCAAGGGGTTTCAGGGTCAGAGCAGTTAGTGCTTGCCATGCAGTGAGTGCACTAGATGTGTCATACAGCTGGCTGGCTGGCTGGTTTCACTGGGATCTGTGAAACCCCACAGCTCCTCCTTGGGGTGCAGTGCTGTGCTGGTGGCCCCAGCAGCTCTTCAGGGAGCCTTGGGAAGGACCAGCACTTCTAGAGAACTTGCCTATCCAAAGCCTGAATGTCTGCTTGGAAACACAACACTCCAACCATTTTAATAAGAGCCAGAATTCAAAATAAAATTCTTTTAATAGAGCCTGTTGGAGGATACATTTACATTCAGCAATGTTTCATGTAGCTCCATAAATAGTCCACAGGCAGAAACAAGGCAGGAACACATTTGCAGTTCTCTCTTTACTCAGTTTTCCCATCCTCCCTCTCCCTGACCTTTCCTTTCAGGGGATTTGGCAGCTTAACCTCATCAAGTTAAACTCAATATGTGTTGAGGCCCTGTGTGCTCAGAATGGCTGCTCCTTTTCCAGCTTCATCTGCCCATCCAGTAAGATGTCACTGCCTCTCCCACTGAAATTCCATGTCACTTTATACTGTGCTCTCCTTCATGCACATCATCTCTTCCTGCATCCTTCTTTCTAGAATTGAGTACAATTGTGTGTATATATGTAATATGAA
This sequence comes from Muscicapa striata striata, assembly GCA_030060385.1. NCBI lineage: Eukaryota > Metazoa > Chordata > Aves > Passeriformes > Muscicapidae > Muscicapa > Muscicapa striata. The sequence continues at coordinate 2,690,077 of JAREIS010000047.1, forward strand.
AAATAATTGATTTAAAATATTTATAATAAATTATATGGATCATTAGTCAGCAATTAAATGTGTGGAACATAAAGGTTCATTTTATTCATGAAGTCAGAATTTTCAGAAAAGAAGAGATTAGATTGGTGCTGTGGTGGAGGAGATCTACAAGGTGTCAATGTCAGCCTCAACAGGGACAGAACTGAAAGAAATGGAGCAGGGCTTGTAGGAGGTCAGACACAGATGAGGTGGCAAGGAGCTGGTTAGGAGCTAGCTGGAAATGTAGAAAACTGGAGTGTGAGTTTGATATTGCTGTGATGATTACCAGGGAAGGGAAGGGGTGGTGAGTCTGAAAATGCAGAAATTCTGTGGCAGTTCATCCATGGACTAGAGAGGCAGCTCTGGCAGGGAGGATGAGGAAAAGCTAATGAGGACAAGGTACAAAAGTGAATTAAAATTTTTGATCAGGTAAACTTGAAAGTTGTGTAAACCTACAGCTGAATATACTGACTCCTTGCTAGGAAAACATGGGAACATAGGATGGATGGCATGTTGCAAGATCACAGGATCATGAGGTTGGAAGAGACCCCCAAGGTCATTGAGTCCAGATGTGTGATGTGGCACTGGCACAGGCTGCTGGTGCATGAGTGTGCTGGGATCATGAAAACCTTCCTGGGGATTTATGGAAGGTTTAAAATAATAACTCTGTAAACACAGAGCAAAAACTCTTCTTGCACCTTGCCACAAACACATTGCAGGGTGGCTGTGAGCAGGGTCTGCAGAGCCTCTGTGTGCCTTGAGAAACCAGAGGAATGTGTCTTTTATCCACTCTTACCCAGTGAAATGAAAGCTGCAGCAAGGTTTGTCTAAGAGCTGTGACCTCTCAGCAACTCTACTGTTCTTTCTGATGGTGACAAACACTTGAATTTAAACCAAGTCAGACTTTTGACAGAGGATGGGAGAAACCATTTGAATAAAGAAAATATTATTGTGCCAGCCCTTCCCTTGAAGTGACACCAAAAAGTTCTCTGGAGTGCTTTGGCTCCTGCCATCACTCGCCCTTTCCACAGGTTTGAAACTACTTTTTTCTCACAGTTATAATCCACATAATCCTACTATGTGAGTTTAGATAAGAATTAAATTAGCAGCAGAGTATTGTAAGTGGAAAATTGGCTTGTAGAATTCTACACAGAGACTGAGCACTGCTCACTTTGGGGTCAGTAGCAGGTTTACTGCAAGGCAGTCAGCACAGAGGAGTCAGGGATATTAATTGTAAGGTTTCCATTTCCTCAATGAGTCTGGTTTTTCACCTTGTATTAAATTAAGAAAATCGTGGAACAATACTCAGTATTTACCTTTCAACTTCATTGAATAAATATTGGAATGCTTGAAATAAAAACTTTCACAGCATAAGTAAGGGTCTTCATATTCTTTCTTTTAAAAGCACAAAGAAGACCTAAAACAGCAACTCTTTAATAATACAATAGTACTACAGCTAGGAATTGAAAGCATGCAAGCTTCCAATCAGCTCATCTGCTCCCTTATGGCAAACAGCATAAATATTTTGGAGGTCTCAAATGTACTTTTATCACTTGCAAGGTAGGAAATAATTCTGCAAAAGTCATCAAAGGAAACCATACTTCTGTAAATGGAGCTCTTGTATCAGTGTAAGCATGCTGTGTCTAATTTGCTTGGATGTCTTTGCTATAAGCATGTACACAACTCCTGGTGTATTAGGAACTTGATATTTTTAGGCTGCTGTTTCTATAGCTGAAGATAACATTCAACTGCACATTCGAGATCCGTGGTATGTGATACTATGAGAAATGCTGATTTAAGGGAAATAATGGCATTAGAAGTAAATAACTATTTTTAAAAAATAAATATAATTAGATTATAAAGCAGCATGAATCAACTCTTCATTGTGATGATTTTTCTCCTTGGGGTGACTGAGACTGGCTGTTTGTAGAGGTTGTAGCAGTTACAATAAGCAGGTTTGTAGTGCGAGCGTAGGTGGCAAAGCAATTTCTACAGAGAGCACAGAAACAGCAGCTCCTTAAACTGGCACTTTGCACTGAGGGCAGCTCTGTGTGAGGTGTGAGGTGGGGAACATGTTCTGTACAAGCACACAGCACAGCCAAAGGTCTGCAGAGCAGAGATAAAATCCTGTCCTGTCAATGGCACAGCACACACAGTGGGGAGGATGAAAGATTACAGCTGTGGCTGTGACCCTCCATGGCACAGCACTAAACCAGACTGGAATATTAACTCTGGACTTTGAGTCCCTGAAACTTCAGAGGGCTTAGGGAACCTCTGGCCTCCCTGTAAAATACATCTTCTGTAAAATCATAGATCCAAAATAATCTCCCATTGTCTAGGAGATCTAATTTATAGAAGTTAAGGAACAGAGATGCTTCTGAAAGATCATTCTGTGTGCATCCTAAATTCATGGATTTTCAGTCAGACTGAGAGGTTCCTGTGGCATTTAAAGTGGCTTTAATTCAAAATGTTTGTAGCACCAACCCCCAGGAGCCAGAACATGCAGCATGCCTAACTCACACCTGCAGAGAGCACTTTAAAGTGTCTGCCTCCCCTTGCTTCCCCTTCCCACTGGCTTGTTGGATTTGATGCTGCTCTTTGTTGTCATATCAGTGTGCTCCCTCATCTCCCTGTCTCGTGGAGCTCTGATGTGCACGTGGCAGAGCAGCCTCTGCTTTGATTTCAAACTGAGTCTGTGGCAGCACAGCACACTTCAGTCTGGAGCAGGGAAGTGAAAAGAGAGAAGAAGAGAAGGCTGAGGTAGTTAGGAGGCAGTGGGCGACCTGGATTATAGCTGGCTATAAAAAGCAGCTCTGTGTGGGCTGGCAGTGCCTGCAGCAGATTAATGCACTGCCAGGTTCCCTCTGCAGGTGGCTGGGGGAGCTGGTGGGGCTGACAGGGCCTCCCAGGTCCCACCTTGCTGGGATTTCCAGGTGTTATTGTCCCTGTCAGATGGACTCAGTTTGAATCCAGAGCTATCTCTGTGACAGCAGTGCCTTCCATCAACACCTGGCCTGTGGGAGGCTGGCACCCCACCCTGCACCCACACATTCCTCCTGCAGGTCTCTAGTCATGCTGACCTCCATTTCTTCTGCAGCATTACTTCTTTCCTCAAGTAAGTTTTTCTGCTGAATGAAATGTCAGCAGATAACATCAGTGCTACTCATAATTTAATAGTTCCAAATACGAGTTGGAGCCTGACTCAACATCCTCTTTCAGTAGACAGCTTGATATTTTGATAATATTTGCCTATAACTCCCTACACTGGGGACTAGCAAGTACAAGAAACACAACTTCAGACACATAAATATCTTACAGGCCTCCCCACCTTGCTTTTGGCAGCTGTCAGATGTAACCCTGGTGTATTCCTTTCTCCTGGCCCAATTCAGCCACCTGAATTTCAAGTGCTTTTCCTTGATGTTGGTATTATCTTGGCTTCTGGAGGGATAATGGCAGCAGGTGAGGCAACTTGTCTCCTTCAGACAATTTTTTTTTTTAATATCCTTCTGAGAGGAGCCATACAGCAGAAAGATGAGCAAAAAGATCTTCTAATATTGCTGGATTATGGTTAATTGAGAAATAAAATTTAGAGAATACAGTACATCCAGGATGTTTTCCAAAATCCCTGTTTTTCAGACCAGACTGTTTTGAGGATCAGAAATGAAAACCAAGAGATGCAATTTTCCAGAGTTGTGAGAAAGCTTTAAGAGAACCAGTTTCTCCAAAGCCACAGTGATTCCTTTTTACTGGAATTTGTCCCTTCAGCAGTATAAATGGATGCTCTTGGTTGGATGTGCTCTCAGCCCTAGGGAATAGGGCTTTGAGGGGAAAAAAAAAAGGTAATAAAAAATCAAAAGCTGTTTTTAAAGAGTGTTTTACCTGTGGGTGTCACATCTACACCTACAGAAGGAACATTTTCCCAGCCTTTGTATTTGGCCTCCACATTTCAGCCCAGGGACAGCCCTGCTGAAGTCCTTACACTCCTTGCTGTAACTCTGTATGTCACATGGATTATTGTGTCACCTGCCAATGGCATCAATAATGCTACAGCTCAGAGGATTCTTACCCACTCCTGCCACTGCCTTTAGAAATCAAGCAGTAACCATGCTGCACAGCAACCTAACAGGACTTAAACATTTAACAGTCATGAGATCCCATTCATAAACTTAGTGACAAAACACAGGTTCAAATTGAAGTTTTTGCCTGTGCAGCTCCTGGTTTCCATGGAACAATGAGCAGTGGGGCTGTAGGACACAGCAGGGTGGAGCAGGACCTGGTGTGTGCTCAGAGAATTCACAAAGCAAAGGGACTGCAGTGCCTGTGATCCCTTTGGGGCAGCCCCATCCCAGGGCTGCAGCACCCAGGAGGGGCACAGCCCCTTCCAGCCCTTCCCAGCCCCTTCCAGCCCTTCCCATCCCCTGCCCAGCCCCTTCCCATCCCTTCCCATCCCCTTCCCATCCCCTTCCCATCCCCTTCCCATCCCCTTCTCATCCCTTCCCATCCCCTTCCCATCCCTTCCCATCCCCTTCCATCCCCTTCCCATCCCTTCCCATCCCCTTCCCATCCCCTTCTCATCCCCTTCCCATCCCTTCCCATCCCCTTCCCATCCCTTCCCATCCCTTCCCATCCCCTTCCCATCCCTTCCCATCCCTTCCCATCCCCTTCCCATCCCCTTCCCATCCCCTTCCACTCCCTTCCCATCCCCTTCCCATCCCCTTCCAGCCCTGCCCAGCCCTTTTCTCCTTTGCAGCCTTGGTCATACAGGAAAAGCTTTGATCAGGCTCTTGGAAGGCCTCCTGAGGAAGCTGTGGTTCCAGGAAAAGTGGGTACTCATACTGGAGTGTTATTTATATTTTCTAAATCACAAGAGACTAAATGGAGTTTGTTGCACACCAGCCACAGGATTTATGGTGAGCAAGTGCTGACACAGAGCACGTACCTCTGAGAAAGTGAACTGTAAGCTGCTAATCCCTCTCTGTCTCTTTTGCATGAGACTACACTTCTTACAAGATGCAGTTTAACCTGAAACTTGACCTGTCTTCCTAAGAAATTAGTTCAATCAATAATTGCTCTCTACTTAGGGATCAAGGGAAAACAGTGGAACTTGCAAAGCTGCTTTGAAATTAATTTCCAGTGAGGTGAAAGCTCATCTTAAAAATTGAAATTTCTCTCTGATTACTGCTGCAGGTAGATTAAAAATCTCTCCTGGTAAGATTGTAACAACTTGTCACAGCAAAGAGCTTAATGATGTTATTTTTTTTTCCTTGCAATACTAGTGATTGTGATAAAACTCCAGCACCTTAATCATTAAGATATGCACTATAAGTGTTAATTGAGATTAGAATTATGTCTATGTTCGGAGCAGCTCCCTCTGAAATGACCTTGTCCCTGGTGCATGACACTGCTAGTTCATTCCTATTTCAATCTTTCAATAGACACAAGGCTAATGTCATTTGAGGATTTGTTCTGATGCAACCCTGCAAGCAGCAGTTTGTGGCAGAATTGGTAAGATAAACCAATAAGGTTCTGCAGAGGTTGTCCACCAGCTTGTGTGGCTGTGCAGGGCTGCAGAGAGAAGTGCTGGCTCCCTGCTGGAGCTGGTGCCCTCAGCTGCAGTGTCCCCTCTGGAGCAGGAGAGGTGCAGGCATGGAATTTGTCTGTCAGTGACAAATAAGTGATTAAAATCCTGTGCTGTCACTCAAATCCTCAAAGTACCATTTAAATGAATATTCTTACCATGGATTAACCACGTGAAATCCACTTGAGGCAATAGCAGGATGCTGTGCTGCCAAGACGATTCCTGTCACTTAACTTGTATTTCCTCTCTCCTGCAAAGTCCCTCTTTGTGCTGCTAATTCTGCCTAAAAGGTGTCTGCATATCCATGTTAGTGAAGTTGCTCATACAGGGCATAAATGTCAAGAAGTCTGTGCTCCCAGTAAAATCTCTCAACCATTACAGGATTTGCTTTGATGACAGACTTTGTGTGAATGGAAGGTGATATATTTATGCTTCAATATAGCTGAGCACTTCCTAAAGAGGAAGTTGTGAAGCATGCTGGATTATTTGCCAAGGGATTGCAAATGTCACAGGCTGCAATTATGTGAGTTCAGAGAAGGAAAAATGCACTAGTGCTGTCAGTTTAGCCCAAATGTCTAGCCCATGTTCCCAGCTCTATGGCACACACTTCATATAGAAACTGGAAACAATTGTACCAACAAATAAATATCCAAATGATCAAACATGGAAGAGCTGATAAACAGGAGGTGTCCTCAATGCCTTCTTTGAGACATGGACTAACAATTTCCCTGCTGTGCGCTGGGTCAAATATTCTGATTTTGCTCTAGAGCCATATTGTCAACCCAATCACTCCTCTGTACAATCCATTGATCCAAAAGTGAAAGAGCTGAGCACAGCTCTTTCTTGGCTGGAAACAGCTGTTCAGCATTGGCAGAACCCACCCCACATTTGCCTGGCAAAGGCCAGGGTGTTTTCTCTTCAACCCTACTTTCTCCTGCCAACTGGTACATGGGAAATGAGAAAAATCCATGAATCTCTCATGTGCTCTGGTCTCCTACCCATAGCTCACACAGACAAGCAATGTTTAGTGGCTTAATCACATATGCCCTTCACTGATGGCACAGTCACCTTTGGAGAAGAGTTAATCTTTGGAAGTTGGGAGGATTTAATGCCAAAAGTTAACAGGCTGCTTGGAGAGTGCTCACTGGTTCTGTGCTTGTAGTTTGAGGCTGCATTCCTGAGACACAAAAATCCTCTGCACTAAAAACATTTCTCTCCCAGAAGGTGCCATAGTAACTACTAAAAATTTTGCTAAAACTAAAGGTGATTTGTAAAAGAGCATAAATTACTCTGTTTTGCAGGACCACTTAATAGCTATCAGCTAGTTAATAGATAAATCTTTCTAACTCAGGAAGTTAAAAATATAGAAAGTCTTAAGTCTATACATTCTTATCACTATCTGGAGTGTCCTAAATGTGCATCTTTCAAGTCTATAAATATCTCAGAATCACTAGAGAGAAAACACTTAGTGTGCTGATGGATTTTCTTTTGACTCTTTAATGAAGCTAATAGACTCGTAAAAAGCATTTGGTAAGGTGGGAGAGGGAGAGAGATTTTAAAAAAGCTTTTTGAAATCTACGGTCTTCAGAGCTTTTCCCTGAGGTGCTTGGAGATTTCCTCTGTTCAGAATCACACTGTGGAAAGGGCATCAACAAAACAGAGAGCATCAGTAAACAGATGAAAACCAGTGCACGAAGTAATGTCAGCACAACTTGTGAGAGCTCCCCCGGACTCAGTTCATGTCTATAATATTGCAAAGATTTCAAAGGTTTCCATTAGTTTTTGGTGGCTTCACATGCAGTATTTTCAATTAGGGAAAAAAAAAAAGCAAAACAAAACAAACAATCAAACAAACCTCCCACACAAAACAAAAAGCTTCATCTCCTTCTCTGTTTTAGACTGTGCTGGGCTGTGGCAGCAGCTGTGATTGCAGGGGGTGACAGGAGCAGAGGCTGCAGGGCTGCTGCCCTTTCCTTTCTGTACCTGTGGGGCTGAAGCTGCCACCTGGGTGACATGGACATGTCTGTGAGAGCAGAGCAGGTGGGGGAGAGAAAAAAAGGAAAAAAAAAAAAAGAAAAAAGCCAAAGAAGCTCCCCAGGGATTCTGTCTGCTCACCTGATATTTCCCAGGCTTTAGAATGGGGAAAAAGAGGTGCAGCACAAGGAAACCCTGGAGGGGCTGGGATGGGATGGGATGGGATGGGATGGGATGGGATGGGATGGGATGGGATGGGATGGGATGGGATGATGGCATGATGGGATAATGGGATGGGATGGGATGGGATGGATAATGGGATAATGGGATAATGGGATAATGGGATAATGGGATAATGGGATAATGGGATAATGGGATAATGGGATAATGGGATAATGGGATAATGGGATAATGGGATAATGGGATAATGGGATAATGGGATGGGATGGGATGGGATGGGATGGGATGGGACGGGGCAATGGGATGGGATAATGGGATGGGACGGGGCAATGGGATGGGATAATGGGATGGGATAATGGGATGGGATAATGGGATGGGATAATGGGATGGGATGGGATGGGATGGGATGGGATGGGATGGGATGGGATGGGATGGACCAGGTTTGGTTAGGCTGGGCTAGGCTAGGCTGGGCCTTGTGCTCCCTCTCTGCAGCTCCATTTCCGAGTGCGCTCAGTTGGGTTGTTGCTGTTCAACCTCCCGCATCAACATATCAAATGTGTTTTGGAAACAGCCTCATTTGTTCAATTACCGTAATAGCAGTTAAAACACACTATGAGCATGGCAGGAATGGTGATGAATGAGGCAGGGAATGACTCCCCTCTCCGTGTTAGCAATTCAGATTTGACTCAAACAGTCTGAGAGGTGAATGCGTTATTCTGCCTCTCATCCTTCTCGTTCCTTCCATCCTCCCCTGTTTTCATTAAGCATAATCTGTGTTGCTGTACTGCAGATCACTGCTGCTGGATGTGCTGTTCCTGCACAGTTAGTTGGTTTGGTCTCTCTTTTGTGTTTCAGTTGCACAGCTTGGTGTGCTAGAGCTGTGCAAGTTATCAGGCTTTCACACCTGTTTTTTCAGTACAGTTTGAAATCTTCTAAATTATTATTCCCTTTCTTGCTTTGTTCTTTCTTCCCTTTAATTTTTTAAAGAAGCAAATGAATGAAAATAGCACCAGTGAAATCTTTTCTTCAGTGTTTCAGTTATTCATGACCAATTTCTGCTCCAAACATCACAGCAACTGACTTTCACTTATTATCTGGGTTACTGTGGATATAACATCCCTAAAAACAATATTCATCTCCAAGCACTGCAAGCCTTGCTTTTCCTGATATCCTGTTATTTGATCCCTGAATTGCAGTTATGCCAGAGAAGTGGAACCGAGCAGATGATGGGCACTTAAATATTTCTTATTTGAAATCATCTGACAAAGTGCCACACAAGAGATTAATGGCTGAAGCAAACACTCGTGAATGGCAAAATTACTCTTAACTGGACTCCAATTCAGGATGAGAAATCAGAGTTCTCAGAGGAGAGAAGCCTTTCAGTAAACAATGTTTGGATTTGTGAGAGATGTCTTGGCAAAACCTGGGCGTCCCTTTGTGCCCCCAAACAAAGCCTGGGTGTGTTTGCTCAGGTGGCCACTGCAGAAGCACAATTTCCATGGGGGCAGCCAGCACTGCTCTGCCTTGCCCTGGCCACGGGGCTGTGGGGAAGGAGCTGTGGCTCTGCAATCCCACAGCCATGCCCAGGACACTGCCAAGGGGCTGCCAGGGCAGCTGGGCTGGGCTGGGCTGGGCTGAGCTCAGCAGGACTGACAGACAGAGCTCTCTGCTGGGCTGGGGTGCAGCAGGACTGACAGACAGAGCTCTCTGCTAGGCTGGGGTACAGCAGGACTGACAGACAGAGCTCTCTGCTGGGCTGGGGTGCAGCAGGACTGACAGACAGAGCTCTCTGCTGGGCTGGGGTGCAGCAGGACTGACAGACAGAGCTCTCTGCTGGGCTGGGGTGCAGCAGGACTGACAGACAGAGCTCTCTGCTGGGCTGGGGTACAGCAGGACTGACAGACAGAGCTCTCTGCTGGGCTGTGTTACAGCAGGACTGACAGACAGAGCTCTCTGCTGGGCTGGGGTGCAGCAGGACTGACAGACAGAGCTCTCTGCTGGGCTGGGGTACAGCAGGACTGACAGACAGAGCTCTCTGCTGGGCTGGGGTGCAGCAGGACTGACAGACAGAGCTCTCTGCTGGGCTGGGGTGCAGCAGGACAGACAGACAGAGCTCTCTGCTGGGCTGGGCTGCAGCAGGACTGACAGACAGAGCTCTCTGCTGGGCTGGGGTGCAGCAGGACTGACAGACAGAGCCCTGTGCCCTGCTCCCCCTGCAGTGAGCAGCAGCACTCAGGGTGCCCGGCTGCCCCAGCCAAGGACTCTGAGTTCTGGCACAGAGCTGTGGCCTCCATCCAAGGATCCAACTTGGCCAGATCCAGCACACTCAGAGCTGTCGAAGGGACTGGAGTCTTTTCTGCCCTCTCTTTCCATGTGTTGAAAGTTAAAAACAACAGCAGTGGTCTGGTTTAGATCCCACGTGTGCCCTGAACATTGCTGCCTGTGCCACAGGCTTTCACTGGGAATTGCACAATGCCAGCACACGCAGGGCAGATTTATTTTCCCCTCTCTCTTTCTATTTGCCAGCAGTGTGATAAAGCCACCAGGGGCTCTTCTCTGTTAATTTTGGGAAGTAAACAAGGGCTTCCTGCTAAGTTTTCAGAACAATGAATGACAGCCATTTCTCTGATGCCTTCTAGTCTTACATCCTCGCTGATGTCTGGAGTGAGAAAATGCCATGATGAGTCCCAGGGCTGACCAAGAGGAGATTTCTCTCCTGAGAAATTAGACTGCTGCTAATTACCTGTGCAGGGAGGAAGGCTTGGTCTGATTCTGGGACACAGCCAAACCTGAGTTAAAGTCACAACAAGGGAAGATGCTCCATGGTGTAAACATTGTTGGCATGCACAGCTTCCAGCATTTTATTTAAAAAACCAGAAGATTAGAAACTTGTGAGAATATGATATAGAAGAGACAAAATTCCCTTTCAAAGGTTCCTGAGAATAGTTCCTGTGTTTCAGTCAGACCTCCACATGCCTTTGCTATAGACTATGCAGGAAGAGTATGCATAGGATTTAGCTTTGAATCCTTATTTACAGATGGTGAAGTAGTAACTTATTCAGGTCCTCCACTGTTGTCCCTGCATAATACACGAAATTAAAAAATCATTTGGCTTGAAAATGACACCCTTGTGCATTAATTTTACCAGGGTTGTGAAAAGCTCTTGTAGCAGGTTATGTAAACTTTCCTCCATCAAGTAAAGGTGTCATTTGCAAAGAATGCAAGAGCTGTTTCTGGGCATTATTAGAACCACATTTCTAAAGATTATTTTATGTAATGACCCTTAAAGATCAATTTACATTAAAATAGGTTGAAATTAAATTTCTGTTCTTGTGAGCAGCTTTCAATTCTGTGGTGAATGATGTCAGTGCCATTTGACATTGCAGTGTAAGACCTGACTTACTTGTAACCTCTTCATCTATTCTAATGAAAGGCAATTTATTGTAACCTACTGCTGATTACAATATTTTTGTTTTAGCCACGTGATCTTGAAGTATTGAAGCAGATTTCTAAGCATGAATTCAACATGAAGTAAAAAGGTGTTTTGGCAACAATCTCTTTGAATTCAATTTATCTAGAGCAAAAAATTATTTGATAACTATCTACTGCAAAATTACAAATTATTATAGAATTGCATAAAATATCTGCTGTACTCTTGAACTCTAATTGTCAAAAGAGAATTTAATTTAATCTTACTGGAGGGCACTTACCACTTATTTGATCTGAATTCTTTGATATTTTTATTGTAAGTGGTTTATGATTCATAATATCGTTCTTTACTCCACATATAGTAGCCTCCAGAAGCAGAGATGGCTGAAGAATGGCAATTTCAATTTGTGGCATCTTTTGTGGATTTCTCTTTTTCTATTTTTATACCACTTTCCACTCACACTTTCAAACATATTTTTGGAGCAGAATTCAGTCAAAGCACCCATTTTGCAACTCAAGAGGGTCAGACATTTTATTTAGAGTTTCTTTTTTTTTCTTAGTCTGTCTCCAGAAATCTTTCCATCAAAAATTTTGAATCAATACCCTCCTTTTAAACAGACTGGTTTAGCAAACCAGCTTATTTACTTCAGGAGAAAAAGAAAAACACCCTTCCAACCATTGCAGCTCTGAAGATGTTTCAGCCAGCAACGTTGCAAAATACCAAGATCTTGACATTGTTTAAAATAATTTAGAATAAAACAGGTTTTGTACTGGCTGATAAATAGTGGTACTACTTGAACATGATTCAAATCAGGATGAGATTGAGCCATGACTCTTGGAGTCAAACAAGCACTGCTAGGTTCAGGAGATGTACTGAAACAAGGACATTGTTTTCCAAAGGTTTCTACAAATATTTCTTGATCTAATACAAAGTTCAAGGCAGAAAAGCTCAGTAAACTTGTATGTGATATCAGCAAGGTAATCTGGAAACTTTTATTCATTTTGCTGAAGAGTGGAAATAAGAGGGATAAAGAAATAGCTGCTCCACAGTTTAAGTTATTTTAGCTGTTGCCTTTTTCTGTATGCATTGTGCAAAAATATTACATAAGTCGTTAAAATCCAGTGATTTATAGTTTGATGTAGCCAATATTGCTTGCTTAAGAACTAAAACAATTAAAGCCCAGCTTCTGAACCTCTTTTGAAGAGATTGTACCTGGCAGGTACATTTCTGTTTACTTGTTACTCCAATCTAGAAATAAATTAGAACTATTTCAGCTGAAAAAAGCCTTAATCTATTTTTCCAAATGGCTGTCTTGAAAACAAGCACCTCAGAAGTTCTTTCTGGTATCTTGTACATGCCCTGAGCTGTGCAGGCTCTGCCAGGCTCTTCACCACAGTGAGTGCCAGGGCAATGGGGCATTTTTGCCTCCCCAGAAATAGCAGGGAGGGAAGAAAGGCCCAGAAAAAATAGTGAACCAGCCAGAAATGTGGCACAGACACCAGGAATTGCAGGCAAATGGTCTGAGCCACACAGTGGCCACACAAAATTTGCTGCCCAGCTGGAAAAGGTGAGGCTGGTACAGGAGCAGGGGAAAGAGCACTGGAAAGTCTCTCTGTGTGAAGGGCAGAGCCAGGCCCCCTCTGTTGGACATTATGCTCTTGAAAGTCTCCTCTGCCAGATTCAGAGGAAAGCCAAAGCCTCATCTACATATGAAAAATTGTTTAACACTTGGCCCAAGAGCTGGAAGCCTGACATTGCTGTTTATGTGCCTGGCCTTGCTATGCCCAGTGTGTGCACAGATTGAGAGAAAAGAAGCAAAGTCCTTACTGGAGAGGGGATTTGGTATCTGCAGCAACCCCTCATGGCCCATTGCATCCTCTCTCACTGTGCTGAGAAGAGAGGTTATTCTAGTATTGCTACTACTAATATTGAGATTAAAATATTGGATGGAGACTGAGAAATTGGGACTTAATTTTCTGGCTCTGTCATAAAGCAGTCTAGAGGAGTTAGTTAAATCATTTAATCTCTGCACCTGACATCCTTATCATCTGACAATTTCGTATCTCACGGGGCTGTTATGAAATGCAGTGCATTAATGTGAGTCATTTCCATTCTGCAATGATGGTTTCCATGTACTTGGGGAGATTGAGGCTTTCTATTTGCATGAAAGCAGTTGTTTGCTCATGAAGTGTTAGTCACAAAGCAGCAGTAAGGCAAAAATGCCTGTCATCCAGCAAGCTGTGACTAATGTTGTTTCCACATCTGTATCTACAGCAATTCAGGTGGAAATGATTTTCCATTTAAAATGCATTGATTTTTATTTGTTGCAATAAACTCAGGCAGACAGATCCTTTGATACCAGAGCAAGGACTCAGACAGATAGGTCTGTCTGGGCATGTTTGTTCAGCTCAAGTGGGAATGAAATCAGAAAACTCCCAAAATATTATCTAGATGTGACCGTTAGGAGAGAGGCAAAGTAAATTTGATCTTGAAAGATACTTTTAAATGGTTGTATTCTAAGGTTCTAAGAAACTTGGTTTGAAGATTTCTCCCAAATATGGTAGCTGAATTTGTTATTTATTTGTTTGAAAATTCTCTCCTGGAGTCCTTGATATTAGAAATACACTGAATGTTTGGCAGTAAACTTGTGAATGCATTTTGTAAGAGAGTTCATAGCATTAAAAAAAAAATGTATTCTTGTGAATTGAGCAACCTTGAAATCTCTTGATCTTGGGAGTAAAGCTTATTCCATGGCCCCTTTGGCTGTCCCTGTGTGTTGAGCTGCAGACACAGGCAGGAGCTGTGGCACTGCTGGGTGCTGGGGCTGCACAGCTGCCTGCAGAGGTGCTGATTCTGCAGCACAGTCCCAGATTCATCCTGAGCCCCAGCAGCAGCCCTGGGAGTCACTGTGGTTCTGGTACTGGCCCTGCACCCAAAAATCCATCTGCAATTGAGACAAGACAATATCTGACAGTGATATGTGAGTAGAAACAGGTGCAGTTTATCGTGAACAGCAAAGAGCAGACTGAGACAGAACTGTTTAGTGGAGGTTAATGCTGTGCTGCAAAGAACATTAATAAAGGAAAATCAGAAACAGGCTATGCAGCAATTTCTGACCAAAATAGAATAACCTCCAAAACAAATAATCTTCTCTAACTTTGTTTTCAAGCTTAGAGCTCCTGTAGTGTAATAATTACTTTGATGATTTCTGAAGGGGATTCTATTTTTCTCAGAAAATATTTACAGCCCCATCAGATCTAATTATTCCTGGCTTTTTCTTCAGCAGTTTTTCAAAGAGATTGAGTACAACAGCGTTTATCTTTTCAAGAGAGGGAGAAAGGAGATAAAAATTATGAGGTAGCTATCCACCTGGAATATGGGCTCTTACATTTCCAGATAAATGAATATATTTAGCTAGGCCATAATGAGTAAAGAAATAAAACCTTCTATTTCATTGCATTGAAATAGATCATGTTGGCCTCTTATTATCATTTATTATTTATTTTAATTAGTCTTAATTGCCATGACAATTCTTATTCTAGTAGATACTAAGATGATTAGGAAGCAAACATTCCTAGAGCCATGGTGACAGTATTTGCAGAGCACTGATGGCCCCACCTGAGCCAGCATTTGCTCCAGCACCAAGTTATGGCTGCAGCAGCTGTGCTGAACCTTCAGCCTCTGCCTCAGCATCAGCCAGGGCTCCCAGGAGGGTTAGAGCACAGCCACCCCTTCCCTAGCACTAACCCAAGGCTCTGATGGACCCTGGGGCACTGCACTTAAGGCTCTGTTTAGTGAGGCAAGTGGCACCTGAGCTACCTTGGCAGCTCCTGTGCTGCCCCTCTCCCCCCAGGGAAAGGAGGATGAGGAGCACCAGAGGATGGCAATCAGCTGCATCCTAGGGAAGAACCTGCAGCCCTTCAGAGTAACCAGCAGCTTTGCTGGGCTGGCAGCCCCTGTGCAGAGCTGTGGGAGGCACACTCTGTGCCTGGTGAGGCTCTGATCTCCTCTGCAGAGCAGCCAGGGACACAAAGCCTCACCAAGGAGTGGTGAGCAGCCCCTGGGATGGGACAAATCTCATTTCCCTGCAGCCTTGCACTGCAGAGCAGCTCCAGCCCCGAGTGTTTGTTCCCTCCCTTAACACAGGAGCATGCAGCATTTCTGCACCAGCACAAAAGGGGAGGCTAGAGGGAACAAAAAAGCTCTTCACTGAAAGAGTGATGGGGCAATGTTGGAACCCAGAAACCTGGGATTTTTGAGCTTTCTGGCAGTGACCTCCTGGAGAACACTGCTTTTGACCCGAGGCCTTGGAGAAGGCTTCCAAATTTGAGTGATGGAGATAAAATCATAGGTGTGTAGTTAAAATAGGAGTGTGAAATTTCACATGGTGAAAGATTTTAAAATTGAGGTTTTTAAAATTGGGGTATGGGACAAGATGGATGATTTTGGATGTTGTCTCCTTTTTGTTTTCTTCTTCCTTCTTCTTCATGATTTCAGGTAGTAGTTTTTGGTTGGACAGTTAGTGCTGCACTGCTGGTCACAGGAATTTGGTTATTGAGTCAAAAATATAAATGATATAGGTGTTAATTCTCTATTGGACTGTTTAGCTTTAAAAGACCTTGTAACTAGCCAGATTCACCTCTCTTTTTGCTGGCTTTTAGCTGGTAGCTAGAAGGGTTGCAGAACTCTCTGTACTTCAGATAAGATTTAATAAACAACCCAGCCCAAACACGAGAAAATTAAACTCCTCCATGTTAATCCTGACTCTGAGTGAAGACAGAAAAAAATGAAGATAAGTCACTAATTAAGTGGTGCAGATAGCACCTTTTCAGGGCAATGGGATGGTCTGCCCAGGGAGTGGTGGAGTCACCGTCCCTGGACACGGCACTCAGTGCCAGGGTTTAGTTGGTTCTGTGGAAAAGCAGATTTTTGTTCAGCAGAGCCACAGCCAGGGTAAGGAGACACCTTGGCAGTGTAGAAACAGAGTGGTGGCATCAACAACCTCCACAGCAGCCCTGGGACTCAAGCTGGAGCCTGCTTACCCTGCAGGGAAGGGAGCCAGCAGCTGCTCCCCTGCCAGGATGCTGCAGCGTGGATCTGCCTGCTGGCTGCATCCCTTGGGATCAGCTGCTGCCACATGGGCCTGCAGTGACTTCTTTGTAAGGAAAAATAGCAGCACAAACCCATTCCTAGGTGCTTTTTTATGGCCTTTAAATGTGTGTTTGGTATGGCAGACCAAAAAGATTCACTATGTCACACAATTGCTTTTTTTTCCAGGTATGCAGAAATTCTCAGTTCCGAGTTTTGGTGTGAACAAAATTGATTTTATTTGTAGAATCAAAAATTAAAGGGAAATGACTAAAATTCTGTGGATGTTTTGCTGAGGTGTTTTTTTTTTTTTTAATTGTAACAATTAGTATGAATATTATGACTGGTGGAAAATCTGGGTTAGTCACCTTAAAATGACTTATTTCAGCAACATAAATATCCTTTCTAGAATTACAGGTATTGCACAGTGACATTTGTATTGCAACTATGTGTCATTATTTATCTACTGTTAAATTAATTTGGCAGTGTTAAAGCAGACAGAAAACAACTAATAAGTGCTACTTATAAAAATTTGCACATATCAGTGCAATAATTCCCTGCTAAGTTAGTTCACTGGAATATATTAGATTCTCACTGTTAAAGAAACAAGTCTCCTGTGATCAAAAGAAAGGTAAGACTTGTACTCATATCAATTTACCACTAGTTTTACTTTATCAAAGCTGAAATATATATATCAAAGAAATACAAAAGCTGAAAAAAAACCCACCCTGAAATGCATTTTCATTGCAATTCAGTCTTTTCTAAGGGAGACAACATTGTTTTGTTACCATTTTTTCTCTCATTATACATAAAGAAAATATTTGCTAAAAAATGTCATTGCTTTTCTAATTGCCCTCACAGCATGAAGCATGATTGTAATTTCTATATTCTTATTATGTCCAGATCTGCATCCTTTCCTGTGTCATTTATCTAATCACAAAAGTCATGTGCTCACAGTTCAGCTGTTTATCCTCCCAACTTCTATCTCATTTGTCATCCTTATGAAAAAAGAAATCTGAAACAACTGGAATTCCAGTTTTATTATTCCCTGGAACCTGATGGGGCTGGGTGGAGATGCTGGAAACTCCCTCAGGCATCAAAACCTGGTTCAGACTGTGGCCTGCATTCCTCAGCAATTATTAATAATACTTCTACTAACTCTGAAGCACAATGTTTCTTTAAGGAAAACTCTATAAGATATATCCCTCAAATCCCCTCCTTCAGGAGACAGGACAGAGGGCTGTCAGGGCCAGCTGAGTTCTTAGGGGCACCCACGTGAGCTGGCCTTGGACTCTTAAGCTGTGGGAACCTTATACACCTATCTACTAGGGAAATAATATTTTAAACACACAGAAATGCATCCAGCTATTTCAGTGCAGGGAAAATATTGATATTACTGAGAACATTATACAACACTTTCTTTAGTCCAAGGGAAAGTTTTCTAGAAACTTGAATAAACAATCCCTAGCAAAAGCTGTGTACTTTAGCTGGGAGCTGGGCAAGCTGATCTAATGCACCTTTTCCATTTCTCACCTCTAAAACCCAGTGCACTCTATTTTTTTTTTTTTTTTTTTTTTTTTTTTTTTGTGTCAATGATCAGTGGAGCATATCTGTGTTTGCTGGAAAAGAGATTGGCTATAACCATCTTGTACTTGCTTTGACATGTGCTTTGTCTTTTTATAAAAAACAAACTTTAAAAATTCATAGTTAATGGAGCCTCAGATTCTTATAAGCAGTTTAATCAGGCTGTGCCAGTACAAGGCACATGGTTAAACACAGTCTCTTCTAAGCAAGGGCATGACTTCCTACTTTGAAAGCATCATATCTTTTGCTTTTGGGCCTCTGAGTCTTGGCTTATGTTTAATCTTTCAATTAAATTCCCTTCAGACATGTGAATTTTGTCAATGCTCATTTCTCCCACACAAAAATCTGGTTACATTATGTGATGTTTTCTTCAGATCTTCTCTATTCTGCATGGCATTTCCCACCCCCTTTTTTATTTTTTCCTTCTCTCTGCTGGAAGGAAAAACTGTTTTTAACCATGCCTGAAGCTTTGTCTTTTGTCCTTCAGTGGTTTCTCCAGGACAGAAATCCCCTCTGCAGGGCAGGGCATGTTGCTGTTGGACTAGGAACAGTGAATGTAGTAACACACACATACACATGACTTCTTTTAAGGCAGTAAGGAGAAGTGGTTTATTGAAGTGGTTTATTGAAGTGGTTTATTGAAAGGCTACCGTACTTATATAGGATAGTTTGTGCAACAGAGAATAGAAAAGGTTCATTGGTTTAGGAAGGTAACACTTCTTTGAAAACATGCTTTTTGTAAAATATTGCATAGCTTATGCACTGCTTTGTGATCAACACCAGGTGTTCATCTCTGTTATTCATTCTCTCTTCTCTTGTTTATCTCGGAGAAAGTCCCCAGCCTGGAAAGATCCAAGCTGGAGCTGAGAAAGCCAACAGCCTGGGAAAAACCCGAGTTGGAATTTTCCTTGAGCCTTCAGCAATGTCCACAGGGGCAGAGCCCAGCCCAGCCCCTCTGCTGCCCCTGGGCAGCTGCTCCAGGCAGGGACAGCCAGGAGCAGGGGCTGCACAGCCCTGCAGGCACCCCTGCATGCCCAGGGGTATCAGGTACGGTTTAGAGAACGAGGAGAGAACAAAAAATAGAGGGAACAGTGAGGAAATCAATGCAGCCTGTTGAATGAATGAATGAATGAATGAATGAATGAATGAATGAATGAATGAATGAGATATCGAACGAGCTCGGTGTGCTGTCCCACACACATCACTGGCTGCTTCCTCAGCTCCTGATTTCAGTCCCAGGTGTGCAGGGCTGTGAGCATGCCCAGGGCTGAGCATGGTGCTGCTGAGCCTGCATCCCTCCTGTGGCTGGGACCACCCTGGCCAGCTTTGGGCTCAGCTGTTTTCTGCACTTCATTTTGGGTAAGAGCCTCCATTGGCAGGTTTATCATGCTGCTTTTAAGGAGCTCCTAGTTCAGGAGTGTTTTGTGCTTTTCTGCAGCTTTCAGCAGCCATGAAGAGAGCAGTTACCCCTTCTTGAGCACAGCTGTACTTTTTTCAGAGCTGGGTTTTGGTGCCCACTTTTATTTGTGCTTTGAGCCTTTTCACTGAGCAGAGTCACTTGCAGCTGGAGAACATCAAAGGATGGGTGGTTTTACGGGTCACATTTAAGCACATAAATAGCTTTGAAGTTAATACTTTATTGGAAAAATATGCTTGGTTGGTTGTTGTTTCATCACATCTTAATTACAGAAATTGACTCCGACCGCTAATGAAATTTCTAACAAAATTTATGTGGTCTTTGCTTCAAAGGGAGTTTCACACACAGGGTGGGCAGCTAGGGGACAAGGACTAATACAAGGACCCAGGGAGACTGGTGACTTCTCCTTTTAACAAAATATTCTGTCAGGAAAATGCTCAAACAGCTCCTTTTTTACCTACACACTCGGGATCTCATCAGAATCTTGAGGGATCTGGTCCTTCATAAGTTAAAATAGGTCCCTTTAAACTGTTCTCCTCTTTTTGAGGACACATGATTTCTCCTTGTGTGCTGCTATAGGAATTTCCCAGTTAATGATCTGGGTAAACTTCAGAGTAGGTTTACAGTGTGAATGCAGAGAGCCTATCTTAAATGACCTCATCTCAGAGAACTGGAAAGATAAAAGTTTTATTATCCCTCCCTGGTGGACTCTCGAGAGATGCAGTCTAAGTCTTGTCTTCACAACACATTCAGGTATGAGCCTTGACCTAAAAACCAAAAATCTCTCTTGAAGTCACAGGGGAATGCACCAGCAAGAACTGGCACATTTCAACCCTAATTGTTCATTTTCCAAGCAGGGTGAATGTAAGCAAATTCTGCTTTTCAGGGGGACCTCCCTGCACAGAATAATTCATCCAAATTAGCCACTGCATCTGCTTTCAGTCACACAGCTCTCGATCACTGTTTTACAGATTAAAAGATCTCATCTAAGATTTAACACATTGATTCAATTACTTCAACTTGTGCTTCAAACACCATCAAAGTGTTGATTCTTTTCCCTTAATTCTTTTGAAAGGTTAATTCAGACTGACTCATTAACTAGAGAAGACTGCAAATTTGGATAATGTGTTTAAGTGGAGAAGCTTGATCCATCTTGATTAAAAGATTTTTGTAGCTAATGCTTAACCTCTGAAGTTCATAATCTGAGCTACAGTTAATGAGTGTTTCATTCTCAAATGTTTAAGCATCCTCCCACTTCTTTCTGACCCCAAAATCAAAAGGGGAGATTTTGTGAGATGAGAAATGCAATTTTATTCTAATTCAGTATAATAATTGTCTCACAGTCACTGAAATACCTATGTGCAAAGTTACATAAATGCCACGAATAAATACACCAGCATACTGTTTGCTATGCTGAGTAAATCAGTTCATCAGGAGGATAAACTATTATACTGCCTAATTAGCCATCATCCAGGAAGGCATTTTCATGAAGAGCCAGATGGGCAAAACTGCCCTGGATCACATGTTCTGAAAAGGCACTGCAGGAAAAACTGATTAGCAAACATTTCTGATACCTTTCCTTGTATTTGGAGCAAGCAGGGACGTGGAAAAAACAAACTTGGTGCATGACTTTGAGGCGTGGAAGGGAACCCTTCTGGCTTCCTGCATCACCAGCATAAATGAAAGAATATATGCATAAAAGCATTTAGTTTTGGGGGCTGTATTCTAGGTGACAAACACGAGGACAAGCAGCCTCTGAACCTGATCTGTGGTGTTAGAAAAGCTAGAAATTGTGCTTGATTACAGCAAAAAGGGATTACTACGTACAGTGGAGCGCATCTAATAGGATGAATTTTGTGGAGTTCTTTTTACACCAAAATACTTGTGTACTGTAAAATAGCAGTTTACTGTAAAATAGGCATCTGACTGTACTGATCACAGGAGATGTGGGCAGTAAAACTGTGTGAAAAAAGTTTTCGAGTAATGTTTGTTCAAAATTTTGCACATGCAGGAGATGTTTGCAAACTCAAGTAAGTCATCTTCTGACAGAAGGAAAATGAAAGTGGGCCATAGGCCAAAAGCTTGCAGAGAACAACTCCCAGCAGCACATGGCAGGGCACCAGAAGCCAGAACTTTTCTCCTCCCTGGAGAATCTCCTGAAATCCCAGAAGAGTTTTGAGCACACCATTCACATTGCTGAGCCAGGCACCAGAAGAAGGAAACCTCTGCTCCCCCAACTTTGCCAAGTCAGCTGCAGGCAAAGACCCACAGCTGCCAAGTAATTTGCTCTGACCTGTTGGGGCCCTCTGAAAACCTTTTTCTCTGCTGAGGCACTGGTACAGCTGTACTGGAAATGCCAGGTTTCCCTGTGGCCTTAACACTGCTAAATGTGCCAGTGTTTCTGTGGCTCTGTGTTTGTCACAGAGCTGTCCATGCAGGGTTTGGGAGGCTCAAAGCACCTCCACAGGAGGCTGACCCAGTGTTCACACACTGAAAATGATGTGAGCTGCATGACCTGCCTCTGGAGCAGCTATCATAATGTCTTTTTGCAATAGGAAAGAGCTGGTCAATGAAGTGAGCAATATATTGCTTGTTCACAAATAATATCCACTCTCTGGCGTGGATGCTTTGGTCCAGAAATTTTATATCTCAACAGTTAAAGCCCGAAGGAAAACATCATCCCTTCAATGTGAGTCCCTGGGAAATGAAACTGTGTGAGAAAACTTGTGTTTAGACAGTTTTGTTTGCTCCTCAGTGCATATAATTAGGTTTGAATACTTCATTTTCAAGCTACATTGAAGTTATCTTAAAAGTCATTTACAGGTTGTGAGTCATTTCATCCCAGAGAAAAGGATTAAATGTGAGTTCTGTTTTCTTTTCCTTGACTTCAGGAAGCAGAGGTTCAAACAGTTTATATATATATATATATATATATATATATATGTCTGTCATTTAAATAAAAGGGAGATGAACACCTGCCTGCTCAACTGGAAACAGAGACTTGGGGGTCACCAGTTTGCATAGCCAGGATGTCAGGCTCTTCCAGGGTCACTTCCCTGCCACTCTCTGTACTGGCCTTGAGTGGTCCTCCCTTTGTTGCCAACATCTTGTCCATCTCTCCAAAAATAGAGTATCCCTAAACTGTAGTTGGTGTAAGTCAACAGAGCACCAGTGATTTCCACTGAAACCCGGGAGCAGGACGTGGCTGTGGAATGTGACTTTTGTGGCCAGACCCATTCAGAGCAGCATGCCTGTGTCCTGCCTGCTGTGGGGGGGTCACAGCAGCCTTGGGCACAGCACCAGGACATCACAACTCTGCTCATAGGCTGCTCTGCCATGGGAAAAGAAGCTGGTGTTCATGCAGGGAATGAATCAAAGGTTTTAGCAGCAGCAAGGTCTCTCTGTGCCAGGCAGATGAAAAATTCCTCCCTGCCTTGCTTCTTTGTGCTGTGTCTCAGTGGGGTGAAGTGCCAGTGCAAAGATGTATGAGGCAGAGAGCTGCTGCTCCACTCCCCAGCCACCCATCTCACTCAAGGCTTTCTCTGACAAAGTAGGTTACTAAATCTGTGTATAATGAGGGCAGGGACTGTGGTGCTGCTGCTCTCCCTGTGTTTGGTCTGGCCCAGTGGTGTGTCCCCCCTGAGGGACAATACCTGCACAGCCCTGCTGGGGCCACTCACTGAGCAAGGACAGCCCTGGCTGACCCTGCCCCTCCACACTGTGAACACGGCCAGGGGCTCCATGCCAGGGATCCCACCTGCTCATCTAGACCTGAAATCTGAAGCACAGAGCCTTTGGGTTGGGAGACCACCTCATTCCACCCCCTTCCACTATCCCAGGTTGCTCCAAGCCCCATCCAACCTGGCCTTTGACATTTCCAGGGATGGGGCATTCACAGCTTCTCTGGGCAGCCTGTGCCAGGGCCTCACCACCTTCACAGTAAAGAATTTCCTCTCAACATCCAGCCCAAACCTGCCCTACGCTGGATATGTTTGCATGTCCTGATATGCATTCATAAATACATAGACATGCATTACAAATGTACTTATCCCTGTAACATCACTAGAGATGATACTTTCACACTTTGGTCTAGGTTCTTTTGCTTATTATGATATAGGACATCCTCCAGGGGTCTATGCACAATTTTACATATTCATGGCAAAGCTGTCTCTCCAAGAAATTTTTCCCATCTAAAAGATGAGGCAAACAGATTGAGAAAGAAAACAGTGATAATCTGAGTTCAGGACCTGCCCAAAGATTTGTTCTGATTTCCAGACTCCAGTGTCATAAATTGGATTTCATTGCTGGAAGCCCCAGCATGGCAGCACACAGCTGGAAAGCAGGGACAGATCTGCACAGCTCCTGCCACCCCCCAGGCCATGGCACAGCCCCCAGTGCAGGCTGCTGCTCCAGGGGATGTACCTGAAGGCAAACCTGTCAGCAAAGCATCTCCCTTCTCCTTTGCATCTTATTTTCAATCCTTCATTTTACAGAATTATGAGCTCCTATTCCTGTTTGTTGCCTTGTGTTTGCTTTGAGGAGAGTTGTACCCCATTTCTGCAGCACCAGGCTGGGCAGCACCCTCTGGGGCTTTCCCCACCAGCCAGGGCACTGCCTCTCAGACCTGGCACCTCTCAGTGGTGCATCACAGAGCAAGGCTGGGCACTCAGCAGTGAGTGAGATGCACAGGGTGCTACAGGGCACCCAGGGCACTCTGCTGTGGGGCTCAGTCTTGGGTCTCAAAGATTTGGAAGATGCTCTAAAGCCGTTTTCCAAAACTAATACTTAGAAAAGGATTACAAGCCTGCATGTGCTTCTGTTCAGCAATGGTTTCATAGTGGTTTCCAAGTCACAGCAAGCCAGTTTTTTCCCCTGAAATGCCACTTTTAACTATGGAGTGGGGGAAAAGTGATTACTCTAGTGACTCTGACAAGCCTCATCACTGCTGGGCTCTGCCTGCCTGTAGCTCATACATTCTGCTGGGCTGCACCTAGATGGAAAACCTCCAGTTGTACTGTTCACACAGACATGTTAAACCAGGACCAGTTATTTTCCTCTTCAATACACTACAAATACCATTTAATGTGCTTTCTGAATCTACAGGGTGAACATCCTGGAGATTTAACTTTTCCTACTGCTAGGGGCATCCACAATGACTGTACAGAAGCAATCTTGGGGTTATCTGTCATCTCTGGACCTTGAGCAGCACACATTCAGCAGGTATTTGCATCCCCAGCTAGATAGCATCTAGCTAGATAGCAATCTGAGCTAGATAGCATCAATATGAAGAAAGAGGTCAGAATATGATCTTGTGCAGACCAGTCATCCTGAATTTGGAAGATGTAGGCAGATTATTTGTTCAGAGATAGAGCTGGATATGTGATGACTTGCTAGAACAGGACTCCCCACAACTCTCTTGGAGGAACAGGATTAGTAGAGGGATTATTAGACTTGGCAAAAATGCACATGAAACTGGCTTGTCTTTTATTTCCCACATTCTTTTGTATTATTTGTGCCATCTACATATCAAATTCTTACTTAGTCTGTAGGTTTGTGAGCTACTTGAGTGGAGTTTAGAAAAATGTGAAGGGCTTATTCGATTCAGAGGGAGTTTTGCCATTGATTTAAGTGGGAACAGAGCTGTGAAAAAGGATTTGCATACATTGATTAAGTGTGCTGCAAGGGAAGGTCAAATGGGTGAACTTGGAGAAAAACGAAAGTTCAATATTCTAACAATCATGTCATCCCCATCCCCTTGAGATTAGATTTCTCCTTTAAATAAATGTCTCATATAAATAGGGTTTGTTTTGGATCCACAAATGTTGATGAGGATTTTTGGCTTCAAGGGTGTGTGATTAGTTTTGAATCCATAAATATAAATGAGAATTTTTGGCTTAATTGTGGGAATTCTTTGGCTTTACATTTCAGTGGTGGTTTCCTTTTCATTTGGCAACACAATCCCTGACCTTGCTTTACAATAGCAACACTTTGAAAACATATCTGTCAATAACCAGATGGCTGAAGGTAAAGGTGTGGAGCAGGTCACTTAGGGCTGTGTGATTTCCTGGAGGATGCAGTGAGACATAGAGCAGATCAGAGCTGTTAGACACAGAACAAGAAAGCAGAGCTGCCAAGCTCACAGAGTTTAGCCTGGCTCATGTGGTTTGCCAGTAGCCCTGTCACAGCATTCCCCTGCTCACCCTGCCATCCCAGGACCTGTGAAATATCTGGTCATTTGCTTCTCCCCATCACTTCTGCCATGGATGCCCTGTGACCACTGAGAGGCAATCCCAGATTGCCTTCCACTGAGAAACCCAGGGGACTGGGAGGATGTGTGGTGTTTTAAGATTGCCTTAAAATTTGCTCAGAGGCACTTGGGCACGTCTCAGTGGCTAATGTGTGCTCCTCGGGAGGGAATAGGGGGATGGATGGAAGCTGTGTTGACTCCTTGCATGCAGAGCAGTGCCACCCACCCTGTGTGTGTGTCAGGAACCATCATGCAGCATTCCCTGTCCCTAAGGCATGGTTCTCAGCTTTGGAACAGTTGGGTAGGAGATGACTGGGACTGCAACCAGTGAAACGTGACTTCTCCAAGTCCTTTTACAGCAATTAACTCAAAAATCCGAGGTGAGAGCACCAGGGGCCAGAGAGGAAAGGATGAGCATGGTGACACCAGGGAGCAGCAGAGACCCAGCTCCTGGAGCAGAGGAGCCCCTCTGCCTTCACCAACACACCTGAGCCAGGCAGAGTCCTGCTGCTCTTACAGAGGCTCTGCAGTCAGGGCTTGCATGGATAAACTGATTTAAATATGTTCGTGACCTACTTATTTGTGCCTGCATATTCTGGGAATCCTGAAACACTGCCAGCTCTTGGTCAAGCTTTTGGGAAACATGCACACTGCTGGAGATAGCCTGCTGTGTGTCTGACTCCTTTCTCCAAAGAATCAGGCATGCACTGATCATTCTGCACTGATCTCTCTTGGCAAGTTCAGCTCTGTTTGGTCTGGCTTTTCTCCTAGCCTTGTCAGTAGTCCTCTCTCCATGCTCTAACAGCTCTATCTACAGTCCCAAAAATCTCAATTTCCTGCTTTTGCTAAATTCCATATAATATATCAATACTTGCATTAATAAAGCACAAGGAGCCTCCAGGGCTTTAATTAACTGAGTTCAGCTGTCTCTGAACCTGAGAAAGGTGCTGCCACAAACCATGCTATAAATGAAATTAAATTGTTAAAGCCAATTACAAATCAAGATAGTCAGAATGAATAACAGCTATGCCAACTTGAAAAAAAAATTGTTTTTCTTTTCATCAACTTTTATTATATTTGATTATAAATATAAATTCAAAAGCATATCTATACCTACTCAAATAGGCCCAAATCTCTATTTGCCTTTCCTGGCTACATCCCAAGTTGCAGCTTAGAGAACCTGAGTACTTCCTTCAAATCTTTGGTGAGAATAACCTTGATTTTTCTCCTGCTCCCATTGGGGCCTCAAATGTGCAAGTGCAGCTGCCAGGTTTGGGCAGGAGAGGATTTCAGTGGGGTCAGGCAGCTTTCACAAAATTCTCTGGGAACAGGATTAGGCCATCGAGTGGAGATAACTTGGGGTAAATGCTAATTTGAGGATAACTTTTGCTTTAATTGCCAGCTGGATCTTCACTTCTGAACTGCTGAGGATGCAGTGACAAGGATAAATAGAGCCACAGGACCTGGCTACAATTTCTGACTGGCTGGACTTCATGTGAGCTCAAAATCATGTCCATGTTTATGGAAAAAGCTCTTGAAAGTAGAGTATTACCATTGTTATTGTATGGACAAACGAGTGGCCCTGTGGGGACAGGCTTCTGACAGCTTTGTTTATAATCCTTCTCCAAACAGAGCTGAGTCCTCTCCACAGCTGAGTGTGAGCTAACATGTTAGACACGAGTTGTGCTGGGTCTCTTGTGGCAAATCAAATCCAATAAGAAACACGTTAGAATGTGAACCTACAATTTTCATTCTCTGTTTAAACCCTGATGATGCTCTCTTTGGGATTTTTCTGGGTGACTTGCAATCTTCAGCACAGTAATCTGCAGCAGCAGAAGTTGCACATGAGCCACTGTACTTTTGAACTGATTCATCACACTGCCTGCAGCTCCGTGGCAATCGCTCACTGCGGGTAATTAAGTTGTCCTGGATGGAGCTGGAGAAGGACGCATGGCAAATGGAAAGAAAAGAAAAATTAGAGCAGGAGGTTCACTGATCACAGCTGATGCTAAAATATCTTTATTTAATGGAACAATTTATTTTCTAGTTTATAGCTGTAGCTGAATTAATCAGCTGCTTGGCTGCCTTTGCATACAGATTTCCCAGGATGGGGAAGGCAGGGTGCAGCCCAGGGCAGGGTGCAGGCAGGGTGACCACACTGACTCTGCCACTGATAATCCAGCACTGCCTCTCTTTAAAGCCTCATTTTGTTTGCATTTTCTGCCTTATCGCTCCTATTTCCAAAATAAAAAAATGGTGATCTTTATATTTTTATCACTTAGCCTTCCTACTAAAATTGACAACTTTTCTGCTACAATAACCTGGCAGAGTTCTACCTCAGAAATTTGCCACTCAACATGGAAAGAGATGCAAGAAATGGTTTTAGCAACAGTGTCCAGCCAGTGTAGTGCTGCAGCAGGCTGTTGCTCTACAGCAACCAAACAAAACCAGCTCCAAACAAAATAATGGTCTTTTCCAAGGGTAGGCCCTCTCTGTTCTTCAGA
Source organism: Muscicapa striata striata (assembly GCA_030060385.1). Classification (NCBI taxonomy): domain Eukaryota; kingdom Metazoa; phylum Chordata; class Aves; order Passeriformes; family Muscicapidae; genus Muscicapa; species Muscicapa striata. Next base: position 2,718,097 of record JAREIS010000047.1, read on the forward strand.
GCAGAGTTGAAAGGTGAAATAACTGGTGGTTCAGTAGTAACACACAGCAAGACACAATAGGAGTATCTAATTTTGCATCCCAGTTCCTTGATGACAATATGTATAAAAGCATCTTTGAAACAGGCTGTGAATCAAATAAATATTCAGCTGGAGAAACAAATTAGGAACAGACAGTTCCAGACTTAACCAGGCATGCAAAGCCCTCTGTTGATGTAGAAATTAGAGATTTCCATAGTCAGCTATGCATTTCCCAGAGACTATCTAAATGTTTCCCAAGGTTCATTTGAGAGCAGAAATTATCTATAAATCATTATGATGTGATGAGTAGATAAATCAGACAAAAATGGTGGGATTTTTAAACTACTATTCAGGGTAGTGATAGCTGAATGCTATATAAAATTGTAAAAAAACCTTGTTTTTAAAGGCATTTTTACTCTGAAGGAAATCTAGAGTGGACAGTTACTCAGTTTGGGGGTTTGTTGTTCGGGGAGAGGGGTTTGAGTCCTTTTTAATGAGGCTGTTGAATCAATTTGTATATGTGTCCTAGCACCAACCTTGCCAAAAGCCTGAGCTGAACACCAGGAGTCAGTGAAGCAATTCTACAGAATCCATTGGGCTTTTGGTCAAACCCAGGACATGGGTTCATTCAGGTTTTTATGGCTTTAATTTGAGTCACTGTTACAGTTGGTAATACAGAGATTACAAAATGCACTGGTGGAAGCAGCATCAGTCCTGGCCTTTGCAGTATGGCTGTTTCCAGGTGAAATGGCTGGATTTTGCCATGGAAAAGTTACCTTTGTGTGTTCTCTTCTTCTTTCACATATGCATTTGAAGGATTTTCCACTCCAGAATATGCTGTCTCTAGTCTAGAAGATCTTTATTTTAAGTGCAATAGTCAGATTGGTGGCTCTTTTCCCCAGAATACCCAGTGGCTGTTTCAGTTATCACTCTGAGCATTTCCTCAGGAGGGGTGGGGATATGTGGGGTGTGCATGGCAGTGATTGCTGTTCACGTAGGAAAATTAGTGCAGATTTCCTTGATCTGAGGCCCAGCTGGCAGAGCTCAGGTAGGGCTGACAGCCTGGGATTACAGTCCTGCATGGATTTTGCACTCTGTGCTGTGTTCCCTGCAGCACCTTGGCTTGTACCTAAGCTAGTTCATTTGTAACTGAAGGACTTCTTCACTTTTTGGGAATTTCTTTACAAAATTCTGTACAGACTTATCTGTACACAAACTCTCATTTACACATGAGAAGCCCTCAGCTGCTTTGAGGTTATCACAGTGCTCCTGATTTTTTATTTACACACAAATTACTTCAAGTCCATTAAGTTCTCCCACACCACAGTAATGGCATGCTGGTGATTTGTGTTTTACCTGTTGACTAGAGTGTTTCTTGTCATGAGTATTTTAATGAGTGCTATAGATTTTATATCTGGTGAAAGAATATAATTTTCAGATGTCTGCTCTTGCCAGATGACATAGCAGAAGAGAGGCACAAACTGTTCAAATGAACAAATGTCTAATAGATTGATCAGAAAATTACACTGTAGCTGCTTCATTTCATGTTTCTTTGCTGCCAGACATTTGCTAAGCTGATGACCTGATTGACAGGTAACAATTCACTGCATTTGTAGGTTTCTTTGAACAAAGACCGGGGAAAAAATAATGAAAAGAAATGTATTTACTACCAGCAGGAAAACTGAAGGAACAGTTTGGATGTTCTTCAGGAGCTGTGTTTCCCAGGGAAAAGGGCAAAGGTAGTGGGAATGAAATGATCTGAATGTCCTTTGTAACTTCTCCTATTTGAACTGTCAAAATGGAGGAAATCACTCAGAACTAACCTCTGCCTTGAGTTATATGATAAAAATCTTCAGAGTATATGGGCAGAGAAGTGCCAGGGGTCAGCTAGATACCCTCCCTGGGGGAGGGAGGAAAGAGGGATGGATCCTGAGGGACAAGACTGTCTTCAAAGGGTGATGTTTCTAGAGAGGGATGACACAAACCTATCTGAGCTATTTTGGCAGACATAAACTAGACCAAATTTCTTTTTTTTTTTTTTTTTTTTTTATGTCCATATAAATAAGGTCCATGAGGACTTCACAGAATGGTTGTGGGATATTAGGAACTGATGTTTGTCAAGAACTTGGGAAGACTATCTGCCATTTGTTTGTGTTCTGGTCACCAGTCTCTTGCAAGGACCTGAGAACACAAATAACCTCTAACCAGGAAGAATTCTCTTTCCTTCTGGTTCCTGCTGAAGGAATTCCTTCTCCTTCATGGTTACAGTGGAAGAAAAAGGATGACAGTAGAAGTGAGTGGGAAGATGGATAGCTATCATTGTAAAGTGTTACCTTCTGAGTCACACAGTCTTTTGAGGAAAAGAGAGCTTGGGAGAGGAGAGCCATTTCTTTAGTTTTAACTGAATGGTTGAGATTGATAGCAGGAGCAAAGATAGATCCTGTCAGCAAGCAGAATACCTGTCCACTGCAGGGGATGAGAACAGCAATCATGTCCAGACAGCCAGGTAATTGTCTCATTATGATAACTGTAGGCCAGGTTTGGGTGATTTTTTTCAGATTCAAACTGGTGATCAAGGTGTGAAAGGCTCCATGTGCCATTATCAGCCCTGTGATATGAGCACAGCTCATGGATGCCCATCTTCTCTGCAGTGGCCAACAGCTCACTTCTGAACATTTGTTGTCAGCCATGCCAATAGGAAATATTTTCAGGGCTCACAAAGACGCTGGATTTTAAAATATTGAAGTAGGATGAAAAAAAAAAAAAAAGTAAAAGGAAATGAAAAAGGACTGATTTGCACATGAATGTATTTTTTATCAGTTTTCAGGCTTATTGGATGACGGCATAAAAGATTAAAAATATCCTTACCCACTGAGTGAGAAATGTGTGTTATTAATGCAGATAAACTTAATTGAAGCTAGATGTCAGGCATTTAAAATATATTTCTATAGAGGTTTTTTCATTCTTGTTGAGAAGCTGAAATTCATCATGCTTGTACTTGATGTTCCTAAAGCTGGAGACGAAGGGAAAAGTGTCCCAAGAAGCTCCTGCTCCCTAGAAAGAGGAGAAGCACCACAAGTATGTCTTGGATGGAGTTGTCTGGGTGCCTGGGCTTGGTTTCTTGCTTTCTCAAGGTCTTCTATGATCTGAATGGGAATTTAAGGTGCTCCAGTGACAGACAGGTGGGAGCTAGAAAAAGATTAAGTATGACTAGATATTCAGGTTTTAAACTTTATTGTAAAAAAGGCAGTGGTTTAATGTCAGGTATAAAAAGAAAAGCAGACAAAGCAGGACTTAATTTTTTTCTTTACCCAATCCCTTTGATCAGACTTGCTGCATTTCAGGGAAATATCTTCAAATTTTTGAGCCAAAATATCTTCAAATTTTTAAAGCCAGCCAGTGTTTTAGCTGAGAGATAGACAGGACAGACAGTAACCATCTGGTTACCACTGTGTCAATAGAAATCTTGAGATCATTGAGCTGGATTCCCCTCCCACAAAGTATCTGTAAAAGTCAGTGTTGCCTTCCTTTCTCCTCCTTTTTGTGGTGCATTCAGGTCAGATCAGGCTCCCAGGAGTTTGTTTAAATTAACAGGAACCTGAATAGGCATATTTAGGTCTGAAACCTAACAGCCAAATATTCATTAAACAAGTATATTTCCTAAATGGGTGGGTTTCCTTGTGCAATAATAAATAAAAATGTTTAACTGTATTAACCTAAAAGAAAATTGCCCTCTCTGCTCCACAGGTGTTTGGGCTCTCTGTTGTGCCTTCATTAGCTGGTTGCTTGAGCTGTTGGAATTTTTCTCCAGACCTTCATTAGATGTTAAACACAGGGCTGCATTTTACCCATACTGAGATAACTGCAGCATGCCAGCTCCCTTATGGGTAGGACTGAGAACAATTTTCTGCTTCATGCCTGACACCATTAAGTGCTGAAAACTCTCCCACATTTGTTTATTCACAGCATCACGAGATACTGTGTCCTGTGGATGAGCCTGTTGGGGCTACAGCCCCCACCTTGGAAACAGGACTTGCACAGGGATGGAGAAAGCTGGAGGAACTGGAAATAAGTCAGATACACAAGGTGTCCCAGCATGACCCAGCAGTTCCCATCTCCCAGCTGCAATTTTGAGGCTGGGGGAAAGAATAAACCCTTGCTAGAGGTGCCACAGAGTGGTGGGAGGTCTTTAACAGAGCTGGGCAGTGTCTCCTTGTTCCATTTCTATAGGAGAGCTATAGGAGAGCAGAAAAAAGGATAATGAAATACATAGTTCCTTGTGTAATGGAGAAGTAAAAGAGAGAGAGAGAGCTTTATTTAAAGAAGCACTACACATATATATGGGGTAGTTCGTGCAAAACAGAACAGAAAAGGCTCATTGGTCCAAGAAGGCAACCCCTCTTTGAAAACATGCTTTCTGCAAAACATCACATCTCTCACATCTCCAGCAGGTGTTTAATCATTGTTATAATTTCTTGTCCTTGAGCAGGCTGAGAAAGGCAAGACTTCAAGGCATTTTTTTCCCTGGTTCCCAGCAGCATCCAACAACATCTCCTGGGCTTGTGTGTGCCCATGTTGGGGCTGAGCTGCTCCATGTGCCAGGCATCACCGGTGCAGGAAGAAAAACTGCACCGTGGGATCCTTCAGTTATGGTTTCCAACCTTTAGAAGGCTAATTTTGAAATTATTCAATTCTTTTTTCCGTAGTTTTCCAGGTGTTTAATTTTTGTTAAAATTAGTATTGTGGAAGGGTCTGAGGCAGCTCTGGGCTGAGCACATCAAGGCCAAAGCACAAGTCCATACCTGTGCTCTGACCCTCCAGGCACCAGCCCTCTGGCCATTCAAGGAACAGCAGGTTCTGGAAGAAACACTAGAGGAAATGCCAACACTGAAATCCTACAGCAATGTCAAGCAGTAACAAAAAGAGAGGAGATCCAAATGGGTCATGATCCCATAGGTATCTTGGGCAAACAGGCACTGCCCTGACAGATTTGTGTCATTACCACCTCTGAGTTTATTTCATTGGCTCAGCTCAGAATTGAAGCTGCACCAAAACTTCCACACATAAGCACATGTGAGATCAGGGCTCATGTCACTGATATTAGTAATAGGAACTGAACAGTGGAGCATGGGTTAAAAAACAAGCATGAAAACCATTGCATTTCAGCACCCTTTAAATGCTTGCAACATCTACTTTTCTTTTTGCATGAAAAATGTTTCAGTTGAAGCAATCAACAGCTCCAGCACTAGAAATCAGGCAGCTAAACCAGAAAATTGGGTGCAATTTGTAATCTGCACAATGTGCAGTCTTCTGCCAGAATACATTTTCCAGAAAACATTTATTTGGGTCACATCCTCCAACCTGGGATTCCTCAGGAAGACTCAGCAGGTTTTATCCAGCATAAAAACCCCCACATTTCTGCATTCAGGCAGAGAGGTGCTGCAGAGAGGCATCAGCAAGGCCCTGTCAATCCTCACAATGAAGTGTTGAAAGACAGAAGATAAACTGTGGGGTGTTTCAGGAGAGAGACACGGAGACATCTGCACCCTCAAACACTGACAGGGCCCTCTGCAAGTCTAAAGTAAGTTTTTCATCTGGAAAAAAAGGGATTTTATCCAGTAATAGTGTTCCTATCCAGTTTTCTGTCCCCTCTGTCATTTTGTGTTGACTCTTTGCCAGCAGCTGAAGCACCTGGGCTCTGCCTGTAGCACCCACCTGCACCCTGCACCCCTGCAGTTGTGCCAAGCTGCTTCAGAACAGCTCTAAAGTGGCCACTTGCAGTAGGAGTTGTACAGGAGAGCTGAAAATAATGAGAATTAGAACCTCCCATTTTGCCATTAGAATCCTGGCAAGGCTTTTTATTGCCTGTAGTACAGAAGACAAAGAACACAGGTTGGAGTCATCCCTCAAGAAACGGGGGCAGTATATTTGAGAAAAGAATTAAACTAGTCTGTATTTTCCAATGCAAGGCAGCTGATTGCTGAGTGGATTTCCCTTTTGTGCTGTGCTGAGTGAGGTACAGCAGCAGGACCCAGGTCTGCTGGGGTGAGAGTGCACCTGAAAAGCAATCCAAATACCTCTTGATAGCTAAATCAGTGTTTAATCATAAACCCCACAACAAGCAAAAACCAAAGCAAAAAACCTCATACTAGTACCCCAAACAAAAAAAACCCAAACAACAAAACAACAAAACCACCCCCTAAAACAAAACAAAACAAAAAAAAAACAAAACAAAACCCCAGAGTTTTATACTGAACTGTAAATCTAACTATTTGTTGTGATCCAAACCAGAGTGCTCTAAAAGTTTTTTAGATAATCTAAGCCACTGTATGAGGAGATGCTGGCTGTTTTCTTCCCATTTGGCTTCCAACACTGCCCTTGATGTCTCATAGTACCATGCATTTGTTCTAACATTTTTGTTAGAATTCACAGACAGCTGCACCTCCATAGTGAGCACAGCTGGGACCACTCCCACAGCCCAGCAGTCATTCTTCCCCTTCATTTCTGGAACCCTCTGTGCTCTGGCCCCATCCCTGAGCCCAGCTTTACCAGTGGATTCAGTGCTTTGTGGTGTGTGTCTGATCCCCCTGGCAGCCCTGCACCACCCCATTAGCTGCAGTTGCTGCTCTTTCCTCTTGTACACAAAGCTGAATTCACAATTTCTGCTGCTGATACAGAGAAATGCTGGTGTGCACCTGCTCTGTTCTCCAGTGAAGCCCCCCCAATAGAGAAATGAGTCTTTCACTGTTGTTTTAATGATACTGTAAGGTTAGCCTGGCAGGTTACAACAGGTAGTGATTGTCTGCTGTTACATGGTGATAACAACATGACCATAGTGTTATTATGGTAATAAGCATCACAACTTTATCTTAATGTGCTGAGGACAAATAAGGTCTATATTACCCTATCACAAAGGAAATTTATTCCTATGAATTGCACTGTGAAGCAATGCCATGGGGATTTTGCAGCTCAGGCAATCCTGAGAGAAGTTTATGAGTGGTCACATGTGATGAACATTTGCAATAGCTGAAAGATCACCTGAACTCCTTGGCATGTGCATTAATTGATTCATAGGAAAAAGTTATTCTAATGCTGGAAGTAATCCATGCACTTCTCTTTTGGTCCTGTGAGGCCAAGGGGAGAGTGGGACCCCACTGCAGATAAGAGAGAAAAAATGCCTCAAAGTCATTAAGAAAGTCCCAAGAAATTGGACTCTGATATTTTTTTCAGTCCTGGTCACACAATCCATCCTTAATTTGAGATGTCACAACTGTCCTCCAAGTTTCTGTTGCAAATGCCCTCCCCTGCTGCAGTGGAGGCAGAGGGGACCATTTCCTAGCAGCAGAAATGCCTGTGGTACAGCTCTGCAGAATCAGGCTCCAATTAGCTGCACATAAGCTAAAGAAAAAAAGCTTAACAATATGTGCCAACATGGTGGTAACTAATTGCATGTGACAGTGGACTAATTGTGTTGTGCCTTTAAGCAAGTATAGTGTTTGAATGGAGGTGGTGACTCCAGCTTTGCTCTGACACAGGCTGGGAGTGGATAATTTAGCTGGGGAAATCTGTCTGCACTGGGGGGCATCAGGCTGCTGGTTCCTTCTGAGCCCAGACCATCCAGGAGCACCTGGGCCATCCAGGATCACCTGGACTATCCAGGAGCATCTGGACCATCCAGGAGCATCTGGATCATCCAGGAGCATCTGGATCATCCAGGATCACCTGGACTATCCAGGAGAACTCAGCCAGCCCAGCTCAGCTGCAGCAACCCCACCTGGCAGGGGCAGGAACACATCAAATCTTTGTGCTGTTATTCCTAGATTTTACTGCAGTCAATGCCAAAGTAAGATTTTGGGTTCTTTACCTAATATCAGGTGCTTTTTGGGATGTTTGTTTTGGTTTTTTTTTGCCATGTACATTCTCCAAAGAAGGACTTTTATAGGTACTGAGAAATAAACCTGGAGAAATGAGATTTCCTGCCATTCTTCCCACCACAGGAGCTCTCTGACCTGACTGATGGTCTGGTGGGGGACTTATCAGGCTGCTGATAAATCCTGCTCCCCACATGAGCCCCAGGTGACACTGTGGGCACGTAGGAGTCCTGGACCCATTATGAGTGACCCCAGAGCATGGAAAGAGGGATGGTCAGCTGAGGGAAACATAAGAGAGGGTTTGCAGGTGGCAGGCTTTGTCACTCCTGGAAATACTTCTGCAGCTGTCCTCACCCTGAAACGAGGGAGATCAGTGCAGGAGATTTTTCTAGGGACTTAGGGGGAAAAAAATCATCAAACTAAGTCAGCAGAATCACACTGACATCACTCTACAGGCACAGAGGATTGCAGGTATTTGAGAGCCCAGAAGGAACACAGGAATTGAACCCCATTGCTCATTGAGTTGGTGAGCAGAGATAGCATCAAAATTCAGGATTTGTGACATTTCAGAGACAGACTGCAAAAAAAAAAAAAGCAGGTGTGTAAAACCTAATAAGCTATGTGCCAATGCAGTGTCAAAGGGAGCATGCAATATTAATGATATTTAAAAATGTACATATACATTCAATTTTGATACAAGTGGGAAATCATGTAGTAAAATAAAGCAGAATATTTTACCTGCTAGGTTTGAAATGCAGTTGGAAAGGAATTTACTACAGTGTAGCCTTTAGTAATAAATGGTAGAAGGAAACACATCACTCATAAACTTTGCATTGTGAATGGTGGAGTGCTTTCATTTATGAAAAGGTTACTGTGGTCAAAATGATCCATTCTGCACAGCAGGACACAGGCACTGCTCTGGAGGATTTCAATCTTTCTGGAGAAAAGAATCATAGTATGGGAAACAGTCCTCCCTCAATCTGACAGAAAGGTCACCTCTGGGGGTATTTTTTAGAAAAATTATTTACTACTTGTCATCACAGTTACTTGACTGTTTCTCAGATTGCAAAATTCCCTAATCCATAACAAGATGAGCTATGTGTTTTATTATCATTCCCCCTTCCTAAAATTATATCCCAAAGATTTTTCCCAGTTTTGTAAGGTTTTTTCCAAACTATTAAAGACTTCTTTTTCCCCCGTTTTAAAAAAAAAAAAAATCTTATGTTTGGGGTGTGCCAATGCAGTTGATGATTTTTACTTTCTGCAATGTATTCATTCAGCAATTGCTGCAGCAATGTTACAATAAGGGTATTAAAAATTATGGTTTTCATCTAAGAAGAGGATTCCTTAATCGTACTGTTGAATAATTTTTTGATAGAAAATAATAACAAGTTCACTTGAGGTAAATAAATGATGTATTATCATTAAATATAAAACAGTATAATGCAATGCAAAGCCTGGTGATGTGGCAGATGAAGGCTAACAGCTCTGGAAGCAAAGCAGAGTGGCTTTGAGGATGCCCAGGTGTCAAACAGAGCAGGAGGGCTGGGATGGGGGCAGGAAGCAAAGCCTGACAAGGGGCAGCAAAGCCAGAGGGTGCTGGGGCCATAGGGTGGGGTGATACAGCAGCCCAGCACCCTCCTGCATTCTGTATTTGTCCATTTATGTCTAAACAACTTTTTCTCTTGAATCCTGGCAGAATAAGCATCGCTCCTCTCTCTCCCTGTGAAAACTCTGTCTTATCAGTGATGGCTCCTCAGCACATTTCAGATAAGAAGCCCAGGGGCCTCCAGGCTGCTCCCCTGCCCTTCACCCAGAGCTCCTCCTGCTCCACAGCCCTGCAGGTGTGTGGGAAGCAACTCCACAAATACCTTTTTGCATAGAAATGAGAAGCTATTTTAAAATTAGATTACTATCATAAAAAGCATTGCTGCTGCTTCTCATCTCTTCTACCTTTCCACTTACATTCTTTTTATTACTGCTAAGCTTCTTACTATGCCAATGTCATGATTATAAAGTATTTAAAAATATCCAAGCTGTACTGAGTGATAGCAAGTTGAAAATAATAGACTCTAATTTAAAAAATTAAAAGCAGCTAATGCATTATTTAGAAAAACATGTTGCTTACTGAAAGAAAAAAAAAAAAAAAAAAAGATTTGTTTTCCTTTATAGCAGATTCTGGTCTTTAGCTGTTTTATTATCTGATGTATTTTACCTCTACATGGCACATTTTACCTCTATAAACATAGATTTTTTTTTTTTCCCCTCAGCAATTTAAAGCATCCAGAAACAGGCCTTTCATTTAGAAGAACATGAAATTGAAATGAGAATAATACCTGCTGATGTAGCTGTCTGGTACCAAATCACATCACTCAGCCTGGCTGTTCTCATATTCTGTGTAGATTCTGATGCTTTTTGCATTTAGGCAATTTCTCTTTGCTTTTCTTAACAAAATCCCCTTACTCTGACAGGGCTTGGCCCTTTTGGGAGCATGCAGGTACCCTACTGCACTCATTCCAACTGGGAAGATAAGGTTGGATTTAAGGAGAGGTTTGGCCCTGACCAACCTCATTCCTGGTGTTTATACCAGCTCCAAATAAATCCAGGGATGAAGTCAGGAGGAGCTGGTTGAAATTCCCAGTGGTTGCACAGAAACTTGCTGAAGTTGCAATAATGTAAAAGTAGGAAGTAGGAAGTAATGTAAATGTAGGAAGTTTAAATTAAGGTAACTATTCTTTGGGTTTTATTTATTTATTTTAACATATGTAAATGTTAAATCCTTCTTCCTTCATAGCCCCACAAAACAAAGCTGGGGGGAAATGGCTACCCAGGAGTTTCACTGCCAGCACCTCTGTGAGTGCTTTGCTTGATGCCTTGGGGTGGTTACCTAGAACAGAGGCTAGCCAAGGTTAAGAGGATAAGAATAGACATTTATTAAAGGCCTTCAATAGATACAGCTTGGGCAGTCAAAGCCACTGAGAGGGGCTACACCCAAGATGGAAAAGGGTTATGAGTTTTTCACACAGATAGAAGTTTGGTCTGTTTGCATGTTAGAGGTTAATTGTCCAATTATACTTTCATGTAATGAAGTCATATTCTCCTGGTTTGCCTCTCCTCTGATTCATCTTTGTTTATTCCTTTTGGGGCCTGAGGCTGTGATGGTATCCTTGGCTCTCAGGCCTGCAAGGATTGTTTTGTCTGACCAAGATGTGAAGAGAGCTCACTAGCACTCCATAAGGAGTTCAGAGTTATGGAATGCAATCCTTGGGAAAGCAACAGGGATGAACCCCCTCCTCTAAGGCAGCACAGGCTCGTGGTGTCAGTCAGGAATCCTCAGGCTGTGTCCCTGAGCTCACAGGGATCCAGCTGCCTGAGGGGATCCGGGATCCAGGGATGCAGGGATGCAGCTCCCCAAGGGGGATGCAGAGATCCAGCTCTCTGAAGGGCATCCAGGGACCCAGCTCTCCAAGGGGGACCCAGCTCCCTAAGGGTAATCCAGGGATCCAGCTCTCCAAGGGTGATTCAAAGACCCAGCTCTCTAAGGGGGGGGATGCTCCCCAAGGGGGATGGGATCCAGCTCCCCAAGGGGGATCCAGAGATCCAGCTCTCTGAAGGGGGATGCAGGGACCCAGCTCTCTAAGGGGGACCCAGCTCCCTAAGGGTAATGCAGGGACCCAGCTCTGAAATGGGATGCAGGGATGCAGCTCTGAAGGGGGATGCAGGGATGCAGCTCTGAAGGGGGATGCAGGGATGCAGCTCTGAAGGGGGATGCAGCTCTGAAGGGGGATGCAGGGATCCAGCTCTGAAGGGGGATGCAGGGATGCAGCTCCCCAGGGACCCACAGGATGTCCCACAGCCCCTGGGACAGGTGCCACCCTCAGCTCTGAGCCTTCAGTCCCTCGGTGCGTGCTCTCCAAGAAGATTAATGTAAAAACCAGGTGCAGCTGCCAGTGATAAATGGTACAATGTGTTCAGATACAAACCTCAATCTCCATTATACTATTTTTAAGAGGTCTATTAGCAACGTAAGCACTCGTGGAAGTAGTCTTACATCTGACATGTATCCCTGAATAGGTCCCAGTGACTTTGTGCTGACACGTCTTTGCACCCAATCATGAAATTCAGTGCAAGATTTTTTTAGTCTTAAATTAAATTAAGCTCATCTGTTTCAGAGCACTTGCCTTTTATGACATTACTTCATTTAAATCCAGATCCCAAAGCAAAAAGGGAATTTTAAATTTATTATTAGAAACCCAAAAGGAGGCTCTTAGGAAGATCCTCAGTGTCTTAATGTTCTGCAAAGAGAATCAATAATCAGGCACAGCAAGTAACAAATACTCACTGCATATCATTTCAGTTAAGCATTTCATTTCAATTAATTACTCAGACAAAATCTATCTAATTTCTTTCCACAGTGCAGAGTACTTTCCCCCAAACCACTGGCTTTGCTGAAATCATGGACATCCAGTTGGAAATTCTTCATTAATAAGCATGTCCCACTCAAACCTGAGCAAAAAATACAATATCATATAAAAAACTTTCATAGCTGGGCTTAGATGTTGCAGCTACTGTTGGATTTGTATTGAGTTCAGAGGAAATAAAACCAGACATTGTCCCTTAATGGGCACTTATGGTGAAAGTGCAGAGTTAAGCAGCAAGGCATACTCTCTCCTGTGCTTGTAGATATTTATCCTCTTACCATTGCACAGAAACTTTAAAGGCTGCTTGATGGAAGGCAGATGTGCACTCCACTCCTTTCCTGGAAGTACAAACTGGTCCTTCAGCTACTGCCAGGCAGGACAGGCTGCTAAAATATTTGATGCATCCTCAAGAATCCTATTATTTCCTCTGTAATTGAAACTGTATCTGAAATTGTTTGGATGGCATATAATAGTCAGAAAAGCAGTACTAGATGCAAAGAAGGGAATGTAATGCTAACATGAGATGAGGCTGGCTCTGGGTCTTGTAATAATATATATCATTAGCTATCCTAACTGACATAAATGAGAGAATAAAAATGCTATTTCTCTGTAATAGTTGAAAGAGGAGAAAATACCATGCTTTTCAGGAGCTTCTGTACCTTAAGGCAAAACAGCTTTTTAATGCTTTTCCTTGGATTTGATATTAGTTTTTTTCCCATTACACGGCTTAATAAAAACAAGGTTCATGTGCCACTGAGCAGCACGGTTCCAAAGTGCTTTTATGTCAAATAAATTAATTGCTTTTTTAGGTTCCCATCATGTACTTTCATAAGTAGTGTCTTCCCTGAAAATTAAATGGAGGTGAAGAGGCAAACTGAGAAATCCTGACTGAGCCGGGCAAACACCTGAAAAACAGAGGTTCAGTTACAGCTTAGAAAAGGAAACTGGAAGCTGAACTTAATTCCCAACCTGCTGTGGCAGATTAAAGACAGTAAGTGAGCAGACAGTCCCCAAAAGGCTGTGGATCCACACAGAACATGGGGATGGGCAGGGCCAGCCAGAATTGTGTGAAAGGGACCTATGTGGCTGGGAAAATCAGTGGGAAAAACAAATGGCATTTCTCAGTGACACTGGCATTAGACTACAAGAGGGGGTTAGGCACTTCTCTGCATTTGGTTTTCAGTAGCAGTCCCCAGATGACTCCTAGCAGACAGGAAACTAAAGTAATTAATTATACAGATATGAATGGGTAGAGGAATGAACAGTAGAGGAATTGGTCCTGTCAGTGATTAGAACAGTTCAAAATGTTTTGATATAAAATAGTCATTTGGATTCTGGATTCCATCTAAACAAAGCAGATATTTCAATTTTCTTTTATTTCTGTTTTTGCTTTTGGTTTGGGTTCTTTTGGTGGGTTTCAGTGGGGTTTTTTGCCAAACCATTTCTCATTCTGAATATCCCAATTCAGAGGAGCTCAAGCCATCTTGCAGAACTGTATCAAATCATTGAAACCTTCATGTTTGTGAAACACATTTCAGAAACACACATTTTAATAAGGTTTTCAGTTCTGGATGTTAAGACTGGATGAAACAACCAAAGTGATATAACTGAAACAAATGGTTTCCACAAAATATTCTGCAATGAGACCAGATTTTATGATCCTGAAGCTTTCATTAGAATGAGTGTTCCAAGTTGTGCCTAGTTCTGCAGTTCCAGTCATGTGCTTGCTGCTCAATATTTGCATTCAATTCTACACTGAATTTATTACTCCATTTCTTTCTGGTTTAAATATCTTTCAAAACTTTTATAGTCCTTTAAAATACTTCTTTGACAATTTCATTTCTCTCATGGTTCCTGAGTTTCCTTTCGTGGTTCCTGAGTTTCACCATGGTTGCTGTGGTGAGGTGACAATGCCACAGGATGAAAAGGCAGTGAAATCCAGAGCCTCCCTGCAGGAGCAGAAGATCCCAGCATGTTCCCATTTCCCTGCTCATGGCAGGGAGGAGCCACTGAAATGAAAATACCAGACCTGAGTCAGTGGCAAGCTGTGGGCTGACCACAGTAACTGGTGGTGGGTGCAAGTGAGGAATCACATCTCTAGGAGTCAATATATGTCATTAAGGGTCTTTTGTTCTTATTTATGTGACAGTTAAATGTATGATCCCCCTGAGTGTGTGGAAACAGGATCAATGATGAACTTCAATCCACACAATCCCTTCTTATGTGAGACATAACCTTGGCTATTAGCTCCCAGATCAATCAATAACCTATTATCTCGTGAGCTAAGAAACAAATACTGCCTCTGGCCACTATTAATTAGGACAGCCAGGGAGGCAGAGACCAGAAGATGTGTGATGTTGTTGTTCCTGATCATTTGAGCCACACAATGAAGCTGAACTGAGAGGATTTGGTTTAGATATTTGTTGGTGGGTAGATTTTTTCCACTTGTTGTTTTGTGAGTTTTTGAGAAGACAAAATGGGTATTTTGCTAATATGATCCATTGCTTCTTTAAAAAGAGCAAAGTTTTGACAGTGCAGAATTGGTTATTTTTGGTTATTATTGGTTATTTTCCTTGACTTGAAGCAATTAGGTCTCTGATTATAATTGTAATGTACTGAGTACATTAACTCTAACCCAGCCAAAACCAGGACACCTCTCCAAACAAGCACAAGGAAAACATGAGCAGAAATGCAGTCAGTTCACTCTTCCAATAATGAAAAGATAACTCACTGTTAGCAAAAGGAAATTCCTGATAATTAATGGAAGACAAGATGTTCTATTGCTATTCCTGTTTTCATTTCAATAAATCAGAGAGCAGTCACGTGGATAAATATCCCCATTTGTTGCTACTGGCCCTTAGGCCATTCAGTTTCTCCACAATGTGAACCTCTTGACCCCTGCTCTGTATTTTACTGCTGTGAATTCATTTAATGACAGATACAAAACCAGTTGCAGCAGGATGTGATCTGGATGCAAACACAGCTAAAAAGGTTTGGCTCAGCTTTGTTTGCAACATTTACCAAAACTGTGACCACTCCTGGATAATTAAATAAGTTAAAGATAAAGCATTTGTGGATGTGCTGGACATTTATAGATCTCTGTCAATGGCTAGCAAAGCCTTAAGATGTACAGCTTTTGGTTGCTTTTCTAAGCATTTTCCCTTGAACATGATTTATGGGGCAGTTGTTGCAAGATGAAGCCTGGAGAAAACACATTACTCACAGAAATCAGGAGCAATTCTTTGAACAAAATCTCCCCATCTGTGATAAAGCAGAAAGCAGACTGCCCTGCCACTGACCACAGAGGTGCATAGAGAACTAAATTCTTTATATGTAAATTCTTTCTATTTCTTTATGCTCTATGTCAAGGGCAAATGTAAAGTGATTTTATTCTTTTTTAATCTATCAAGTCAAGGTACAGTTACTGCAAACTTTGCTCTGTGTGCACCCGTTAATAAAGATTACATTTATTACAGTGCTGTACATTTTCTAAACTAAAGTTCTCCCTCCTGCTCATGAAGGTCAATCTTATTTCAGGATCAGGGTAGGAAGGGAACAGCACAGATGGGGCTGACCCACACTGAGTCACCAGGACTTTGGTTCCTGGCTGCTCTGGGCACACAATTTCCACAGTGCCAGAAAAGGCAGCAAGCTCTGGCTGACACTGTTTACTCACAAGTGTTTGTATAGGCATTGGGAAATAGGTATCAATTTACCTAAATATTGGCAGCTCCTCTAATAACAATATTTGGGCTTAGGATTGAAATAAATTCCATGAGATTCCAGAGCTGAACACTGTCTGTGCTCTACAGACTTAGAGCTGCTCAGTGAGCAGCCCTGGGCATGGAGGCTTGGTGGGTTCTAGCTGTCTAAATATGACTCCTTTACTACTCTTGAGTTGCTTTGAGCCTCTAACCCTTCTGCAAAAATCCATCTTGGATTTTCCAGAGCATGTATTCTGGGAAATTAAATTATTCTAAAATAAAACATAGTTTTAATTTAAAGGAGGAAGAGCTGGACTCACATAACTGGCACCAGTGAATTCAGGAGAGCCAGAGCTGCTGCAGTGTCATCCTTGATATTTTCTCTTTCTTCTTAATCCTTTCATTCTGTTTACCAGATTTGTGGCAAATGAAGTCTGTTGTTTTGCTGTCATAAAGTTTCCTTAAAAGAGCCAATGGCATGCAAGCAATTCAAATAGTGACTGCAGCCTTTATTTTAGTGAGGGCTAGAGCTATGAAACATTTTCTTTGACATTTTTTTGTTTGTTTGTTTGTTTGTTTGTTTTTCTGTATAATCATCTGTGGGGCTTGCTTTCCAAGACAGAAAAGTCAGATTTCTGACATTTATCTGAAAAGCATAAGGAAAATGTATTTATTTATTTACAGTTACACATTCACGGTGGTAAGCCAGTTGTGCCAACCAGCAAGGAAGTCAAATTCAATTTGATATGTGCAATCTGCACCATGTGGAAATCCTTTGTGAGTATCCCTGGCCTTGAATTCATCCTGAGCCTTTCATTATTTCTTCCATTAGGCCCTCATTCCCACAGCCAAAGCTGGCCCAGGCAGGAGCCTGGATAAACCAGGACATGGCTAATTGAGTTTTCCAAGCCTGTTTCTGTGGAAGGCACAGGGCTGCTCTGTAGCAGTCCTGCTTTAGCTCCTGAGCCTTCCTCAGTCAGAGCAGGAGCTCAGGAGGAAGCAGGAGCAGCTCTGGGGAGCTCAGCACGGAGCTGGCTGGCCATGGAACTGGGATATCCCCTGCAGGTCACTGCAGCATTTCCACTAGAGAGGGACCAGCTTCTGGGAAAACAGCAGCCAGGGATTTGATTTGGCAGGCAGTGGGATGTGGATGCATCTCCTGAGCCACCAGGCTCTCCTGAAAGAGGCTTGGTGCTGATGACAAAGGTTTATCACAGCTGTGGATTTTCTGTTCCTTTCTTTTATGCTTTGGGTTTATACCTCCGTATTTTGCATATCTCACTTCTCAGATACCTGAAGATCTATTGCCCATAGCAATACTATTAATATTAATAGCAAACAATCACATTCTTGTCTGTTGAAAGCAAGAAGTTCCTTCATGCTCTTTTAGGGATTGCTGAGCACTAATTGACTTTTATAGAATACCAGTTAAATGCTCCTGATTCCATTGTGAGGGGGAACTGGTGCACAGAGAATAACACTGCAAACTTCTGGCCAGAGATAAGCAAGGTGAACTCCCACTCAATGGAAAGTGTTGTACAATGTACAGTAACATTTCAGTTGGAAGCCCTCAAACAGTAAATTACATAGCACTCATATCTCTTCAACAAAATGTACTTTTCAGTACTCAGGAATTTCACAGTGGATACATAAATTTAAGCAACCTTTAAATTCCTTCTTCCTGTACTCATGTGGGTGTGAAAAGTCAGAATGGGAATTTCTTTTGCAATCATGTCAAGTGAGGAAGTTGATACATATTTATATGCATACACATGCATAAACACCGTTTAGCTGTTTCAATTTGCACTTCAGTAAAAAATTCTCTGACTATGAAAATTTTGTTTTTAGTGCCTAAGAATGAAATCTGTCTTAGGGAATCAGCAATCTGTAGGAAATCTGCCATTTATCTTTGAAGGCTCCTCAGTGCCATTAGGGACCTGATCTATTAGTGACTCTTTTAGTCTGAGCACCCAAACCCCTCACTCAGAGCCATTACTGTTGGTAAAGTAGCTGATGGGTTTTTTGATGCCTTCAACACACATCCTTTTCACTCAACACCTCATTGCTCTTATCATCCTAATAAAAAAAAGATGCAGGATTTCCACTGAGTGCTGCAAAATTCTCAGTGCTTCTCTCCTGCCCATTGCTAGATTTGTATCTGTGGTCCAACCCCAGGCATTAGGTGACCTGCCACTGATCATGACTCTGTACTTTTCTTTTCTGGTGCTGCTCAGCATCACTTCCTTCCTACTTAGCAAAGAAAGAAACCCCCAGGGTCTGCAGCTCCTCACTCAGGTGGAAGAACATCAGGACCCTGAAGACTGGGACACCTGGGGATGCTCCTCTTGAGATGCTCCCTGAGAGCCAGAATCCTGAATGCAAATGTCCTCAGGCAAGGCTGGAATACCTTCTGCCTCTGGGGATGGGCAGACCTTAGACATGGGATGAATTTAAAGTTTGAGTTGACCCCACTTGAGGTCAAGAAAGTGAAAAGAGGGAGTGAAAGAGAATTGTTTTTATTGTGAGTCACAGGTGCTCCATGTCTGGTGATTAAACACAAAGAGCTGGAGCTGGTAAATTATGAATATATATTTGACCTTTCTGCTGCTGAAACCCAAAAGTTTCATGTGACTCAATTGCACAAAGTGGTTCTGATGACCTGGGGAGCACCAGCTGGATAACAACAAAAGAGCAGCACATAATTGAGCAAAGATCATTACCCAGATGTGAGTCAGACAGCACTGAGGCACACAGCTCATGGCAAGAGAGCAAGACAAAGCCAGGGATTACCTGGTGCCTGCTAAGGACAGGCAAATCACACAAGAATCTGAGAGCTCAGCTCCTCCCTCACCTGTCTGTACCATGGAGCTCTCAGGCAGGTTGCCAAGTGGGAGGCAGCTGCTGAAGGACTCACATCATAAAACTTAAATGTCAGAACAGTTTGAAATCATAAATGACATTTTGTAACTCTAAAGGTGTTGCTCCCAGTGTTCTGGCAGCTAAAGGATTGACCACAAGGGTTGAAAGACACTTGGGTTCAAGAGAGCATGATTGCATTACATCCATTTCGTACCATAAAAAAAAAAAATCTCAGCCAGCCATCTCTGCACCTCTGAAACACCAGTTTCACCAGCCTGAAAGCTGTTCTGAATCAAATCATCTGCAAGAAGGAATTGAAATCGAAGGAAATAGGATTGAGAGCTGAAAACTGTTTAGAGACATTTTATTTGATGCCCAAAAAACCAAAAATTCACAGTAAGGATGAAAAAGTGTGTAACTTCAACAAAGGCAAGCTGAGATCATAGAGGAAGTTAGAAAAAAACAGCAGTGAAGCTGTAACAGATGGAAAGCAGGCGACTGTGAAAATTGTTAGTATATATTAGCAGCTAGGAGCTATCTATGAGATGAGAGAGGCTAAATGACACTAGCAGGAAGTTTTGAGCAGCTGAGCTGCAGGAACTGATAAAAATGACAGATATCCTGGGATGTTATGGCATGAAATGGGGAGAGGTGTCAGTGGTGATGCAGTGAGGATGAAGCTGAGCTGGCAAGAGGCATCAGGTCCTGCATCATCCCAGGCTGGTCCCTGGGTTTTACCTGGCCATGTTATGTGATGTGTATTAACAGTGTGCCCAGCCCCAGGGGCATTTCTCCCTGAAGGATGCACTGGCTGCTGAGGCACCCACCAGTGCTTCCTCAAAAATCTGCCCTGGGAATCTCTTTTGCCCTTTGGGTCCCTGAGTTCCTCTTCATGTCTTGTGAATGTTCATTTGCTTTGGTCCAAGGCAGCAAAGCATTGATGTGATGAGCAACTCCCAGCTACAAGAGAGCCTGGCCTGGGAGGTTTGGGGTGGAGCTGGGGGAGGAAAAGGAGCTGTGGAGGAGCTGTGCTGCTCCCTGTGCCACTGCACCAGCTGAACCACAGAGGATGGACACGATGCCATCTCCCCCTCCTGCAGCTGTGCTCTAACACAAAGCAGCAACAAATGCTGTGGCTGCATCCTGGGCATGACTTGAGCTGGGGTCAGGCTGCAGCCAGCTTGATGTGCAGGGATGGCAACATGAGAGCAAGGGAGAGCTGGGGGTGAGGAGAGAGAGAGGCTCTGTCATACCCAGCTCCTGGGGCATCAGTCCTGAGCAGTCAGCTCAGGCTTGGCTGGAGTCAGTCACATTTACCATCACTGTAAATGTGACCAGTGTCAAGGTTGAAGCACTATAATGCCTGCTGGTGGCTTTAGTAAGTGAGATGAATCTCATTTTTACTGCACACAGCTATCTGTGTGTATATACATATATATGTGTGCATGTGGGAGTAGCTGTAGGAAAGCATGAACATACAGAGAGAACAAGCACATACACTCAGAATCACTACAGGCTCCTTTTTCTTCAGTAAAGAAAGCACACACAGAGACTGAGAACTCAAGTAAACTAAGTCTTCAGGCAAGAACAGAGGAAAACAGAATCTGGAAGGGAACTCACAGCATAATTAAACATCCCTTATAAAGCTGTGGAAGCCAGCTCAATTCATTAAGTACATATGGCTGGCACAACCCAGCAGAGGCACGGCTGGTTTATGGAGAGACAATAAACACAGAAACACAGCTAACACATAAACACAGGAACCACTGTCCAAGAGGCAGCCCAGTCCTGTCAGCAGTGCCTGGGTTAGTGACATTTTCTGCTTCAAGCATTCAGGAATCTCACAGGAGAGAGCCTAATCAGACAAGAGCATAAACCCTCTAGATAATAAACAAGGTAAAGATATAAATCTGGTCCTGCTGTCCTACTCTGCTGCCAGAGCTCTCATTGGGAAATCTTTCTCTTTCAGTCTAAATTGGTCTAAGTGGAGCTGCATTGCTAAAGGATTACCATGGAGAAGAAACTATTTCCAAACTGACAAAAACGTGGAATCAGATGGACAGAGAGAGCTGATTCAATTTCTGCCTTAACTCCAGGATCATTCTTGGAGGCCTGGCTGCCTAAGAGAGCAACACCTCTGCTGCTGTGTCTGAGGGCACAGTTGTGATGCTCAACCACCCTCCCATAGCACAGCTCCATTCAGACTCCTAAAAGAGGTTTAACTCATTAATTTAATGTATATTTTCTGTCTGATTAACAGTGGTCTTCACTGCAGCCACCCTTAGGAAATCCTTAGGTTTTGTGGAAGCCTCTGGCTCTCCTCCCTTGCTGGATACCTTTGGCAGTACCAGAGGTTGCTATTTACTGCTATTCCTTCAGAAGACCTGCCCATGCAAATAGTGCATAAAATGATAAAAGATTCAGTAATCTTTCAGAAAGAGAACATTATTCATCTGCTCAGAAACATCTGGACATTTCAGGAGTCCTCCTAAATTTATGGAGTCTACTCAACAAACCTAAGTTTTTACTCAGGGGTAAATAAGCCATTCTGGGGGCTTTGCCAGGCATCTTCTCTCCCTCTCCTGTCTGTGCAAACAATGAATAATACATCTTCCAGCTCACAAGCCAGCAGCATTAGCCCCTTGTTTCCTTTTGGATATTTTTGGATATTTTTAGGAGCTGCTGCTCCCAGCTCCTGGTGCCTGAAGGCAGTGGGCTCCCAGAGCCCAGCAGGACACAGGCCCAGCATCCCCACTCCCCTCTGCACTGGGGAAGGGGCTCCAGCCCCCCAGGCAAAACCCCTGGGCTGCCAAAACCAGCCCAGCTGTGCTGCTTGCCCAGGAGCTGCTGCTGGCTGCACAGGGTCAGCCATGGAGACAGTGCTGCAGCCCAAATGTGGCATGCTGGCCAGGGAGCAGGTTTTTCTTATTTAAGACTCCTGCTGTCAAGAGAGAAACAGAAATCACAGCCCATCTGAGAAGAGGTCAAGAGCTGAGCCAAACCTCCTGGAACAAGAGGAGGTTGGAAATATATGCCAGGATCTAGAGCAGCTCTATAAACATTTCACAACAGGAAAAGGAGAAGGAGAAAGAAGAAGAAAAGGATTATTCTAATCTCATTTCTAAATATTTCCTTCAAGAAAGAATCCCCAAAACCTTTGGGCAGTCAGCACTTCTCACAGCTCAGAGCTGCCCCAACTCAACAAAACTCAACTCAACCCTTGCCCTTCTGGTTTTCCCCATGCAGAATCTCCCTGCTCACCTCAGATCCCTTTCCGGATTTAATCCTAATAGACCAGGGGTGCCTTGCATTTGTCCTTTCTACTGAGCAATGCTTTTATGAAGGTGCTTCTCAGATTATCTTCACTTTTCACAATATTTTTTTCTTCATTATATTCTTCATCATTTTTTTAATGCAGGAAAACAAGTAGTAAACCCATTAATGCTTTAAGAAGCACTCAGTACTGCCTCCACTTTGTTGTCATTGGTAGGATTAGTTTCTTTAAAGCACTGCTTCTGAAAAACCTCCCTCTGCCTTATGCATTGTACAAGTGACCCAAGCCTTACTCTGTACTCTTGGAAAAGCAGTTCTGGGAAGATTAAAGCAGCTGGGATTTAGGAAAGGAGAAATTTTCTCATTATTTATGTTGCAATGTTGAGACACAGGATACAGACACATTAATACATTTCTTCATGAATTGTTATTTGCAGTAAGGGACAAAAACAAAGAGTGCCTTCTCCTGTCATATTGCCTTTGCTTTGCTGTGAATACCATCTAACCCACACAGTGATTAACAGATGCATGGGTTTAACTGGTAATTACAGATATTATTTGCATAGCACACTTCAGCCCATGTTTATTGTTCTTGCCTTCAATATTTACTTCCAGTAGAGACAGTAGGTAATTAGTTTCATAAAACTTGTGTCTGAGCAGATTCAGTTACAACAGATCAAGAAATACTTGAGTTTACCTTTGAGTTTAAGCATTTTTAAAGCAGAAATGCTAACATGTCTCTAAAGAGCCAGTCAGTCCCCATTAGGGGCTAGCACACTTTCTGAGCTCTGCTTGCTCACAGCCTCAGCTCTGGTTCCTGCCCGACACAAGCCATGCCCTTTCAGTGGGGCTGTGACAGCTGGGCAGGGAGCAGGGTCCAACACCCTACCATCCCTGTTATTAGCCTGTGCCCTGCTCTGTGCACTGCCAGAGAGGATCTGCTCTCCAAGCCCTGATCTAGACTGGAAGGTGATTTTTCTGAAGTCAGTCCCGTCTGAGTGCACAGACACTGGTGAGGCTGCAGGGATTTCTGCCTCCCCTTTGGGGCACTGGCAGTGCTGCACCAGGGGGTTGGATACACTCCCTTGCTGCAGCACAAGTGATGTCAGGTGTTAGAGCAGGGGTTTGAGAGGTCACAGGGGTGCCAGGCTGAGGCAGCCCCTGCAGCCAGCTCAGCCCCCAGGCTCTGCCATGGGCTCCCACTGCTGCCTGCCACTGTGCACCTGCTCCTTCCACCCCACATCCCCCAGCCTCACGTGTTTTACCTTTCTGGTGAGTATGCTAGGGGACAGCACACCCTCCTTTGAATGAAACTGTCATTTTTACAAAGAAGAAAGGGGATTCTCCTGCTTCCATAAGCAATGGGCATGTCCACTCCCTTACCTGTCCTTGACAGGCAGATAAAAAGACAGATAGAGAGATGATATTCAACAGTTCTTTGCCACTTGGGACCATAAGCATTTCCCTTTAGGAAGCTAGAATATGTTTTAGCAGCTGTGGAGATGGATAACAATTCTCTGGGGAGAGCAACTTTGAGGCATTCCCTGGCTGTCAGTAAACACCTGTTCCCAAATCTCTCCCAGAGCCTCCACTGATGCTCACACAGCCCTTGCTGCAGATTCAGGTTAAATCACCTTTGGGGGGCTGGCACTGCAGTATCTCAATGTCACTGGCACTTTTGTATCATATGCTTTATATCAATCCAGCATTTTGCTGGTCTTCCCCCAGCAAACAGGTTTATGTGAAAGGTTTTTCATTGCATAGCCTCAAAACAGCACAAATTCTTCCACTGCTGTGCAAGTATCTTCTCTAGAAACACTCTGGGTTTATTTTGAGGGTACATGGGTGGTGGGGGAAAGGGACAGACTAATGTTCTATTGCCTGTACAAGATTCCTCTATTTTCCTGTCTGATTTGGTTTGATTTTGTCTCATTTTTTTGTTGAAAAGTGTCTTTTTTTTCAGAGGAGGGGAGATGTGGGTGCAGTGATGCACCTGTGTTTCACCTGTAGAAACCAGCAGATGTTTTTGAATCCCAGAAGAAGGAAGGCAGCATGGCAAATTCAAAGTGGAAAACATTCTTACTGAGCAACAACTAGGAAAAAAATTGAGTAGTATTCAGACTTGCAGCTAAAGAAAGTTTTCTAATCTCATTGTCCTTTTAGGCAGGTTTATATAATATCAGTCCAGAGTATAGCAAAGTTATAACAAGTTTTAAAAGGAAAAAATAAAAAGAGGGAACGAATTAAGTGGATTCTCAGAGATGCCATGCCTGAGTAGGTTATAAACTTCAGTTGTGTTTCTCCATTACAGCCAATGGAAAGATGTCATCAAAAGCAGAGGAAGTAGATTCCTGCAACAAGCAAATCTGTTTCAGAAGATAAGGATAAGCTTATTTCATAAACATTTGCCCTAGGAAGAAGGTGCAGCAGATTGAAGTCCTGAAATGATAAGGGGCCACTGATTTTATACATGCCTGTCATCAAAATTGAAAATAGTTTATAGGTCTTCCTGTTCAAAACAGAATCCAATGCTTACATATACAAGGGTTATCAGGCTTTATTGAAAAATCTTCCTGTACCCAAGAGGATTTATTTTCCTGCTCATTATAACACCAACACAAAAGATGCCATGAGAGTAAAAGTCCTGAGAAATTACTTTCAGGTGTAAGTAAATAAAAGGGCCCCTCTGGAGTTTGCTATGAGCAGGACAAAGCTGCAGCACAGAAGAGGAGTGGGAAGAGAAGCTCAGGAGCCAGGAGAGCAGCTTCCTGCAGAGGGAGGAGGAGGCAGCAGGGCAAAATAAAAATCCACTGCTGCCTTGTTAAACCACAAATGTCTCTAATCTGATTTACAAGGAGCCCAGCCCTGACCCCAAAGAGGAGGGGCAGTGCTGTGACCCCTGCTCCTGCCCTGGGGTGGCTCCAGTGTGGCCCCAGGCGTGTCCTGCCACGGGCAGGGTGTGCTGCCAGCCCAGGGCACTGCCCAGCCTGCACCCCTGCAGCACAGCAGGGCCAGCTCTGCAGAGCCTGGCTCATGTGTGCAGAGCCTGGCTCATGTGTGCACAGCCTGGCTCATGTGTGCACAGCCTGGCTCATGTGTGCACAGCCTGGCCCTGGCAGCAGCACCAGGCTGGAGTCCCCCAGGGCCACCCCCTGGCACTGTCCCCCCACAGCCCTGCACACCCTGCCCGTCCCTGTGGCACCACAGCCCTGGGAGGAGCACTGGGAGCATCTTTGTGCCAAATGCCACTCAAAACAATTGCTGTGCCACAAACCTCTGAGTGGGCAATTGCCAGTCCTAAATGGGCACCAGCAGATGTTTTGTTGGCACTGCCCCTGCTTTGGGGCTCTGCTCCCTGACCCAGCAGTGCTGCTGCCAGCACCACACTGGGCAGGATCTGAACCCTGAGGGTTACAGGCATTCCTCCCAAGCCCTGCCTGGGCTGCCAGTCCTGCCCAGGTGTCCCTGGGCTCCAGCACAGTGCTGCTCCACTGCCCAGCTGCTCTTGGAGCCCTGGCAGAGGGCTCTAGCTGCATCTCTAGAGCTCAATCTTTATGTCTTTTAGCCTCATATAAATTCAGGTCTCTGTGCTTTCCACAGAATAGAACACAGCAATGGACTTGAGTCTTTTCTTGCTTAAAATTTTTCTTTTCTTGAAAAGCCTATGACTCTTTATGTTTGTCTCTGGGGATCTTGAGTGTTTGCAAACTTGAAAGTAATATGATTAAGTGTTGAGATGAGTGCATGCACAGTAATGTTTCCCCTCCCCCCCGCTTTTTTAAAAAAAAATTAAAAGAAAAATCTCTCATAAGCTGTAGGGGCTGTGTGGCCTGCCCTCATTGCTCCAGCACTTCCAGCCCTCCTTGCACTCTGCTGACCTCTTGCATTCACTGTTACCTGGTCATAGGTATTATGAGACCTAAAAGGTTATGGTGAAAGGAAATATTGCTGATTACCTGGTATTAAAATCCTATTTATGTGATTGTTTAATGTATAAAAACATCCAGTTTATCTTCTCTACAGTAGTAGTTCCTTCTGTCATTCCCCATCATTCTCCAATGAAGACCATATCTGAAGGTATTCCCTCAGAAGCTCAGATTTCTCTTGGCAGGAGGAAGGTAGAGAGGACCAGTGTTTTGTGTCTGGATGGGTCAGTACCCCATATTTATTTAACCTATTTACCATCTAACATTTTAAGTGACTTTTTTGGCATGCAACAGCAAAGCTTTGCAGTGATCAAGAAAAACCACACTGGGGGAGAATGTTAATACTACTCTGCCCTTGATAGGATGGTGACTGGCAGCATATAAATACCCCTGACAGGATGACAGAAATTGCTCTTCTATATTTACCAGGAGCCCTGGGCCAACATGCACAGTGGTGGGAACCCATCTGCTCTGTTCAGTCATTTTATCAACACGCTACTACTTAACAGCTGAGGCTTTTGTAATGTATTTTTTTTTTTTAGCTTGGTGTGTGTGCAGAGAGCAGGAGTGTCTTTAACAGCAGTGTGGCAAAACCAAAATAAATCATAAAGGTGAATTGTAAATTGAAAGGTCTGGTTATTCATCTGATGAATCATTTAAAGGAACAAATTAATTTTGACATTACTTGACCACTTAGATTTCCTACTACGAGCCTGACATCATTAGCTGTGTGTTAATGAGTCCTCCCAGTGCAGGGAGAGGGGCAGGGGCTTGGCCAGCTCTGATTTGGGGGCTCAGATTTCTCACTGGGGCTTGGACAGGGTTTTGGTCAGCACTGGGGGCAGCTCCAGAGGACACCATGCAGATCCATCTCCTCTGGATCCAGCTCCTCTGGATGCACACTGCCTAGAGGGGGTGGCAGAGGCCACAGGATCTGATGTTTCTACTCACAGCATTTTAGATTGGGTTTATCATTTTCATTTCTACTCACCAGAAGTTAATGAACACTACACTGCTGAGCACCTGCCTTTCCCAGACTTTCGGCTTTATTGTCCATGAGACAGTTTCATTTTTTGTTT
The DNA here is from genome assembly GCA_030060385.1 of Muscicapa striata striata. Classification (NCBI taxonomy): domain Eukaryota; kingdom Metazoa; phylum Chordata; class Aves; order Passeriformes; family Muscicapidae; genus Muscicapa; species Muscicapa striata. Next base: position 2,745,248 of record JAREIS010000047.1, read on the forward strand.
TGGATATTTGCTCACATAAACATTTCTCTCCCACTTCTAGAAATGCAACTTTTTAATCTCACATTCAAAATCAGCCAGTGGAGCACTGGAGACAATGGCTGGGATAATTTTCCCCTGGATTCAGGGAAAATTCTCATATATATTCTCATAAAACTAGCTTATACCTAAGTTTGAAATACAGGCCATATGTCAGAGTTTATTTCTGTGAAAAACTTTGCTGAAAGGCAGTGCCATAGTGTGTGTCTGATGAGAAAATGAAGACTTCTCTTTCATTTTCAGACCAAGCCTCTCAGTCACCTCTGCCTATCAACACTTCAATGCAGGAAGACCCTACATACTTTATTTCAAGCAGATGTTTACATTCACTGTTGTCTATTGAAGAATTTAAGTTTTCTTCTATGAATACAACAAGGCATTATTAAAAAAAAAAAAACTGATTGCACTGAAGGCACTCATATTTTGCAGTCTGTGTAGCTGTGTGAGAGCCTGGAAGTTTTTCTCTGCAGGCAGAGCACCAGGTTGGACCAACAGCAGAAATGAGTCTTTCGTCCTTGCCATAAGGGCAGTGGCATCTCCCCATCCAAATGTTTTGTACTAAATCCAAATACAGGAGGCATAAACAGGATGTAAAAATGCAGCTGTTCTAAAAGCCCATCTCCCCAAAGATAGTCTGTGAAATATATTGGTGTGAATTCATAATGTCTGAGCAGTCTCAGCTGAATTAAAGACTGAAAAGAGAACCAGAGCAGCAAAATATAATTTCAGAATTCAAGTTAGCCAAATGAGGTAATTTAAGGTTTAAGTGGTACTTTATGTTCTTAACATTTTCCGCAGCACCTTTTGAAAACACCAAGGTGAAATAATCACTGTTGCAGAACCACAGATTTCTCTCAGGAAAATTGTCTCATTCAGTGCAAAATGCAAGTCTATCTGAGTATTTGTGTAAAGCTGGGGCTTTTTCTCTCCTTTTGTAAGACTGCAAAATAAAGTGCTGCTGGATAAGTCTGTAAGCAACAGAAATGTTTTTTGTTTTTTTGGAATATTACTCATAGTAGCCTATTTTAAAAATGAAAAATATATGAGCATGTAATCATCTTAAATTAATGTTCACTTTAAAATTCAAAACCCCAAACAACAACATTATCAATAGGATGTTATCACTGCACCCTATTTGTATTCTATCTGGAAATTAGTTTACTGGAATAAGCTAGGTTTGATTTGACAGAATAAGCTGGAGTATACTTTGATTTCTATAAAAATACCAACAGAAATTATGCAACAACAGTTAATTTTTGGTTCAATTGTCCAATATACATAAAGCTTTTGATGGCAAAAGAGGATGGAGGTAGAAAGAGAATCTAATTACGTAGTTTACCAAGCTGTCTCTGCTAAATTCATGTACCAAACCCAGAGAGCTGTGATGGTTTTAAACCAACTGTTAACTCATCACAGCAGTCCTGTTCCAGGGTGAGTGATTTTAATTAGCTGACACAAACTTTTCCCCCAATTCATCACACTCAGGTTCCACATGCCCTCAGCTTTCACTGGGTTTCTTAAAGATGAGAATGATTATCCCAGATGAGAGGTTTCATTTATCTCTCAGGCTGCTCCCTTTGAAGCACAGCAGCAGGGCTGTGCACACAGTGAATGTGTGAAAACACAACCTGGAGAGCTCCACATCACTGGAGCCTGGTTAAAGGCACACCTTGGCAATTCTGTCCTTGCTAAAACTTCTCTTAAATGTAAAAAATGTCTGTTAAGCACAAGGTAAGGGACATCTTGTAAAAAAAGCCATGAGTATGAAGGCAGCTTTCTGTGTGAGCCCCAGGTGAGTGGAGCAGCAGGGGAGGGGTGCCCTGGAGCTGCACTGGAGCTGGAAGTGGAGCTGAACTGGAGCTGGAAGTGGAGCTGAACTGGAGCTGCAGTGGATGGAGCTGCAGTGGATGGAGCTGCACTGGAGCTGCAGTGGAGCTGCAGTGGATGGAGCTGCAGTGGATGGAGCTGCAGTGGATGGAGCTGCAGTGGATGGAGCTGCAGTGGAGCTGCAGTGGATGGAGCTGCAATGGATGGAGCTGCAGTGGAGCTGCAGTGGATGGAGCTGCACTGGATGGAGCTGCAGTGGATGGAGCTGCAGTGGAGCTGCAGTGGAGCTGCACTGGAGCTCTCAGGACAGGGCTGCTGGGGTACCTGATCCCCATCCCACCCCCATTCCCAAGGACAGCAGAAGAGATGGTGGGAGCAGCAGCACTCAGGGCAGCAGCACTGTCCCAGTGACTGAGAGGGCCAAGGAGCTGAGAGATCCTCTGAGCACTTCAGAGAAGATCTTTAACCTTGTAATTTTTTATCTTTTTCAGGAGAGTCAGCATTATTTCCTTCATGGTCATTGCTGAGCACCATATAAATCCATATCCACCTGTGATTAATGGCTCTTTAGTACCAAAGGAAGGGGTTAGCTAAAACTTTTAATCACTGTCAAATTTCATAATTTTTCCACTTTCTTTTCCTGTCTCTTGTGAAGCTTCTTCATGCCAAAGCCTAATGAAAGCTGCCACTACATACTGGCTGGACTTGGAATGAACTTCAGATGATGCACATCATACCTATAGCCCCCCTTTCCGTGCAGCTGTTTAAAACCAAGTGTCACAGGCCTGTGAATATTTTAAAAGCATGAGAAATCAGGGTCTGCCTGTTTCTGTTCATTGACTGGGTGAAAAAATATAGTACAGGACTAGAAATTCAATAATGGCCTAATGGCACAGCAGTGAAGGTCATCCTTTTCCTCTGACTGCACTAACTTGGCTCCTGGCTCACACAGCATCTGACATCTCCTCCAGCTCCATCTCCACTCGCTCCTGTGTGGGAATGGCCTCAGGATGGAGTTCAGGTTTCACAAAGCATGAAAATGCAATAAATTGTAGTGAGTCCTGGGGCTGAGTTTTCACAGTGGCTGCTCCCCCATGGCTGGAGGTCAGCAAGGAGCAGCTCCAGACACAGTCCTGGGCAGAGGGCACCCTGGGCTGGCACAGCCAGTCCTCAAACACAGCAGGCATGGGTTTACCCACCAGGATCCATTCTGGATTATCTCAGCCACCTCTGCTGGGGTGCCAGGGTCAGGCTGGGAGCAGGGAGAGCTGTGTGCAGTGAGCACTCAGAGCAGGTTCTTGTGCCCCTGTGCCCAGCAATGTGCATGGCACAGAGATGGGGCTGAGCACCCACAGGGGCTCCTGCCTTTGAACTGGAGTCCCTCTGCCTTTCAGCCCCCTTCCTCATTTGATTGCTTCAGAGCAATGGGATGGGGCTCTGACTTCCTTTCCTTGGCATCCAAAGCCATGCTCAGGGAAGCCAAGGATGCTGCAGCACCATTATTTAATTTGGAGCTTGGCCAGGCTAAGCCAGGTGATGGGAAGCCTCTCATTCTCAATAAGTGGCAATCAGTGTTCAAGGGAAGGCAGTGTACAGGGGTTCATGCTTTTTAGCAGTTTTGTGAAATTTCTGGTTCCAGGTTTAATTTTGCAATTTCCATCATTGGCCTGGCACTCATTTCCAGGGAGAGAGCCAGAAAACTATAACCCTGTTATATTCCACACATTGAACTTCTTCTCTAAATAATTCCTTTTCAATGAAATGGCATGGGCAGAATCTTTGCAAAGTCTTGTGAAGCTTCTAGGGGTTTTGGTTTTTTTAAACTATAAATAAAGACATGATTTCTATCGCTGAGATAGTATTTGCTGAAACCCAAATTTGTGACCTCAAGTTTCCCAAACCTCACGCAATTCTTCACTTTCCAAAGCCTGTCTGATTGACTGGAAGTGGAAAGCCATTCTTCTAAAACTTCGTAATGACTCTAATTGCATTTTAATATTTGATATGCTTTAAAATTGCAGAGAAAGTATTGACATCAATGCTGGCCATCCTTCACAATACATGAACTGCCCTACAAGAGCATTTGTATGGTGACAATGAGAGCTGTAATTACCCATGATCTGAGATGGACAGTAGTGACATGTTTTATTCAAAAGAAATGAATCATTAGTGCCTTTGCAACAGCCTGGAGAGAATTAGAATATTTATTAACTGTACAAGACTAATGACTGCTCTCACAGGCTTTCATTGGTGCCAGCTCAGGTCAAATCTGTGTATGGACTGTAAGGAGACACAGCCAGTCATAAATACAGAGAAAGCTGCAATAAAGCCTAGAACAGTGCATCAATAAACCACGCACAATTTAAATCTAGCCTCTTGTCTTGGAGCTCCCTAACAATGTGTGCTGAGTAATGTTGGTGTGTGCTCATACAGATGCTGAATGTAAATGTCCTGAGCACCTTCTGCAGTCAGATGCCACCCTCCACGTGTCCCCAGAGTTAACACAGATGTTTGACACGGTGGCTTTGAGCAGCACTGCACCGGGGTTGGTGTTTGCTGGGTGCATGTGCAGGGGCAGGAGGGCTGGCTCCATCCCCTGATGTGTGCAGGGGCAGGAGGGCTGGCTGCATCCCCTGATGTGTGCAGGTGGCTGGGGTAGCACAAGGGGTATTTGCAGTGAAGAGGCTGCAGGTGGGTGGACAAATGCAGGTCTGCTCTGAAAACCTGAGATCTTTTATTAAAGACCACTCTGTGAGATTGAAAGGGAACATTTTTCCTATCTGGCTGAGGAGCACGACGTGCAGTGACACCCACGAGTCTGTTTGCATGATGCTGAGTGCACCTGTGCCTGCAGCTCCCCTCCTGCTGCCAGGGACACAAACCTGGGCTGCTAAATCCCTCAGCTCTTCAAGCACTGTGACCTTCTTTTCTTGAAAACTTCATTGCATTAAGGTGCTAGCAGTAAAACTGTAATTTCAAAGCCCCTGAAAGTGGCTTGAAAGGGAATTAAGGGAATATTTAGGCTGTGCTTATTAATTTCCAGGGGAGCTCTCAGGACAAGCCAGTGCTGAAGTACATGCAGCAGTTAAATACCACACAAGTGCTCTCTGAAAGGAGAATTAACTCCATCCCAGCCCAAACTGTGTGTCCAGGAGCAGTGTGTTCCCAGGGCACTGCTGTGGGGCTGCTCAGGGCTCTGCAGGCTGGGCTGGGCTGGCATTGCCCTGCTCTGCTCCCACCTGAACAGCTGGAGGGTGGCTTGTGAGAACTGGGACAGTCCCAATCATCTCCCAGTGGTCTCATTTGATGTGCCATTCCAGGGCCTTAGTACCAAATCCATTAATTGTATGGTTTTGTATCACTGTGTTTGTAGCAAGAAAAAAGAAAAAAAAAGTCAGAGGATCAGAGGTATCTGATATTTAAGGCTTTTTTTAAATGGAGATAATTTCCTTGATTTACCAATATGTGAGGAACTTCACCGAGAAAAAAAAGAAAGTTTTAAAGGCAAACAAATGATTAAACCATTTGATATTATAAACAGGAAATTCAGATCAGCTGAATAGTTTTGTAGAAAGAATTTTCTACTAGAAGTTGCTATTTTCTTTTTCTTATTTTTTCTCTGGAATTCACAGTGGGAAAAAGTCCTACAAAGTGAAAAGCATTGAAATGAAAGTTTCTACATGTAACATACTCAGAATATATGATTTTAAGTGCAGAATTTGCCTTTTCAAAGCACTGTAATTTTATATTCAGATTAATTTAATTTCTTATGTCTGACAAATTTGTATTATTTATTTACCTGTCAGTAATGATATGCTACAAACTCATACTGGATTATGGTAAATAAATACATAAAAAAACTCCACTGATGTTTGCAAATAAGGAAAAAAAACTGGTTTAAAGCATATTTTTGAAACAAATTTTGAAATGTGAGTGTCTAAGTTTGAAATGCAAAGTCAGTTTGAATGACTAACTCCATCCAACATTTTCACAGCACAGCTTTCTTCCTTTCAGCAGGGGGAACAGGCACCACAGCTGACATGAGAGGGAAGTAGAAAATTCTCCAAAGAATAACATTTTAATTCATCTTGAAATAAACACTGAGGGTCTGTGACTGACTCTTGTAAAGGTAGTGAAAAAAATACCATCTAGAAGATGAACAGAAGCAGTAAAAGCCATCCATTGCAATGTATCATGGTGCTGTTACATTGTTATCTGCCAACCAGCAAGTTAAAATCCCTGCTATGACAAAATTGTAAATGCCACAATAACACCATATTTTCTGCTTTGTTTCTTGAGGAAAAAAAAAAAAAAAAAAAAAAAAAAAAAAAAAAAAAAGGTGTAAACTTGGGAATAATATGAACAAAAAATCTTATAAACAGGATTTGTATAAAATTTTGGGAGGCGGGCTGGGAGCTGGCCCATTTCTCTGGGGTCAGTCTTAAGGAGTATTTGGCTGATCAGGGTAGTTTAATCAGTAGAATATTTTTCTTTTTCACAGAAAAAATTATCCCAATGTACTGATGACTAACCTGTTGGGTCTAATGCTTCATGATTGCCTGGAGCCCCATGGGTGCTCTATTTTGCTAAAATATACACTCCTAATCAGTCCTGTTTGTTGAGAGGATTTTATATATCCTGGCTGAAGAACTGAAAAATTGTAAGGAAAACAAGCTTTTTGTACCTCAGTTATCACCAACTCCTGTAGCTATGGCAGGTGGAAAGTGCTGGAACAGCAGCTCAGGGCTGTGTCTTGCTTATTAACTGCTTTTGAATGGTGTGTCAGAACCCAAGTGTCTCTGGAACCCAATTGGTGCAGCTTAAGGCCATTTCATCTCATCCTTTCACTTGGAACAAGGCAGAAGGGACTGACCCCCACCTGGCTACAACTTTTTTTCAGGTAATTCTATGGAGATTTCTCATCTTCAAACTAAAAAAATCCAGTTAAGTCCTTTTTAACCATCTTCTTAACATTTAGGTAAATGTCAAGGTATTTTATGCTCAATAATTTGAAGAATTGAAATGATCCACTTGGAAAATATGTACATGGAACTATCAAGACAGTTCCAAAAGTGTTGCTGACTATTATTTCTACTGATCTTCATCACTGAATACTTCCCCACCTGGAAATCTAGTCCAGTTCCCTTTCCCCACCTGTTCCCCTTTTTCCTTTAAGAAAAGAAATTGTAGTTCTGAAATTCATCAAAATATATTCATTGCTCTGCTTCTGTACATCTAATTTGTTTCTACAGATGATTTTTTTGTTGTCATTATTTTTGTTTTAGTTTTACCTAAAACCCCAAATACAGGGGAGAAAGCATTTAGAGGATCTTTGGTACTCCTGCCTGGGAGTGCTGCTCTGCCATCCACTGCCCTGGGAGCTCTGTGTCCAGTCTGTGCTTCCAGCCCCTGGTGGGATCAGTCCCAGCCAGGAGAGGGGACCCTGGGGGGACTCTGTGGGTCCCAGCCAGGAGAGGGGACCCTGGGGGGACTCTGTGGGTCCCAGCCAGGAGAGGGGACCCTGAGGGGACTCTGTGGGTCCCAGCCAGGAGAGGGGACCCTGAGGGGACTCTGTGGGGTCCCAGCCAGGAGAGGGGACCCTGAGGGGACTCTGTGGGCAGGGCAGTCTGGCACCCTTGCCCCTGGGCAGTGGCTGAGAGGGACTTGGGCACTGTGACCTCCCTGCTCATGGCCTGGCCTCTCTCCTCAGCCCTGAATTCCCAACTGAGGAGAAGAGCCCCATGTGTCAGAAAATAAATGGGCTCCTTGTAATTCTGGAGAAATGGCTCTTCCTGCAGCTCAAAAGAGGAGAAGAGCATGTGGCCATGCCCACCCCTGTGTCACACCTGCTGCTCTGGGATCCCACTGCCAGTGCCCTCCCCAGGCCCAGCAGCACCAGCACAGCCACCACTGCTTCCTGCCAGCTCATTCCACACCAGGCTCCTTCCTGAAAATGTCTTCATTGCAGCTTCTGACTTGTTTTTTAAAGAATTGCTAGCTTGACAGAAAGTGAAAAAAAAAAAAAAAAATCCAGCGGTGGAAACACTACCCAAGCAGAACAGAGATTATTTTCAAGCATGTGAGCAGTTTAAGGTCTTTTACTTAAAATTACATTCAAGAAACAACAGAGAGGCTTCTGCATTACTCTCTCCCTTTAATGCCATTCTGCATCTAATCCCTCTTTGTGTTCAATAGAAATAGCTTACTCCCACGTCTGAGGAGAGGATTGGGCTGGAGCCTGCATCTCAAACACCCTCCTGTCACTGGCATGGAATGCCATTTTTAGACCTCCCATTCCAAAGAAAGGTCAGTCACTATTCTAAACAATAAAGGAGAAAATAGTCAGTCCAATTCACCCTTTTCCCAGCTTTTAAAAGGAAAAGAAACAAACAAACCAGTCATCAGTGCCGAGGTAATTTCCAGTATTTTAATACAGTTACACAGAATCAACAGATTCTGGCAGTAAATTTTTTTCCTCAAGATGTGATCATACATTTCTGACAATGGCACAGCAGTGCTGTGAAAGGACATCAGATAAGAAATAAAGCTGGTTGAAATCTGCATTTCAAGTTCCTCACAACATTTTTCAGGAGAAAAAGAAATCTTCCTTCAGAAAATAAATATAATAAAAACCCCAACAGTAGGTCAACACAAAGCAGATGCTCAGCTTTGACTTTATATGGATTCCTCCAGGAGGCTGTGGGGAAGTGTCCTTCAGGGAGTGGCAATTGGAAAAGACAGGTGCCCAGAAGCTGTGTTCCCAAGGTTGGACCTGTATTTTCATTTCTTTCCCTCTGCCCCAGGCTCTCTGGGAAGCCCATGGAGAGCAGCCCTCCAGCCCAGCCACAGAAGGTGGGTCCAAGGGGTCCCACTGCTACTGGTGGGGATTCACGGGAGGGGTCACCAACAATTTGTGCTTTAAGTTGCCCAAGTGTGGTTAGGATAACCTGGGAACCAGGAAAGCAGCCTTTCTCAGGCTGCACAGGGACAAGGAATTATAACAATGATTAAACACCTGCAGGGTGAGTGAGAGCTGTGGGAGTGTCTGGGATGTTTTGCACAAAGCATGTTTTCAAAGAGGGGTTGCCTTCTTGCACCAATGAGCCTTTTCTATTCTGTTTTGCACGAACTACCCCATATATATGTGTAGTGTTTCTTTAAATAAAGCTCTTTTCTCCATTACACAAGGAACTATGTTGCATTATCCTAGAAATTGGGCCAGTGGAAGATCTCCAGCACGTTCACAGCCTCCTCTTCATTGAAACTTCCTAGCCAAGCTTTCAAACAACTTCCTTTTTGTTTGAGTTTTTATTTTATTTTATTTTTTTTTTTTTTTTTGTAGACTTTCTGCCAGCCTGCTGTAAGGTTTTGGTGCAGATGATGGTGAAATTACCCAGAAGAGGCACAATGTGGTTCCATGGCCACTGGCAATGAAAAGTCAGTCTGAATTAGCAGCAGCAGAGGTTTTTGAGAGGCAGAGTGAGAGGATGTGGTGGAAATGTTCTGTCATTGTGGTTTGGGCTAAGAGTGTATGGACACAAGTCTTGCCAGACACAGAACAAAGCTCATTATTCAACATATAAAATATTCTATATGAGAAATAAGAATACAAAAAATAAATCAATCACAGTTATATCTATGGTGGTATTTAACACTTTTTTCTTATACTCCTAAAGGAGCTTAATAAACCTGAAGAGAAAGAAAGAAAAGTTCCATTTAAGGTAACAATTGGAAATAATTTTGCAAGTTTAGGGTCAGAAAAATGGGAACAACAAAAAGTACAGACTGCTCTGCCTGAAGTTTTGTATAAGATGATTTTTGTTTTGTATTATGTAATCAAATAATCACATCACAACATTATCACTTGGGGCCTGAAATGCAGTGAATGTCCCTGGAGCTCCTTTGATGCCACCTGCCACGGAGGGAACATCTCCCTTGTGGCTCCAGGCTCCAAGCCAGGTGAGGTAAACTAGCACTAAAAAAATCCTTTCTGGAGTGATGGTATGAATATATAAATATATAAACCAGCCTCATTTGCTGGGAATGCTCTTGGACACAGTGGCTGAGGACACCTCTATGGCAAACATCAGCTCTGCTGGGCACTGAGTGACCTTCCCAGGGACCTCACCTCATCACCTCAGTGATCCAGTGCTTGTTAATCAGGTGCTTTATCCCCTTCAGCTCTTATACAGAGCCCAGACAGGAAAGATTCAGCTTCTTCATATGTGCTGTTCAAATAAATTACTCCTGAGGATAAAAACAGGACTATTGCAGGGAATTTTGAGTATTGGAAGGATATTTAAATTCTGGTCAAGACTGGGTTCTTAAATATGTATCCTCCTTTTTTCTACAGCATGTTCTGAGTATTTTCTTAATTCCTTCCCTTATATTCTTTCCAAAAATATTTTGGTTTTTTTTTCCTCCCTCCCCCACTTATTTAGACATAAATAGCCACTCAAGGTATTTAATACCTCAGCATGCAGTCAGTTGTGATTCTGCCTTTATATGCAATACTGGAATATTCAGTATAAATAAAATTATAGTTTCAGCTATGATTTTGTAAATAAAGAGTGTTAAGCAGGAAAAAATTAGACAGGAACCATTTCTACTTTAAATTGCTTTTATTCTGGGCTCCAGGTCAGAAAGTCAGCCTGGGTGCATTGTGTAGGGGTGACACCACCCACCCTGTCCCAGGAACATCTCACCTGCCAGAGCTGAGCAGTCTGGGCACTGCCTCAGTGGCAAATTACAGCAGAATTTAGCTCTGGATAGACTCCACAAAGCAAATTTATTCAAACCATTTCATATTGGAAAGCCTGATTACCATTTACCATATGATGCCTTTCTATCACTTCAGCAGTATCAAAAGGCTTTATTGTAGATGAGATCAAATAAATACAGCAAAACCATGAAAAAAGAACAGAGTCATATCCTGACTGATAGCATGCTCCTACAGACTACTGCCACCAGCTGAGAGTATGTGCCAATATTTTTATGAGCCATCATTACCAAACATAACTGAAGCAGGCTGGAAGAAAACAGCAACCCAGAAGTGGTGTTTAAGAAAGCTCTGGGAAAGGAAAAGAACAGAAGAGGAGAGCTGCTGAGCTGAATCAGCATGTGGGCTGTAGCTGGAACAAAAGGATTCTTCAGTTCATGCCAAAAATACTCATCAGCGCTGCTGCTTTTTTAAGCTTAACATTCATAGGTGACTTTTCTTGCTTCTGAAGAGTCTTGTGGGAAGCTGCAGTGGCCCAGGTATGGGTGGCTGTCAGAGCCCTCACTCTCTGCTCACCTGGAGGGTTTCCTTGGGAGAGGAGCCCACTGCTCCAGGAGCAGGGCAAGGGGCCCCCTGAGCCCCAGGAGCAGCTCCAGGCTCCTCTCCAAGGGATTCCTGCCTTCTCAGTGTGGTCCAGCCCTTTCTCTCCCTTTCCCTTCTCAGAGCTGGCAGGACCTCAAAGACAGCTCAGCAAAGATCAGCATCTGCTGCAGATCCCAGCTGCAGAGGTATCTTCCACCTCAGTGGGGTATGAACACAGTCTTCAGGGACTCATTACAAAGCATTAAATATGATTAAAATGACCAAAAAACCCACAAGTGACCAAAGGTTCTTTTCCTTGGTGCACAGTTAGTCTGAAGGACTCATTACTGTAGGGAGCCACAGGGCCCAGAAATTTTAAAAGACTCAGAAAAGATCAGTTATATGTATCACCAAAAAAGGGGAAAATAAATCATCATACTGAAGAAATGCAAAGTCTTTTCAAGCATCAGGTTTAAATGAAGGTTTAAGAATCAGGGACTAAAAAGAGTTTTGCCAGGGAGACAAAGGTGGCACTTGCCTCCCTCAGCAGGAGGGGGGATGGCAGAGCTCGGCCCCAGGCTGTGCTGCTGCCTCTGCACCTTCCATGGGGCATCCTGGAGGGAATTCCTGGTGCTGGAAAACCAAGCACCACATGAACAAAATGCAGAAATTCCAAATGTAAGGCTGACTGCTTTAAGGTGTGGGTGGGAAAACATGCATGTCTGGGCCCTCAGGGAATGGCTTTCCTGGGAATGCTGCTGCTCTGTGTAACCTGCCACGTGTGTTTGTGTTTAGCTCAGCTGGGGGAAGCAGGCCTTACTTGTAAAGCTGGGGCTAAGCTTGCACTTCAAAGAGTCACCAAAACAATCTTTTGGAACCTGAACGTGTTTGTTATCTTGATAATCCTAAAGCAAAGAGATCTGAAGAGGAAGCAAGCAGAACAATGCAAAAAAAAAATTACAGTGTGTATGCTTGCAAAAATCAAGGTGTCCTTTTATTCCTCAGCTAGAAACCCAGTTTTTGCATCTGAGCAATTTAATAATAATACAACAATAATTTCAGCCTCAAAATGTATTTGCTTTTAGGAAATGAATTCAGCTTTTTAGTTAAATAACATTGGTCCCTGGGAACAAGATCAATCTTTGGTGTTGGTGCTGAAATCGCATTTACATGAAACATTTCCTCATCTAGGGCATTTAATTACTTCAGGAGTATGAAATATAAAAATTAATACATCCATACAGAAAAGTTGAGGGAAATAATGCCTTTTACTTCATGGCTTGGCTTATTATGGGTCAGTAGCAAATTAGATTGGGCTTTAATTCTTCCCCAGCGTGAAAGGGATTCAATCAGTTACACCATGAGCTGATATTATTAATGCAATCATGACCTAAAAGAAACCAGCCCTAAAGGGAGATGCCAAAATGAATTCTTCATGTAGTAACAAAGGAAGCCAGAAGAATCCTTCACAGAGAGTCTGCATGAGTACAAGCCTGACGTTTCATAAGCCTCCAAAATATCTGCTGTGAATTCCCCACTTCTATTTGTACATCCAGCTCTTGCTAAGGGCTCCACAGGCATTCAGAGCATCACTAGAGGAAGGTATTAGATTCTGTATGACACTGACTTCCAAACTTCAATGGGGAAAGTATCAAATAATGAATCATTTCATAATATAGCCACCACTCAGGCATTTAGCTACGTTTCCATCTTAATTAAAAGGCAAAAAATCCCAAAAGGCTTCAAGGAAACATTTAAATTTTCGCAATCAAAGCATAAAATTAACCTATGGAACAAATTACTGCATAGCAAACTAATGATCTTTTCAAAAGAAAACACTGAAAGGCTCTGGAAAAAGAAAAAAAAAAAAAAAAAAAAAAAGGTTTTCTGTCTCCCCTCCCCCCCTACAAAAATGCTGGGGTTTTTGAGCCCAGTCCCACTAGTGATGTGCAAGAGGGCAGCACATCCCCAGCCACACCAGTTCTCAGGCTGGCACACATCCTGCCAGCATCCCCTTCTCCCACTGCAGCACTTCCCAAATCTAATCAATGCACAGAGGCTGTAATGAGGTGATTACAGCAATAGCAGCAGCTGTGGAGAAGAGGCCTGGGAGGGCTGTGGAGAGGAGACAGTGCATCCTCTGTCCCTGGGCAGGCTGGGGGTGCTCCCTGGGGTTCAGGAAGCCTTGGGAATGGCAGGGACTCACTAGCCCACCTGTACCAGCCCAGGGTTTGAAACTGCAGGATCCTGATTTCTGGGTGAGGTGGATGGGTCAGAACAGAGATTTTTAAAGTGTACTTGTTGTCAATGATTCCTTCCTCCTGCTGAGTTCTGTTGAGCTGGACTCAAAGCATTAATGGAGCAGGACTTTCATCACCAAAAGATGTGAAAATCCACATCAATAGAACTGTCTGATCAGCACTTGCTCTTCAAATATGAGTAAGAGTGTTTTATTGCATGACAATGAAGCAATAGCAATGGCCAAGGTGTATATACATTTCCCAGGCATTCCTTTAGGATGCCATGCACAAACTGTCAGCAGCTGCCCCATAATGATCTCATGAGCCCAGGAGTGCAGGGCCTCCTGCTCCAAGGCAATATTTCAGAATGAGGAAGGCATTTGCTGTTTATCTGCATTAATATTATGAAATGTCTTAGGACTAGATTAGAAAATGAATGGATTGGTTATAACCTGGATGCCAGAGCCTTTGGGATCAATGGTCAGGCTTCTGCTGACCTTCACCAAAAAAATGCAGGTTTTGAGACACCACTGGGTGATCTGCCGAGAGCAGGCTAAAGGTGTGTGCAGAAGGATTACAAAGTATTCGTGTTTCATTTCAAAATGTGTGGAAAACCACATTAATGCAGAGTCAGCTAAATGCACAGTGCCATCTGACTGTTCAAAAATCAAGGTTAACTTACATTTAGGAGATTTTTTATAAGCTCCATACAGGCACACATTTCTCCACTGTGCAAAGGTTATGGTTCCTTTGCTGGTTCCTTTTCTTGTTGATTCAAGATTTAAAACATATCCAAGAGCACTTTTTCCCATTCGTGACTTAAGCCATGTTCATACACAAAACTTAGAGACATAATTTTAAAATTTTCTTTATTAGCTATATTTATATATCAGCTAATCTTCATGTTTTGAACAGAGACTGACCTGTTTCCTCTCAAAGCCAAGGAAAGCTTTCCTCTTGGGTTTCCAGCAATCCCAGACACTTATCACTTTCTTTGCAGTACTGAGTTTTCTGTGATAAGATAGATCCCTGTTTGGGATAGCTGAATGTGATAGATATTTGTTAAGCACTTCTTTGAGATAAAATAGGATTTATTTTCCCTCTTTAATTTATAAAATGTAAAATGCAAAGCTCCTAACTCGCCTTACCTGCTGAGCCACTGGAAGAGATGAGAACATAAATATCTATGACATCCACATTATTACCAAATACTTTCATTAACAGCAGTGCTATCACAGTGAATACCAAGTGAATTGACAGTGACAGGGCAATAAATTAAAGTGTTTATACTTTTTTCTCAGCTTACAAATAGCAGAGTTATTCCTGACCTTTGATGTAAACCTTAATGATCACTGGTAAATCAAACATGATACTCTTAGAATTCAGTGCCTCAGCTGAGACCTTTTCACTCTGGAGATGCAATATCTTCTAAGGATTTCTTTGAGGATTATGTTAATTATCATGCATACCTTGTGAAGGATTCATATCCATAGGAAATTAGCTCATTTTCACTGAAAACCTTCCCAGTTTACTCGTGTGGACTCTGATAAAGAGTTACATGATATAAGTTGTCTGCAAACTCCCCACTGTCTCCTGGTTCCTGGGCAGTCCCAGCAAGGGGCTGCCACCAAATATCTCTGGGCTCTTGGGTTCTCAGATGGTTCCAATGGGCTGAAGATCCATGGAGGAATGGTTTTGAGGCAAAAGAGGGGCCAGTCTCCAGTTTTTATGAATTTTGTGCATTTAACCTTGTAGAAAAAGAGAAATTGTGTATACCAGTCAGGTTGCAGGCTTCATCCTTTTCATTTTGCTAGTTGAATTTACTGTCTTGCTCTGGGTCAGTAAGGAATTATTTTTTCCAAAAGAGCAGATCTGAGACTTTCTGTGATAGAAGATACAGAAACAGAGGTGCTAACCCCTATTTAAAAGATCTGATATCCTGAAGATAGGCTTTCCTCCCTTCATTAGCTGCCTTGAAAGAAGCCCCTAGACAGAGCAAAAAGCAGGGTTTGGGCTGGTGAAAGTTGCCAGTATTTTTGGACAAAAACAAGAAGCAACAGATCTTGGGTAACAACAGCCATGAGACAGCAGTGATGTCAGTGTGGGAGGTGTTTCAGGGCAATGGGAGGGGAGAAATTGGGCCTTTTATTTCATGTTGGGCCAAGGCAATGGTTCTGTACCAAATATCTGGGTGCAAAAGCATCCCCACACTGTGGCACTTATTCCTGTATAAGAACAAAAAGCACCTCTGTCTTCAGAGGAGAGACTTTTTACAGCTTTACAGATCCCTTTGGGTTCAGTTCATGCTTTATGTACAGTTTTTGTTCAGTTTTACCTCTTTCCCAGGTAGCTGGCTGGGCCTAAGAAATAAAATGATATGTGAGTGATCACCCAACCCATGGTTTAATTCCTGCCTTGGGAGATTGCAGATCTAAGCAGCTGGTGATCTGCAGAATTCTCCTGCAAATATTTAAGTGTTTGCTGAGGCCAGCTCCAACTTCCCTGGGTGACTTTTTTCTAACACTCTTCTTTATCTCTCTCGCTTTCAGATAAAATGTCAGCTCATGAACTGCAATAATAGCCTTTCCCTTCAGATTTATTTTTCTTCACCAGTTTTGATTTTTAAAAAATAAATAAATAAATAAAAATAAAAAAAAAATAAATTCTGGCACTCGATAAGGAATTTCTCAGAGGGAAAGTGGCTGTGCTGGCTCCAAAGGCTTGCAGCATCCCGGGGCTGGGAGCTGCCTGCCTCTCTCTCCCTGGCAGCTCTGTGCTGCTGATCCCAGCCGGGGGATGGCACAGTTGCTCAGCTCCAGGCTGCTGGCTGCCAGGCATTGCTTCCACACCGACTGATAACACTGATAACATTTGGCCTCTCTCCTCTACAGCAGAGACTCTAATCCACAGCGGTCCAAAATACACTGGGAAAAAAAAAGAAAAGAAAAGAAAAGAAAAAAAGGCAAGAAAAAGTGGGGGCAGGGAAGGAATAAAGAAAAGGGGACGGGGGGGAAAGGAGAGAGAAAATTAGAAAGTGCTTCAGTACAAAGTCGTTTCAGTAGAGCAAGGTCACGGTGGGGCCAGCTGTGGTCAGAGCTGAGCAGAGGGGAGCAGAGGGCTCAGAGCTGATTGCAGCTGCTCTAATCCCCAGGGGATGTGCACTGAAAGCACAGCCAGGCTGGGGACACAGCCAGAGCTGGGACAGCCCCAGCGCCTTCCCTGCCACAGCCTTTACCCAGCCCCTATCCTGCCTTTACCCAGCCCCTATCCTGCCTTTACCCAGCCTCTAACCTGCCTTTAACCTGCCTTTACCCAGCCCCTATCCTGCCTTTAACCTGCCTTTACCCAGCCCCTATCCTGCCTTTACCCAGCCCCTATCCTGCCTTTACCCAGCCCCTATCCTGCCTTTACCCAGCCCCTATCCTGCCTTTAACCTGCCTTTACCCAGCCCCTATCCTGCCTTTACCCAGCCCCTATCCTGCCTTTAACCTGCCTTTACCCAGCCCCTATCCTGCCTTTACCCAGCCCCTATCCTGCCTTTACCCAGCCCCTATCCTGCCTTTACCCAGCCTCTATTCTGCCTTTTCCCTGCCTTTCCCCAGCCTTTATCCTGCCCCTATCCTGCCTTTAACCCAGCCTCTAACCTGCCTTTAACCTGCCTTTACCCAGCCTCTATTCTGCCTTTTCCCTGCCTTTACCCAGCCTTTACTCTGCCTTTACCCTACCTCTACCCTGCCTTTTTTCCTGCCTTTACCCAGCCTTTATTCTGCCTTTACCCAGCCTTTATTCTGTCTTTACCCAGCCTTTATTCTGCCTTTACCCTGCCTTTATCTCCTCAGCACAGCCAGCTCCTCCCACCCCATGACTGCCCCAGCCATGGGGGAGGATGCTTTTAAAATTGAACAGTATTGAAATAACAGAAAATGTACTTAGTAAATAAAAATGTGGGCACAAAAGATGTCATGTTTTTGAAAGGCATATAATGGTAGGGAACTGCAGAGGATCCTCCCTGTGGTGATAAGGACTGCTGGAGCTGGGTCAGAAACAGGGACTGGAAACATCATTTGTGCACATTCTGCTCACCAGCACTGAACATCTGTCTCTTGCTAGACTTTACTGCAACTTTGCCATTTTCTCCAATAGCTGATGTTTTGCATTGCTTTGAGTTTTGTTTAATTTCCCTGTTAAATGCAGAGCCTAGATGAAGAGGACCATAGAACTTCTAGTAATCATTTCCCTGACTTGCCTCTGTTTGAACAGGAGAGGCAGGTGCAGACACTGAAATAAATTTCACTGAATTATCAGTACAGTCCTGAGTCTGCACCAAAATCCTTTAAGCCCAAGGAGTATCCAAAAAGCTTTTTTCTGGGAACCTCCCAGAAATATTTTTTCCAGCTAACAATCTTGCTTAGTTCTACAGAAAAAAACCAGAAGGTTTGCTGATAACACTACTCTCATAACATCTCTGTTTCCAAAATATTGCAATAAGTGATTTGGAAGAAACAATACCACAATATCAAGTGATAATTAGAAGCTGTAAAAACTAAGGAAAGTTCTACAGGGCTCTTGTTATACAGACTGACCCAGACTGTGTTCAGAGAAAAAACACCTGCTAGCCACGATGCCTGACCCCCAGGGGCACCACTTACACAATCCTTTCCTCTAAAGAGAGCAGATGTGTTGGGAGTGATGCCACTCTGTCAGTGAGAAAGCTCCTGTCAATTTTTAGTGTCTGCCCACTGCAGAGAGGGGAGAGGGTCTAGTAGGCAAGTCAAGAACACTCCTGTGAGCTCCTGGTCCTGCCCAGGTCCCCTCTGGGTGCAGGCACTGGAGGCAGAGCAGAAGGAGAGGCTCTCCCAGCCAGAATCCTGGCTGTGGCTGCTCTCCTTTGGCAGCTCTGCTGCTGACTCCTGCTCCAGTCAGACAGCTCCCTGTTCAATCCTGTGGCTCCAGGCACTTTCTAGGTGAGTCTGTATGATGAGCAACTGGAGACAAGGCAGACATTAAAGCAGGTTTAGGAGCAGCACACTAAGTCTATCATATTCTATATCCAGCCTAATGTGCCCAGGAGCTGTTCCCTGTAGCTATGCTCCACACAGAGCCCCTGGCTCTCCCTGGGGGGAGAACTGCTCAAAGATTTGTGGAAGCCAGTGCTGGTTTCAGGTGCCTTCAGACATTGCCTGATGTCCAAAAAGAAGAAGATGAGGAAGGTGGAAGGACACTACCACTGCAGCATCATCCCTTTGCTGGCAATGGAGCTCACTCTTCTCCCAAGGTCTGGGCTCCCACTCACCAGTTTGTGTGCTACAGCTTGCAGCCTGGTCCCTCCTGAGAGATGAGCTAATTCTTCCCGAGCAGGAAGCATCTTCTGCCACATTTGAAAGGTCTCAGACAGGAGCCTGGTGCCAAAAGAAAGATGATGCTGGGGCAAACAGTGATTCCTGCAGCTAGAATTGATTGGAGTTTGGGGCAGAGGGTATTTCCAGGTCTGCATTGTAAAGCATCCCCTAAAGTCTGGGGTCTATATCTATAGTTAATAAATAAATACAAAGATCTACCTGAGACACCAGCTTCAGTTCTGAGGGAAGTTACTGCCATGGGAATAAATTGCTTGTTTGAAATGTGACTGACCCTGGACCCAGGCTCCCTTTGCCAGGCTGGGTGCTTGGCTTCCCAACTTCCACAGATGCTGAAGAGAGACAATGAGCAGGTCCTCTTAAATCTCAATTTAGACTGACACAACCTCCCAGCCCCACCTCAACCCCCCCAGCTTCAGGCCGTGTTCCTGATTATTTATTTTTAGCTTCTAGTTTGGGAACTCCCCCAGTATTCCCAATGCTGGGTTGCCAATATTGGAAATTAAATAAACCTTTTATATTTTCTTTTAAAAAGCATTTAACTCCAACAATATACAGTTGCAGCTGTGAATGGCAGAAGTCATTTTACAGAACCTGTTTCCCAGTCAGAAATTAAATTGGCAGTGTAGCCCCTCCACCCCCCAGAATTACTTGGCTAAAGTAGTAGCCAGATGAACAAGCAAAAAATCACAAGAGGATTAAACCAAATATGCAGCTCAAAGAGAGGAGCAGCTGAACTCTCCAGCATTTCAATACACAGCTGATTCAGCAAAACAGATACATATTCAAATGAAGGATGTCACTGAAAGGGAAAACCAGGCAGCTTAATCAATAAAGTGTGCCTTTCCTGGTACAGGGAAAGCAGCAGCCTAACAAGCCACACAGAAAAATGAACTGGGGAGAAATTTTGCTTTTGCCAGGACCTTGAAGCCCCAGTGGAAAAAATGTCCAGGAAATATAACTCATGTTGATAGGCCACTGCTATCTTATGCCTCCATTATCCCTTTTTGGGACTAATCCCTGCACTGTAGGGTTAGGGAGGCCAGAAAAAAACAGCATGTTTTTCTTCAATCCCACAGTTTATAGGAAGTGGGATATTGTTTAATTCAAGATTGCAAGTTTATGATGATCACCTAGCTACAAGTTGTTTTATTGTACTACACAAATGTTTTATTCTCTGTGAACTATGCAGAAGTAGATTTAATACACAGAAATATTTTCACTTCCCCAAATATCTTGACAAATGATATGCCAACAAATGCAGCAGAGAAATGGTTGAAGAGATTCACCTTGTCCTGCTCCCATCCTCCTCACAACAGACTCTTCAGTGCCACTCAGTCCCTACCAAGCTTGGGCTGTCTCAGCCCCAGTCTTGTCCCTGTACTTGCCTGGGTCTGGACTGTGAGGAAGGTTTGCTGGGAGGTGCAGTGTCTGTACCTGTGTCTGTACCTGTGTCCTTGAGCTCTGAGCACAGACAGACACTGCTGTTCCATCCCTTTCCTGCCAGCAGAGAAACCTGCTCAGAGAAACCTCACAAGAACAAAGCTTCTTCACAGAAAAGTAAACAGGAAAAGGCTGGGAGAGCAGCTGATTAAAGGGCATGCAAGTGCACATTAAAATATTTGCTAATTGCAAATCTATTGTCCCACTGTGCTGCCAGCTCGTGCTCTGGCTCACGTGGAATGTCAGATGGCTCCAGACTGGGTGAATAACCTCATCCCTTGGCTGCCCAGGAGAGAGGAGACAGCACAACACTGATTCTGCCTCCTTGTCTGCTCCCCTCATCCATCCCCACATTCTGTCAGGGCAGCTCACTCAGCATAAAGCAGGTTACAGTGCTAAACATGGCCTGGAAACCTAAAGAGTTCACTGATACTTAGATTTCATTGCAATGTTAGGGAAGAGCCATGCTGATGGTGAGACAAAGAGCGTGTGGAAGGTTTCTCCATTTGTTGCAGCTTTTCTAATCAGCACAACGTTGCCATGAAGGAAGAGGCTGGACATCCCCCAGCAGCCCTGAGAACATGCAGATAAATCATCCCAAACAAAAAAAAAAAAAATGCAAGGTTAATAACTTGAACATGTCAGAAGAGCTACCTCCATAAGAAAAATGTTCACTCACATGAGTTAAGGTTTAAGTCTGCTTAAAAACCACAGTGTGGCAATGAAGGAGCTCTGGCTGCTCATGTTTGGGTTTGGGTTAAAAAAGGATAAAAACCATGAATTCCCACCAGCTGATTGAAATCCTTTCCCTTACTGTTTTTGGGTTGGTCCTGGTTCAAGCACTGAAAAATTGTTAAAAGAGAAATGTTTAAAAAAAGAGACAGGAAAAAAAAGTTGGAAACAAAACAGCAGAAAAACAAGGCTGCCATTCCAATAACAAGGAACCTGCAATTATTGTTCAAATCAAGTCCTTGTTTGAAATTGTATTTCTAATCCAATAAAGTATGTCATTCCAGGCACATAAATAATCCCCATTTTTAAAGGGATTTAAATTTCACTGCTTTGATGGGCTGGTGATATTATACCAGGGAAATGGTAGCACTAAATGACTGCTATCATTCAGCAGTATGCATTTATTTGACTCTAGAGTTTAAAAGGCTGTGGTTTTATCTAACTTAGTAGCTATCTAACTACCCACTCATTTTCTCTGTACTTCTGACTCTAAGAAGGGTGTTTACTTTCAGCAGGACAAGACTGTGGTTTCAAAAGAATTGATCAATATTAACCTTGCACAGAACTACACATTATATCTGTTTTGCATAAACTATATTAGAGAGCTAGCTCATATAGAATTTGTGTACAACAATATATCTGCATCCTTTCTGTATATGAGTTTACAAATCTGCTGCTGTTTTTAATCTTCAAGCTCTTAAAACTGTTCATTAAATATATTGTCTACACATTTTTTGCAACTGAGTTTTTTGTTAGTGTGTGTGAATTATGCATAAAGCCCACAGTGAGACAGATGCATAAAACTGCAGTTTATCTAGGTAGGCATAACCATGCAGCAAACTTTGTTTAATTAGTCACTAAATCAGTCTCTATGACTTTGTTGACTGATGTTTTTAAAATATTACTGACTTAAAACGTCAGCCCGTGTTATTTGTTATATTAACAAATATTGGATGCCATAATCTGGTGCTTAAATACCCACTATTGTAATTCAGTGCTAATGACAATGCTGACATGACAGAGCTCTTAAACTGGATACAGAGTTGTCACAGTTTCAGACAACAAAATACTCATCTGTGACACATAGCATATGGCACAAACCTGGGAAAATCATCAGCAGAGTTAAGAATAAATAGAAGCTCTGCTCCCTAAAAAAAAATATAATCTGACATGCAAACATGGATAATCTTGAGACATACTTGACAGTCCATGAGTTCAGTCAACAGATTATGGAATCAGAGGCTGCAGCATTTCCAGAGAGCAAATCACAGCAGAGCTCCTAATGCTGGACTCGTGTAAACATGCTGCATTTTCTATATACTCTGTAAAGAGATCATTAAAACACTACAGCTAATTATGCTTCAAGCCTCTGCAGAGTCACGTGCTAATGTGTTTATCCAATTCTCATTTTTTGCTGCCTGTCTCATACTTCACCAGCTTTGATGCACAGCACTTAAAATGCCAGTGTTCATCAGAGGCAGTCCTGAAGCAGTACAGAGCTGTCACTCTGCCTGTGCAGGTAAATCACCTGGAGCTGCAGCTCATCTCCCAGCCCTCCATGTGCTCACCTGAGTTCCTATTCAGTGACCCCAGGGGTTAGAAAGGTGCCCTGAGGTGACAGGAACAATAAAACACAGTTCCACTCCTCTTAATTTGTGTTCAGGTCAAGGATGGGGTCCCAAAACACCAAATACAAAACATCTGTGTGATCCTCTGCTTGGAAAAGACCATGACTGTTATCTAACCTGCTCCTCTGGGGCTGCTCCTGGAGAAAACAGGGAACTCTTTCAGCTCTTCATTAAGACCCTTCTAAGGTGGCAGGATTTCTGGTTTCCTTATCTGAGAGTTCATCTTCACACTAAATTTCAAGGGTCATCATAGCACCATGTTATCCAGAGTTTGATGGCATTATACACAGAATCGAGGCAAAGAAGGATTTGGAAGATTTTAAAAGAAATCTGGTTATATATTTTCTTGCCAAGAGATATCAAAAGAGCAATTACAGAACACCTGCTTGTCCCTGAGTTCCTGGGGGTCCAGCAGGAGCCTTTCCTGCTCTGCATTTCACCTCCAGCTGGCTCTGAGCAGACCTGGGGCACAGCAAACCCTGTGGGCTGTCAGCTCAGGAGTGTCTCCACCATGAGTGCAGTACCTTTGGTTTGGTTCTGAGCTCGGGGCTCAGGCTGGCCACACTCCTGCTGCAGGCTGGACCATGGACACAGGATTGCACAGTGCTGCCCTTGGGAAGGGCAAACACCTTCATTGCAGAATCCCAGCAGGCTGGACACGGGGCAGTGCCCTTGGTGAGGGGCTTGGTCTGAGGCAGGAGGGGAGCACAGCAGGGCAGGGAGGGCTGTGGTGACACCAGGAGCATCCACACTCCCCCATTCCTTACAGCACTGTGCCTCTGCTAACAGGGAACTCCATCCACACCTACAATAAAGCCTTTGCCACTGCTCACAAAGCACAAAGGCATCTTAAAATGAGTGGATATCACTGCTCCACCCACCAGTTTAAAACCACTTTTGACTGTCAGAGGTATAAAGGAGTTTTAGGATAAATAAGAGTTTGGTAGTAATCTGATCTCATGTCCACAGGGGGGGCCCATTCTCTTCTCATGTACATCAGTTTAATTTTCATATAACTCCATTAGTTTCAGTATTTATTTTTCCATTGAATGACACCAGAATTATGCCCAGCATAATCACACATGAAGTGTAAAAATCCAACCTAATTTCTCAGTATTAGCCACGAATGCTAGGAGCCAAAATAGAATCTCAATGAAGTAGTCCCTCAGTCTGGTCTCATTTATCATTTCCTCTCCATATCCAAGCTGGACATGCCTCTGAGTTACAGAAAGAAGTATGAGGATGGAGCCAAGAAAAGTAGTTCAGACAACCTGGGATCTACTGAGTTTTAGTGTTCAAATAAAACTAGATTTGAAGAAACCTCTTGGGAATCTGGTTATTCTCTGCAGAGTTCTCCCTTGTTCAGAATGAGAAGGAATGATGGCAGCAAAGTCTAAGAGCAGCTTGGTAAGGTAAGGAGCTGGAGACAGTTGTTTCAAGTGATGAATCCCTCACCCAGTGCTTTGCCCACCTCTGGTTGCTGTTGGTTGGCTTGAGATTTTATAGCTCCATACACAGGAAAGAAAGTTCAGGAAAGGACCAGATTTTGGAGAATTCTCCTCCAAGCTCTGTCATTATCCTTGACAGCAGGTGACAGAGCCAGAGGGGAGGAATAAAGGGTGGTGGCCACATTGTTTTGCTGGGAATAACAGGGGGTCAGGAACCACGATCCAAGGCAGGCTCCTGATCCTTCTCATCAGACCCCACCTTTGAAAGTGCCAGGCCCAGTCTAAACCAGCACAGGCAGCAGTTCTTGATGAGCTATTTATTGACTGTCCCCCGTTTCTGAAGCTTCAGGGAGCAGGTAAATCTGGAGAAAGTTGACTTTATCACAGAAATAACCCTGCACTACTGACTTTAATAATAATCATTAATGGAGTATTTTGTTTGTTCCTCCCTTCAGTTTTGAGTGTAAAAGCAGTGAGCCCCTTCCACATCCAGCAGCTCCTGAGGACCACAGAGACAGAGGCAGGGCAGAGCTCCTGCACTTTTCACTTCCCACAGCCTGCTTTTCTCTCTTTCATGTGTGACACTGCTGCTCTGCCACCACAGCTTTCCTGACTGGGACATGTCTGAGCCTGCTGTCTTGTGAGCTATCCAGGCTTCATGTCAAACACTGATCAGTGCTTTCAAAAGCCTTCCTGATTAATAATAGATGAAAGAGAAGAACCATGGCATGGCTTCAGGTTTGAGTGCTTCACACACTGGATTAACAAGAGTTACATTTTCAAGGGTGTCAGGAAGAAGCAGGGAATACAAAACAGAAATGGAGAAAAGTGGCAAGAAGAGTTGAAAAAGAAGAGGAGAGAGATCCTGGCCAAGCAGAAGGCTTGGAATGGAAACTGTGGAAGCAATTAATTGCATTGGTACACACTGCTGTCCTGCAAAGTCACGGGTGTTCCTGCCATGAATGCAGAATCCTGGTGGGATCATCACCAAATGGAATGATGGAATCCTCATCCCCTATCTCAGCACTCATCCCAGTTAAATCACTGCTGAGTGCAGCTACTGGGCACCTTGAAGGGTTACAAATCACCAGTGTCTCTCAAACCAGTCCATTGGAATATCCACATTTTCCCTGCCAAGCAGTGATGAGCAGCTCTGAGCTCTCTGCTGGAATCTGTCCCATAGCTGCTCACTAACACTCACTAATACTGCCTAGTTGACATTTGCATCACTTTTTAATGACAAAACCCCAGCTATTTCTCCAAAATCAGGGGTTTAACTGAACACTAATATTCTCAATAACTCAGCTTGGGGTTGAATGCAGAACATTGCATTTTGGTTTTCCTCACTTTCATTCTACATCTACTTTTCCCATTTTAATAATAACCAGAACCTGTCAGGATTTCTAAAATAAAATATAATGAAAGTTAATTACTAAAACCATTGTTTGATTGCAAACATAAAAAACCCCATAGTTATTTTATAGATTTCTTACAATTCAGAGCAAATCTATTTTTAAAAATAATGTCAATTGAAGTTTGAAGAAATTAAAGATTTTTTTATTATCTGTGTTCTCTTTCTCTCTTAGACTCAAAGTATGGATGGTGGAAAGTATGTATTTATTTCAGGAAGATTAAAAACATATCTGTGTTTTGTGAGTCTCAAATATCTGGGCATTTCATACTTTGGTTTGCCTCTCCTGTAAATACCTTCTTTTTTACTTTTTGAGTACAGTAACAAAAATAGAATTACTCTTTTTAAAAACATCTAGCTATTTTTAATGTTTTATTAATGTTTATCAACTTTGGTCCTGTCTTTCTGCCATCTGATATGTCAAGATCACTCTGCATACCTCTGATGGCAGATATTCTTTTTGCCAAAACACTCTTGGCTTGGGTTACCAGCAAAGACAAGCCTTTATGATACCTGTGAAAGATTCAGAATGGCAAATTTCATCAGTCTTTGAAACCAAATATATGCAAAGTGCTGCAATAGGCAGGGGAACAAAGACTCATTTCGTGTTCAGATAAAAGATTTCAATTTTTGCTTTTAGAAAACATTGCATGAAGTAACTAGGTCAGAGCTGTGCTAAACCCACACTTCATTTATCTGATATGCGTGCTGCATAACAGTTCTGTTTAGTAGTTTAGATTTGACCTGAATTAAATATGAAGCTCTAAATATATGATAAAACAATAATAAGAGATCTGACTTAGCACAAAGCTTCCATGCTAAATGTGTGACCATCTTCTCTGTGTTCAGATCAACACCAGCCATGGTGCTCCTGGCCACAGACCTGGGTCCTTCCCTCTGCTGCAGACACCTGGCAAGGGCAGGCTGGAAGAAGCACCACGAGGAAAAGTGTCCTCATCCCTGCAGAGCTTCTGAGCTATAAAATTGAAATCCAAAAGCCTGTGCTTGTCCAGTCACAGAAATAAAGGAATCAGTGGAGAGATGCCATGCCCTCTGGAGAGCAGGAAAACCCCACAGTGAGCAGGGGCAGTGTGAACTGAGGATGGAAGGTGTGATAATTGATAAAAGATTCATGTTAATCATAGAAGTATTGGGGTTTGTAAAAACCAGAATATTAAAGTCTGAAGTGGAGCATGAACACTAGATAAAGAAAATATATTATTAAATCATTCTGGTTTAAATCCCCCTGTTATGAATATTATGTTTTCTAAATAAGTTGTATCTACTACCAGTTTGCAAAATCAGACTTTCTGGAAGTCCGATAGATTCTGCAAAACCAGACTTCCTGCCTTTGTGTGATCTACAAAGCCCAGACTTGCCAATTTTCACTGGTTTTATCTACCAAGAGCAGATGGTTATCTATGAGACTGACCATGGCCCAGAGACTTTACAGATGTTTATTCATCACCACTGCTTACCTGGCAAAATTATGACAGCAAAAAACCAAAAAATATTGATTATAATGAGAGATCACACTATAAGAGAAGTTGCAAACCAAGGTTTGATGGAGCATGGAGTGGGCAGGGACCCCTCATGTTCCCCAGCACTCCTTGCTCTGTCTATATAAAATAAAACAATCCAAATTTTTCTGAATATCGAGACTTTTGTTTCTCATTTATAACAAAGGGGTGCCCAGCCCCCAGGAGGTCCTTGTCCCCTCCACTGGGAAGGGGTTCCTGAACTCCATCACTCCCTCACTGCAGTGACCCCAAACCTGCTCTCCTCAAGGAAACTTGCATGTCCAAAGGAACCAAAGGACCTTTGGCAAAGGCAGCTCTTAGAAAAAATTCTTCAGGTAGAGTCACACCAGAGGTCAAAAGTAAATTAAAGGCAAAACTTTTCTAGTGAGGATCATTTCTGAATATGTACTTGTACTTACAACACCCACAAAAGCTGCAAATTCTTTCTTTTCTGAAGTACTGTGAGATGCAGGCAGTCCTGTGGTATCAGAAAAAAAATTAAAAATGGGAAAAAAAGGGGTTTTTTGGAGAGTGATTTGGAAAATGTTTTGCAAGGTGTTTTGCAATACATGGAAGTGGCCTGAAAAAATGTGTATAAACAGTCAATCCCATTAAATAGGATATCTTGTATACAAAGATGTTTCCTAGGTTTAGCAGCTGCAATTTAACTTTCCTGAATTTTGTATGTGCTTCATCTGCATGAGCATCTCCTCACAAGGTGGTTCCTTCACAGCACCTCTCATTAGCTCCAGGTGCCAGCCTGTAAGAGACTCTGCAAATCAACCTCAACAAACTTTTTGTGATTAATCTTTGTGCAAGAGGAAGAGTTGCAAATTGAACCTTCCATGACACCACATTTTTTACTTCCTCTGCTTTCTAAGGATATTTCAGAGATATGTAAACCAAAAGTAGGGTGGATGTGTGCACTGCCTGCCTGCACTAACAAACCTCTGCAATAGCTCTGCCTGCTCACCAGCATCCTCCAGCTTGTTCCAGCCAGGGCACCTGAGAGAAGCTGTGACAAGAGTTCTCCAGGCTCCCTTTGTGCCATCTTTGCCTGCTGGGCCACACTGCCCAAGAACCTTTGGCAATGGCCTTCAAGGAAAAGCAAAGAAAAAGCAGGATTTGCTGCTCCAGTGCACCAGACCTGAGCACAGGCACTGTGGACACAAATCTGCTTTATGTAAGAAGAAACCTGCAGCAGGGGCATTTTCCCTTTTAATGCATCATGTCCAAAATGAGGAAATAAGTCAGGTTGCTAATGTCCTTTTAAATGATATATGCTTATGTATTATATAATGTATAAGCAGTGAATATACTTCCTTTCCCCTTTTTGGAGGCAGCATACAGTTTTGCTAGTGATTCAAACAAGTTTATAGTTTCTTCCCTAACACTTGAAGCTGCAGCTGAGAGGAAGGAGAAAGTGTTCTTCTTATTCTGTGATGAGACATTCCTGAATAAATCAATCTCCATTGTGGTTTTCAGGGATCGCTTTCTTGCTTACAATTAGCTGAAGGTCTGCCAATTAATTCTCTGATTCCTAATCTAGCAGTCTCCCCAAAGAAGATTAATTAAATACCTGGGAACTGAAACTCAGCACTCTCCCAGGCAGTAAGATCTGGGAGGCAGGAGAGGCAGTGGTTTGGTGGTACAGCTTTCCCAGCTTTGCCAACAGCCCTCTTCAGGCTCCCCCTTCCCTCTCCTGAGCCTGCAGGGGCTCATTAGCTAATGACCTACTTTGGCATCCCCAGATGCTCCTTTATGGCTAAGGAGTTAATGTTTTCCCTGCCTAATTATGGAGCTGATTATTAGAAGTTAAACACCTGGAGTAATTTGTTCACAGGTCGGTCCAGACTTGAAGTTTATTGTTTGCCAGTCCTGCACAAGTACTTCCACATCTGGAAGTGTATCCATTTTTTTCAAGCTCTGTTAGCTGGTTCCATGAAAGTTATTTGCTGCCTCTTCAGATCTGGCCTGACTGGGTTTTTCACTCTGACAGTTTAGGATACATCCAGTGGTCTGAATGGCAGATTTTGCTCACTGCCCTAAGGTGGCTTCCTGCTCACTGCCTGCTATTCTGAGGCCATCAGAGGTTTCTCTGTTGGTTAATAAAACCTGGACTGAAGGTGGACCTTCTGAATACACCCCTCAAAGCCCACACATGGATTAAAGATTAATTTTGATGTATAAGCAGATTGTGACAGTAGCATTCAAGCTTGCTCTGTTGGCACTCCACGATTTCTTCTTTCCAGCTCATAGTGACTGTTCAAAACTCAAGCTGGATAACTCAATGATGGTACCTGGTATTAAAGTCTTCGTTCTTGACTGAATAAACACTATCTTCATTAGATTAAATCCCTAAGGACCTACCTCAACAACTTTTCTTAATTAAATAATTATGGGCATCTCCGTTCAATAACAGGAACCAAGGAGTTGTAAGACTCATGGGTTTTAATTTATGGCTCAGCCACCCATCTGACCCCCAAGCCACACCCTGTGAAAAAAAAAAAAAAAAAAAAAAAAAAAAAAAAAAACCTCCTCAGTAATTTAGCTATTTTTCCTGCCAAAAAAAAAAAAAAAATCCAAGAAATGAGAATTTTTACATAAGTAAACAGGTGATTAATCATTGGTACAACAGACCTACAGAAGAGGAAGACGCAATGTCTCTCTGGAAATGCTATCATAAACATGATACATAAGTTCCTTAAATAAATGCAAGAGTGCTGGATTTAAACAGGTAATATCACATCATCCATACTTCTTTCTAGATATAAATGCAATTCATTTTCTTATGTAAGATCTATGTGAGGCATTATCCTAGAAAAATATGTCATTGTCAAATTAGCCCAGTTCTGTACTGGGATCTAATATTCTCGTCCTTAGATAGGTGTGATTCTCAACATGTAGGAGTACTCCAGAAATTCTTAAATTGGTGCCTGAGTGACAAAAATGATTAACACTTATAACATATATAGGATTTTTCAACAGAAAATACTAAATGGTTTTCATGAAGGAAATGTGCATAGTTAACTCCCTCTTATGGATGGGAAAAAAGAGATCCAGGCAAGTGCAGTGACTTTTTAAAGGCTATCCCCATCCTACCAGACCTACCATCAGATCCATTTCCTGTCCACTGCTCATTTTAGTCTCAAAGGATCTCTCTTTGAATTCACAAAAAAATAAGAACAGTCATTGCCCAGTGATGCCAAAGATGCCAGTGAATCACAGGGAGCTGAGGACGTGCAAAGATGGACCGCAAGGGAGTGCTAAGGAAAGGTCAGTAAAACTTCCTCAGAATATTTTTGCCAGGAGAGAACATCAGCTGTCTACTCTCCCAGTCCTTAAATCTGATACTACTTGTCTCCAGTTCAAATCCTCCCAGGATATTTGATTAAAACACAGTTGGGACACTGCTGTGTTGCCTGAAGCACATCCAGTCCAACTGTCCAGCTCCCATTCCTCACATTCCTTCATGGCAAATGAAATTATTAACAACAGACATTGCACTTTATCCTTTCTTTCTGCACAATCATTTTACCCCAGGCCTGGCCCCAGTGTTGTTTCTGCTGCAGGAGTTCCCAGCTCTGCTCGTGCCATCACCACTGGAGCAATATCCAGGTATCCAAGAGGACCCCAATTATAAACTCCCTCTTCTGAGGTGTGACACAACAGGGGCCATCTGTGTATCTCTGTCATCTGGCAGTTGTGAGGATGTCTACAAAAAAGATACCCTGCCCTGTCCTCATACTTGGATTTCCCTCTCTGGAGAAGCTGAGCTTCCAAGGGTTTCTCTGGTCACACTCTAAGCATGACTAGAAAACAGAATTCTGTTGGCCTTGCATCCAGTACCTCCACAAAACCTAGAGCTGAATAGTCAATTGAAGTTAAAACTAAAACAACTTCTTCTGGAGAAGCCAGCAGCTCCCTGCCTCTGCTCACATCCTGCTTTGTGCTGCAGTGGCTGAGATTATTTTACAAGCACAAGCAAGGGAATTTTCCAAAGCAGGGAAGAACAGATTAAAATAAAACAGAACAGGGCCTCCAGCTGGGAACCTGTGCATGTAAGGGAAAGAGATATGTGCAATAAAGTAACTATTTATCCATAAGAAATATACTTTAAAAACATCAATTAGAGCTTGTCATTACATGACTTCTGCATCAGATCCCCTTCAGGCAAATAATAATTATTAAAAATATGCTTACTGAGTTAAGTTACTTTCCATTAAAATGTTCTCACCTATTTAGCACTTAATTAAAATACAATAAATTAACCATTTAAAGAGCAATTACTTTCTTTAGTCAAATGTATTACAAGCAGTTATTTATGGACTCTTGATTATAATAGATTCAAGAAACTCACAAAATTACAGTGTGTCCCTGTGTGTCTATCATTATTCCTAAAGTAATTGTGATTACAAGACACCAGTCAGCACAATGCAGAAGCTGGGCTGAGGCTCTCTGAAACAACAACAGCTACAAGATCTTTCTTGACAGCACATGGCTGGCCTGGTTTGCTGGAGGAATGAGAATTGAGGGGCTGCTGAGGGATGAGCCAAATATTCTGGATCACATAAAGACAGAGCATAAATGGCAATGGTTTGGGGGAGCAGATTGGAAAAACACAATGAAAGCTGTAGCAGGAGCTTGCAAAGTAGGATGCCAGTGAGGAGTTCTTTTGTATCATTCCTAGGGCATTGTGTCAGGCAGAGAATCTTAGCAGGAACTGTTTAATCTCCAGCAGAGATGACAGCAAAAATCCCCTTAGCTCAGAGTGGCTTTTTCACCCCTTGCCCAAGTCTCCAGAGATGGTGATGATGCTCAGAAGACAAAATCAGATTATTCAAGCCAGTGTAGCACACTTCTACTTGCACATGGGAAGACCCTGTTGTGCTACCTGTCTGCCCATGTTCAGTGGGTGAAGCTGTAACATCTGATTAGCCAAAAACAACCCCTGGAACAAATGCAAGGTACAAAAGAGCCCAAGTGCCAAGCACTGTAGGAACAATGAGCAAACAGATTTGCATGTAAGCATTTTGGTAAAGAGGAGGATTTGGAGATCTATAAAAATAATCAGGCCCATAAAAAGCCACAGAGATAATTAAATCAGTGAAATGAAATATCAAATGTTGGCAGCCCACAAAGAATTTGATGATGATAATAATAATAAGGACTCAGTGGATGAAAAGGAAGAGAGAAAAATGGTCCATTAAAAATAATGGTGAACAAAATGAGGACCATGTGATGCAGAAAAGGGCATTTTACACAATAATTTTAAATTGTTGTCTCTGTGGAGAGAGGCCTTCTAAAGCAGTTATTTCTTCTACAAGACTGAAAGATACTGTGCAAGCCTTGGAATATTCAACATCTCTAGAAAATAAGCCAGACTCTCAGCCAGGCTCTGAATTTGGCACATCTCCCACACTCACTTTCAAAGAGGTAATTTGAAGGATCTGGGGAGCTGGATCAGTATATAACAATGCAGAATATGGACCATGTACTATACTACCCATTTATCCCCTGAATAAGAAGTTAATGGGCATTCTTCCCATCTGTGACTAAGTATGGATTGAAGTATAAACTCTATTCCCATTATAAATACACTGGAAATGGGTATAAATATGTAGAAGTAAATTAGGAGTAAGAACAACGTGTACATCCTAGCAGGTCAAATTTAAAAATCTGCAAGTCCAAAAATCTCCACACTGTATACAATTTATCCTAGTGAAGCACGTAACTAAATGGAAATATTTGTCTGAGGAAGCGCAGACCTTTGGAAATCAGTGTTTGATTGAAGGCTGAGGATGGGGTCAGGCTCTCTTGCTTGACTAACACACACACACAGAGACACACATACACACACACACACACCCTTGGGACACCCTGGCTATCACTTCCCAATATTTATAATATTCCTCTTCATCACAGGCTTTTAGCAGCTGCCTGACACACTGTCCTGGGCAGCAGCTTCAGCATCAGCCACAGACACAGGGAGCAGGGCAGGGCAGGAGGGCTCTGCCTGGAGGGATGCAGCTGCTCACTGCAGCTCTGTGCACACCCACAAGTGATAACAAAGGGCAGAAAACAATGATGCAGGAGTACCTTTCCAGCCTGATGAGGAATGCATACCACTGGATCTCATGCATGGTTTTATTCAGCTCATCCACCATTTGGGATTTGCTTGGTGCTTCTGATAGCACAGAAGGTCAATACAGGAGATTCTCATTCCCCTGCTGACACACACAGCCCCCAACCTCCCACCCCAGTGTGCTGAGAGGATGCTGTTGAGGGCTCAGGATGGAGCTGAGCAGCAAAGGTTGGCACTGCCAGCTGCAGGGGGAGGTGAAAGGCATCTCCCACCTGAGCATCCCTCTCGCTCCTGCTCCTCCCGCACGGCCGCGCTCCCACCCGCAGCTCTCGGAATGTGGATGATGGCACCGTGTCTGACACCTGAACTGCACTGCCGGCCATGGGGGAGCGGCTCTGGATCGCTGGGGATGCTCTGATGGCACTCCTGGCATGGGGGAGCGGCTCTGCCCCGTGGGGATGCTCTGGTGGCACTCCTGGCATGGGAGGGAGCAGCTCTGGTCCCATGGGGATGCTCTGATGTCACTCCTGGGATCAGGGGAGTGGCTCTGGCTCACTGAGGATGCTCTGGTGGCACTCCTGGCACCGGGGGAGCGGCTCTGGATCGCTGGGGATGCTCTGGTGGCACTCCTGGCATGGGGAGGAGCAGCTCTGGCCCGTGGGGATGCTCTGGTGGCACTCCTGGCATGGGGAGGAGCAGCTCTGGTCCCATGAGGATGTTCTGGTGGCGCTCCTGGCATTGGGAGGGAGCAGCTCTGGCTCATTGAGGATGCTCTGGTGGCACTCCTGGCATGGAGAGGGAGCGGCTCTGGCTCATTAGGGATGCTCTGGTGGCACTCCTGGCATTGGGGAAGCAGCTCTGGCTCATTGGGGATGCTCTGGTGGCACTCCTGGCATGGGGAGGAGCAGCTCTGTCCCGTGGGGATGCTCTGGTGGCACTCCTGGCACCGGGGGAGCAGCTCTGGTCCCATGGAGATGCTCTGGTGGCACTCCTGGCACCGGGGGAGCAGCCCCAGTGCCCTGATTGCCCCTGCAGAGCCTGGTCCAGCCAGCGCCGGGCTCTGATCCCGCTCAGGGATGGAGGCACCAGAGATGGCAGCTGGGAGCAGCCTGATGTTCATTGTAGGCACTGAGGAACACTTAAACCAGCAGGAAAAGGAAACATCTGCTTCGTTGGAGCTCTGTGCAAAGCAGCTGTTCAATTATCCAGCATCGTGTCATGTAACAATTTATACACCATCCCCTTAATCCCAAATCGGCTCAAGAGGGGAGCTGAATTTAGGAACTAGGAAATAGAACAGGCATGTCATGAATTGTCAGCTTTAACATTAAAATAAGTAAACAAATTTTAATATCTAAGTAACAGAGAGACTCACCCTGAAAATTCCAACACATGGTATTTTTTCTTGAGTTAGTCAAGCCAAAGTAACATCTTTGGGATACAAACTTGAATTCATTTATCAAAACTTAATGAAGGCTATAGCATTCAGCTACCCTTTTCAAAGTTCATAACAGCAATTGCACTAGCCCTGGCTACACACTTCTGAACTGATGGTGAGAAGACTTGATGAAGCCTGACTCCAGAATGCATTTATAGTGTTTTGAATAGTCCTTGATACAGCAAAGTAACAATAATTGATTAATTACCCAAGGAATTTCCATGAAGAGTTAAATATGAAGAATCAAAATGCTGGTATCATTTTTCAAAATATTTTCTCAACTTTCACTAACAATAAACAGAAATATAGGTCCATACATCAGTGTTTATGTGACTGACATAAATGCAAAATAGGTATTTTTCCAGTTCTGAAATCATGCATATAGTCAGTTAAGATCAGAAAATTACCAGACAAAATATTATTGTTCAAAATCATGGTCAGTGAATGAGTCCAAAATGTTTCACATGGAAGATTTCTGTACCGACAAACTTGTGGGATCCAAACCCAAAAGGGGGTTCTGCACCTCCATGGCAGGACCATCCTGGCAATGCAGCCCCACAGCTCAGGTCTGGTGCCTGGGAATGTGCCTTGGCACCATCTAATTTATTCACAGGAAAGCAGTCTGTGAGTCCAAGAAGGGTGTCACACAGGACTCTGTTTTCCCAGGCAATTCATAAACACTTAGAGGCTGCCACTCGTGCTGTGTTTGACCCAAGGTAGGTAAAAATTGGTCTGGGTGACAATCCTGCAGTAACTGAAACACGGCTGCTTTTGGCTGCTGTGGAGTCGTGGCTCACTGAAATGGAGCAGTGACCAGGAGCTGCACAGCAGTGACCCACAGGAAATCCTAATGGGTTCCAGCCTCTCCTTGCAGCCTTCCCAGCCTGCCCACACCAAGAGATGCAGAACCAGGTTTACAAAAATAATGCAGGACATAGAGCTAAGTCTCTCAGCATTGTGTTTACCATGTTGCCCTAAAAATACTTGCCTGGCTTTGACTGGTGGCACAGAATTTTGCAATTTCTACAAATTAATGGTCTATTTTTCCCTTCAGGGTGCTGCTTTCTTTGTTGCCCAAATGCATTCACCCTCTAGATCTCACAGTCTTCTCATTTCAGCCCCTCTGTACTCTTTTTCCTGTTCCATCCTCCTCTGCAATTTTTCTTATTCCTCTGACTGTTATTTGTATCCCTCTTATCTAAATCCATGTGAAAATAGTGTGGAACCAATATGTTTGCCTAAAACTATTTGCTACAAATACACCAAAATCATCATATTCCCTCTTCTGTCTATTCCCTTGAGGAAATGAAGCATTAATTTGATTTCCAGCTTTCACTTTTTTTTAAAGGGAACAAATGACAATTATTGTTTGCTTTGAAGTGTGATCTTTAGCATGAATAATTCCCAAATAAAACATCTGCTTTACAGATGAGTTGTGACAGCAGACAATATGCTTCCATATTTTGCATATTCACATTTGAGTGGCAAGAGTTGGAACTGAGGCTGACTTCCCAGCTTCACACTGCAGTCCCAAGGGGCCAAGATCACTTCTCAGGAGTGTTTCCTGGCATTTTGGGGTACTTTTTTAGGTGTGGCTGGCCCTGACACAGTACCTTTGTGCCTCAAGGGCTGCTTGTGCCCATGTCAACTACCAAATGTTACTTGCCTTTGGGGTGTTGTCCAGCCCCAGAATGACCTGTCTGTGTGTCCAGGGCCCCTGGACATCAATGTTTTGTCTTTCATGCACTTCTATTCAGCACGTGGCACAGGTTTCTGCCTGTGCTCAGCAAAGCTTGGCTGGCAGCCCATCTCTGCAGCTTGTTAAAGCTACTGTCTGCACACCAGGATGGTTTTTAGCAACAGCTGGACCTGGGCCAAAGCTTGTCATCTAAATTCAGCTCCAAACTTCTCCAAACTTTCAGGCCTGTTAGCATCCTTGGCTGACACTTTCTGAGCTGGTTGGTGGATTCAGATTGTTTTCATATCCTGAGTAGTACACAATGCACTGCAAAATAAACATCAAACAGGCAAAGATCAGGTGTGCTTCACTTTGAGCTCTTTATGCAAGCAAAGAAAGAACAAACTTTTCCCTTTGTATGTCAAATAGGTTGAGGAGCAGTAAACAGAAGTTTCAAGACACACATCAAAAAAATTATTTCATGGAAAGGGATATGAAAAAAATAGTTTACCTGGAGGCAGAGTGGTCTCCAACACTGGGGATGTCTGAAGTCAGATTAGACAGAGAGCTGTCAGGACTGGTGCAGTTACCCCATTTGGAGGAGGAGGATAGGGTGGCCTCTCAAGCCTGGAATTCTCTGATTTTATCTTTCCTACCAGCTGCTTACCCTGTGCTGGCTCTGGAGGGAGAAGCTTGTGCTGGAAGCATCCTCCTGCAAAGCAGCTCCACACCTTCCTCCCTTTTGCTCTACCATAAACCCACTGCTGACCCTTGGAATCACAGAATCATGGAATACCTTGAGCTGGAAGGGCTCCACAAGGATTCTCAAAGCCCAACTCCTGGCCCTGCTCAGGACAGCTGTTGCTATCTCCTGGACAGATAAGGGAGGTTTGTCTTCATCTCCTGCAGAAGTGAGATTTGACCTTGGCACTTCCAGCAGCGTCCCAGCCCCAGGCCATGCCACCCTCCCATTGCAGCCTGTCTCCTGACAGGGCTGGCAGGGAAATACACACTTCACTTGGAGAGGGAGAGAGGAGAGATGGCATCTAGCACGTTTTTTCCTTTTCATTCACACCCTTCTTCCAAAGGACAGCTCTGGCTGTTTTACTTAAATACTGAGCTGAGCTTTGAGCTCATGAACCCTTAGACCACCTTGATGCAAAGCGTTGCAGTTGGGACTTTAGATTCCTTATAGATCTGTTTTCCCTGAGATTTGCCAGTACTCCACATAAGAACTGTCAGCAGCCACAGCACATCTTCAGGAGGGCTCAGAGCAGGAGCCACTGAGCCCCACAGGCTTTGCTGAGAACAAAAGAAAGCCCTCAGCTTCCATGGAATGGGAGCTGGCAACACAATCTGCTTCACCAGAAAATACTCAATATTTTAATACCCTTTATTTTTCTCCTCTCTGTTACTGAGAAGTAGCTTTTTACATTGCATTACTTATGAAAAATAGCAACATTTAAAGGTAGAAAGGAAATAAAATGAGAGTCATGCAATATAGACATAGACATTCTTACCTGGTATTAACAGAACAGGAATTGCTATAGGAAATATTCCTTATTGCCCATAAGAGAGTGCAAATCTTCCAAATTTGCTTGGCTGCATTTAATCTCATAAGAGACTAGGAAGAAAATTTAAATCTTAGTGATTTGTAAAATGCTCTACCAACACAGGCAATTGCAATGCTACTTGAAAGAAACAAGAGAAATTAGAAAGATGTTGAACATACGAACAAGAAAACATCTTCTTTTTAATGCTCCCCATGATCTACAGAAGCCCATTTTCAATCCAAAGCTGCCACTGATGAGGTATTTCAGGATATTGAAATAGGATTGCTGGAAGGTGTGTCATGGACATGAATGTTCTTTATTAGACTATGAAAACAATCCTCTCAGAAAACACAAGCAGCACAAGAAAAGCACAAACCATGTTTATAACCTGACAGCAGAGCACTTTATGAGATTTATCTTTATGAGATTTTGAAATTCAAACAGCTAAACTGTTGGGCTGTCTGAATATTTGATGTTACAGGCAGATGCTTCAGGAACAGATCTTCATCTTCTGTAGCTGGTGTAGCTCTACAGAATACACTTATTTACTAGCTGATCTGTTTACCTGCACATTAGCTGAGGATCTCAGTAGAGAAGGTGACTAGCACTGTTCACATGCACACAGAGTTATCTCCTACTGATTTCCCTGGGAACTGAATCAAAACCACAGGCAAACCTCTCTGTCCATATCATCATCTTATGAATCCATTGTGCAGGTTGTTCTTTTCTTTGATTAAGCTTATTTTTCATATTTATTTATTTAGTAATTTAGTACACACTCAAAATGGAAATGAAATTACACTGAAAATATTCTGCATCTTTAACTGCTCTCAAGGGGTTTACACATGGTTAAATTAACCCTAACTGCTCACTGGTGTTCACCCAGCAACAAAGACCTGATCCAAGGCTTAGGGAAATCACTGGAAACCTTCCTAATGCCTTTTGCAAGGTTCACATCTGGCTGTGTAGGAACCACACTATCCTCTGTGTCTTATCATATTTTGATCACAAGAGAAAGAAAAGGATAATCTCAGCCAATCAGGACATGTTTGCATAAATATGCACATTTTGTATCCATATGTCCTTTTCAACCATATGTCCTTCATTTTTATCCATAAAAGGAATTTAACTTTGTGTTTGCTATACATTTTGATAAAATCAAAGATGGAAAATTGCAGAGAATTAAATATTCTTCAAGGACATTTGCAATTTACAAGAAATAGAGAAACTGTTCTTGAAATGCAACTAAACCAAAGTATTTGAGAGTGCTATAGATACAGTGAGCCAGAATGGCCTCCCAGAACCTAACAGCAGCAAAAACATCCATGACAAATTCCACTGGGTCCTAGGGGGAAAAATAGCCCTTATAACTGATAGAAAGTTCTGGGACACTTCATGCCTTTAAGCAAAATAATCACTTAAAAACCAGAAGGAACCTTCAGTGAGATCAGCAATCACATCTTTACCAGTGATAAATCTAGTGAGAATCAGACCATGGTTCAGGGTGTTCTGAAATCAAGGCACAACTGCCAAGTAATTGTGATGAGGAGCTGCATTTCAGTCCTTACACACTCACTTTATTGTTCTATCTACCCACTGTGCAAGACCTACAAGGCTCTGTCACAGAATATATTGCCCGTGATTAAAGATGTGCTGCACAAAACAGGACAGAAAATCTTCAGAGCCAACTGGATGAAGAATTAGCATGGACCAGCTCCAGTTATAAATGACAGTACCATGGGAAAAACAGATCTGGGGTAATTCATTTTATCTTTCTGTGTTTCAGTTTTCTGATCTGTAAAATTGAAGGTAGTGATACTCATCCCTGCATTGCAGATCCCTGGCTCCTGGATGAGAGCTGCCTTGGGACTGGCCAGCTTGGTCCAAATGTGAAGGTGTGCATCTGCCTCCTGCCCCTGCCAGGAAAAAAAGGCATTTTTTGCTTTGCTACAAAACAATTAAGCTACTTCTTCAGATATAGCACGGAGCTTTGCAGCCATTTTGGGATTTATTTGTTCACTCTTTTTCTGGAGTGAAGGATATGACCAGTAGCTTTCAGGTATCATCTTAGGGACTGCAATACCACCACAATGGTCTGTGGACAACAGAGACAATTCTTGAAACAGCCAGCTCCAGCACCTACTGCAGGCTGAGGAGGCACAGGGAGCTCAGCAACTTCATATCACATACCTTTTATTTTCCTTTTGGGCAGCTTCTATTGCTCACACTGAACTCCATGCAACCGTGGCTTCAATTAGCCAACCTAGCTAATTAATAGCACATTGCTGTAATGCTGAGTTACCCCATGGGAGCTGCAGACTAAAGATCATTAAAAACCTCTTGCTCGTGTTTTAAACAGAAATGGCAACTCTTCTCCCTCTCCTGGGCTAATTCTCTAAGGCAGTATTTGAAAATGTTTAAGTAAAACTGGTCATTTGGTAAATGGGACATTCTCAAATTTATGAGCTGAACCCCAGATAAAACTGTCCTGGTAGGTTGTTACCAGCTTTGAATTAATTCTCACAAACAAAGTAACTTGCTGGTGGCAGTGACACATTTGGAAATGCGGTCAGCACTGACTTATTAAAAAGGTTATAAAAGTCTTTGCTAATGATTATATGCCACAACTGCTTTTGGCTCTTGCTCCCACAGCATATTTCCAGCAAA
Organism: Muscicapa striata striata; assembly: GCA_030060385.1. NCBI lineage: Eukaryota > Metazoa > Chordata > Aves > Passeriformes > Muscicapidae > Muscicapa > Muscicapa striata. The sequence goes on from JAREIS010000047.1 coordinate 2,785,612, forward strand.
AGCAAATGCAGACTCCTAGGAGCACAAGCTGGAACCCATCCTGCCTCAGTGAGCTGAACCTCTCAAATAGGACAGGACTCTGCTGAGACCTCATGCCTGGAAATGACTGTGGGCAATACTTTCAAAGAACCTTCAGAGATTAACTTGTGTAGCTAGAGTCTCTTAAGAGAGACGAAGTTAATTGCTGGAATCGCTTTATTTATGAATTTTAGAATTAATCCAGGCTTTTAACAAGTGTTCAAGGCATTTTATTTTATGGTTCCAGGTCTTGAGCCCTAGAGAAAAGGATCTATTTTTAATTCCTGTCATTTCAGTCATGTTACAATCTGAATAATACAATTTAAACAGGCAATTGGTGGAAGTAATAGTTAACAAGTCAAAGTAAATCCCAGCAGCACTTACTGAAAAACAAGTGATGCAACAAGCAAAGACAAGGTTATTCAGGTAAATAAAAATGACTTGAAATTAACTTTGCTGGAGAGAAAAAGTGCTTCAGTAGAGTGAAATTGCAGTGCTCTGTAAGAATTAAAGTGCAGTTTATCATAAAGGAGTGAACTGATTTACTATATTATGGATAGTGAATAGTAGCTCAACTTCATGAGGACTAAATTCTGTTCTCTAGCATCAAAGTTGTAATAAAAGTTTAAATTGACATTCACCAGAGGTTTTATTATTTTTACTATGTTAAAATTGGAAGGACTAAAAAGATGAACACCAAAAAAATCTGAAAGGGTGAATTTTCTTGCATTTTTGAAAGGTAGGATGTATTGAGGCTTTAAAAGCTTTTATTATTGTTGTCCTCTGCAAATACCTTCCTTCAGTAACAGACTGATATAATCAGCCTTTCCAGTCAGCTCTAAAACAAAGCATCCACAGACATTAACATGCAAGTGAAATGCAAAGGAGAGACAGTGTGTACATTGGTGCCTCTCTGTGGGGCCTCCTTTCCTCAAACATCAACACTTTCCTTGCAATGCCAGCAATGAGCCACCCTGAGCCAGCTGGGGCTCACATCCACCTCTGCACCTGAATTTGCACACACAGCTCTTACACAGAATATTGACCCTGTCATTTAAGAATTTAATTCTTTGTGAAACCTGTTATTCTGGAGTTTTTAAGCCACACCATACATTCAAATGAAATTATGGTAAAGAAAAATGAGATAACTGAGAGGAGTAAGGGCAGAGAATTACTTGGGAAAGTGCTGGCATATGTGGCAAGGGACCACCAGCAAGGTCCTTGCTGGGGTGGGAGACAGGGACAAGAGAAGAAGAGAGCATCCCTGTGCTCAGAAATGTGCTGCAGGTCAAGGGAATTTGCCAGTGTCAAGTGGGATTAAGAGACTGCCTCTGTGGGAGGCAAATCCCTGCAGACAGGATGAACTGGGTGGCATTTTTAAGGGGAGATTAAGGTATGTGAAACAGGTGACAAGATAGGAAGCACAGAGGACTGAGAATATGTAAGTGGAAGATATGATCAGAGCAGCAAGGAAGATAATTCCAGCTGGGGAGATGAAAAGCACAGAGCTGACAACTGGCTCTTGCTTAATTCTGTGCTTAAAATTAAATCCATACTTAAGTGCCTCAGTGAACTGAGGCTTCTGGAGGGGTAATTTTCTCAGAAACCAGTAAGAAACATTTAACTTCCTTTTATTGTATATATACAAAATCCCACAAGGATAAAGGAACTAACATTTCTTTTCAAGACTGATTTTATTCTGCTCTTGGACATTTCAGTGAAGTTGTCCTGCCCAAGCCACAGAAAAAGGGAAGCCAGCAAAGGGCCAGGGCATTAATGTGGGAAGGGCTGTAGCAGACACAGAAATAAATCCTGACTGTCAAAGAAAGGGCAACTTTTGATAGTTCCTAGGCTCACCTCTAGGTAAGGCTCAGAGGCCAAGAATCATGTAGGAAGATGAGATGCTCTTTCACTGCAGCTACATCTTTTTAACGTTTTTCCTTTTCTTTTATATATTTTCAGACATTATTCACTGTGTTTTGATAGCCTCAGATGTTGTTTTGAGCATATCACATCCTGTTCACGTCAGTAAAAGAATTAAAAGAAAGTCACACATGGAAGTTATGCTGTATAAAAAGTCAAAAGTGACTAGTCAATTAAATGGTATCCAGGTAAGAAAGAAATTTGGGTGCCAGCTCTTGCTCTGCCACAACCTTTCAGAGATGATATAGCTTAAGTAGAAGGAGGAACCTTCTTGGGCACCTGCTGCCTGAGCACGAGACTCTGCTTGGGGCTCACCTGTCCCACGTGCTGACTGGGGATTTCTGTGTTATTTGGAAACAGCTCTGTTAATTCTTCCCTTGGAGATACCACTCCAATAATGTGCCTCTTTCTGCCTGACCTCCAGTCTTAAACAATTCAATGATTTATTCAAATCTCTTTGCATCTCCACTGAGGTGCTTATAAATTAACCTGCTATCGTGTTTAGAGTACTTGGGTTGATTTATAAAGGTGCCTACTAAACAAATGACCTTGCAGATGGACAAGTCTTTAAACAAATTTTCATATATGAAAGAAATGAATCGTGCTACCTTAGAAAACACAGCAGTAAAACTCCAATCAAAATAAATAATGGAGGACAAAATAAGAGACCCACTTACCAGAAGTCTAAGGTGCACAGAAGATTTACTTTTGTAGATTAAAAATGTCAATGAAGCTTTGAATTCTAGGCTTTCTAAACTGTAAAGCCTTGTGATGTTAGCACAAAAGGACTTTTAAAAACCTTTCAAGATCTGAGACAATCAGAAAGAGAGAGCTTATTTGTTCATTTAATGGAAGGTCTCACTCAAATTGGACAGGTTGATTCTCAGAGCCACCATTTTCTGCAAAGATGAAAAAATAGAAAAATGCCAAAATGAGTGTGATTTTAGGGAACTGACTACCATAACATCACTGAGTTCTTATGAATGACAGCACTGTAGAACTGACATTTCATGTGCTTCAGCAAAGTATGCTACATTTCTATTTAGAGCCCCTATAGAAGTTAGTGATGGAGGAAAAGATCCAGAAACTATTCCCAGTCCACCCTGACTCCCTTCAGAATGAGTACATTGGAACACAGAATCAGGTTTTAGAAATGAGCTGAAGTGAATAGGATTGCATGGGTAGAATGTCAAAGTGTTTCTAATGATTCACTCACTAACTTTGCACAGAGAGGAGGGTTCAAACCACACCACCCAGATCCCCACTCTAATTCCCCTGAACTCTGAAAATTAGTTTCTCGCAACTCCAATGTACAATGTTCACTCTCTTCCCTAGAATAGCCTGCAATACATTAACAGGTAAAATAGCATAATCACCAAAATCCCCTTCCCTCTAGCTTGGAAATTGTCATAGCTTCCCACCCCCAACTCTTAATCCACATATCCATTGACTGTTTCTTTATATACTGAGGGTAGGATCAGTTCCAGGTGCAGCCTGCATTGCATTGCCCTCTCTCAGGGCCTTTAGTCACTCTGAAACCTGCTGAAATCCTAGGAAAGGAAGAGCATAAGCAGGACTCAGACCTCTCCTGTTACTTTCACTGATACTCTCTATAGTGCCAGAAATGAAGTGTGAGGAATTCAGAGCCACGGTGGCTTTATCTGATCTATCTGTGGGCCAATCCTATCCTGGACTTTAAAGACCTGAAGCACTGACAGCGTGGTTAGTACCCAACATATTGAAATGCATCTGTTCCTGTGTGCTGAAGCCATAGTAACCATTTCCTCCTCGCAGTGGGAGACGGGAGGGTTGAGCAATTTTGGAAGTCAAGCAGCTGCTTTAAGGAATCTGATCTACATTGGGAGTGAGAGGTGAGAGATGGAGAGAAATCAGCAGAGATAAAAGGAGCCATGGCTGGGTTTGTCTTGGCAGTAACTCCTCCATGACCCACTTTGCAGAGGCTGCCCTTTGTGAGAGCAACATTCTCTGGCAGCCTGCTCACCACATCCCTTCAGAAAGAGATAAATGCTCACCCCACAGGAAAGAAACTCCACACTGGGGCACTCGAGGGCTTGGCTGGGCTCCCTCCCCAGCCAGGTTTCACAGGGCACATGCATGGTGCTCAAGCTGTGGCTCCCAGGGCTGTTGTTTCTGGGGCTGTCCCAGCCTGGCTCATTTTCCAGAGAGTGCTCTGCAGAAAACTTGAGATTGAAGGTTTCTATTAAAAGCAGCTCTCTTCAGTTCAGTTTATAGCTCTGTTGCCATTTATTTTCCTAAGAACTCATGTCTGGAACAATCAGGAAGTCTGCTGTGGCTTGATATAAGAACATACTTTTCAAAACAAAGTCCCTACAACAGATAGGACTAAAATACCAAAATATTCAAATATTTATGTGTGTAAGTAATGAGCAATATAAGATGTCTTACATTCTTCTCCTGTAGCAGCTGAACCACTGGAAGAGATTAAACAGAAGCCAGATAATTTAAACCAGCAATGAAATCTTTCATCGAAAATATATCAAATAGACACTCTGTGGGTATTTTATATTGGTGGACCACAAACTAATTATTGACCCAAAACAATGCTTGGTGGATAAAAGTTCTCCTTCCCACTTCATCAGAACACGTACATCACCATTAACTTTCCAGTTAAAGACTACTGTCTGAATAAGTGTAGTTACTAAGGTAAAAATTCAGGCATGGTGATGAAAGCTATCCAAAACCACCTTGAGTTTAAGGAAATAGGAGGAGGCATCCAGAATCTCACAAAATTATACTCAGTTTCTAACATGGGCTCAGGGATACTCCTGTCTCTGTGTCATCTCTTCACAAATTATCTGTTCAGATTTCCCAAATTATACATTTCACCTCATCCTGAGGGAGCAAACAGAGACCTCCTTAAGTACACTGAGGCACCACTACACTGTTACACTCTAAAATAGAATTTGTGGTATATGATTAGTAGGCATTTTTAAAAATGATACAGCTCTGTCAGAGCCCAAATACTCCATCATTAGCTCCTCACAACACCAAGATAGTGCACATTAGACCCAGCAGTGGGTTTAAATGTGTGTAATGCATCCCAGTCCATGCTTTTAACTTGTAAAGGGATACACTGAAGAAAATGTCTCTGTCACATTCCTTGGCAAGAGCATACTTGAATAAGTCCCAGTTTGAGAATGACAGAAAGTCTCCAACACAAAGGGTCTTAAAGTATAACCATTCCCCAGTAATTATTCAATAACTTAGAAATATCAATCCTTTATCCTAAATATGCAGATTGAAGGGGAGTTTTGGTAATGACCAGCACCTGGCAGTTTCATTTAATTACAAGTTGGGTACCTTGGAAGAAGAAAAACCCCTTGCTGACTTGCAAGCTTGCAAAATTTATGTTCCAAATAGCTGTAGAAGCTTGTAAGCTCAGGGCAGATATAATTAATGCAGCAAGTTTAGCTGGAGCATCAGTGTGGCTGCAGAGATAAATTGATTGTTTGGGACAGGTGAGCAGGAGCAGCAGTTGGGTCTGTCCCTGCCTTTGCAGCTCCCCCAGCACGCACAGGCTGTGACACCAGGACACCCACACAGGGCTCCTGCTGGGACACCATCAGACACCTGTGTGTTCACATCAGACAAATGCTACAGCCTGCTCAGCCTCCTCTGACCCCAGCAATACTCTGACCCCAGCAGCTCTGTGGAGAGCCAAAGTATAAATCATGCTAAGAGTGATTAAACAGATATTTTTTTGGTCTATAAGTATTTAAAGGCTGGGAAAGTATAGCCCAAAAGCTTTATTTGGTGTGGTTTCCCTGAAAACTCAATCTATCAACAAAATATATGTATTAAAAGTCAGCAGGGGCAATCACACTACAGAAGCCTTGTCTTTTTATCCCACTCACTTTCAGCCAGCAGGAGAAACCACCCAGTTCAATGTCTCACTCTGAGCCAAGGTTGGACACAGATTCTGGTTCTGCTCTCAGCATCAGATACAGTTTTTAAACAAATTTTCCACCTCAGAGAAAAAAATGAAAGAGAGTAAGGAGTAGATGTATATTTAAGAGAAAGGAAATCTGGGACAAAGATATCAAGTAAAAGTTTAACACCTGTAAATATCAAAACATCTTTCATTTGAAAGCTTCAATAAACTTGAAATTCTGGAGATCACATTAATGGAACAAAGGAGATGCTGGATGGTAAAACAGGAATTGTGCATGCCTCAGTCCTGAATTGCCATGTACTGTAGAGTCCTCACCAAGCCCACTTTCCCTTCACATCTAAATACATCAATGGAAGTACTGAATTTACCACTCCTGAAGAAATCAAGGCTCCTTCAAGCCCAACAGCGAGCCTCAGGCACAGCCAGCACAGAAAACTATGAAGAAATCACCTCTGATCTATGCAATAAGTGAGCTTTATGTCAGGAAAATTGGAGAACCGCTTCTTGGATAAAAAGATGCATTCATTTTAATTCAATTTAAATATTTCTGTGCCACTGTAGATGAGTTAGAGAAAGAAGCATATAGCATTGTTCATTTACTTCCTCATTTTAGCAATTTTCTACATTATCTCCTTAATATAACCTTCTCCCTCATTTCACAGCTTTTTTCAGTTCAGCAAACATGCCTAAGTGGTCCTCAACAATATGACACCTTATGACTCTTGCAACAATTTTGAACACATCCTCATGTGGAAGCATCTTAAAACCCTTTCTTCCAGTTTGCATTGCTTTGGATTTGCCCACTATGTTTCCATCTACCATCCAAAGAGATCTTTTCTTCCCAAAGCCTGCAAGATCCTGCACCCTCCACACTCCAATTCATCTTTATCTGTTTTAGAGGGGCTGCACTGTTATTTCTATTCAATGAGCAGGCAGCAGGTGTTCCCTTCAAAGCATTAATTTTCCAAGTTTCCCCATTAACACTATTTCTGTAACATTTACAGCCTCTGTGTTTTCTCTACAGAGGTGGTCATGGTCTATTATTAAGCTTTTCATTAGAACTGAACACCTAAACTAATAAAAGCTAGGGATTGTCAAAACATTATATGCTACCATGTTTAAAATGTAACACCAAAATGTAATTTCCTTCACACTGTTCTTCCCCCAAATGTCACTTCACACCAGGAGAGCTTTTACCCATAACATGATCAAAATTTAAAATCAAATATGTTTAAAATTTAGAAACTTGAATAATTCAATTAACCCATTTCATAAGTACTGCTAAGTATGAAAAGCTGACCAAGATTTCAACTCTCAGACATTAGAAAATAATATATAAATCAAAGTACAGAAATATTTTTTTCCACTGCTCATTGCCCTTTAACTTCAAGTTTCTTCAACATCTCCACATTTTCAGCTGCTCCTGTGTGCTCAGAACAGGTTGCAGTTAAAGTTTCACACAGATCTGTTCCACACAGATCTCCTGGATCTCCCTTGATGGCAGATGTTTGCAGGCTTTCACTTTGTGTTAACGTTCTCAGGTGCAGACCCATCTTTGAGTGCAAGGGTTTTTTTCAGAGCTGTTTCCCCACCTCTCTCTGGAGATCTTCTGCTTGCCTTGTAATTCACAGGAACCTGTCAGATTTCTATTTTAACAGCCTCCATTAGGATTTTTGCATTTTAGTAGACTGTGAAATGATGAAGCACAGAATGCAGAATTATGGGATGGAAGGAACCTCCAAAAATACCTAGGTCCTTCCGAAATCCAAATCAACTCTACCTAGCCATTCCCAACAGAAATTTGTCTTGCCTTTCTTCTTTAAAAAGAGACTGTAACCTCTTCCAGAAAATACTTCACAGTTTCAATATCATCACTGAAAGACAGTCAGTCTTATTATCCAACCTGAATTTCTAATCTATTAGAAATATATATTTCTAAATCTTTCTAACCAGGGCTAACCTTGAGCAGTGCAGGTGCACCCACAAGTGCTGGCATTTGATTTCTTTGCAAGGGAGGCTGTGCCCTGTGTCTTGGTAGAGAGTCCATAGGAACAGAGCACCCAGGAGAGGCTGCAGGATTCCCTCTAAGGGATTTGTTTCACACCCACATCACTACAATAAAAGGTGAATATTGCAGACAGCTAAGAGTGATATGATGGATTAACTTTAGCTAAGCTGCACTTTGAAAATGGCTCTAAGGCTTTTTATCACTGAAGGAACTTCATGGCATTAAAAAACAACCAACCATGGGATTGTGAGAAAATGAAACATGAAAGAATGACAAGAAGAATGTGTGAGAAAGCCCCTGCTCATCAGGCAGCAAGCTGAACCACAAATAAACACATCTCAGCACTCCCAGGTATTTATGGGGCAATAGCTTCACACAGCTCAACGTATCACATTCAGTTAGAAATGATAACATTAAACCACACAGATTTACCACCTAAAAAAAAATTGCTCCTCAGAAGTTTTGTCTAATATTGTGCATTTAAGGTGACATACAGCATGGATAAAAACAGCAGACAGCAGGATGAGGATTACACCCACAGTACAGTGTGTGTGTGTGTGTGTGTGTGTGTGTATGTGAAAGATGTGCAGCAAAAGTGAGAATTTCTGGCAATTCCAGCTTGTCAGTAAAATGATGCAACAGAGACGTGAGAGGATCTGATGCAAAATGACCCCAGAGTTAGGAAAGACTCAGATTGGAAGTTTTGACAGCATTAAGTCCTTACCTGTCTGAGGCTCCCCAAAGCTTAAAACAACAGGATAACACAGTGTCCACTCCAAGAGCCAAAGGAAAAATTCGAGCATTGCTTTCTCTGAGGTGTTTCTGTGAGTGTGGATAGCCAGGCACAGCCTTTTCCTGGTAGGGACAGTGCCTGCTGAGACTGCCCAGGGCTCTGTCCTGACTCTGGGCAGCCCCTCAGGTTCTCAGTGCTCGTGGTGCCCTGTCCTTCCTCGCCCTGCTCTCATTTCACTGCCCTGTGCTTACACCCAGGCTCTGCAGCAGCACACACAGACCCAGCCCTGCCAGCCCAGCCTCAGAGGACATTTGGGCTCTCCAGCAGCTCTTCCATCACCTGTTCCTGCTCCCACTCCCACCCTGCTCAGCAGCCCTTCCTGCAGCATCTCTTGGCACTGTGAGGAGGCAGTGCTCTTGTGGGGACAGCAAGGGCAGGTCCCACAGGAGCTTGTGCCAGTGGTGCTGTGCAGACCCCAGTAATCTGAATGTCTTGTTATCTGTGAGGCTGTTTGAGCTACACAAGGCACCTGAGAGCACACAGAAAATGGGAAAAAGAATCTTTCTCAGTTGCAAGTCACTTTGGTAACAACACACTGCAGGAAAAACACTTCTGAGACATTCAGATTTTCATATTGGCTGGCCTTGAATGTCAGCCTCTACAGAAGAAGCATATGTAATTCCCCTCCCTGTATCACTCATTCTGATACCTGATAGGGGTGGAGATGTTGAGTTACTGAAGTATGTAGCAGCACAGAATGCTTAACTATATGTAAGAACTGGAAATACAAAGTACTGGCTTTCCCAAGTATCTTGATACTATTAGATATATAACTGTAATTACACATCTAATGCCAACACTGGAATGAGTGAGATAAGCTTAGAAAACTACTGAAGAGAGCAATTGTTTCTGGTGAATGCAATTGAAATAAAAATGAATGGAAAGGTAAGCTGGTCCTGCAGTCCAAGAGGACTGTGCCTGAGCACTTAGATGGCTGGGTTTACTCCCAGCACACCTTCTGCCTCTCTTTTGGGGAAAACACCTCTGGACAGGCTCAGGCACTGCAGTATCCAACACACCCCTGGGGAGGTTATCTTTGATCATGGAGACCAAGGGACCTGCTGCCATCATTTGAATATTTGAATGGCAGCATACTCACTGGTTGTTTCATCAGCAATGCCTTACAGAAAATAAACACATTTGGCTTTTTAAAACAAGTTTTCTAAACGTTTTTCCAGGCCTCTTTATACAGGAAGATTATTTATTCCATATTCTGCCACATAAGCATGATGTCTGACAGCAGAAATAGATCCTTTGAGCAATGATAAATTTATAATGGCATACAAGAGTTTTGACTGCTTGTGAAGTTCCCTAATTAATTCTTATATAGAGTTCCATTGGCAACAAAATTTATGTTTTGAGATAATATAAAGCTCAGAGGAGTTAGCAAGCTTGTTGTTCCTTTTTGCACATCTTGTGTTTAATGTCATGTATTGTTAATCTCTTTGCTCACTGAGGGGGGTATTGTTTATCACTCTAAAAACACAAACTCACTTTGGTTATTGGAAGGAATAACCTTCAATAAGGCTGAAGCTGCTAAGTGGCTGCACACACTTTAGGTGTGTATCATTTACCCTAACCTGAATCTTAGTTTAGGAAAATCCCATTTTGTAGATTTTCTTTAATCTCCTTTTAAACAAGCCTTGAAAATATGTTGGCCTTGATTATGCAGCAGACAGACCTCTAGTACAGACTGAACTGTGTGTAGCTACACTGAATTGTGTGTAATTCCTGATAATTCTTTCTAAATCAAGACAACAAACATTTACTCTGTCATATTTACAGGAGGGAAGTGACCCAATTGCACTCTGTAAATAAAAGGTCTAATACTGCCCTTCAACAAGGCTTGCTGTAATGCCTGTACTACACTGAAAATGCAAATCAACAGTCATAAATTTTAGAAGCTTCTTAAAGAGGTATTTTAAGCATATCATCTATCTATAGAAATTTTGTCTTTCTTAACTTTCTTCCCATTGGTGTCCCAGTCTCTTTGCTCAAGGAAATTCTAGCTAAGATTGACATATTAAAAAAAAAATCTCACGCACATTTAGTAGGAATTGTATCTTGCAATGATCAAAGCTATTTTTTGGTGCCAAGAGATTAAGAGCTTGACAAGTTTTTAGTGTTCATTTTACATAAAAAGCATCCATGGCCACTGATTCATGAGAGGATAGCAAATGCAAATACTTAAGTCTGCAATGGCAAACACATCAAAGGAGAGTGTTGTTGGAGAGGAAATGGTCGGACTAGAATATCCCTCCTGGAGGATATTCTCTATCCTGATATATCCTGAAGGATGGAGAAGAGAACAATTCTTCTGTAAGTTTTGGGCAATTGGAGCAGTTCCAACCCCAGCTCTATCAAATTAACATCTGGAAAACAAATTCTGGACCTGACAGCAGTGCCACGCTTTAGTAAGGATTTTCCAATTAACTATTCTTGTTATTTTTCAAAGCTTGATCTCTTCTCAGTAAAGTGAGTATTTGGTTTAAAATATGTAAGTAAAAAAACTTGGCAAATTTAAATTGGTTGGGAACTACAGAGTGATCCAACCTACACTGAAATCCCACTGATTTAATGGGGACACAATCACACCAGACAGTTCCTCTTCCCTGGCTTCCAGAGCAGCTCCTGGATTTGGGACCTGGCTTGAAGAGCAGGAGAGAGGCAGAAAGGTTTGGGGGAGAAGAAGAAAGGTTTGGGGAGGAAGAGTAGCAATTTCTTAGTCAGCCTGGGGGTTTGCCTCATATTTTTGATGAGTGAATTTAACCACAGTCTGGAAGTGTTTCATCAGAAACTGGTACAGACAAAACTGGCGCCAGTGTCAGAAACCAACACTGCTGGAAAGAGAGCACATCATAATTCAACCCCTCAACACCCATCCACAGTCCAGCAGGCTGCAGATAAGCCCTCTGGGACCAGAAATGATCTGTTTAAAGGAATAAAAATCAGCAGGGAGCCATCCATTTTTGAAACCTGTGTAAAATTTGGCATCTACAAAGAATAGGGCAACAAGTGTTCTCAAGGTGTTAAACTGAAAGTTTAAGAGCAGAAAGGTAAGTAGCTGAAGTAATCAGAAATGTGATCTCTATGATCTCTATGCTAAATGACCTCTATATGATCTCTAATGCTAAACTTAAATGTCCACATTCTTCCTAATTTTATTTTTTAAAAAGTAGAAATTTGATGACTGAAGCAATGAAGACAAAGACGAAATCCAGCACAATGCCAAGTTCCACATAAGATGGTGATGCAAATATCAAGATAACCTTTCTTTTATACTATTTTATCCTCATTGTCTATGATATTCACCCTGCTTAACTCAACCTACAAATTCTGCCCAAAATATCTATATACATTTACATATAAAAGTTAAGGAAGAGCTAATGCAAGAACAGGTGGTACAGATAATTTTCAGGCTGCAGCCTGAGCTTTTTTTGGTTTGGGTGTTTTTTTGGTGGGGTTTTACATTTCTTCTATCAAAAAATTTAGATAAGTTGTAAACTTTTTCTGCTGCTGTATGAGAGAACAGCAGAGCTAATGAATTTACATTACCTATAGGGTTTGACCTCTATCAATTTATTTTGTCATTTTTGTAGCACAGTTTTCCCATCCCTTCAGATTACAATGTCCTCTAGTATTTCTAGCTGTCTCATGTTCTTGGCCTGGAAATCATGCTGCCATCTGCTCAGCACATCCCCAGTACCAGCCAGGCAATCCTGCATTCCCTACAGACCATGCCAAGCTCCAGATACACACTGACCAGCTGGATCTGCTTGTTTGCCTGTTAACCAGCTGGAGAGGGCTCCAAGATATCTGAATATTTAAGAAAACCAAACAAGCCTTTTCTACCAAGAAGCTGTAATTTTCAGACAAAAAATAGAGAGAAGGGAAAGAAAGGTGCCTTAAAATGAAACCTCTCTCTCCCCCAGGCCAGGCACTGCCCTGAGCAGGTTCCATTTTCAGCCCAAGAAAGAAGTCCAGTGTCACCTGCTGCTGGAGAATCAGCTTTCCACAGGCTTTCCTGAAACCTGCCCTGAGCTGAAACCTCTCATTGTACCCAGAAACACCAGTAACAGCTTTTTACTGCAAAGGGGACACAACATTTCATAAAAGCTGTTCAAAACTGATTCACCAAGGATAGTTAATATGGAAGATGCCCAGCACAGTCACAGAACTCTCCTACTTATGGCAGCATGTCCTTGGGATGTTGCTCCAGACTTGTCCTTCAGTTTCTTTGTGCTTCAGAAGTAGAAAGATACTCACATTTCCTTGCAAGGTACATTAACATCTCTACATGGAAAACATTCTGCAGGTGATAACTCTATTATGCAGACACACACCTTTACCTGCCATTTATCAGCTGAAATGCATTTGCTCTTTACCAGCTCTCTGTAAATGCAGATTGTCCCATCAGCTTTCCTGCCTGCTAAAGGCTCACTGGCAGTGTTTATATTATAAGTGCAATTTGAAGGATTTTTCTCATCTTGTTAAGTTGCTTGGAAAATGGGAGCAGAGATGAGACTAATTGAATGGTTATAATGAGGAAAATGAGGTTTGCTTTTCAATGTCGATGTTACAGGCATTTGCTGCAACAAAAAACCCAACAGACAAAAATAGTATAACTTCTTCCAATTCTGTTTTCCCTAACAAAGCAGTTACCACACCAAATTGTAAAATATAAGCTCACATTAGTCCTTCTTACAACTCCTAATACTTTCCTACAACAAGTATGTCAAATATATAGCCCATGAGCCAGACTGATCCTTCCAAGTACTTTAATCTGGCCTGCAAAATCCACAGAGCATTGTAATCCGGATCTGGTCTGCCACTCAACTCGGAGGTCTCCCTGTGTGTGCAACTTCACTGAGAGTCACCCAAGCCAATGGGAGTAGGGGGAGGATCAGGGAAGCCTGTGGGAGCAGCACACAGTGCACCATGACAGCATCTCTGAGCAGCTTTGGGACCCTGGGGCCACAAGGGCTTCTCCCAAAGGGCTTCCCAAGGAGCCCTGCTGCCCAATTCCACAGGCAGGACTGGGGCACAGCTTTCCTGGGACGTGTGGCAGCCCAGCCTCCTTCACTGTACAGCTTTACTGTGGGACAGGGACAAGTTCACCACTAAGAATAAAAGGAGCTGCCATGCTTTAAGAAAGCTCCTCGCTTGATACAGATTTCACAGCTCCCAGTTAAGTCCAGTACTCCATGAACACACCAATATGAGCAGAAGCTGCACTGTGCAGAAACATCATCACTGCAGGATGATCACCCTTGAATGGGTGTCACTTCACAATGTTAATTGCCACTGGTACTTCTAAATTAGAGGACTATTAATAGATTGCTACTGAAGACAGTTATACTGGCAAAGCTTTGAAAGGAAGCCTTGTGCCTACTGGCTATTTAGAGTCAGCATTCCCACTTCAGACACCTAAACTTGCAATTTCTCATGCAGTCTCAGCAGATACAAGACCCTGATGAACAGGCAGGTCTGCCCTCCTTCACCACACAGGAGGAACTTGCAGAGCATCCTCTTCCCCAGCATGGGGAAAGACAAGCCCAGAGCACAGGTTTATTTTCAGCCACATCGCTGAGCTGCTCTGACTCAGGTCAGAATAATCTGGCCATTAAAGCAATGCAGATGACAGGACAGGGGTGCAGAGCAGCACAGAGCTGTAGCACACCATCCCCTCCAGCAGCAGAGTGTGTTTAGACTGGCTGCAAACCCTGCTCCAAGTCAGCAGCTGATTCCTCCCAGCTCCTCCCAAGGGAGCACAGTGCTGATGGAAACAACCCTCAACCCTCTCACTCTCCTCAGAGGTTGAGGTTCCACATGCACATCTAAAATGCAGCAGGAAGTTTCTGGATCTAGCACTGCCATCTCTCTACTTCCCCAAGTACTTCAGCAGCATTATCCAACCTGTCCCCCCCTCCCTTGTTTAGAGAATGTAAAACTGGGATTGAAAAGTATGGCAGAAGTAAGTGAAGTCATCTATCAGCCCTTGATTTCATAAAATATCTCAGTGAGAGAGCAGATTATAAGTAACAATAGGTCTTTTTTTTCTCTCTAAAGAAGTCTCAGGAGACGTCATTTGAAGATGTTTAAAAGAAATAAAATAGGTTGTCTCTCCATGGGCAAAGTAGGAAAAGTAGGTTTTTATGTGGGGGTGCTGCAAGAAGAACAAAGGCAGAATATCTGCTGAATCACCACAGTCTATCCACAACACTCAAAGAACTCTAATTCTCCAGAACTTGCAGCACCCAGCAATCAAGCAATAGTGCTTCTGAGAGGAATTTTAACCAGCAGTACAGCAATCAAACAAAAACAACACCACTGCAAACAACTTTCAGATAATGTCCATTGCTATCATGCAGCCCCATGTAAATTTGATATTAATGATAACAGGATTCTGCTGAAAGTCAGCTCAGGGGTCTTCTTCCTGGGGGAATAAAATGATTAATTCCCTAATAATCACTGTGGAGAGTCACTTGAGAGCTATTTAAGTCTCTGGTCAGCATTTTTAGCATAAAAAATTATTGCCAATAATGAGTGTGGTCAGGAAAACAACTGTGATGGGGAAAAGAGGAAACAGAGGGATTAAAAGGAGAGACTTGCCATTAGTTACAAGCAATGCTTGGGGTATCAGCCATGTGATCCATGAGCTCTGCAAAGCAGCAAGACATCTCTCAAGTTTCCATCCAGCCTAACAAACTGATAAACTTTAGAACTGGTACAAAACCAAGACTGAAAAGAACTTCCAACTTATTTGATTAAACTTCAGGATTAGGAGCGTTTGTACTGCAATATTTAAATACATATTTTACTTCTCTCTAGCTAGAGGACGGCATAAATCAAGGATTTTTGTGATTTTCTTGTTAAGGGTGATATTGGTAGTTACCAACATCCTTATTTTTTAATAAGAGGAGAAAGTCTTGCATGAACCATGAGCATGATAAAGTTTATCCTTTTTTGAAATAATCACTGCTAATACCTTGCACTTCATCAAGGTCTTTGTCTTTCAAAGCACCAGCTGACTGTAACTTACACTGCCTTGGTGAGTACTGGGTTATGCTCAGCACCACACAAGTAGAAAATTTAACCACAAAATAGAAATAATATACAGGTAACAGAGTGCTTAAAGTAATCATGTGAGAGAATCTCATTCTTGGGAATTATCAGGTTTACCTATGCCAGGATGTCAGATTCTCACCTGCCTGCCCCAGCTGCACCAGCAGACACACCTGTTCTGAACTTTGCTCCTTTCCTCCTGTCACCAGTGTCCAGCCAGAGCCACGAGGTCATGCAGCTGCCACTGCTGCATTTTCCATGCTGCACTCCCACTGACCTGCAGGCACTCTGGGGCTGGCTTTATCCAAGCTGGGTAAGGATGGCAAGAAGTTCAGCCTTTATAAGGGTGCTCAGGACTTAGATACAGTCTCATTCTTCCACCTTGAAACATCTGAGCAGAACACCTAATTTAGGAGACTAGTCATTTTGTACTCCCTCAATAGTAAATGCAGATAGGCAGACACCTCCAGGAAATTAGCAGGTTGGAGTCTGAGTCACCCTCCGGGGGCGTGTGTCTCTCCATGACAAAGGAACCCGCGGGTTTCTGTGCTGGTGGCAGGAGGGCAGTGACTCCCTGAGCCTCCCTGAGCGGGGCAGGGCGGCCGTGGGTTTGGGATGGGCTCTGCTCCTGGGATTATCTGCTGCTGCTGCCTCAGATCCCAGCACAGACTTGCTCTGGATGGCTCTGTTCCCACCAGGACAAGCTTTCTTGTCACTGCCTGTGGTGTCTCCTTAGACCTGGGATCACCTCAGGAGGACATGAAGGTGGTCTGGAATTCAGGTTTTTCCGAAGAGAGACTGGAGGAGGCTGTTCTCTGAGGTTTCAAGGTTGTTTATTTTTTTTTATCTCAGAGACTCTTTGCCTAGCTAACAGCAATCTGTTCAGCTTGACATCCAGGGCAGAAAGCCTCGGCCTTGGGCCGGGCTTATCTTTTATACTCTAAACTACGTACCTAATATTTACAATTATTTTCCAATACACTACAATCTTATTACACTGTCCAGCTTTGTCCCTGTCCAATCTGAGGATCCCAGCATGCCACCCAACATGGATGACATGGAGAAGAAAGGAAGAGACATACCACGCCCCAAATCCTCCATATTAGCTAAAAACCTTCTAATATAAACATTCCGAGAAATTCACCTTTTCTACATTCTAACAGTCTAATTTATACTCTACTTATTTTTGTGGCTTGTATTTCTTCCCTCAGTGCTGGTAAATTTTTCCAGGGGGTTAAATCCAGCCCCCAAGGCTCCTGGGTTCCATGCCAGGGTCACTGAGACCCCTGCCAGGGGGGTCTGGGGGTGTTCAGGGAAGCCAGGGGAACACCCTGCACTCCCACACTTTCTCAAAGAGACAAACTGCTTAAAAAGGGACGTTTTCATTACATCCCTGGGCAAGAGTTTCAGAGACAATTAAGCAGACTGCAAATGAGGGAAATTATTTTGTGAGAAGACCTTAACTGATTTTAGTTCCTACCTTCAGCAACACTTACATTTGTTTTCTTAGAATTTTACAAGGTAGCTGTGAGCAGTGATAAGGAAATACAGCTTTATCTTAAGGTACCAATCCCAACACAGTAGAGACTGGAACAGCTGTTGTGATGTGTTTGTGAAGAAGCTGAATTCAGTTCTCCACAGGGAGGTTTCCACCACAGCTGGCCAAGATAGCCTAAACCTCAAACCCATCTCCTCACATTTGCAGTCAGACACACTGCTGAGGGATCCTTGTGTCATGGTTTCTGTGGGTTCTGATAACAGTAGAGTGGCAGGATTCACTTGTCCAATTTCCCCTTTTTTCCTGTTGCTGTAGTATCCTGTATCCTGTTGGACACAGAAAACATCTTTTTATGTTACGACAGCAGGGCCATTCCAGCACACACAGGGACCTCACACAAAGGGAAATTTTAGTGACTACAAGTGGTGCTGGGGATATGACATGGATTTAAATGGAGTCAAAAGGTCCCCTCTGAATGCTGTACCTTCCAAAACAGGACTGAAAAAAATGAGACTGCCAAAGAAAGAACACTCTGCCTACTGTACCCCCATCTCAGCTCTACCAGGACCAATTGTTAGACTTTCCCAGATCGTAGCTCAAAAGAACAACAATCCTTGTAGGAAAATTAAATTGTTATTTTTCCCAACGATCTTTTTCACTACCAAAAACTATATTTTCTTTTCTAGAAGGAAAATCAGATTACACTGAGATTGAAGTCTCTCTTTTACATTTCCAACCTTCTCCCCAGTCATGGTCCAAAACAATGTGAGAGTGTCCTATACCCTGCTCCTGCCAGGCATGGACATGCACACAAGAGTTTTCATAACAGCTGGATAAAAATGTTTTAATGCCACCCAGCTGGTAACTTGCCACACAGAAAACAAAAACAACCGAAAAAAAACCCACAAAAAAAAAAAAAAAAAAAAAAAAAAAAAAAAAAAAAAAGCAAGCCATTTTTTACATAATCTCCTTCCTGTTTAAATGATCTACCACTACAGCCATGGAAGTGGTGCAAGTATAGATCACATATAATTAATAATACATCACAAATAATTGGTGATGTACTAAAACGGCAGCAGAAGTCCATGGGGATCTGAAGTACTGCTAACAAAGCAATACATTTTGTGATTCAGCAAGCAGGAATTTTAATGCCTTCAAGCCTGAAATAGAAATGTGGTCAGCTGGCACTAAGAAAAGTTTGATCCCTCTTTTAGTGTAATGGCAAATTCTCTATAAATGCACATAAATTTCAAAAGTATAGAATTTTCTGTGTGATTCAGTAGGAAAAGTGAAGTTTAAAACTTTGGTCAATTTTACTGAAAGTTATACATATCAGATTACAAATAGATTCCAAGCTAGTTCCAGGCTTCCATTCACAGAAACAGTCTTGAGATATTTGTGAAGCCATTAAAGTCAATGGAAACCAGAGAGAATTATTTGCCCTGTATATTGGAATGGTCTCTTTCTTTAGGATTTTACACACTGTAAGAATACAAATAGTAAATAATGATAATAAACTCAGATTGATTTACATAGACTCCATTTTCCTCCATTTTTACTTTAAAAACTGAAGAGTTACACTAAAAACTTTAAATGTTGCATTTCGAGTTTTTGAAAATTCATAACTCTATTACTGTACTAAACACTATTTTCCACTTGGTATTTCCAGAAGATGTATAATAGATTTGTAGCATCATTTAGGAAATAAATTCATTATGCTTTTCATTAAACTGTACTAAGGGGAAGAGACAACCTTTCTCTATTATTGATTCTTGTGGGCAGTCTAGGGTGAAATTTTTGATGTAGTTTTTCTGAGGATTAAAAAGGTGAGCATAAAAAATGTATTATTGATTGCGCACTGCAAAGTACAGTATACTGCTCATCCAACTCATATATTATTGATTAAAACACTCAACAGTTCTAACCTTTCACTTGGTTGCCCCAAGGTAATTTTTTTTCTGAGTATGTCAGGATACTGTGCTTACAGATTATACTTCCCAGGGAGTTTGGAAAACTCTTGGAGTAGCTACTGAAGTTCTTTAAAAAAGCTTAGTTGATAATTTTAGAGTCCCTACACACTCAAAGAAGGGGCTGGTTGGGACAGGACACCTTGCATCTCATATGGGAGGAGTAGCTGATGGAGCACCCAACCCATATAAGCCAAGGAGAATTTCATAACTGGTCAGGCACACAGACATGGGGCTCCAAATTCCAGTCTGCATGGTAACACAAAAGCAAAAGGTGCCTGACTCTGACACCTCTATGCCTGGAACAAGAGTAGAATGAAAAGGGGATTTAGACTTTAGGAAGTACCTCCTTTGTGAGCACCCCTTTTCCAAAAGTCTGGAACAAGTTATATACCAGCAATTGATCAGAACTGAGACATGAATTATGATCAGAACAAATGAGGTCAGATCCTTTGGTTGACTCCACATTGCTGGATTCTTACACCTCACAGGCCTGTCTTCTGAGCCACAGTTAGATTTTGCACACTGCATTTATCTCCTTTCCAGAAGTATCTAAAATAAGGTGTATATTTATTACACTTGGTACAAGGAGACAAAATACTGGATGATGAAATAAAAACCTAGAGTTGCTACAGAGAATCCCTTCCTAAATTGGTCTGAGCTTTAGAAAAGGAAGTGGGCAGGAACATGATCTTTCTGCCCTGTGATCTGTAAGCAGAAAAAGAATCTTCTACTTATAGAAAATTAATGGAGATATAGAATCACAGCATGTTTTGGGCTGGAAGGCACCTTAGGGACCATCCACTTCTACCCCCCAGCCATGGGCAGGGACACTTTCCACTGTCCCAGGCTGCTCCAAGTCCCCTCCAACCTGGCCCTGGACACTGCCAGGGATGGGGCAGCCACAGCTGCTCTGGGAACCTGTGCCACCCTCACAGGGAAGGATTTCTTCTTAATATCCAATCTAACCCTGCCCTCTGGCATGGGACACCCTTCCCCTGGTCCTGTCACTCCAGGCCCTTGACCAAAGTCTCTCTCCAGCCTCTTGGAGCCCCTTTAGACACAGGAAGAGTTCTAAGGTCTTCTCAGAATCTTCTCTGCCTCAGACTGAGCACCCCCAGCTCTCCCAGCCTGTCTCCAGAGCAGAGGTGCTCCAGCCCTCTGAGCATCTTCACAGCCTCCTCTGGAACTGCTTGCACAGCTCCACATCCTCCTAGTGTTGGGTGCCCAGAGCTGGAGGGAGCTCTGCAGGTGGGGTCTCGGGACAGAGGAGCAGAGGGGGAGAACCACCCCTCTCAGCCTGCTGGTCACATTCCTTTACATGCAGCCCAGGATACATTTAGCAAAAACGCCTTTCCACAATGACTAACACCTCACAGAAATCCTATTGAAATATTACAGTCTGCTATCATAACAAATATCTAGCTCTGCATAAGGATAGAAGTGACAAAAATAGCATCATCAGGGTGATGGCTACTTGACAGATTTCACAGAATGATTAATCCAATGAAAAAACCTGAACATTGAAGAACTGTTGAAGAATTGATTGAGTGTATCAATTCAAAAATGCCTCTAAAAAACACAGGCTACCAGCCCACTCATGAAAAGACTATAGAATATTTGTCATCATGTATTTCATGAATGATGTGAACATTTAAAAATAAATTGGAAACTCTTGTTTTCAATTCACTGGCCTTCATGAGAATTTAAAGACAGGTATATCACAAAAACCAAGTTAGAAATCCTTAAAACACAACTTTGGAAATGTCAATTGTCTACGTTTGGCATCATGATTTCTATGTTGGTTGAACAAAGCAAAGATGAAAAATCAGAACAAGAAAATTACCCAAGAATCAGGCCTGCACCACACATCACTTCATCACAGACTTGGCAATGGGGCTGGACTTGGTTGGATTGCTTTGCCATTCAGAAGAGATTACTCAGGGCCAAATAGCAAACTACCCTGCAGACACTGCATAAGGTAAAATTAGAAAATTTATTGAAGCTGATTGTTCCATGGCCTGGCTACAGAACTGCCACAACCAATTGCACATCTGGCAATGATTTTGAGTGAGCTCTGGCTGATCTCACTGATCCTTCCTTCCTTGTGAGGCACATCTGGACTGCTGGGCCCAGTTGTGGCTCCTCCATACAAGGGAGACTCAAGTGGGTCCAGCCAAGGGCCACCAAGGCAGTAAAGGGAGTCAGCACTGCTCATGTGAGGAAAGTGTGAGAGCTGGGACCTCAGCCTGGCAGAGAAGGGCTCATGAGTGTCTCATTAATGTGCAATTGCTGATGGCAGAGTGCAGAGATGACTGAACCTGGCCCTGCTTGGTGGGGTCCAGTGAGAGGACAAGAAGAAATGGGCACAAACTGAAACACAGGAGGTTCTGGTCAAACACAAGAAAAGAACCTTTTCACTCTGAAGTTATCAAGCACTGGAACAGGCTGCCCAGAGACACTGTGGAATCTCCATCCTTGGAGATACCTGACTGGACCTTGCCCTGAGTAGCCTCAAGGTTTTTGACATCCTGTGATCTCATGGTTCCAGCAAGCAGCTCTGAAGATGCCATGAAGGGCAGAATGGAAGGAGAGGGGCCAAAGGAGCATCAGGCAAAGAAAAGTGAATATGTAAGAGACCATTTCTTCCATCACACTGCTGTAAAACAGGGTGACCCCAGTGAGCTCAGGGCAGCTGTGCTGCTCCAGCAAGCAGAGCAGATGCAAGCTCTGAAAGATTAACCAGCTCCCACAGCAGCACTTTAATCTCTATGACTGTTCTGCAATTTCTGCTTGATTCAGGCATCAGGCACCCAAAACCCCACATTTCCATAGATCCTGTGTCCCTAGACATGCCTGGAGAGGTGGTGGAGTCACCTGAACAGAGAACACAGTGATCCAAGGCGTGGGCACCCTCCTGCCTACTGCATGAGTAGTTCAGCTCTGAGAGGCTGCATTAAGTGCTGAGTGCAGAGGCACCCAAGGAGGTTACTGTCTCATCCTGCCAATTATGCTTGTCTTTTTCCACCTCTCAGTTTGTCATTTCTTTTTGCCCAAAATTATGCTTAAAGAAGCCCTCTGTGTCCCACTTGGAAGCACAGCCTGGCAGTGCAGCAAGGGACATCAGTGCTGCTGGGCTTTGACCAAGCACCTGTTTGAGAGAGGGGAGGGGGTTCTGACAGCTGAGGATGAGGACAGGCTCTGCTGCTCAGGTGTCAGAGGTGCACTGACAGCAGCAGGATAGCACAGCTTGCCACAGGACAGGTAAGAAGTCACTGCTCACAGCTTGAGCCTAATGTGGAGGAAACCTGAACAACACAACTGCCAGCCACAGGCAGCAGTGGGGCTGCTCTGGAGCTGTAGGAAGGAGGAGACCCCAGATATTTCCATAAGGTGAATTTTCTACTCTGGCTACTTCTGCCTTCCAAGCCCTGACAGACAGGAAAGCAGCAGGGAAGGGCAAACTTGTACTCTCAGTGGAGCTGATTGATTCACTGGGCTCAGCACATGCACCTGGGTAAAAATAAAGATGACGTGGCTGGACTGGCAGGGTGTGTGCACACCCCAGCTGGCAGGGGGCTGTTCCTGCTCAGCTCTAGCCAAGCTAGAGGGAAACAGGAGCTGCATGCACCTGGATAACCTGGGACTGGGTGCTCATGGCACTGAGAGGGCATCTCCAAAACAGCCAGGAAGTCCTCAGTGAAAGGTGTGTTGAGACAACAAACAAAGCTGTGGTTTCCTGCAGTGAGCTCAGACCATCCTCCCACTCCCCTTCCCCTCAGCCTCAATAAAGATATGTCAGATTTACAGGATCATCTCTCCTGCCTCTGCGTCAGTGAAACTGTACTAGATTTTGCAAGTGAATCTCCCAGATAAGAAATGCAAATCAATTTGTCTCTTTTTTCTTTATTGTGCCAGTACCAAAAATATGTTCCCTGGGATTAAGCAGAGGATTGTCAGGCTGCACGAAGGCAGCGGGGGAGGAGGGAGGGGGCAGAAAGGGTGAAGTGAGGGGTAAAGAGAGAGAAATCTGTAAACCCAAAGCAGTTTGTGGGAATGAACTGTGCTTCATTTCTTCACAAAATCTTGGAATAGAGATGAAAAGGCAATGACTAGATGAGCACTGACAGCAGCATAAAGCAGCAAGCACCACCTGAAAAACCCAGGTGGCATTTACACTGCTCTTAGTTTATTTTCCAATAGCAAAATCTCCTCTTTTTGATACATTACTGTTCTTTGATGTTTCAAAAGAATTTTCAGTCTAACAGTCACCAAGGAAATCTTCCATGAAAAGAAAGAGAACAGGATCCAAAGGAGAAGCAGAGCAAGGAGATTCACATATACTTCCTTCATCTCACTGAAGGGGTTTAGTAGCTCCAGACACCTCAAAACTCAAATGTGATGTACCAACCCAGAGCACTGCTTTGCCTTTTGTGCAATCTGGCATGGCCAAAGAAATGACATCACCTCACACAAACTAAAATTCAGCTAAGCAAGGTCAGGGTGATGATTCAGTTGAACTGCAAAAGGCACCTGTGCTCTCCTCACCAGCCCCTTCTTCTGGAACAAACCAGAACCCACTGGGATCCTAAAAGCCTTATTTATCCATCAGTAACTCACTGATACTGTACTGTGACATCAAGCAGTAACAGTCCAGGGGGTTATTTCATTACAACCTCATATAAGTGCATAACAAGAGAAACAATAGAGCTGGAATCCAATAACAAAACAATGTTGGAATAGTTTAGATCATCATGAAAAGTAGTAGGCAAAGATTTTATCTGAGAAGAGGCTGGTGGAAGAGAAGGAAAGCAATGGTGTAGTTTCCAGTTTTCAGTGTATAACATTCCATGCAGACCTTATCTTTTCCCTTTTTTACTCTCTGTGAGAATCCTATAACTTCTCCCTCTTTTGAAAACCTGTGCCCTGAGGCCATGACAGAAACTCCCAGTAAATGTGAAGCACACACAAGTAGCTTAGAAATTATTGCTCAAAAATACAGGTATAAAACAGTTTTTAGCATCCTTTCCCTCTTTCAGCAAAAGGAAATCCGTGGAGTTCTCACTGAAATCAGCCTTCATGGTACAGATCAGGAGTGGTGATTTTTATCAACTCATGAAACCAGATTTACATCTACAATCACAAGAGAATTTTGTCATACTAAAGACATTAATCCATCTCCCCACCTTTCTGAAATATCTGCTTTAGTGAACAGTTCAGACTCCTGGGTTAGCTTGACTGCCTTAGTTTGTATTTCTGACTGGTTTCACTAGTTTCCCCTCATATCTACGTGCTTAGGGAGGGGGAAGAAAAAGCCAAAACAGAGCACCAGAACTGCTTAGGTCAGTATGAGCTCCCAGCTGTCTTGATGGTGCAATCCAGGGCTCTGAGGTTGTGACAAGGTATCCACATCCTCCAGACACACAGTGCAGTGAGGGGGTTTTCCTCCATGCCATGCTGCAACTTTGGGGAAAACAAACACCAGGACAACAGGAAACTCTTCTTTTGCTTTCCCAGCACTGGGCACTGATGTCTGTTGCTGGTTTGGCAGGAGGTGGGCACAGCCTGGGTGCTGGCTGGGCAGGGTGAAGAGGGCAAAGATATCAGAGTGATCTGCCTGAAGCACCCTCAGCATTAACTATGACCTGCCCTTGCACTTACTGGCAAACTCATTATGTGACTCCTCCAGGCCAGCTAAAGAGCAGCTGCTGATTTACATGCAGCACCACTCAGGCCATGATTACTGCTGACATGACATGAGCTGTACAAAGGGCTCTTTCAGAAGGGATTGTGTAAGCTGAATAAAGGCAGTTAGCTTTTACCCTGAAGAAAATGCTATGCATCAAGTCTATTAGATTTGCATTGGACAAGAATTACTCCAAATAATGGATGAATCTTTAATGCTGCTACTGAAAAAAAAAAAAAAAAAAAAAATTACCAAACAGGAAGGTAAGGCCAAGTGAGAGGGTAATGGAGATTTATTTTTATGAATAAGGATTCAGAGGGCAAATCAAAGGTTTTACTAAAATACTATTTATTAAAATGATTTTCCACTTGAATGGTTCATTGTATTTACCCAGCATTGCAGAGGTGCTTGCTAAGCCAGCCCAGCCTCAGAAAGAGATGCTTATAAACTGCTAACTAGTCCAGGCTGTCAAAAAAAGCTTTGCACTTAATCTAACATGTTTTGAAATAAAAGAGGACAATCCTGAGCCAATGGAGGGGATAGCAAACCTGTTAACCATTTTGGGTCAGGATTTTTGTCTCTTTTTAAACATTCTGTAAGAAAATAATCCTGTTGGATGGAGAGTGCTCCAGAGGAGCAGCAAGGATGAGCAGGGCTCACTCTATAGTGCAACATGCAGTGGAGACAGCCCAAGCTCTAAGCAAGGAAAAAGTGAAGAAAGATACCAAGGGCTGGCTCCTAAGCACTCAAAATAAATAATGCAGATTTAGGGCTAATTTGGCAACATCTCTAGACTATAAAAACCCATATGGCAGCTTTGAATTTGGAAGGGCTCTTGATAGAGTTTATAGGCAAGAGAGACATATAAACATCTTCATGACCTTTTGAATGGGCAACTTAACTACTAAGCAAAGCAAAATTCTCAGTGTTATATTTCAGGCTACTGTGCCAGTCACTGAGATTTTTTTCTGCAGGTACCTGAGATAAAAGAATGTGTACCCCAAAAAGGTGGACAGGGATTTTGTATTGGCTGAGGTTCTATTTTCTCTTATGCAAAAGAGGTGAGATTGTGGGTGAAGGAGGGAAGCCACTGCAGTCAATTCACTTCTGACAAAATCCAGGTAGGACACACAGAGCAGACACCCTGTTCAGAAGTGGCTGAATAAACCTTCTACAAAAGAGATAACTTGCAAAATATTAGTCTGACTTTTGGCTGCTCTTTTTCTGTAGTGTCCACTCAGAAGCCTCTGAGAATATGGACATTCAGGTTGGAATAGAAGAAAGAAGGATAGAGTCAATATTGTAACATGATGTTTTAATCTGAAGCCAATGCTCTACACAGACACAAATTTCAACCAACTACAAATTCTTAAACATCAGCATAAAATTTTGCATTTAACCTAAACAAATGAGACAAATTAGTCACTATCAGAGATTAATTGGGATGAATTGCCTTCAGAAAATGCTTGCCTGACTGTACTGCCACACTATATTACTATAGTCTATAATAATATAGATATACTCTATAATAATATAAATACTGCTAATAATAATAATAATAATAATTAATATCTAAAGTAATAAAATAGACAAATTGCCCTCCAAGTCATACTAGCACAACTGATTGGGAAAGGGAACCAGCAGCCTCCATCAGCACTGCCACCAGGAAAAGCATCAGCAGATTTGTGGCCTCAGATCAGCCAGTATCAAAAACACCAGGAGGAAACATTATTGTATAATATCTGATATTATAGCTCCCCAAGGCCTTTGCTGGCAATATTTGGCACAGAACTATCAGCCAGGGAAATGAGGTGTTGATTGTGGGAAGGCTGATATGGTGCTGGTAG
This sequence comes from Muscicapa striata striata, assembly GCA_030060385.1. Classification (NCBI taxonomy): domain Eukaryota; kingdom Metazoa; phylum Chordata; class Aves; order Passeriformes; family Muscicapidae; genus Muscicapa; species Muscicapa striata. The sequence continues at coordinate 2,812,351 of JAREIS010000047.1, forward strand.
AGAAATGAGCCTCCTGACCACCAGTGCACTGCCCTAGCTGTCCTTTTTATAGGATAGCTTAAGAAACAAAAAATAAACCAAACCAAATCCAGAGATATGCAAATCTTAAAATTACCATCAATGCAGCAGTGGCATTTAAAATAAAAACCAGAGAATTTGCTGTGTTCTTTTCTCCCCAGATTTTTAATTATTCATGTCTAACATCAGAGAATAGGGGAGAGCTAAAGATTCAGAAGCTGAAAAGGTCAACAGGGATAGTAGCCTGTAGGAAAATAAAAGGTATTTCTTGCTCTGCTTCAGCTGGAAATACAGACACTGGGACTTTATCCAACAAAAAGGGCATGTGGGCTAAAGAGAATGGGCACATGGATTGATTTGGGCCAGAGTGACACTGCCAGCCATGGGGAACAGCTAAAGAGGAGGCAGGAGAGCATCAGTGGGCTTGTCACAGTCCCCTGAGATCCACACCAGGAAACTCCTGGTGAACCCCAGCAGTTTTCTCTCCCAACACAGAAATATGGAAACACAGGTGGTACTTTGCAGATTGGCACATGTGAGAGGTTTATGGTTCAGGGGGTCTTGATACCTTCAGTGCAGTGAGCTCAGCCTGAGGAAAGCAAGCTGGGGACAGCCAGCCCAGAGGCACAGGGCTTGGCTGCCCTGCCAGAGCTCACCCAAACTCAATAGAAATAGAATTAATATGGCACTCCTTGCATTTCAATCTTTTCAACTCTTCCCCTTCTGCCTATTTTTCCTATTCTAAAAGGAAAAATTCTTAACTTAGGAAAAAAGAAGCCCTTGTTGAATGCTGCTTCCCACTCTGCTAATGCATTCCACCTCCTGCACCCTCCAGAGAGTCTGTTCCACAACTCAGACAAGTGTCTGCTGGCAATCCCAGCACTCACAAAAATCATGAGTCAGGCATTAAAATCTATCAGAGTTTTAATACCCTATATTAATAGATTTCTATTTGCCCTTGAGATATGAATTAGTTTTTATTTCAGCTGTTAAACTGCTTAAGAAGCATACCTCCAATTCATTGCTTTAAATGGGAGATGAAAAACTGACCCAGCATTTGATCCAGGTTGATCAGACCAGCAAAAGACCCATAAAGCCAAAGGAAAGTGCTGGGAGTTGCTCTGGGTAGGGGGTGCTCAGTCACTCCCAGCAGCTGGGCAACTCCAGGCCTAACCTAGAGCAGCTTTTTGTGTGTAGTGTGCCTGTGCCTTTTGTCAAACTACTTTCCTGCCTATCTCAGCATAAAGATAATGAAAGATTATATGTAACCCATCAATTACTTATGCATTCTCCATTAATATTTCAAGGTTTGTGTGCATAAATAAAGTTCATTAGAAATTTGCAATCTTTTCCTTCCCCTCAATATTTTCCTTTGACACCAGTCCTACTTAGAGAGTCTCACATATGCATCTTCACTTGTCTGCCATAAATCATTCAATGTGATGTTTCAGCAAATAGAAAAGTTTTCTCCTTACATCCAGTGGTATCAAACACACACTCTGGGAATCAGCTGCAGACTGATTTGCCTTGGCAGAGCTGCCAGTGCAGTACTGAGCTTTGGCAGGGAAAATTCAGCTCTTGGTCACCAACCCCCAAAACTAAGCCCAGGGGTGTTTTTAGTTATACTAAACACCACAGTGGGGAGCAGGTGCAAAGGGGTGGCTGTAGGACACTGGCACCTCTTCAGTAATTACCTACATCTATGTATTTCAAATATACACAGTTCACCACTATTTGATTACAGAGACATAATTAAAGCACAATCTGCCAGCAAAGAAAGAGCAAATGAGTCACACAAGTGAAGGTATTTATGTTGCTACCTTATCTCTGCACTAACTATGCTTGTTTCTTTTTTTATTCTCAAATAAAATTGGTTTTATTCTCTTACTGCATTCCTCTGCTCCCCCATGCTCAATTTTTCTTCTCATCTCCTTTTTCTCTTTTTCCATCCTGGAGCAGGCAGTGGGGGATCCAGGTGAGGCTGCTCAGGGCAAAGAAAGCTCATTAGTGCCCTCAGGGCCCTGACAGTCTCCTCCCCATTTACAAAGCAATCAAAGTTGATAGGAAATGGTTTTGACAACATTATACCCAAGTACCACATCTACTGCAGTGCCAGCAGGGATGGCAGGGACACCTCTGAGCTATGCAGCCTGGGAAGAATTAATTTCTAAATTACAACCGTTGATCACCAGCTGTAATGTTTTCTATTGAAAATTTAATCAATAAAAGGGGGAAGTACAAAGTTTTATTAAATTGGGTCAATAAAGACTGTCATTAAACTCTCCATATGGAGTGAAATTTTGGGAGTATTATCTTTTCAGAGGGTTTGCTAAACAATTACTCTTTCTGACAACACATTTCAAAAGGTACATTACAAAAATGTACAGAAACATAGCACTCTTTGAAGAGAATATTAGTCCCTTCTGGTGAGCCCTGGGACTGAGAGTATGGAAAGTTTAGTATACAGACCATCTTCATGAGCATTCATCCTGCACAAATGTCTGTCCTTGCTTTTTCTTTTTGATTGCATGGACTTTTTTTGGGGCAACTAGTTGAGGAGAATCAAAGATGCCAGTCTCTCTTGCTAGAATGTGAGTAGAGCATTTCTTACCTCATTGATGTCAGTGTGTTATTCTCTAAAGCTCTGGACAATAGCTATTAGACTATTAGATCAACTCTCCAGTCTAACATCCTTTCTGTAAAATTTAGTAAATAATATCTAATTTTTTTACAACAATTTTTAACAATTAACTTTTCATAATAAATTCCCAATCCTGTGAATCCACTACAAGGGGAAAATGCCTAAGTTTCTCAAGCCTTACTCCTTGCTATCCATTTTTTATGCTTGCAGGTTTATCCACTGATACCTGCAGAAGAATTTTCCTGGTTTTCCTATTTGACCCCTTGAAATACTATCAATTTTTCCTTCTTTGTATACTAACTCCTGCTCATGAGCTCCATGCTCCCTGTCTCTTATCCTGTTCCTGCCAGCTGCAAACTTCCTTTTAGTGATTTTGCCTCTCTCTGTGCCCTCTTTCCAATCACAAACCTCCCCTCCCTGCCCCTCATATTCCCTGCATTCCCTCTCTGTTCCCTCTCTCTCACCCTTGCACCCCTGGAGAGACATCAGCTCCCATGACATCTTTCCCAGGGGGTTAACAAGGCAGGACACACATGGAATGGTGGTTAACAGTATTTTTCACCATTAGAAACACTAAAAATAAAACCTAAAATATTGGGGAAGATGGTGCATGCAGCTTTGTTTATCAGTAGCAAATATTTTTACCCCGAGAGGTTTGGGCATTCTCTGCAGAAAAATGTTCTGCAGTCTCATGTTCAGAATATGTCAGTGTTTAATAATACTGCACAGGAATAAATCTGAAAGGAAATTTATGGGTTCTCTGCAGATATTAGCAGTTTCAAGCTAGAATAACTGGATAAATGGAGTCATGAAAGTGAAATACAGAGTTCATGACTTTGCAGGAGAAAGACATTTTTAAACTTTTAAATATTCATCCTAAAGCCCTCCACTTTGCTTAGTTTTCTTTTTAATTAATTTACATCTACGAGTTTTATATTCTGCCTCCAAAATATTTCACTGACATTATGTTGCTTTTGTCCCTTTGCCTGAGCTAGGAGACTGAAATGTAAGGATCAAAAATCTGAGGAAAGATATCGGATATAACTACAACTACAGGTAGTTATTTTAAATTATTATTCCCTTTTTCAGGCACATCATGGACAAATTTGTAAGAAAAATAGGGTGTGAGTAGGATGGTTTTCTTATGGGCCTGTGCACAGGCATCCCTGTGATTGATGATCAGTTGAATCTTTGAATTCTTTCTTTTCCTCTTGCAATCACAGCTGCATCCCAGTGGAGACTACAGCTTCTCCAAGACAGCACATTTAGCAAGAAGTTATAAACAGAGCTCAGCAGAAAAGTTTCTTCTAACTTGTGTTTCTGCAAAATTCCTGATTTTTTAAATCAAAAGGAAAAAACAGAGACACAACATCAAAATATTATTTAAAGCACATGTCCCTCAAGATTTAGATTATTTGGCCATGAACCCCAGTCTCAAGTGAGAAAGCAGATATTTTAAAAACAGAATTGGAGAGAATCCACCTAAGGAAAAGAGGTCTGCCAGTTAGAAAACGGTTGGCTAAGTATCATTAATTTCTTTGTAACCTTCTGTTTAAATATCAATAGTTACCTTTGCTCACAAGTAAAAAACAAAGAAATTTGCATAGATGTCCTAATGCAGATTTTCAGAGCTTATTAAATATGAATGAGAAAGAGAATGTTTAAAAAAAAATCTTCTCAAGCATTATAGAAACTAATTTACTAGAATTTACACTGCTATAGCAGTAAAACATTGAAATTAATTGCTGCATGGATTATCCCAGTGTAAGTTCTGAAATGCTGATTCAGCTAGGGCAACCTCAGCCATCAGAAAATGAAAATTCTCGTGGGGTTCAATTTTTTTCTTCTACTTTCTCCAACTACTGGTAGACCTGCTATGCATGCTAACACTCAGCCTCTTGTAGGGACCAAGGTGCTTGTATGCAATGTGCAGGATTTTGCAATAGAATTCAAATGAAGGATCACAAAGTTGCTGAAGTTCCCAAGTCTTTCACCCTTCAGTTTTTGGTGGTTCCAGTCTAATTGTCTGCAGTCCTTTGAAAGGAAAAAATTGCAAATTTGAAGCAGCCATGGCCAGGCTGACAGGAGGCAGATGGGGATCCTCACCCCACAGATGGGATCCTCACCCCATAGATGGGATCCTCACCCCACAGATAGGATCCTCACCCCACAGATGGGATCCTCACCCCACAGATGGGATCCTCACCCCACAGATGGGATCCTCACCCCACAGACAGGATCCTCACCCCACAGATGGGATCCTCACCCCACAGACAGGATCCTCACCCCACAGACAGGATCCTCACCCCATAGATGGGATCCTCACCCCACAGATGGGATCCTCACCCCATAGATGGGATCCTCACCCCACAGATGGGATCCTCACCCCACAGATGGGATCCTCACCCCACAGACAGGATCCTCACCCCATAGATGGGATCCTCACCCCACAGATGGGATCCTCACCCCACAGACAGGATCCTCACCCCATAGATGGGATCCTCACCCCACAGACAGGATCCTCACCCCACAGACAGGATCCTCACCCCACAGATGGGATCCTCACCCCATAGATGGGATCCTCACCCCACAGACAGGATCCTCACCCCACAGACAGGATCCTCACCCCACAGATGTGCAGGGATTGAATTAAAGCCTTTGGATGGATTGAAGTGTATTAAGCCATTCACACATAAAGTAGAGGTGTAAGTTTAAGTTTTAGGATAAGTGAGTATGTAAGTCAGTAAGTTATAGTATGATTTCTAATGCTTTTAGTAAGCAAAAGGATTAGGTACCAGAGTAAAAGTGCAAGTTCTAGTGAAGGTTGAAAAACATGTTAATGTTTTCAGTAGAGGCTCCAGGACCACAATTGTAGATGGTGCTTAGACATAACAGAGCTATAGTAAGAATATTGCTTACATTTTTCAGATAGAACAAGTTGTATGTGTAGGTAACCTAGTGTGTTAAGAAACTAGAATTCTAATAAGTTAAAGAGTGCTAGTCCGAGTTTGTGTCATAGCTTGTTGAGAAGATCCTATATAAGAGTATGTACTGGGGAGAGTTTTGCTTTTTGCCATTTACTTTTTGCCATTGCCTTTTCTGCTTTTTCTGCCATTGCTTTTTGCTTTTGTTCACCATCAATTTCAAAAGAAAAGAGGAGCTGCTGCAGCACCACAGCCCTGCCAGGACCTCCAGGAACAGCTTCTGCTTCTGTTTGGGACTCTAAACTAAAACTAAGCATAAACTTTAATGTCTGTGACTGTGTCTTTTAAAACTAATGTGCCTCAGCAATAAATAACCTTTTAACAACTATTAGCTGCTTTGCTCATTTAGGATAACCCAGGGAAGTTGGCACCTTGCTCAGAACCTCACAGGTAGGAAGAGGCCAGAAGCAGAGAATGCAGCTGGTGCTTGTGACTCCTTCCCCTGCCAGGCTCAAAACTGGCCCTGGGCTCCTACAAGAGGCCAAGTCCATGGCCCTGTGCCCAGTGCTGGCTGAGCTGCCTGACAGAGCTGGTGCCACTGCCCTGACCTGTCCTGGTGTTCTGTCTGTCTGTGCTGGGCTTGCACAGGGCAGGAGACAGCCTGACAAGCACACAGGATGAGAATCATCCAGAGGAGAACAGCCAGGGACCTTAGACATCACTTAGACACTAGCAATGTAATGAAACAGAGAAAAAGGGCATTTACAGCCTCATTAATTGAACTGTGTAATTTGAGTAGTTTGAAGTGAACCAATAATAATAACAGGCTGGTTTATTCCCCTCTTTTTTTTTTTTTTTTTTTTTTTTTTTTTTTTAATTTGTTCTTACAAACTGAAATTTTTCAGTATTACAAAGAATTTTAGAACCTTAGAATATTTTTGTCCTTATAAATTTGGGGGGTTTTTCATAAATTAATAAGTACACTAGAACTACCAGAGTCTAAAATTCAAATCCACAAAGTTTGGGCCACATGTTAGTTCAGACATTGCTGTTTTACAATTGTGTGAATCAGTAACATCAGAGACAGCCACAGTGAAGCCCATCAGCTCATTCAGCATATGGTATCTGTTTATAGCCAAAAATGAGGAGATGTCATTTGAGCAGGGGAAAGAGAAATAATCAACAATAACCCTTAGCAGATTTAGAAGGAAAGCCTGTTGAGCAGTCCACAAATAGCTGGTATTCTACACCTGTACTCTTTTAGATCTCAGAATATATTTAAAATAGAAACTTTGAGCCTTTACTTGTTTTTATGATGTCATTAATTAAACACGAATTAAGTGTGAATGCCTGCACACATTCAGTTGCAGTGTTCCACATTAAGTGGTATCTATTTACAGTTAGCAGCAAGCCAAGGGTTTTGGGGTTTTTTTGACTGGCTCAGCTAGATTTTATTTTTGTAACAAGATGCCAGCTCAAGCTGGAAATTTTACAAATAAAATCTAAAGGGCCTGGCTCACTATTGTACTGTTTCCAAAAAACAGCAAGATAACAGGATGAGCTAGATCCCTGCCTTAGCTGCATCTTTATAAAATGCATATTTATTCTGGCATTTCTGCTAGGTAAAATGGCTCTTAGTGAGACTCAAAACAATTCTCTGGATGGAGGGATCCTACAGTGATGACTTCACAGCAAAGATCAAACATTTTAATAAAACAGTCCCACCTCATTTCCTCATGTCCTCACCTCTTCTGAGGTCCATCATGGAATGGGAGTGGAAGGCAGCTGGTGGGAAAAGCTGGCTTTGCCTGGTGTCTCACTGTGGAGACTCCCAGGACAGAACTCATCCTCAGGTGCCCTTGGCAGATGGTTTTAAAGGCTCATCCCCAGCTCCTGCACAGCCCAGCCAGAGCATGATGCAGCTCAGTCTTTCCTGTGATTTCAGAGCAGGCAGACAACTTCAGCACAGACCCCTGCCAAGGGGAAGGAGCAGAGGGGTCTGATGAGCACAGTGGATTCACAGTCTTGGAAAAGCTCAGAACAAAGAGCAGTGGAACTCAAGCACTGCACAGCACTTGCAGCTCAGGAAACTGTTCCTGAGCCCACTTTGACAAGTGTTGCACAGACAAGGCCAGCATGCAGCTTGAGGAAAACATTGTGAATATTCCTTTCACTGCTCTTTACAAGAACTGAAACAAGTAGTGAAAATAAGAAAAATCACAAACGTTTTGATGACAAGACATCAGGGAGTGTATGACTATTCATTATTTAACAGCCTCTGTTTTTACATAACTTTGGCCTGTTTACATTCTTCATCTCAATATTCAGGTATAAATCATTGTTGACAGTAGTTTTTCCAAAAGGGAAATGTGCCTGTTGTATCAGTAGAAAATTACATAGACTAAGTTTCACATTTCCATGTGTACTATTTTCCCTTAAAAATGCTGTTGTACCCAATAAGGAAATGAAAACAGCTAGACAATTTTTATACAGTAACAGCCATTCAGTTTGAAACTTGGTCTTCAGAATAAGTCTTTTTCTAGTCAACAACTATTTTAAAATCAGATAAGAGCTTGAATTTTTACTATTTCCACACCAAAAAAAAAAAAAAAAAAAAAAAAAAAAAAGCAGAAACAATATTACCTGGATATATTTTATTTAAAAACCTAATTTTCTCAAAACTGTGACATGTTTATGCCTATTCAGCCTGAAAAAAAAATAATAAAAAGGATCAAAATCACCAGCTAAAAAAATGTAACACGTCATGGTTTAACCCCAACTGGCATCTAAGTACCACACTATCACTAACTCAAACCTAAGGTTTACAAGGGGTTTTTTTTAGAACTCCTATGAATAGAAGCTGTTAAATGCAAACAACTTCCCATGGAGTTCCCAGACAGATCCATCAGTTAAACATACAGCTCCTTTTCTAAATTTTCCTTTTGCTAGCAAAATATGCTCATGCCTTACAAACATGGAGAAGTGATCTACATTTGTATGTCTTTTAACCTTTGACACTTTCCAAATGAGAAAATGTGTATTTAATTTATGTTCTTGATTTTGTGAGATAATTTTTTGGGCCTAAAATAGCAATGGCCCCGATTGACTTCTGCCTGCCAAATCTGTGAATCACTCTCAAAGCCAATTATAAAAATAGAAAAAAGATGAGATTAAAAAAACCCTCATAAAATTTTGACTTGTCTCCCACATGCTACCTCAAGTAGAGTTGTGGGAAAAGAGCCCTTTTCAGAGGTGTGGTTTAGCCTTACATTCACTGTGACAACCAATTCCTTTGCTCTAAAATCTGCTCCCTAACTCAAAAAATAAAATAATTTTACATACATGAGAATGAATGCAGCATAACCAGCTCTGGCCCTAAATGCAGTTTTCAGCAAGGTGCTATCCATACCTTCTGGCATCTCGTGGGTGTTTCTGCCATGATCTCTCTCTTGCTACAGCTCAGTGCCCCTGGAAGCAGAGCCAGCTGCATCCTGTGCATCCCCACTGATGGCAGGGGGATCTGCAGCTGATGTCCCAGGCCCATTCCCACTGGGAAATGGGGTTCTCTGCACTCCCCCTGCAGTGTGGGACACCCCTGGTCACTGCAGCTCTTGGAGAACAAGCTGTGCTCTGAGGAGTAATTCCACATTCATTCGAGGCATGCACCTTTGGATGGGACTCATGATTGTGTAGAAGAAGAGCAAATTTCCTTCTGTCAGCTGGAAAATTTGTTGTTCCTAAATGGATTGTCTTGTGGAGACATTATCCATCCACCATGGGGCATTGGTGCAAGGATGAGTGGCTGCAGGATGTCCCTGCCATTCACACACACTGCTTGGTGCAATGTTGGGGTTTCCAGTCTATCACACTGAATTTTCTGAACACTGGCACATTTTCCTGGGGTTTCAGTGCCTTTCTGCTTCCTCTGCTACTCCCACAGGTACCAACATCTTGAAAGACTGCAGCTGATTTTTCCAGTTTCCTGTTTTTGAAATCTCTTTTACCTTTACACTTCATAAAGCAACATCAGCATGGAAATACTTTTCTTTGAAGTTCTTTTCCTGCATTTGTTACTTGTAGGCAAGGGATAATTTATTCAAAACCTTTCTAGATTTCCTCCCTTAGGCACTCCAGATATATAAAATCAGTAGTCCAGAGTTCTGATTGCAGTGGAGTACAACTCACAGCAGAACTCACCTGGCAATTCTCAAATGCTTTAAAAACATCTTTCCATGTCTCTTCCCTCTTCACTTGATGTTAGGTCTGCATTCAAACCCAGTGCTTCTTCTCTTTAAAGCTTATACATGATCCAAGAAAGGGATTTGACTTCTGGCCAGAAAAACAGATATTTCTATTTCCCTTATGAATTCACAGCTGGCATTGCCAGCATTCATCTCCCATGCACACAACAAACAATTTACAGTTTCTGCTGGGCATTATAGTGACAAAATCTGCTTGCTCACATCAAGATGTTCCAATCAGTTTCTGTCTAGCCATTTCTTTGATGAAATCCAAATATGCAGAGAGGAGACCTGAATTACAGCCTCAGCCTCCAGTGTGGTCAGCAGCTGAGCACAGATCCCCAGTGAGCCCCAGGCTGAGCTCCCCAGGGCTCAGACAGAAGGCTCCAGGCTGGATCCTGCCCTTAGGGAGCCCCTGGGGTTCTGGCTGTAGTTTAAATGTCAGGAGGCTGAAAGAGGCACAAGGCGAGGGAATATTTGCTGATCAAAGCCAGAATCCTGATCATCTAACTTGTAAATCTTTAATAATAATAATAATAATAATAATAATAATAATAATAATAATAATAATAATAATAATAATAATCTTAAACTGTTTCTGCCCTGAATTCAAAAGGCAGGAGGATTATTTTCCTTCCTAGTGATTCTTGCAGATTCACATCTGGCTGCAATGCATGTGCTGGCCCGGGGTAAATGGTGTTTTGCAGACTAGCCAAAAAGAGAAATTGTACAAAGTGTCAGCCAACAGGGTTTGACTGGGGGTTAAACAGCTCTGGTGGACAGAGGCTGCCTCAGGAGCACAGGTGAGCTGCTTCAGTGACACTCCCCAGTGGGTTCCTCACACCCACAAACCTTGCAGCAATCATCATCAGGGCAAACAACAATAAAATAAGGAACTATTGAGCAGGAAAATTCTCACAGTAGTGATGAAGGTGTTTTTTCTACTTCTAATGGATAAAACAATTTATGGTAACTACCCTCATTGGGTTTGGGATTTTTAAAATCTGTAATCATTTCCTTCCTCTGTCCTTTCCAATGCTCTTTCAGAGCTTTTTGACAACAAAGCCTCATTGGGAAACAAGATTAGATTTTATTCAGAACAGCACTATGCTTTTTCCTGCCACAGTTCCACTATTTAAAAAAAATGTCTGGCTCTGAAGCCACCAGACCATGAAAGAAGAGATAAGCAAGTCCCACTTAAATGTATACAGCCTTAATTTAGAGTGTTTTATTGAAACATTTAACTATATTTAAAAGTCTACATGTTTTTAACTGTCAATTGCATTGTAATCCATTAACTCCAAATGGAACAATATATTTTACCTGGTTAATTTCTGAGAAACAGAAATGTTTACTTCTGTCTTTATTTCTCAGTTTAATGACTGCTGTTTCTTTACTGACTTACATTTCAGTTTGTAATCAAGTGTAGGGTAGTGCATGACTTTCATGTGTGCTAATTCAGTGTGGGTTTAAAATTCAAATGTGTGTTTAAGGGCCCAAGTTATAAAAGGACAGAGACAGTCCCTGCCCCCAGGACCCTGCCCATTTAAAAAGCCAAGGGAAGGGAACAGCAAACACAGAAAGAAAATCTCATTTACTCATGGGTGCACAGCAAGACAGTAGCAGAGATATAAAAAAGACCATTTTTCTATAACCTTATTCCTTATGTTACTGAGCATTCTTGGATTTTTTTTTTTTTTTAAATTCTGTCGTAGAAAAAAAAAAAAAAAAAAAAAGTCAGTAGGCAGAGTCTGTAGTTGGTGCATGATGTGTGAAAAGAGACAGATTAAACTCTGCAATCCATAATCTTCCTACCATGGCCTCCAGCAGGGCCCTCAGCTCCCTCCTGCAAAGAGCTGAGCTTCTGCAAATATTGGAGGAGCACTTAAACTACTTTGTCACTTTCCAAAATCATCAATGGCAGGCAACAAATATCACACAGAGTGTGAATAAAATCACAGCATTAAATTAGATCCAAGTCCTATGCTCACAGAAGTTCCTTGGAAACCTTATTTTATCTTATAACCTAATTAGCCTTACCTATACAAGGCCAAAAATGAGAAATTACAGTGATCAGCATTACTGTCCCTAACATATTTGCAGCTCTAGCCCAAAGAGCTCGGTCCAAATACCACTTCAAATACAAATAAATACATTTGGAAAATGTTACAGCCTTTGTAGTTGAGCACTATCCCCTCTGACCTGTGATTCACTCAGGGCCCTTCCCCAGAGCCCCTGCCCACCCTGCTGCACTGACAGTCACCTGTACCCAGGACTGGCTCTCTTTAGTTACCCTTAAAAGAATTGCCAACTAGCTCTTCCACTCTTCAAGCTTTTCCTCAATGCTTAATCTTCTTCATAGAGGCTCTCCCATTAGTGAGGTATCACCTGCAGATATTGTGCACAGACTCTGCTGCAGGCTGCTAAGGAGAGCCCTGAGTAGTACCTGGGCAGCCCACTGGGGCACTTGCACATTACAGCCTTCCCATCCTGACAATCATTTATAATTGTTCTCTGAGGCTCATTTCACAATGAGTCTTGACCTCATTTCACTATATTGTTATCAAACTGTATTCCTCTGTCTTGCTTAGAAGAACTCACAGGAGAGGCTATCAAAAAACTTTAAATATGTGACATCTCCTCTCTTGTTAGTACAGAAAATTAAACAGGTTTGAAGACCCATTGTTCTGGGAATATCTAATGTTGTCTTTTACTCAAGTTCTTTGTGGCTTACCTGTGCTTTTCAAGTAGTTAATGTTCAAGTTAATGTTCCTCTGTTCAAATAAAATATTTTATAGGCATCTGGGGTCACTACAGAGCTATGTACTGAGCCACTTCCATTTTTATGCTGTGTGTTAGAAAACACAGCTGACATGCTCTCCAAAGTCATGAAATACCTGTCCTCAAAAAGAAAAGCTTTGCAGGTGCAGTCTGACAGCCTTCTCCACCAGTCAGAGTTGAATTCTCTGAACTCCCAAAACAGCATTATCAATAATGAATCTACTTGCCATTACTGCTAATTCTCTCCATTCATACCTCTCATATTTTCACACAGTAGTCCTATTGGTCTCCCCTAGAATATTAACAATTTTCTAGCAGTGAAGAACAAGAAAATAACAAAAGACTTTGTTTAATTTTAATCAAATAAATGTCAGCTTCTAAAACAGGTTGTAGCTAGCTCTGCTAATATAATTCTTGTAATAGTAAAACACTATGGGTTTGCTGTCAAAAAGAAGTTTTATGATTGCCTGTGCCATTATGCCTTTCATTGGGCTGATGTTCTTCACAAGGCAGGATGATGACTTTCACAGGAATGTTTAGTGTTAACAAACCAAATCCTTCACAGAGCTGAGGGGTAATGCTACAAATAACAATATTCAAGCTGAGTAGATAATCCAGCATCATACCAACATCAATGGTTTTGGCATTGAGAGAGAGGACATCCAATTATTACAGAGGAGAGCACCAGTGGCAGCCAGAAGAAAGGAGATCCTCCCTTAGATGAAGAGAAAATGTGACAAAGTGAAGGCTAAGAAGGTGATAGCAGCCAGAGGAAAATACTGTCAGAGGAGCAAAGACTGCAGTAATTTACACTGGACACCTGAAATGGGTTTGCAGCCAGCAGGATGGCACATCTTTAGAAACAGTGACAGTGGGAAAAAAACAGCTTAGGATGGAGCTTGAGAGATTTGTTACCAGTCAGATGTGTCAAGAGTGTCTGTAAAAGCTGGTAATAAAAACACTCCATGTCCACACTCCTCACACCCAAATCTCTCTCCTTAGGACATATATTTGGTTTCAGTGGATTTACACTAATTTATACAAGCCCACGACCCAGAACAGAAAGGATTGTTATGAAGAACAGGGAGTGTTTTTAATTTTTGTTGAACACTTAGGCCAAATTTCCACAAATAGAATTTCAGCTCTGTTAACCTCGTGGAGTTTATGACAAATGCAAATGTTCGTCATTATCCTGAAATAGTTACTTGGCCTCAGTTGGACATACTAGTTACAACTGAGCAGCTAAGTGCCTCAACACCTATTTGCATACAGCTATGCCTAATTTATATCACACTGAATTTTATTAATTTGACAGTTATATCATTTGATAATATTTTTACACTACAGCTACCACTGTATTCTGCCTTTGCTCGTTACATTTAACAGCTTTTATAAATCATTCAGTACACAAAACCAGCAACTTTACCTCTTCATTACCCAGCACACATAGGATTTTACCTTATAGCAGAACCAAACTGCTTCAGAACAGAGGGATGAAGAGGAAGCTATGGCAATACAAACTTCAGGAACAAACTTATTCTTCATGTTAACTGTTTTGGGTCTTTTTTTTTTTTTTTTTTTTTTTTTTTTTTTTTTTTTTTAACTAAATATATAAAAGCAGTTAATGGAGATCAGATAAACTGGTCATGGGTTTAGATCAAAAATCAGGTGACAAAGTTCTTGTATTTAAATTGTGTGTGCCATTACAACAGCAAAAGTGCATATATTAATCCTACCATCCTTTTAAGTAACACTTTCAACTCCAAGAAAACATCACTGTAGGAATGGGAGGCAGAATATGTAATCTTCTAAAATAGATTTTTCTTTGTTGTAAAAATCAAAACAGGAATAAAGGTCCAGCCTTCAGATGCTAAAGAGTGACGAACTAAGAACCTGCATAAATAGAATTTCTTCGTGAAGTTACTAAAGTAATTGCACAAAATGTTTCTTTGGGACACATCCAATAATAAACAGGAGCCTGAGTGAACAATAGCTCTAAGAGACAACCAACTTCAGCAGATGCATTTCACTGAAATCAGAATTATGCCTTCTTTTTCCAAGAAATGAGAAAAATTTTAAGCAGTAACAAAACTAGATAAAATAACATTTCTTCAAGCAGTATTCTCCCTGCAAAGAGCTAACACTGCACTTCTCAGGCTGATGTTTAAAATCAGCTGCAATGCAAGTCTGAAACGTTATTTCCTTGCCATTTGCAATTACTCTTTCTCAGCAGTAATCAGTTAGGCATAGTCAAAGACTACCAAGCACTGCTTGAGATGTTGGTATGATTTAAGTGAAAGTAAAGTGCTGATCAGCTTTTGTTTCAGTGCAACTTGGAGGCTGGAAGGATTTGAACAAGGCTCTATTACTGCCTACAAAGTGCATGAGCTCATTTCTGAAATCCCCAGGTGCCTGGGAGGTGGAAGAGAAGCATCAGTTTCAATATCTGAATAAATGCAAGCACACTATTCAAGTGTGTCCCTGCTCTCTCTGATGTCAGGTACCAGCCAGTGCCATGAAACACAGCAGATGCAGCCAGAGGTGAGAACTTTGTTTAAAGGAAGAACTGGAGTTAGAAACACTGAGCTACAACTCATGGTAGAACACAAGTCCAAAGCATCAACACCATAATTTTATGACTAATTTCAGGAGGGTAAAACAAGTTCTTTGCTTATATACATATGTGTATTTTTAAATACACAAATATACATTTTTGAGGAAAAGAGGATCCTGGGGTTTTGCTCAGACCACATTTTAAATATTGCTGAAGGGAAGATAGGCAGTATCCCAGGGAAAAAAGTTTCTGCTGATAGAATAGTAAAAGGCAGACAGTGTGAATTGCCCATCCTCTCCTCCCCAACCTGCTTTGGAGGAAAAAAGGTGAGTGTCAGCTGAAGGATCAGTTCTGTTGTTTTTATAGAATTATTTTTATATTTATCCTGCCTATTTGCCCAGGAATTTTTAAATAGGTACACAGCATCTCTCTCTCTCTACATGTACTTCTACCTAACTGCTGGAAGGGTAAATTGGGGCTGCAGGGAGGGCAACATCCCTTCAGCATCCTGCACTGTTGGGAAGGACACATAAAAATCTCAGTCACTTTGGAGAGAAGTGCCCTCCCTGCAACCCCACTCTGCAGCTGACCCTGGCTCCACCACTCCCCTCCAAGGAATATTTCACATTGCCAGGGCAGCTGTTTTTACAGATCTGCTGTTTCTGTAATTCAGCCAGAGTGTCTATGGTAGGTTTTCAATGGGATTTGAGCTGCTAATGCGCTTAGAGTCCCTGGAAAATTCCAGTCCGATGTCTTGACATTTACAAAATTGATTTCATGCCATGACTGTTTTAGTGCCCAGGGTGTTGGGGATTTTTTCTTTTCTTTTTTTTTTTTCTTCAGGAAAAACATGATATATGCTAAACTAGCAGAATAATTTTAATGCATTTTGCCTCATTACAGTTTGCAGGAGTGGTTGGAGCAGACCCTGTACCCTGCAATGCTGTATCCAAGAGTAACAGAGCCAGGAGCTAAGAGGAATTTTACGGTCTACAATTAAAACTTCCTAAGTGCTATCAATTCAGTAGGTGAAATTGCTGCTACTAAGCTCATCTCTTTCTACAAAAATTAAATCCATGCTAAGTGAGCATGGCACCTTTCCTTTGAAAAACTCATTTACTCTTCTGGGTGTTTGTTGAGACTTGTGTACCGTGAAAATAGACAGTCATTTGAAGCATTTATTGAAATAGCCTTTAGAACATTTAATATAAATGCACACAGATGTACCCAGCTCAGACTGCACTCTGCTAACTATCAGCCTTTTTTCCACAAAATTGCAGATGATAGGAACTATCCTTGTGTTTTTTACATTTTGCTTGTTTACCCAGGATGCAAACATGATGTAAATAACATATTTTTAGGTTTTTTTCTTGTGACATTATCACTACCCTTGCAGCACAAGCTTTAATCTACTTTCATTAATTAAGCAAGGGACCAAATTTTCTGCCTAGTAACATGTTTGGAATTCTGTGATCAAAAAACCATGATGACTTAAAAGATCAGAGGAAGAGCTAATAACTAACACTTCTGCATACAAACACAATTTAAAATTGCCGTAGGAAGCCTCTCGTGGTAGGAACCACAAGACTCACTTTGCTCTTTGTGGGATTTATGCATTTGCTTTATTTCTGTCCAAGGCTGATTATTAAATCTTGGCATGTCTGGTCATCAGGGACATTTCTTAGCAGAGACAAACTAGAAAGGTTTTGGAATTGAATGCCACACATTGGAGGCAGCCTGAGGATGGGAGCCAGTGTTCATATGAATTTCAATATGAAATTTGAAGACAAGCCTTCCTAGGCACTAACAGCACTCAGAGCTGGGGTTTTTTCCTTACAGATATTTAATTTATCAAACTTGCATAGGATGATACCCTTGATACTGATCCTCAGACTTATTATTTCAAGCAATTTTAAAAATAGGTGCATTTTTGCTGACACATTTTAATAAGTTCAAATGGTTTTTAAATAATTGGTATACAAATAATAAGTTGTTTTTCAATCACTTCTTTCACTTATCAGTGCCCTGATTAACAAGGCATCAGGTCAGAGTGTTTTCTTTACATTTACAAAAGTCTCAACTGACACTGAGATGACTGACACAAATTCTGTTTACCTTTGCTGATCACAATTTTCTACTTGAAATGCAGTACTTAAAGCTGTTGAATTTTTTTGTTTGGCTATTTACAGACTAAATCCTTTAAACCAAAGGTTAGTGCTATATATCTTGTACAAAACATCTCTTAGCTCACTCTATTACAACAATTAACAATTAAGTTGGATATGCCAACCTTCTCATCACTTGTTACTTGCCTTGTGGAGCTGTGCCATGTGTTATATGGAAATGGTAATTTATTAATGGCTCTCCAGCACTTTGCCCAGGGGATATAGCCTCACACTTTATTTGGGCCATAGGCTATGCAAAATATGTCCTTTCTCAGTAATGAGAGCCAGAAGTGGTTCTGTAGCTTTGCACCCCCTCTTTAAATTCACTCTCCCTGACATTTCCATGTCCTTTACAACAGTTTTCACAGGGAAAATATTCTCCTTGGAGCATGGTCTGAAATTTATTTTATTTTGTTCTATTTTATACCTTTTCGTTAAAAACTCCTGGTAGACTCAGTGTAACATGGTATCCACCTGTGACATATGCATCACTGTAGTAATTTGTATTCCAAGAATATCTAGTAATGTCACATTTTTCAGTAAAAAAATTCCCAGGCTAGAGAACATACTCTGTCAAACTACCTGATCAGCTCTTTCTCTTCCTAGTCAAATTCCTTCAGAGCCTCCTTGGAAATTAAATTCAAAACTAACAAATCCTGTTCTGATTTGGGGCACACAAAAAAAAAAATAAAATTAAATCTTCACCATTTTCTCTAGTCTGCTCCATCTCCACACAGGGGGAGATTACAAATTCTGATCCACTGACACTAATGATAAAATTCACTTTTTCAAAAGATCACAATCTGAAATGGCCTGCAGGACAGAAAGTCATTCTGGACACAATTCTTTTCAAAGTATTTCTTGCATCTTTCTCACTGCCACCCCACCCTCAGCAGAGCATCCCACCACCTCAGCTCCAGGCTTGATTGTCCCTTCATTAGGTTGCCTTCATCTGCAAGAGGGTTTTATGTGGAAAAGCTTACAACTGACAAAACCCCCATCCTGCCCAATGCCACCTCATCCTGCCTCTTCTCACAGTGTAACCTTTGACAGTCAGCCTCCCACCTTGCAGGTCTTCTGCATCTCACCACTCTTTGTGGCTAACTGAATTTAGCTGTCTAAAACTAATATGTTTGAAAAGTTGGTCCTAGAGGGAAAATGTTTCAGTTCAAGGTAATTCTTTTAATTCCCTTTTGGTGCATGTAAATTATTAGAGAAGAGACATTTAAAATATCATTAATAAAATCACAGAGATATCATGCAAAAAAAGTAAAACAAAATCCCTTAATTAGATATTAGATTAACAACTCTTAATAAACTTACATAAAGTTAGTCAATCAATACAGTTCTCTCCCAGTATCCCCAGAGCAATTAAAATTCAGTGCTCTGCAAGATCCATTTAATGATTTGGCAAGGTCTATTTTGGAACCATGTGGACAGTATTAGCAGAACAGCCTGCATGCTTTGTACAAGATTCCTACTGCAGCAGGCTTGTGAATCCTTCCAACAAAACAACTCATCAAGAGACTCATCCATTACATCTCAAGTGTTAATTGCAGGTACCATCAGTAGCTTTGAGGCCACTCCATATAATTGGCATAATGTGACCAAGATCATTAGAGTATCCATCAACTGCATGATCAGTCTGATGGTGTGGATCTTGTGAAGGTTAAAACATGCACAACTTTGCTTGCAGATCCTTTCTCAGAGGTCACAGGACAGAAACGTGTCATTTTTTAATTCCTTACTAAATAGGAAAAAATAATTCACAAGCATCCCTATTTTACCTGCACCTCCAGCAGCTGCTGCACATACATAAAGTGCTTATGGCAGAATTCAGCAGCCCCATATTGGTCTTTTTTTAAAGCAGGTTTGAAGCATAAAAGTTCTTGAATTTGATGAAAAGCCATAATTAAAAACATAATAAAGGGTTAAAATAGTTTTAGGAGAAACCCTTATTCTTGCTAGGATGTGTACTTGCATAGAGTCATTTGCTGTTACTGAGTGACAGTAAATATATATTTTTGTTGTTGTTTATAGTCATTTATTTCCTAAGTACTCAGCAATTATTAAGGAAAATATAGTTTTTATGTGAAGAGCATCCTACCTGTCAGCTCAGCTCACAGGAAGCCTGTGAAGCTCTGTGGTGGTTTGTGACAAAGGAGCACTTTCCTAGAAGCCCAAGGTCAAAAGATCTTCTGTATGCTACGAATCTACTTTAAAATTTGTTCCTCTGGGTCAGGAGGACAGAATTAACAGAAAATTCACTGCCTAAAAAAATAATTTGAATTAAATAATTAAATCTGAGGTCAGTGGAGAACCCAAGACATCCCAGGATCTAATGGCTTCTAGATTCAAGGGAAGAGTCATTGAACATAAATTGGCAGCAAATCACACTAAAATATTTCAGCACTCAGCCTAACCTCAAGAGATAAACACAAATGGTGATTTCTTGATGTTTGATGCAAGACATCAGCCACAAAGTATTTCAGAACTTTTGGTTCTGCAAACTAAGCTGGTAAAACAATCTAGAGAATCACATATAATCATTTTGTGCTTTGTCAGGCTCATTTGAGTACTATTTTCATAAAGGAAGTATTTTCCAAAGGGGCTGTTGTCCTAGTTCTAGAATTAACTTAAAATTACTTCTTTTTGTTTAATGCCTATAGCCTAATTTAAATAGGAACACACTCCAGGTCTATCAATTGAGAACAGGGAATGCAAATCATGCACCAGCATTAGACAGTAAGTCATATGGCAAAACTTGAAAATAATTCATTGTTTTGAAACCAGAGCAAAGGCAGAAATACCATCCAAACTGCCCCTGTAAGGACTGGGTTTGTGGGACTCTTGGAGCTTTGTCTCTTTAGCAAACTCAGAGACTGTGGGTCCTGCTTCTCTGCTCTCATCTGTACTCTCTCCACTCTATCCCTTGAGCACTGTATCCCTTCAGCCCACACTCTGTGTGATCCAGCCAGAGCCCTGTGATTTTGTTGCTTTGAAAGCTCTACGTTTTCAGCAATACACAGTCTCTCTTCAAGAAATAAAAGTACAGAAGGATTTTCCTGAGATCCAACACATCAGACCAAGGGTATTTTAAATAACAACAATGTGAGATTGCTGTGCACACAGCTAGAACTCCTTCATCAGAGCAGCAGTATAAAAACCTAGAAATATAAATACAAAAACTAAAGTATGCTGTAGTGTGAGTTGTGCACAAACTGTAAACCACAATCCAGAGGTTATTTTCCATTACATTCAAATCACTCTTATAGAGATATAAATGAAACCATGTTTTGGAAGCTGCCTAAGATGAGAGAAGCTTTTTCTCCTGTTTCAGGTAAAAGCATGATCAATGTCTACTAGGTATCTCTATATATTCCTCAGCTTTACTCATAAAAAAAAAAAAAAAAAAAAAAAAAAAAAAAAAAAAGCCATTTAACTTCAGAGAAGATCCCACAAATTTTTGCCTCTATTTCAAACAAATGCTTTTGGGCCTGGAACAAATGCTTTTGCTCTGCTCTGAGCTCAGTGTCTTCTCTAACAGAGCCAGATCTCCACTGAGATCATGAAAATATTAAGCAAGAACACCAAGACCACCTGAGTGGGTATCTGTACAAGCCATACAAGCAGTAATAATTGATATGACCTTCTCTGCTGCTGATACTCTTAGCTCAGTTCTTGCCCTGCTCTTTCCCTTCTCTGCAGGGAAGGAATCAGAAGTTATTCATCTCCTACAAGTTAAAGAAACCCCTGGAGCTTGCCTCAAATGCATCAGGGGATCTGTGGAAGTTTGTCACAGATTATGTGTCGATGTAGGCACTGTTACTTAGAGGGTACATTATTGATAAAAGCTAAATATTTCATCTTTCTGCACCATCTCTAAACAAAACTGGCATTTACTTACCAGGAGACTGAACGTTCAGCCTTTTCAATATTACAACAAGGAAACACTTTGGCAATTTCTCTCTAAGGAAAGCAGGTACCAGGCCTCTCTGCAGCTGTAGCCAAGGAAAGTCAAAGTTCAGTCCCTCCCCAAAGAGGGGTCCCCAGCTGTGCCCTGTGGCTGGCTCTACACAGAGCCCAGGGGGAGGAGGGACAGCTTCAATTCTACATTTCTTACAGGCCAAGTCCAACCCATCCTATTAGCTGCATGCAGGTGTTTCTGAGTGTGTTTGTGCCTTAATTATTCATAACATCAGCTTCATATTTTATGGATTATTCTGCATCAGTGCTGGTACTTGCCTCATGCATTATGCATGCCCCTGAATCTGTTCTGATGGGAGGCACAAAAGACACAAAGCATGTCTCTCACCTGTATGCTTCTGACTAGAAGGGAGTGTTTGTAACCCTGAGCCTGAATTGAATCCCAAATGTGTCCTCCTTTGTCCCATAACTGCACATCCCCTGATGAACAAAATACATCTTTTTACTCTTCCCTCTCACTCAAACTCTCCTAATTTTACTCTTTAACCAGTGTCAGCTTATAACAAAACTATTTCCCTTATAAAACATACATTTTTCTGAGCACTGCTTCAGAAGTACAGTATACCAAAAATCATAGCCAAGACCACTGTTAAAGTAATATCTCTGAAAGAACCAAAGTCACCCAGTCTAAAGTCTCTAAACAGAGTACTTTGCAGTTTATTCCAAGAGGCATCAAGAAGATGTGGGGTTACACTCCTTTTAGTATGCTAATGCTCCTGGCTGTTTAGATGTGACAAATTACTCAGAATTTTGAGGAAAGTTCCAAGTCAAAGTTATTGGGGTTTTTTTAAATTGCTCATAGTTTCTTTGTGCATCACACCTTGTTAGCAATGCTGGAATCCTTTCCTCTCTTTTTCAACATAACTAAATGACAGACTGCCTTTCCCACAGGGGCCCAACTTTTAAAAGATCAGACATTTTCAAAGTTGCCCTGGTCAAGGGGGAATGATTCAGTGGCACAAGGAATAGCCAGGTTTGATGGAGGGACAGGGGTGCAGAGTGATGGGGCTGGAACTGCTCCCACTCAGGCTGTGCCACCCCACCCAGCCCCAGGAACCTCCATCAGCCCAGTGCCACACAGGGACCTTGCCTTTTCCCTGGAGCTCCAACTTTCCACTACAACTCCCAATATAGCTCTAGCAAGGGACAGCCTGGGAAAGAGCTCCTCAATCATAGGGAAATATTTTAAGAAAAACGTACCAAAATTATGTAAATAGATTTAAATAACTTCCCACACCCAGAGCACTGAGTTCTGAGCATGGAGAAGATCCTGAAGCTAATTATAACAACTGACAACAGCCCTGGGTCGTACCAGATAATAATCAGTGTCCTGCCTTCAAAACACTGAGTGTTAAAGATGAGAGAGAACTCTCTGACTTGGGTGTTATTCTTCCCATTGCTTTCAGCAGGACTCTTAGCTGCCTGTACTGAGGTGCCTGACAGGTTTTCTCCACTATCCCAGCTAGTCTCCAGCTGGTGTCTGCAAACCATGAGGAAATTATGTCACTCAGCAAATTTCAGACCCTATTTTTAATCCAATTTAAATAAACTAAATCTTACCTGCCTTCTTTGCTATGTTCCCTTATTTGTCAGGTTGAAATGAATCTCAACATGGTTTCACCAAATGATAATTTTTTTCCCAATCACACTTAAAATAAATCTGTGCTTCTACCCATGGAAGCCTGAACTGAACAGTCTCCTTTTGTGCTGTCTCCCTTCTGTTAGCAAACCTGCAGTCTTGCTCTGATGGTGGAAGTGATTAGTGTCAGTCTCCACCACAGACAGATCTCTCCACATTTTGAGCTCACTGTTGGCAACAACTGAGGACACAAACTGCTCTCCATCATACCAAGGCGTCCCTGCTCTTCCCTCACTGCACTTCCCTTCAATTTTTTTCCACCCCTGTATTCTGCAGTATCTGGATATCCCCTACTTGTTTTGACTTTGAGCTGCCAGATCCTATTGCTGTCCATAACCTTCCCTTCTATCATTGTGGGCTGTGCTTTGTCAGAGTTCCAGACATTCCCCCATCCAGGCAACTTTGAGTCTGAAACCCTCAGACAAATGGCCACAGTGTTCTCATTAAGCCTCCTCATGTGGAGGAGGTCTGCTGCACATACAATTTAATAGAGACTTCATCACTTTGACAGGCCTGCTTTAAAACACACCCATATCTCTTCAGCAAAAATTTCAGATGACTTGGGAAGATTTATGCATAAACTCAAAAGTCAACACAATTAAGTACTGTGTATAGTAGGTTTCAATGTTTTTGCAGGTAGGGAAAGGTTTTTAAGCAGAGACTTTAAGAGAGAACATGACCTCTATCTACTACATTGCAAAATCTAGTATCCTGCTAAATAAACCTTCTCCAAGAATATATGAACTGGAGATTTTCTCCTCAAATGCTTTAATGGCTGAGAAAGTTGCTACGTGCCAGCAGACAACTGAGAATGGTGCTGGCAAAAATGGCACTTAAGGAAACAAGTTTTGGTGTGTTTCATTTCCCACTCAAACCTGAGCACTGCCCAGAACACAGACACAGAAGGAAAAAGGAGCAAGGGAGACTTGGGATAAGTCTTTGTTTTGAGGAGTTCACGTCACCAGTGAGTGCTCGTGGCCAAACTCAGCAGAAGGCTCACGTACACAACCTCCTGTAACATCCAGCAGAGGTTTCATTAGTGTCCATTCAACTTCTGCTTTCCTGCCCTAAAGAAACTCTTCAATAAAAAGGAAGTGTTTCAGGAAAGGTGACTATGACTCACCCATCACTTAAAAAGGTCCATATTGACGTGGTTTTTTAGCAATTCTGACGTGCAGGGAAAGCTTGCATTTGACTTCTTACTTTTCTACAATAATCCTCTTCTCTCAGTCCCTCATTAGACAGTAGATCTTAATTTATATAATTGTGTGAATAACAATGGTTTCTGCAGCACCAATTATGATATTTTAATTAGCTGGTCAAATGTTCCCATTCCTGATTTTTTACCTAATTAGTATATTTTGAGGTTTCAGCAGTATCCTCATTACCATACAAATGTTTCTAATAGAGCAAACTTCAAAAGCAGATTGAAGGGAAAGAAAAGATTCTCATAAAGCTCAGTAGGTTTAGAATGAATATTTTACTCTTGGTATCAGGAATCATCAGGCACCTGCCTTTCCAGATAATATGAACTGCTTCTCAGCCCTTCTGTATCCAACTGAGATAAGGCAAGGAGTAAATATCCCACACTTGGATTTATAGAGCACTTTTTTATCTCTACAGTGCTTTGCAGGCATTAACCACATAATCATTAAATATTGATATTTGCATGATTAATGCTTTGTTGTTACATTATATAAGAAGAAAGATACAAATGTTGGGAGAAGTAAGCTGCTCTGGAAACAAGCCAAGAATTTGTGCAGAGGAGCTCTGTACCTTGTGTTTCAGATATGTTCCTAATAAAAATCCAGCAGCTTTAGAACTGTGGACATAGTGATCCTGGTGCAATATCCTCAAGTTCACTTCTCCCTGTAGCAGTAATTTGTTTTAAAATAAAAAATTATGTCTAGATGGACTATTTCCCACAACAAGCATTCTTTCAGGATTTTGCAGCACTAAGCCTGATGCATCCCAGACCAGCATCCTGGTTTGGGAGTTTTATGGCTCCCATCAGTATCACATCTGTAATATTTCCTTTTCTACAGTAAAGGGAAAGGAGAACAACTGCTAATGAGACAATTTTCTTCCCTCTTAGTTTCAAAATTTCCAATTTCAAAATTCCTATTTTAAAATGTTCTATTTTGTGACTTTGGACACAACTTTTTTTAGTCTGTTGACTACAGGGGAGAGAAATAAACATTAAAACATTTCTTCATTTCACTAATAAGTTTTTGATTTATTACTTAACAAAGATAAAACTTTGCTGCACCAAGTAAGCAAGGGATAAGGAGCAGAGCCTCAGCTGTTATAATCTAGAACAACTTTGAGAGAGCTATTCCAATTTACCCCAGCTGAGGATAGAGTCCCAGAGGGTCTCCATGATATTTATTTCTCTCTCTCACATCTCTGCTAGGCCAAAAAGTTCCTGGTTTTCATTAATATACTTCCCACAAGAGTTACACAGAGGTAACTTGGAAACCCAAAAAGATTCTTTCTGATTGAGCTGACCTGCTTTATCCAGCATCTTTCCCTTCCTTTTAATATCCTTCTAAGACTCCTTCAGTGTATAAAGAGCTCATTTAAGCTAATCACGACTTGAAGATTTTTTTTTTTTTTTTTTAATTTAGCATCTAAAATTGCTGGGAAAGTTTTCTCATTGCCAAAGACAAGTGATTGTGCTGGTATTTTTAATAGCTGGCCAGAAAGAAAATTTTTCCTTCTTCTTCTCAATGAATTTATAAAGTCTGAAAGTAGGAAGAACTAAAGAATGCAGCAAAGTGAAGAAAGAATACAAATTCACAGCTTATTTAGGTATCAGGTAAATGAGTGTTCCTATTAGAAGTGACTTTTGCTACACTCAATCTGCAAAGACTGCTGCCTTACCCAGCCCAAGGTTGCCCTTCCCTGGGAGGCTCAGAGGTGGTTTAGTTTTGGGCTGTGTGCATGGGAAGGCACAGCCTGCAGGAGGCCCTGCCACAGGAGCAGTACTTGTCATGGCACACTAAAAATGGCTTTGTATTACTCCTTACATGAACTCCCTTGCTTCAGTTTTTATGCATCATCCAGATTCCAGCTAGAGGTAATAGACACACTTTTATTTTTATGATGAACCATAAAAATGTGTCACAGCTAGTAGACTGCTAGACATAGACACTAAAATAATGCAGCAGAGGGATGGTAGCCAAGCTATACCAGCTCTGTGCCATATTACTCATTATTACAAATACCCTCTGATCTCACACTATTTTCCTTTTTTTCTCTTAGCTTTTAGCAGGAAGGATGGCAAATGACTTATCAGAAAATTATAAACATCTTGCACTGCTGGAGAAGTGTTTGCTGGGATAAGTAGCAGGGGCTTGATGAGCAACCCCAAAAGTCAGCTGTGTGCAGTGGAGAGGCAAGCAGTGAGTAACTCACTCCAGTGAAACTTTCCTGGTTTTCCAAGCATTAATGAGCAGTCAGCAGTGCTCAAGCTGTACCTCAGGTCAGAACAGAGACCCTGCTCACCCACACCAGGCACTTGCACAGAATGAACCCCTGACTGTGCTGGAGGAGCAGCCCAGATGTGCAACATCCTCTGACACACAACAATCCAACAGCCAGTGTCCACTGACTCCAATCACTGCAGCCTGTGGGATGCATTCTCTCTGTCCATGATTCTCTCTGTCCATGTCTCTTCAGGGCAATGGAGTGCTTGAAATGTTTTTTTTTATTTTAATTTCTATATATTATTGTTAAGTGACCCAAGTTTCTCAGGCTCCACACTGTACATGGAAGCCCTACTCTGGCCAGGGGATCTGATCTGCTCCAGCTCTCCCAGCCTGGCTTGGCTCTGGGATGATGCCATTGGGAACTGGCCTAG
Source organism: Muscicapa striata striata (assembly GCA_030060385.1). Classification (NCBI taxonomy): domain Eukaryota; kingdom Metazoa; phylum Chordata; class Aves; order Passeriformes; family Muscicapidae; genus Muscicapa; species Muscicapa striata. Next base: position 2,839,163 of record JAREIS010000047.1, read on the forward strand.
ATTGCATTTACAAACATTAATACCAGTTGTACATTTCACACAGAGGTTTCTAAATGCAAACCAATGTCCCACCAGTGACAAGCTGGTTCTACACCCAGGGAGTTCTGAAGGATGCAGAGCAGCCCTCCTCTCCTGTGCAATCACCAGCAGCACCAGCCAAACAACTGTCATAATTATTACTATTATTATTATTGTTGTTGTTATCCAGAGTCACAGCCTCAATTTCTCAACAAAACATATGGCATTACAGCATGCAACAATCTTGGCACCACCACATGGTGCTGATGTTGTTTTTGGCCTGACAAAAAAGGCCAAGGACAGCTGTAGCACAATTCCTGATCTCTCTGATACCAACCTGCTGAATTGGGAGATGGAAGGAGACACCCAGGAGCAAACTGCAGAAACTGAAAAGAACAGAAAAGCCCATCCTATCAAATTTAGGGGGCAGGGAGTTGGCAGGACCAGTGTAAACAGATCTGTATATCATCACATGGAAATTTAAGGAAAATAGAGAATTTGTGAGAGTTTGCTTCCCAGAGCTCTCATTCTCACCCCTGAGAGCAGGACTGGTCTGCACTGTGCTCGTGCTGACTCCCTGTGAAATGCTGCAGCCAACAAAGGTTAGCAGGGACCCCCTTCACAATATATCCCTGCTGGAACTGCCTGTAAAAGGAATGTGAAACTGTTTTTAAGGGGAAATTGTGCTCTGCAAGGCTGAAGTGGCAGCAGTGCTAGACAAAACATGATTATTCTTTAACCTTTGGTGGGGCTTTGGAATATTGTACTGGGTTTGGGCTTTTTTTAATGCATAGAAAACAAGTTTGAAGAGCAGGCTTTTGAAAGACTGTCTTGAAACCATTTCCCTTCCCAGAGAGAAGAGGAGAAAGCAACAGTTTGTTAGATTTCAGTTTTCAGCTATTCATTTATGGCCCCTTAGAAGGCATTTCCACAGAACCCTACACTGGTCAACACTACAGAACACATTTTTCTAACCCATGTCAGGCATATCCAGCATGTAAATCATCCTTAGTGCACAGAGAGTTCAGGAGGCAATAGATGGCAGGGGAAGAAGAGCAGTAGCACTGCAGAGTTGAGTTGCACAAGGAATGTTATATCAAATATGCTTTATATTAAAGCCAACATTCTCTATATAGAATATAGCTCTGAACTTCCAGAGTCTTGTTTTGATTTACAGTCATTAGCATTCATCATTAAAATTCATTATTTACAAATATGCCTGTTCTAGAACCACGACATTTTTACGTGTGAAGGGAAATCAAATATCTTCTTGTGGCAGAGTGTTTGTATTGGTTATATATGTCTGGCTTTCTATTACAGCTTTATCCTGTTACCTCATTTAAGCACAGTGTGGTTGTAATTTTTGCAGCACAGCACATAATCAGACATCCCAGCTGTGGGAAGCTGTTCCATTCCTGCAGATTTACCCTGTGGCTCTCCACAAAGACTCAGGAGTGTAATGCCAGGATTTGTTCTACCCAGCTGCTCTGTTTGACAAGGATGAGACTTGTGTGACATGAGCTCAATAGAGAGATTTTAGCAAAAAGATTATTTATTTATATTTTATATTTTGCCTTGGATTTCAACATCGCATGGGGGTTTCAAATATTTTAACAATTATTTTCATTCTGGCCACTGCTTTTATGCTTCCTTATGAAGAAATTAAAACTAAATGATATCTTTTACCTTTTGACATCCCAAAAAGGCCCCATCCACAATTTTCCTAGAAAATATTGGTTGGGGAAAAATAAGCTAATTTCCCTAAAACTATTAAAACCAGTTGACATTTTTACTATCTCCAGTGAATATGTAAATTCCTTTAAACCAAGTTTTATCTGGACACAACAGACTTAGCATTTTGTCTACTCCCTATTTTTTAGAGCATTTAAAAGAGCATTTTAAATGGCATTCCACAATTTGTCATGCTTTTCAAATTTATAGACTTTTAAATGTTGTTTTCTAGATTTTTTTTCACAGCTTCTTTGCATTGAGGATTGCGTTTGCACTTTACTACAGTGTTTACTGCTTACTGAAAATAAGAAAGAACATCAAATAAAGGTAAAATAAAACCCTAATATTTAACATTTCTCATAAACTGACTTGAGATGAACACCTCTGACTGCAGGCATAATGAAGCACTACATCATTAGGACCTCATTTTGAAGAACTTTGGTGTTTAATATTTAAATCTCAGTAAAATAAATTATGTTTATATATGCCAGAGCAATTATCCCATCAAACAGAGGTGCTTTCACACAGCTCAAGTAGATGTAACAGTGGTAGGCTTTTCATATTTTTAATACAGTTGGAATAATTTATTTTAGTAGCTATTCAACAGGAAAGAAACACTTCATGCTGCCATTTCCAACATCCTTAAAGTATTATTTTTAAAACCATCTAAAGAATTCAAAAGCGGGGGCACAATTCTCTGTTGATTACATTTTATAAGTTGGTATAAATTTTTTATAAAAAGGAATTGCTTGCTATTAAATACTCCAGGGTTTTAAAGTTATTTCTATAGAGCTATTTTTAATTTATACACACACACACATACACACACAAAAATAGCTGTGTTAAAGGACACAGCAAAGTCACCCAATTGAAAGTTAGCACATGCCAGAATTAGAGAGAGAGGCCTGAGAAATATTCCCTCTGTCATTTCTGTGGGCAGCTTCTCTGCTGCAAGTAGCACCACAAACTCAGGATACCACTGAGGAGCTAGAAACTGGACCAGAAATGCTGGGGGAAGAATTAAGGTTCACTGATGCCACTGAAACTGGACCAGAAATGCTGGGGGAAGAATTAAGGTTCACTGATACCACTGAAACTGGACCAGAAATGCTGGGGGAAGAATTAAGGTTCACTGATGCCACTGAAACTGGACCAGAAATGCTGGGGGAAGAATTAAGGTTCAGTGGCCAACCTTAAATCTCACAGTTTCTAATTCTGGACAGCAGGATGGCAAATACATTGCCTCTCAGTTTGGAATACTGTGAGAAATTATTAAACAATCAGATAACACTATTAAAATTTTATTTCCCCAGCTACTTCCTCCAGTCCAGCTGTCCCCAGTGCCACTGGGGATGTCACAGCTGCTGGGGCACAGGAAGGGAATGGGTGGGATGGAGCCCAGGAGCTCTGGGATTGCTGCTCTGCACTGTGGGTTTTATGTAGCATTGCAGTGTTACTGCTGCTGCTTAGACTAAATTGAGTTTTAGCTCTTCAGAGAGTTTCATATTCACATATTAATTAGGGTAGATACCATAATTTTCTTGGGGAATACAAGAATGTGGAGGAGAAAGAGCAACTTGTAAGAGCTTATAACCCAGTTAACTGAAATACATGGGAGAAAGAACTGTGGCTTTTCTGTAAACCCAGGGGCTTCCACTTAAATATCAAACATCTTCTGTGAAAGTCAAGGACATTTGAAATAGTTTATAAAAATTTTAATAAGTCTTCTCTACTAGAAAAGGGCTGGGCAACCTCTGTCAGCAGAATTTTTTTCTGCATGTATTAACTTTACTCCAAAAATTTCTGAGCAAGTTTTCACGTTCTACACCAGCAGTTCCATGCTCTTGCAGAGCAACAAAAAGGTCCAGATTGAAAATCAGCTCAGTGAAAACCATCTCCAGCTGGATGCCCCCACATGCAGAGCATGCCAAGACCTGGCACAGCAGGCAGGTTGCAATTAATATGTACCATGGCTGTAATTAGATTAAAATCAACATGAAGGGGAATTCAATTCAGCTGCACATAGTGGAACCCTTAGCAGAGTGCTTGATCATACACTCCACACCAAGGAAGAGCACAGTGCAGTCCTGAGAAAAGAGAAGCCAGACTTTTAGTTTGAAGATACTCATAAGATTAAGATGCCAGAAAATATATCCTTCTTCCTTTGTTTTCCCTTTTCCCCTCTTCCTTTTCTTATTTTTTTCCTCTTTTTTTCCCCGTTGTTTTGCCTTTGCTGTTCTAATTCATGGTGTTCTGCAGAAGACAAAAGCCCAGAAGAGCTCAGTATGCTGGCACCACGCCTGGAAAAGCGACATATTGCACATATATTTTTCATACGTTTTCAAAAATATCCATGTGCTGTTTTTTGTGCATGAATTGCTGTGTGTGTTTGGCAGAGCAGCATCCCTGCCTGCATCCTGGGCAGCCACACAAGGACATTCTGCCTTCAGCTCCTGCTGAAGCTTCCCACTGAAACAAACTCCTTCAGAAAAGCATCCCTTGCTTGGAGCAGCTCTGGACTATTCTAGTAACTGTCAGCAAGTGCTTGAAAAGCAGCAGTGGGAATGTGCTGCTTTGTCATAGAGTAGGGCCTGGTATACAGCAAAAAGCCAGTGGAGATATCAGGGCATGGTTCAAATCACAGGCAGTGCCACCAAACAATACATTCCACAAATTCAGAGTTCCTCATCTGGGAATTATCCTACTTGATGCTTATTCCTAATCTGCTTTGAATGATTAGGAATCATTCTTCTGCTAACATGAAGACTCTTCTCAAAAAATAGCTGCATCTAATCTCTAGCCCCCAAACAAAAGATTTTTAGACAAATGAAGTAAAATCCACTTGATTTGAACATGAATTAACTTCACAATGAGCCTGTGCACGTTTTTTTTTTTTTTTCACAGCTCTGTATTTGTCCTAGCTGCACTTCTGTTATCTGAGCACCTGTCAGGCTGAACCCAAAGATGCAGCATTTTTGGGCAGCTTCCAGGAGCTTTTCCAAGTGCAACACTGACACATCTCTACATCTCCATAGGCTCCCCCTTGGATCTGCCAAGCTGGGCTGGCTCCCTGCATGCCCACTGAACCCTCTCCATGCAAATGCTCCTGGGCAGGTGTGAAACACTCATTATTTCCACACAGAAATTCAGAACTCACATTTTATACCTGCAATTTTGATGTAATGAGTACAAAAAGTAAGTTAAAATCCAGCAGTGAGCACAGGCATTTAGGAATTTCTACGACTCAAATTTCTGCTCTTTGAAAGCCTGAAAACATATTCTCCTGCAAAAAGGTTCTCTATAATTTCTTCCTTCAGTCCTCAGATGCCAAAGGTCTACATAGAAGGCTTACATTTCATTTAAGAGCCAAGATTGATATTATTTCAGATATTTCAAAGCTGCCATAAGGTAAAACAGTATTGTAGCACAGTCCATGAAAACATAGTGAAGTATCATTTTATCCATGTGATGCCAATGGCATTTCCTCCAGAATACAGGATTTTTATCCATAAACACATACATTCAAAAATTCCTGTATTAAACTATTAAGAACTGGAGCAATTTCTTTTTTAAAGTTTAGCTTGAGGAATCTGGAGTTGCAGTTCAACTACTGTGCAATACCCATAGACAGAAGATCTAAAAATACTGCTCCTGTCTCCTCAGATAACCAACAAGACATTTTAATCTCTAACCATTGAAATTACTCATCAAAATCAGCCTGAAAGCCTGTACCTCCAGTGTTCTGTGAAAGTGCAAATGCTTTTCCATTGATGGCAAATACTCCTACCAGGGTTGGACAAGTTTGGATGAGACAGAAGAGCCCCACCAGATACATCCTGAAGTCAAGAGAAGCAACTTCTTGCAGCAAAGGTACTGGCTCTTTCCCATGTTTATATTTTCTCACACTGAATTTTCTTGTCTGGCCACTCAGTTTTATTTGCTATACCCTCATACACTGAATAACTTGCCTCAGAAAAAAAAAAAAAAAAAAAAAAAAAAAAAAAAATTTAAAGCATCTTTTTTTGAGGCAAGTTTTCCTGAGTGCACATGGGGATGATGGATAACACACAGACCAAGCTACACCTGCTGTATCCAGCAGCAAGGTCAGAGTGCTGAGGAACCAGCCCCCAGAAGGAAATGCTGCTCTGAGTTTTATTCACTGAGACATCATAGTTAATCCATCAATTGCATCTTCATGTATTTATTTACTGTGCACCCTTTTTATTTCTTTATTTAATCTTCTATACACTGATGTTTCCATAGCCACTAATGGTCAATATTAATTTTAAAAGCAATATTGAATGAAAACAGCCAAGTGAAATAAAGGAAGGAATAAAGTTGCCTGTTCAGCTCTGGATTTTAAACTGTTGGAAATAAAACAATATATTCTTTCCCCACTAAACTAGCACCCTCAGGTTCACTAGACATAACTATTGAGATCACTCTTTTTTATTATTCTTTTTGCTCTCTGTTTGCAGCTCTGACAAGGCCAGGAAAGTGCTTAATAATGAAAAATACAAATTAGTGTTGATGTCACTTTTTTCCATCTGTCCCACACCTCTTTTGAAAGGAGCCTGCACTGCAGAGTTTGCAGGGTCTGCTTCAGCAGCATCACACAGGTCTCTGAACACCCTGCCTTCCAGAAAATGCTATATTTTTCTGAGTTGGCATGAAGTGGTTCTTAGAGGAACCCACCACTCAGCAAAAAGAAGGAAAATTGTGTTGACCTACCAAAACAAAATAAATCACACCTTGTGCATGGAGAAGAGTAACTCAAGATGTTAAAGAGCTGAAAGACAGATTTCAAGCCTGTGTGTGTATATATCTATATATTTATGTATCTGGGCTTACCCCTGCTCAAAGCACTGCAGTGAAATAACTGCTGGCATGAACCAGCAGAATCCAAACAGCCAAATCAGTTATTACTGAGTGAGGCAAGAGACAATCTTGGGTGAGATCTGAGAAATAACCATGGAACCACTGGGCAAGTGATGGGCAGAGCTCCAGGCTGCCCTTCACCTTCGTTCTTTCTTTTGTTGTTTGGGGTTTTTTTGCAACTAGAGATGAGTGAGAACCATCTTTGCTCACAGATTTGCAGTGAACACCATCTGGCCATCCAGCTTTTTACATGTGATAAGGTAGGTATCCTAGATACATTATATTCTCATCCAGGTATCACAGCATAGATTTAAAGAATCAGTGCTAGAAACACTGATCAAATGGAAATTCATCCCTATAGATTCAGTATTTCTTTTTATTTTCTAGCACAGGTGTCAATTTGGGTAGCTCGTTGTTAAAAAAAAAAAAAAAAAAAAAAAAAAAAAAAAAGTTGTTTCAAAGAAGAAACCACAGATTTGGAAAATCTAAAGGAAATAGGAAATAAGACAAAAACTGTGAAATGCCTTGTGCTGACAGGTTATTACCATTATTAATGGAAGAAGAGGGAAAAAGAGTACATCCTATATCAACCCAGAATACATCTCTATTAGGCATCTACTACAGCCCTTAAAGATTTAGGACATGACACAGGAAGACTGAGAGGCATATTGTTCAGAAAAATGTGACAAAAACAAGTGCCTCCACAGCATCTTCCTCAGTTACTCAAGCCTGTGGCAGCACATCCACCCCTGGAAACATGACAGATCACAAGACAGCAGGATCACTAAAAACATGGACAGAGCTCAGAAAAAGACCTTACAGGAATGCTGTAAAAAATTTCTCACAGGTTGGAAATATATTCATCATTCCCAGGAGGATTTGTATTTATATTTCTTACAGGTGTCCCAGTATCCAAAGCACCACTTGCTCTAGTGCAGCCAGAATTACCACCCTGCTTTTATCTGAGCACACCTTGATAGAAAAGCTGACTGGATCCAAATAAACTCTGTTCCATTGCTGTGGAATGCAGAAAAGATAAAATAACACCTTCAAAGGGCACCTCAGAACTTTTGCTGACTTTTCTGGGATTTTCCTGGCAGAGTAGAGACTCTCAGTGAATACAGCCTGACTTTTCCCTTCCTGCCTCCATGAGCTCTCCTTGGAGAGCAGATCCCAGGTGCCTGCCATGTGTGTGCCCCATGGAAGGGCAGTGCCAACACCCCTGGGGACCCCAGGGATCCCTCAGGTTCCCAAAAAGCCACTGCTGACACCTCCCAGCCCCTTCAGGGTACTCCAGTTTGCAGGTAAAAATTGCAGAAAACTTAAAACAAGCACAGAAAGGATTCACAGCAACATCTTGGCCCCAGTCTGAGCAGCAATTTATTCATCCTGGTGGTAGAGGTAGGTTAATGTTTATGATAGAGCTGTGATGTAATTCAGCTCAGCTCTAGCACCTTCATCACAAACACCTGCTGCTCTTTGATCTGAGTAACTAAATTTCTCCATCTGAGAAAAAACAGGGAGCACTGGCTGAAATCCTCTGGGTACTGCATCCTTCCACCAGGTGCCCAAAGTGCATCCCCATGTCAGTGATATCTTTAGAGAAAGGATAAGTTTGTTCAGACGAAAGTATTTCTCTCTTCACCTCCTGCAGGTGAAGCAGGAGATGACTGGGTGGGGAAGAAAAAAAGCCTTTATCAACAAGAACTGGGGATGTGGTAAAGTTCAGTATGATAGTTCCAGTGATATGTCTTTTCTCTCCAGAAATTTTGCAATATCTGTCTTTCCATTCCAAGAGAGCAACACACTAATTTTCATGGTATATTAGCAACCACTTCCATATTAGGCTGATTACCAAGGCTTGTTATTGTTCTGTGGCTTGCAAAATGTATGTTTATATACAAACAGATACAAGGAGCTGCCATATTTTTAGTAACTGGTTGGATCATCCTAATTTTTTTGTTTGTTTTTCTATAAGGAGGAACATACGGTACTAAGAAAATAAGTGCACCATTAAAAACAAAGTATGTATAGTAAAAGTAGTGATTTTAACTAATTCTGACAATTCAAAATCCTGTTCAAGCACATATAGCCATAAATGCCCATTTCAAACATTGAATTGTTCCAAAAGTAAAAATAAAGCAGATCTCATTCTTTTCTCAGGGTGATTTTCACAGATTTAATTCTCGTTACTTAACTGAATTAATTTGGAGTGATGTGAGTGAGAATGTGGGTCCATCATTCTTCCAAGACAAATCTCCTGACTGGGTGGCACTCTGCAGTGACTGCCCACCCTGAGCACTCTCTATTAATAACCTCAATAACTTCAATATGATGGACTTCTATTTCAAGCTTAACATTCAGGCCCTAAACAAAAGCTTTTCAATTTCAAAACCAGCAACTAGGACAGACATGCTTTAACAGATGCAGGATATATTACTTATGCAATTTTGTGTAGATGTAAATTACATCTAAGGGACCATCACACAGCTCATCAAAATGTTCTCTTGTGTCCCTTGGTCATGCAGGACTTGTAAGGCTCCCTGTGGGCTGGGATAAAGTTCTGCGTTTCCAGGTCAGCTTGAGACCTCTTTCAAATGCTGGCATTAGGTATAGGACTGAATCAATTGCAGAAACAGAAGTATCAAACAGACCTGTCTGTTAGCTCCTGACACCACAAGGGATTATCAGAGAACAACAAAACACTGAAAAAATAGCTCCATTGGTGTTTTAAGACATATGGCACACTATGAGAGTCTACATTTCCCAGTGAAATGGAAAGTTCTTTGAATCATGCTTTTGTATTGCACAGGAAAAAAATTAAGGAAACAAAAAGCTGATTATGCCTCTGTCATCTACAGCCAAGAAGGCAGTCCTCTGTGCTAAGACACAGCAGCTGCTCTAGATGTTTTGAACAAGAGCTTCCTGAGAAGCAGAGGAAATGAGACAGCCCTGCCTGCGAGGGGAAATGCAGAGCTTTCAGTCCCAGGCTCTGTTGCTAAGAGGAACAAATGCTTCTGTCCATGATGCCAAGTATAAAAACTAAGTTTGAAAAAACACAAAGCACTAGAATATCCCATTTAAACAGTTTAATTGAGTATTTGTATTAGTTCTAGATTTAGCCTTCAAATTTTCAATTGTTTTCAATTTAGGAACCTTAAAAATGTGTCAGGAAGGTCCTGATACCAGGCTAATGTACCTTAGTGGTGGCTCCTGGCCAGGGGAGCTGCTGCTCTTGCTGTTTGTTGGGATTTGCACTGTCAGGTGGCCTAGGGCTCTGAAATCAGCCAAGACATGCCAGGTTCCTCCACACAGGTAATTATGAAGATGAGAACCCCACACAAACTGGGGACTGGTGCATCACTGCATTTCCCTTCCTCCTCTGGAACATTTCTTTTAGGGAAGGCTCACGGAGTTTTCACTTTTCTGCTTCTCATCTTTTGTAGGCAGAAATGCAGACAAGGTTTTGTGCAGGAGGAAACTGCACTGAGATGTATCACACTTGATTTGTTGATGCTGTCATGGAGTTAAATACCCATTTGCTGTTGTTTTCATCTGATTGTTTTTGTCAAAAAATGAAGGGCTATTGTTCTTCTAAAGTAATAGTAAATTTAATAGCACACAGTGGTGTAATTAGACTTTTTTCCAAAAAAAAGCAATAGCTATGCCTGTGTTTACTCACACAGAATTTCAATGATTCAAACCCTTTTTTCACATACTCAGCATCCACTGAATTCCTCAAGGGCAGGTCTGTGTTCCAAGGACATATGGTAGTAACCCAAAATCTCTAATTGAGAAGTTTCTGCTTTTCCTTATGCTTCCTGTTTTCTAAAAGAGGAAGCACAACCCACAAGACTGGAAGAAGGCAATAGTGAGGAGTCACACAAATGACCTGGAAGTCCCTTGAGTCCATTGGTTTATTTTCCTATGGAAATGTAAATGTACATGTAAGGCTTTTTCTGGCTTGTGTTCTGTCAGTCCCCTAGTGCCCACCAATACATTGGCCACAGCAAAACTCTCCTTTCCCAGGATCCATTTGCATTTCCATCACAGCTGAAGGTTAAGCCTGTGATGTTTTATCCAGTTTCCAGCATCACCAGGAGCAGGTTCTGCATTCCCTTCAGGTGAGGTGTCCTGCAGAGCAGGGTGCACTCCTTGCCACACTAATTTCAGAGGCAGCAGCATCTGTGTGTGTTTGTCTTTCCCTGTAGTGCATTGTCCCCTCAGCCCAGTACATTTCTAGCTGAAGAACAAAGAGTTAGAGCACTAAGCTTTCTGCTCCTGTGAGCTAAATGTGTTTTGGCTGTGAAGCCCAAGCTGACGTTTCCCTGTGTCACACAAATGCTGTGTATCTGTCAGGATGGGCACCAGATTGTATTTTGATAGCTACCACGTCAGTGGAAAACTCTCAGCCAAAAATATGGATGTCTGGCAGCTTGCTTCTCCTGTGTCTGGTTGACAAAAACATCAGTTTTCATTTATCCCCAAAATTCAAACTTCAGTAATGTATTTCAAAAGCAGAAATACCAGGTTTTTGTAATGATTGAACCAGCACATGAGCAGTTAGCTGGACTCCAATGCAGGCCCAGAGAGAGCCATTAAACCAGAATGACTGAGCAGGACTGGGACTATTCTATCTGATCAGAGACTTTCAGGCTGCCTACTTCTTTGTGTTGAGTAGGCTGCAGGCTATTTTAGGATATTTTCTTAATCTGTTTGAATTTAAGACATTAATCCAATAAATGGATTTCAGAGACACGTGCAAATAGGCTACAATTGCCATCAAATTTCTCAAAAGCAAAATTAGGCCAAAGGAAGCACAACTTTTTATTATAAAAGGTTCTTAAACTTCTCACAGAGAAGTAATTAACAAAAAAAAGGCTGGGAAGTTGCTGGTTAGAAGATCTAGAGCAAAACCTAAAATGTAACACTGGAGTCTTGAGGTGATGCTATTTTCCCTGTTAAAGTCCCCTGCTGGTGCAAGAATTCTTCCTGTAATTTGTCACCATGTTGATAAGGTAATGGCAGCCTCTTGTTCCTTGTTATAACCAAATGCCAGGGGATTACCATGAATCATTAGTTATGAAGGTGATCAATTAAAAAAAACAAAACACACCAAAACCAACCAAAAAAAAAAACAAAACAAAACAAAACAAAACAAAACAAGCCTCTTTTAGCTTGCATTTAGCATTCATTCAGCTTCTGTGTACCTGGTATCCTGAGTAAGGCTACTCCCTGTTAGCTCACAGTATCTCAGTTACAGAAAGTTTTATGTTAAGGTACACACACACACACACAAAAAAAAAAATTATAGGGAAACCAAAGTGATTTAATAAAGTGGATGATCTTTCACTATTTATGATGGCTAGAAATTTTATTTTCTGTATCTGGTTGAACTTTTAAGTGATTTAGGAGAAGAAAGCAATGTCAGGTGGAAGCTAATTTTTAAAAATACCAAAAATAACTTTTCGTCTTATTTTGTTAGCCTGAGAAATTATTTACACTAAAATAAATTTAAATAGAAGTGCTGATATAATTTTAATTTTTCCCTCAGTACTCCTACTCCTGTCTGAAAGTTCAAGAAGTCAAAGCCATCAGGGACCCAGGAATATGAATCCACATGTTCTAGAAGCTCAGTGCATGTTTCATAGAATTATTGAAATAAGCATACAGATAAAGGGGGCTTTAGTTACAAAGGAGAATGGTTCATGGAGCAATAGTATGGTACTAACCCAAAGCAAGGGCATGTCCCAGTGTTTTTGCACATTAATTACTATGAAAATGCCTTTTCCTGCAGCAGAGCACAGAGAACTTTGCTTGTTCCATCCCAGCTCCTGTGCCAGGGCTGCCCCACGTGCTGACAGACTGGCAGCAGGGCTGGACAGGCACAGTGCCTCCTGATTAATGCAGGACTGCTGGAAAACAAAGTGATCCTGAGCGACTCAGGGCAGCAGCATCTCTGAGAGGGAACTGTCTGACCATCATAGCCCAGCTAACCTCACATGGAGCAGCTGGTGCCAGACCAGCTGCCACCTTTTCCCACCTGAGTTATCCCTGCATTTCTCCTTCAGCTGAACACTGACATGCAGAGCTCTTCTCTGCAGGTCACAGATAGAGCCAAACCCATTTCACACCTCTCACCCTGCCCAGGAAAGCAGCAGTCCCCAAGCAAAAAAAGGCACCCAGTGCTGACTCATAGCATCCAAACAACCAGATAAAAAAGCCAACAAGCTAAAGCTGTGTAACCTGCTGTCAGCTCAGTACTGGTGAGGCCGATCAACCTCCTTTTGATTCAGGATCCCTAATCCCAGCCAGCAAGCACAGATGCCATCCAGTACGTCAGTGAATCAGACTTTGCAGTTCCTTCTCCAGGAGGCTGACACATGGCACCCCAGGGAGGAGTCTAAAAGAAGGAGCTGTAAACTTTAATACACTGCCACATTAAGTGGCATCTGTGCTCCCTGGCTGGGCTTGTTTATTTATTTATTTATTACACCACTCTAATGTCTGCAGAACTCCCTGTTCAAGGAAATTATTTTCTTTTAAACTAACTGAACCCAAATAGCACAGCTGCACTTGAAACTGGCAAAAGTTGGGTAATTCCAATACTAAAGCTGCCATTTGTTTGTCTTCCTACAGCTCAGTTTTCTGATACTTGTTTATATCAGAAAATCCAGCACTCACTTTTTCACAGAGTATTCCATTAGCATTTTCTGGTTTTGATTGCTTTGTGTCATGGATGCAGCACAGTTTAAAACTGAGAATTTCAAGAGCTCTCTGCAGTCAAGGATAATGGATCATTCTCAAATTTAGCAGAGTACAGTTAGAGCCATAGCTACTACCACTACTACATTTTTTTCTGTTCTCAATGATGCATCATTAAAGCAGAATGTGTTTCCAGCCCTTTAAAGGCAGAATTTAAAACTTGGCAGAGGCCCCCTCGGGACTGCAGCTCAGGAAATGCAATACATCTTGTGCTGTCCCATTGATCATTGTGATCTTCAGTGGAATTTCACACAGATGATGTGCATGAAGATCACAGCAATGTTGCAGAGACTTTTGCTCTTTTTCCTCTCAGGCAGCACCTCACAGTCATTCTCTAGCACTCCTGTAAGCTGAACAATACTGGAGCATCTCTTTGTGCCTGCTCTGGAGAATCTTTGTGCCAGCAGTGACCCCAGTGGTACTTCACTACTCCACATCCAAATTCACAGTGATTCTGTGTCTCTTGACACATCTTGTACAAACCTGTGTTCCCAAAGACACAAAGTGACACTGCTCCCTGAACTGCTGCTTCATGAGAGGATGGATGGCCTGAAGATTACAACATCAATTATTTATATAGCAGCAGCAGTACTTTTGAATTCCCTCTAGAACTCTGTGAACAACAGCAATAGTACCATGTGGGTTTTTAAAATTTGTTTACTCCTTTTACTCCTTTACTCCTTACTCCATTATTAAACTATGAGACAGCAATCAGAACAAAAACCCATCATCTCTGGCTGTGCCATGAGGAGTGAGCAGGGGAGGAGCACTTCCACTTTACTGAGACATCTTTCATCACAGCCTCACCCATGCACCATGCACCCAATGCCCCCATATTTCACGTACATTTCACAGCACATTGTACATTTCAGCACATATTACATCCCAGTGATGTGTGTGTATACACAGGTGGAAGAAGAGGAGCTTTGAAGTTGATGATAAGGACAAAAAGAGACAGACTGCATTTCCATGGAGTTCAACTTTTCAAAAATATTTATGAGACAGTCACTAGTTTACAATTTTTTTAGCTAAAAACCATAAAAAATAAATTATACAATGTTATCTACAAACTGAGAGTTAACCCACCAAGATTAAATGATTCATTCAAGTCACATGAATCAAACCAGGAAAAGCAAGAAGTGACTTTTGATCTCAGTCTGATACCAAAAGGTCATTTTTTACACCTTGGATCCAGAAAAATTTACCAAAACAGGAAGGATTGACAATGGGGGAAAAAAGTAATTACTTTATTTCATATGCTGTAAGGGGTAACATTGGCCCTGGCATTGCTCTGTACTAAGTGATCATTAAGTGAGCAGCTGGAGATATTTCCAATCTGATAGTAATGCAAAATGTAATGTCATTCATAACCTGAGCTGTGAGAAACACCACAAGCATAATAAAAAAAAAAAAAAAAATTCGAAACGATCTTCAGTTAATGACAGCCTAAAAATTTCATAATATAAACTGAAGTGTTTTCGTTATGGAAAAATATACATGAAGTTGAGGAATGTTTTCAAAATTGAAGAACAGAGAGGCTTGCAGAGGAAGCTCTGTAAGTTCTTGTCAGACTAATATGAAACACAGAAGAATAGCAAGTACCACAGGTTTACATTCCTTG
The DNA here is from genome assembly GCA_030060385.1 of Muscicapa striata striata. Classification (NCBI taxonomy): domain Eukaryota; kingdom Metazoa; phylum Chordata; class Aves; order Passeriformes; family Muscicapidae; genus Muscicapa; species Muscicapa striata. The sequence continues at coordinate 2,854,176 of JAREIS010000047.1, forward strand.
TTTTCTTGCATTAATTAGATGTAAATCTTGTAATTTATTCAGAACTTCTTCAGTAATATGTTATCCTGAAGAAAGTGGACTTGAAATTAAGCGAGAACACCAGGCATTGCAAACAATTAATGTGAACTGTGCATGGCCATGGAAGGTGCTGCTGTTTCACACAGACAGCAGCAAAAGCAAGTGTCAAAATAATCTGCTTAGTAAAACCTATCCAGGAAATCTAAATAAAAGGCACTCTCCAACTATATGATAGAAATCATATTTTCTAGAAGACATCCATTACCATGGCAATGAGAAGATTCTGTGCCCACAGTTAGCTCAGCCCTTCCAGCAGGACAAATAAGGAACATCTGCCATCACCCCCTCCAGGGGAAGGGATTGAGCAGTCTTAGGGAACTTTTTCCTCCTACAACTCACTAAAACATATGCACACATGGACACAAATATAGAGATACTGCTGTAGGCTTCTCTAGGCAAAGAGCAGCCAGAGGAATACACTGCAGTCCTGACAGTGCTCAGATCACACCTGCAATGCTCCCCTCCCTGAAAGGCTCATCTCCTCCCAGATGGGGATGCCAGGGAAGCAAAGCATTGAGTTCAGCCCAGAATTTCAGTGGCTTTTTGAAAAAGGACAGGTAAGTATGTAAAAAGGCAAACCTAAAAGCAAAGATCTGTCTGAACCAACAACCCCCATCAGGCTCTTTCGTGAGACATATGCCTCGCCAAGGGGAAAATAGGAACAGTGGTGACTGAAAAGGCACACATTTCAAAATGGTCCTGGTAGAAAAACTGGCATCAATTCAGCCCAGTGAAATTCCACCTGCTGCACAAAGCTAGACAACTGGGAAATTCTCAGGGGCAGATTTACACTGCTTAATTTAATGCATCTAGCAGTAAGTGTCAAAGCTGGAAACTAGTCTTCCTGGGAATCTTGCAGAGAGAGAAGAAAGAGGATTGCTGAAAAAAATGATTAAAAGTAATACAGTGACTTATATTCCTACCTGGAGGTGGTCAGCCCCAGAGCACTTTTCCTTTTAACAACACAGCTTTCACCTCCCACGTTATTCAGCATGCACTTATATTTACCACTTTCCAAAATCAATATTCCTCAATTTGGAGTTAGCTGCCTGTTTCTTAAACAAGCTGTGTGCTTCCCTTGATATAAACCAGTTGTTTGTGTCACCAGCTGGCAGAACTCTCAAGGCACTGAATTTCTACAAATATTGCCAAAGCTCAAGTCTGGGTGGAGGAGAGCCCCATTGCATCCCATGCTGAGCCATGAGCAGTAACCCTTCCAGGACATGAGGGAGCCACACACAAACTCCAGCTCCAGTGCAAACTCATAAGATGCCAGGGGATGTTTTTGGCAACAAAACCCACTGCAACCAGCAGAGCTCAGCTCTTCTTTCACAAAAAAAGAAATAAACCACATACCAAATCTGGATGCTTTATCTTATACCTACTTTTTATTTCCTTGTATGGAATGAATTCTGCCTTTCAGTTATCTGGGATTATTTATTTCAAACACTGCTGCATGTCTGAAGTAACACAGCCCAATGAGAACATCAGTGCCTATTTCCAAAGAACTTAGTGAGCATGGACTTACCTGACAATAAAATGTCTCCCAGTTAACCTTAAAACTTGGAATGAGAGTTGATTGAGCTGTAATATATTTTACACAGCAGTTCATCCTAAAATAAAAAAAAAAAAAAAAAAAAAGAAAGGAAAGGAAAATAAAAAAATAAAGTAAACAAAACATGGAAAAGGTTGAAAATACAGCAATATTTTCCATAATATTCATTTAGGGAAAAAAAGGAAAAGCCTTATTTGGCTCTAAACTGAAAATGTTTGTTTGGCTTCAAACTGAAGTATTTCTGGTTGTGTCTTTGTGTTCTGAAGAAGGATGGAACCAAAATCTTCCAATTTTTTTATTATTTATTAATATTTTACTGAAAAATGCCTTTCCCAAAGTGCGAGACCAAACCCAGGTTTAAAAGGTATGGAAATAACAATTTTCTTCCTAGGGGAAGATTTCAGCTTTCTTGAAATGAAGTGTTTAATTGACATGTGTTCAGAAGAGGAGAGGTTCACTTTCATTCACCTGACCCTGGCTAGCACCCAGTCCCAAGCCCTGCAGATTGCTACATTTTCTCTTCCTAAAACAAAAAGAAAAATTAGGAAGGAAACCATCTCCTCTTTAGCATTCTATGGAACAAGTCAACAGCAAGTAATGTAGCTGAACAAATGGAAGACATTTTCTTAGGAGAGTCAATTTTCCAGGAATGTCTCCTCTCTGTGCACTGCCCATACACAAGAAGCAGCCAAGGCCAAGAGCACAATGGTTCTGTTTAGTTCCTCCTGCCTTTGCCTTGAGCTGCACTTCCCTGTCCCTTGGCAGGACATCTGCCCACTTCTTCATGAAGGCATCATCTCTCAGGAAGGACAGAAAAAAGGCATTTGCCATCCCAAAGCAATCTGTATCTGCTCTCCAGCACTGTTTCACTGCTACATCCCAAATTAAATGCAAGTTATCAGCTCTCACAGGGTTGTTTTTTCTTTTTTTGCCAGCCTGTTCCTTCCTGGAGTGTGGCAAGAGGACAGAACTCCTGCAGCCCTGCACTCCCAGGAGCTGTGAAAGGACTTGATGATGGGACACTCAGAGCCCTCTAAGGCTGCAGGCTTCTTCAGCTCCACAAAACTGTAAATATTTTTGCCTCTGGATTTCTACAGCAGCTCCTCAGCACGTTCACTCCTGTCAGGATTGCTCAGCCCGTTGCTCTCTGAGGATGGATGAACGCAAGAGCTTTTTGCTACTTTTCAAAGTTATCCTCCTGGGTGAAAGCAAATTTTCTTCTTTTCCTCTGACATTTCAATAGCTTGAGTTGAATCTGAAAAGCCTCTGAAAAATCCGTTCATTTCAACTACTCACCCAAAAGACTGGAAATTTTCTGAGGATTATCCCAGACCATGGGGTTTAGCTTTTCTTCCCAGTCTTCAAGACTTTTTTCTCCAAAACAATTCCCTTTCTATCTCATCTGTTTTCTTTCATCTGAGCTTTGCAACAAAGGCAAATCTACAGGTTCCTCCACTCCTAAGTTTCATATTCACTTCCAGAACAAACCTTGGTACTCTGCTCTTTGTGTTTAATACAATTTCCTGTGCCCTGCCTCAGAGGGAAGCAATATTGATAAAACCTCCAAGCAGATAGAATTTGATTTTTTTAGCCACCCCCACAAAAGACCAAAACAATTATTGGTAGCAATAGTGCAAATCAAAGAAATGGCATTAAATTATTTACCTCCTGTTACATGGCAAACATGACTTGCTTGCTTTAACTAAAGACTGACAAAATGAGGTTTTTCTGTCACTATACCCAAGGTGATGACCTGGATCAGGAAACATGAACACCACTCAAAATGTAAAGATTTCAAAAGCCTTCAACAATTTTTACTTAGAGGAAAAGGAAGCCAAAGACAAAAAGAGCAGGTTTTGGAGATGTTATTTAGGGTAAAGATATGAATCTGGTTCCCTCATGGCTTAGTTTGAATATACTGGGCTCTAAGCTGGCATCTGTTCCAAGATTTTCCTCCTGTCAACTGATATGTTTCCACAAAAAGTTTTCATTTTGATGAATTTGCCAAGAAGACAGTTCTGCTGAAAGTGCCTGCACCCAGTTTGTGTTCATCTCCATGGTAATTCACGTTTCTGGTTTCCCTGCTGGCACTTTTTTGTGCACCCAGCAGTAGAACTCACTGCTACAGAAACTGTTCCATCTGAGCCCAAAGCTGGGCTGCTCCTGAGCTGCCATTTGCTCTTCAAAAGTCAGAGTTCTCTAGAAGAGTGTGAGGAGGTTTAGCTAAAAAGCTTTCAAAGCAGGGAGATAGTCCTAGAGAATGTCCAGAAAAATCTGGCAAGTTGAGTAAAGGGCACTGTCCCATCCCTTCATCCCTTTGCAGGTTGGTTCAGAACCTCCTGGAACTCCTTTCAAGCAAATCACACATGGAAACAAAAACTGCATTGAGAAGGTTTACAAGCAGATATTAATCAACATGTCAGCTACTAATGATGATTCACTGATTTCCAAACAGAAAAAAATACTGTCTGCACTTCTAAAAGATATTTCAAGGAGCCCTGGATGAAGGAAATAATTTTCATTATTATTATATTTTCACTGCCCAAAACTATACTGAAAGTTTGGTGATACTGTAGCAAATAAAAATTATAAAAGGCAAGAAATAATACAACCCAAGGAAACAGACACCCATCCTAGAGTTCTACCTAAATAAACCCCTAAAATTACATTAAGATGCTTACAACTAGGACAAGAATATAATGTACCCACACATTAAATCAACTTAATGCATGCAGAGTAAAACATCTTCCCTCTAAGCTTTGTACCAGGCAGGACAAAGATTTGAGATGAGTAGCAAATAGCTGCATTTTTTGCTTTCAGCAGTTCTCTTTCCCTCCCTCTGAACATTCCTCTTCTAAACAAAAACACTAAATTCTTCTGTCTGGGAGATCACACATCACAGCCAGTCAATAGAAATGTTTGCTTTCTTCCATTATCTTTTCTTCTACAAAGTGCTGAGCCAGAACGTCGAATTCAGTTATGAAAATAAATGCATCACTTCCTAATGTGTGACTAAAGCATACAGAAGTTTAATACCAGACACCAGCAAAATATACAGTGAGGGTTTAGCCATGCACTTTGATACACATGAATAAAAAAAAGGCTCTTTCTACAGGCTATTACACCATGCTGAGTGAAGTTGTCAAACCTTAAAACACAGAATTGAGGCCCCAAAACAAAACAGACACAGAAATGATAGGAGAGTAAGAAAAGATGCAAGGTATTTGCAGCAGAATCAAACAAAAATTGCTTCTGTTTTAGTACAAATATGTAGCAATATTCAAAGGAAAAAATAAGAAGAAAAAGAAAAAAAATGAAAGGCCTGGCTGTTATTCTCCTGGTCCACTGTACTGTAAAAATGACACTGACACACCACTCAAATCTCCAATTTTGTTTTTTAAATGCATTCTGGCTAAGACTAACACTAGCAGTAAGACTACTTAGAGCAAGACTGAAAACCCAGCATTATGACATACTTACAAAGCTAATGAGCACCAGCAATCTACAGACTGGATCACTGTTGGTTTTAACTCCAAGAATTGTACCCAGGTGGTGCAGGCTGGGAGGTTAAATAAAGGGAATGGCATTCTCCTCCTCTAGGTAAGAGTGGTGATGACTCCAGGCAGCATTTCTCATTTAAATTGTATACAACTTGCATGTGTAAGGGATTTTGAAAGTAGGCCAGTAACAAACACTAAAGCATTAGGCTCACTTATTACACCTGATAACTGAACTGGCAGTAAACAGTACAGATAATTAAAGGCATACAGGTTACAGGAGCATTAAGGAGAAATTGAGATTACTTTTTAATTTTATTAAGATTTTGTGAGCACCAGCTTTATCAAGGGCACCAATTTTGTGTGTTTCTTTTAGCATGTGCCTGGACCAGACAAGGAAACAAACACCATGATCGGAGCAGTGTAGATTTTACAGGAACATGTTAGAGATAGTAACACAAGAGCTTCAAAGGAAACAGGCTGTAAAATCACTTTCAGGAGCACAGGTGTGTAAGTGCCTGGGTTGTGATCTCTGGAGAGCAGGAGCAGCCTGAAGCAGGCTCTGGGGCTGAGTGAGCAGTTCCCAAGCCCAGGACACTCTGAGCTGTGCCACCACAGCCTGGCTGGGACCCACTGAGACCCCAGTGACCCCTCACAGGCTGGCTGTCCCTGTCCCCAGTGCCCTGGGAGCAGTGCTCAGGGCAGGACTGTGGCAGCAGAAACCAGCAGAGCTGGGACATCACTGCTGGTGTCACTCCTGATCTGAGCCCTGAGCTCCGCGGGCGGCAGAGGAGAGCAGCGCCCAGAGCCAGCCTGGCAGGATGCTCTGACTGCAGGGCACAGCCCTGCTGGGCACAGGCACACACACCCTCACTGCCACAGGAGTGCCAAAACCAGCCACACGCCACAGCAGGGCCCAGAGCCCCAGTGACTGGGGAAAGGAGGCACACACGTTCATCATTTGGCGAATCCGGTGTTTGCAGCAGCCGTGTTCAGCCATGGCACTGCCCCAGCACCACGGAGGGCAGCAGGCTTTTCACACCCATGTCTGAGACACCTTGGCATAGTCTGCTCATTACTCCAATTTTACCTGTTAGATTTATCTGAGGGGATGTGTGTTCAAAGGAAATCACTCAGGGAGCAGCCCATGCCTGTCTCACTGAGCTAATAAAAACCAGGTTTGTGATTCTGTGACCATGTGTTCCATTCATCCTCTTTCAGGTTTTGTGGCAAAATAATGCAACATCTTATCGCAACAGGCAATAATAAGAAAGTGACATTCTCAGTACCCCATGAAGCACAAAATATCAGAAACCAATAAACTCATAATACCTACCTCATAGCCCCACATACTGCCTATACCCCTTATCCTGCACTTCTCACTTCAAAGCAGCTTAAAATACCTCCCTGACTGAAAATAATTTCCAGACTTTGCACAGAGATTATTTCACCCATCAGTAAAAGGCAGTCATTTCTGAAGTAGCATTTAACAGAGCACAGCAGCCTGGAACAAAAGGTGAAGAATAACTTATTTAAATGAAATGTGGGAGGAAATCTAGAAAGGCAGAACTTTCCTTTCAAATTAGCTTAGGATATTCAGCTTAAAAAATTCTGCACATTGTGGAAATTACAACAAGTCGTTGAAAGAATGAGATCTGAGATGTTCCATGAGTTGATCAGTCTCTCTCCCCCCACCATCCTGATATAGCAAGTGCATATCAACTCCACTGCTGAAGGCCTCCAGCTGAAAAGCCATCAACGGCAGCAAAAATCATTCCTTGGTGACCTCCCCATCCAACACTGAGGTTAATTCAAAAAGTCTGGGGAAATCAGGCAAAGGCAAGGCAATTTATAGGCAACCAGTAATTTATATGGCAGTTCTAGAGCAAATTAAGGCTTTCCCCATCCAAGCATGAGTTTGCTGACCTGAAGCAAAACCCTGTGGTTTGTTTTTGGGAAGCTATTTGTCATGTTGAAGTGTGTCCTGGATCTACCATGTCCTTCTCAGCATAGGTGTGTGAGCACAGCAGTGGGATCCTTCCCATAATAAACACACTGACTGCACACAAGAACTGTTTCAGCAGCCTGGAGCCATTCCTGCCCTCCCTGCACCCAGCTGAGAGGTTTCTGCTGAGGGATGAGCTCCCAGGCTGTTGAGGGGCTTTGCTGACTGTCCCACTGCATCCAGACCTTTCTGCTGAAGGCACTCTGGGCAGGACCCAGGCTGGTGTCTGTTGTATTTTGGCTATAGGAGCAGCAGAAAGGATATGCAACATAGTTTTTCATGTAATGGAGAAGCAAAAGAGAGCTTTATTTAAAGAAACACTAGAGTTATATAGAGTAGTTCGTGCAATACAGAATAGAAAAGGCTCATTGGTCCAAGAAGGCAACACCTCTTTGAAAACATGCTTTCTGCAAAACATCACATCTCTCACGGCTCCAGCAGGTGTTTAATCATTGTTATAATTCCTTGTCCTTGGGCAGCCTGAGAAACTCAAGGCTTCAAGGCTGCTTTTTCCCTGGTTCCCAGCAGTATCCAACAACATGTGTCACATCCTCTGACACCTCCCCAGCCCTGCTGATGCAAAAGCCACATGGGCCAGCAGAGAGGAGGGCACAGAGCCCATGGGCACGGTGGGCTCACAGCAAGGCAGCTCTCATTGCCTCTCAGGAGCTGAAAACCAGAAGGTGCCTGCAGGGCAGCACTGGGGAGGGACACCCTGGGAGAGGCTCTGATAGGAAATCCCACCAGAGGAAAGAGAGAAGAGACATGAGTTTTGGACATTGCAGTTAGCTGCACAAAGCTGATCCCACACAAAAAGCACAAATGGACAATCAGCCGACAGGCACCTTGATTTTTCTCTGTAAAGTGCCTGCATTCTCAGTATTTGAATGGCAAAGTGGAGCAAGGGAAGGCTCTTCCCTGCAGTGGCAGTTTCTATGGCACCCAGACAACTGCCCATGCTGTCATTTTGGGATTCTCTGCCTCCCTTCTGTTCCGTGGGGGTTTGTGCTGGGCTGAGGAGCTGCAGGGTGCAGGGGTGGGCGCCTGCTGGCAGCTGGCAGCAGGGAGGGGGCTGCTTGGGATTATATCCCATGAAAGATGGAGCTGCCTCAGGGGCAATCTCAGGGCAGAGTGAAAGACAGTATAAATTATTACTCTGTAAACAGGAATAGGCGTCTTTCTTAAAGATTTTCACAGATACTTAATTTAGAAACATTTTTATATTAAAAAAAAAAAAAAAAAAAGTTTCAAGAAACCCAAACCCAGGGCAATACCATTCTTCTCAGTCAATAAGTCTTTGCTTATCCTGGATAGTCTCAAATATAATTACCCTTGGGAAAAAAAATGTCATTTATCAAGGTTTTCTCCTCCCAACTAATTTATCCTGACTGCTCTTGCAATGAAATTAAAATCTCTTTCTCTATTTAGGATTTAAAATAATCTGTTGCCTGAAACCAGCCATGAGAAATCCACGTTGTAATTTTGCTTGAAGAGTAAAGAGGACTAGATAAAGAGAGATAAGTCCCTTCTTTGAGATACAATTATCTTTCATAGTTTAAAAAGAAAGGAACAATGGTGTAAGAAATCATATACTATAAATGATTAAATACTGCAACATGAAAATCAGCCTGTAACAAAAACCCACTCCAGAGAATATTCCTGAATACCAATATCATGACTTCCTTACATGATCAGAATTCAGGACTTGTGCATTCCTCCACACCAGGTGTTAACTATCCGATGTAAAGCTGATAATGTTTCTATCTTGCAGCAATAACAAAAATCAATTCCTTGGCAGCCTCAGGAAGGAGCTATAATCCCAAGTTATAATGTTGTGAGTTAATTTCATTACATTCATCCCTGGAATTTAATATTATTTTATGTTAATACTGCTTGCCTTGTGTTAATGAAATCTCAAATACATCTTATGTGTAGAGTTCAAATACGAGTGTTTCACAGATAGAATATTTTGTCCATGGTGCTGTGTGTATCTCTACTGCAGGCTCACTATATAAATATATTTACTGTATATCCAAAGGCTCACTATTGATTATATAAGGAACTCTAAGTGCTCCAAGTCCTTTCCTTCCTCATTTTCTGTAAGTGAAAGGCAAAACCGTGTAATGGGCAATTCTTGGAAAGAGCTTCTTAAAATAGTATTTGTAATATGGCCTTTGGTGGATTGCTCAAGTCAGGAAATAAGTAAATTCAGCAGCATTAAATAAAACACCAAAAAACAACCAGAAAATGGATTTCTACGTCTTTCTTAAAAGCAGATCTGCCCACAGTTCCAAATCACTGCGCTGCTTGAATGCAACCAAAAACAAGCAGCAATGAGCTTCTGCCTGTGTCTCCACCAGCAGCACAGAGCCCTCAGCATTTTTACTGGCTTCTCTTTCCACATCAAATTTGGGCCCTCAGCTCATTGCAAATCCAATCCCCCGGTCCCTGAGCATTTCCACCACTCCTCTCCCTGTTCTTGGAGTGGCACTCAAAGCTGTGTGCTGCCATCAGCCAGGCTTGGTCATGGGAGCCAGATGGACCCTCCTGGTAGCCCATGCTGGAGACACATGATTCAACTCAGAACCAAATAATCAGATCATCACCTCCTGCTTTCTGCCTGCAGTTCTTGCTGTGGGAGAGGCACAGGCTGCTTATATAATATTTGGGCTGCCTCCTTAGGGGGTGTCTCTAGAGAAAAAGTGCCAGCCTGTACACAGACACCAGGAGCCTCTTAATGCTCAGTACAACAGTGCAAATTCCTACCAGCAAAGGAATTGGTGCAATCACTTCAATCAGGTCATCTCCACTTGAAATACAGAAGCAAACTTCATAACAAATTCACTCTGTGACCTGCCTTAGCCATTGGCCCTTCCAGCCATCATTTACTCCTTTGCAAGAGCATTGCTATGGATTTTTGGCATATCTTCTTGAAGATTGAAAATTACTTTGAAAAGCATTTGGAAAAGGCAACCTTTCTTGAAAGAAGCATTTCTTTTCTCTCAGTAAAACTGGTACTAAATATAAGCAATGCTGTCTTTGAAAACCTACAGAGAGCTGGGAAATGAGACACGATTCCTTAAATATAGCTTCCTATTTCTGAAGTGTACCTTTACCTAATACGTCCATAATGGCTAGAAAAGAATAGGACTGTGTAGGCACTTGAGCAGTGCTACAAATGGGGAGGAGGAGGTGTTGCTTGCCTAGATTATTTCTAATAATTAAAAGGTTTTCATGCAGTCTTTAACCTGCTAGAAATTGTGTAATATATATTAAATCTCTTTTTTGCAGCTCTTCATAATCTGTCCAATGAAGGTAATGCTATTATCAACTGTCATTGGAGAGTTAATGATTTATTTTATAATTTCATGGATATTTTTTGAAAGATTATCTCTCACAAAGATGATCATTACTTCCTTCTAACACCATTTATGTTAGTTCCTTCTATAAATTGCAAATTCTCCCTGGAGCAGAGCTTAATTCTGTTGGCCATACCCCACAAAGAACAATTACTGTCTCAGAATTTCCTCTCTTAGGACTTTATACATCAAATTCAGATACACAGGATCCTGATAGTAAACACAGGGGGTTAAAAATAATAACATTAATGCCTACAGGTTTTGGTTTTCTTTTGTTGTTTGGGTTTTTTCTTTTCCTTCCGTTTTTCTGGTCAGAATTGTTTTGATTCCTAAATTCAGTAGTTCAATTTAGGTCAGTTCTACCTTCTTCTACTCGTTCTTCTGCTGTGTTTGCTCTACCTGTTAAAGCACTTCCACAATTATTGAAGTTTTTCACTCAATTCTGAGCATGTTTCTAAATGAGACATTGATTTACCACTGATTTACACATGAATTACCAGGTGGGGTTGCATAATGTGCACTACAAGGTATCTGGGGGAATCCCAGGGGTGCCTTGTCTCATCCCAGATGAATATCTGGGACTCATCATGGCATTATCACCCTCTCCCATTTGTAACCAACTGTCTCCATCTTGAAGACAGCTTGGCTCATCACACCCAAAGCCACCCATCAGCTCCTGCATGCATCCCTTTTTTCAAAAGGGCCTGGCAGAAAACAAGATTTCCCTGGAGCACCAGAGCCATCTCTTACTCCCTCTATCCTTCTCTTGATCTCCAGCCTTGCTGCATTCAGTGCAGTGCAGTGATTCTCATATAACCCTTCACAGAAAAGTGCATTTCCTAATTTATTTTTCCTGAAAGTTATGGGCATGCAAAATTTGACCACAGACTGAATTTACAAAGCAACTTCTGAAAATGTTGCTATTGCTTTTCCTCTCCTGCCCAAGTTAAATATCCAAGGCATTTGAAACATATTGCCAATTATAGGACTGCTTACAAAAGCGATATTAATATATTCTGAAGCCAACTCCAGATAACATCTGTAGTGGATTATATAAAAAGCAGCCCTCATTTTCTCTTTAGCTGTACAAGCAAATTCACCTGCTGTTCCCTGTAAAGCAATGAAATTCTTAATGATAAACAAAAACTCACAAGTTGAGACAAGACATTTCATTACCGTGGTGATAACATGGTCCATGTTATTAGAATTTCAGTTTCTATTTACATCCCATGAAGGAACAAATTACTAGAAATCAAATAGCTCCACCATGATCTATTGAGAAACAGCAACCTACTAGGACCAGTAGAAAAAGTTTAGCTCTTTTTTTTTTAGCTCAGTGAAAGACACAAAACCAGAGCTTGCTGCATCAACTCTGTGGTGTCTTATCACAGACAACCTGCTGAGATAATACATGCTTGGTTCAGCTGGTGGTACTGAATCTCCCCAGACTCACAGATGCCTTATTTCAACACTGAACTTCTGTCTAAAGAGTTTGGGAGTGACTTTTAGCATATTGACTTGCCCACTTGGCCAGGAGACACTGGATTCCAGGATATTAATACATAGCACACACTGTGTGCACCTTCTTCACCTTTCCCCTCAACTGACAGAATCAATGAGTGAAATGCCTCAAAGAAAATTTGGAAACTACATTTCTGTTCTAGACATCAACTTGTTTTGTCAATTGGCTGTCCCTTGTTTCAGAAGAAAACCACTCCGTTTATTCCAAGGTACCCATATTCCAGAATGACTTCTTATTTTTGCTCTTGCTTTATATCAACAGACTCCTAAAAGGGATCATGGAATGATAAAAGGTCTGTTTCTGCCAACAAGAAACAGCCAAGTCCCACACTATGTGTTACCTTCCAGACTAATTATTTCTACAACTTTCATTTAGGTTTGGTAAGACACCAATTCCCTTCTCATGGGCCTTGCCAAGAAGAAGACACCAAGCTGCTTGTCAGCTGCAGCACATAACCAATTTCAAAGCATTAAGAAGCAACATATGGTCTTCAAACTACTGAGACAGTTTCCCAGTATTAGCCATGGGGCTAATTTCACACATTTCACAGCATTTCACACAGGACCATCATCCTTTTCCCATCCACTCACTACAACATTGCCCCCATCCACCTGCCCCTACACAATGCCAAGCCACCTTCCTGCTCCCAGCTGATTTCACTCCTCCTGCCACCAGAGGAGGTTTGCAATGCTGTGAGGCAGCTTTGGTGAGCAGCAGGAGCTGAGCTCTGAACCCCCCCAGCCCTTCAAACCCCAGGAGTGTCTCCAGGGCAGTGCCTCAGTCACACAGCTCAGCCACAAGGATCAACAGCAGCTTTCTCTGCAATAGAATAGAAACCATCACTAAAACTGCTCGTGGGGCAGGAAGCAAAGCTGATTTAGGACCTGAACTCCCAGCCCAGGGCAGGGGTGAGCAGTGCTGGCACAGACCTGGCACAGCCCCTGGGCACACACACACCTTTCAACCCTCTCCACTCTGATTCTCTTCTGTGTGAACATGACCAGATCATGGAACACACTGAGAAATTCCCTCCCACTGAACAGGCAAATTTTAAATTATTCGAGCCTGGGACAAAACTCTGCTCAGCCTGCCTGATAAATTATCTAGCAGGGACAAAATTTCTCCCAGCTATTCTATTTCTATGCAATTTTTTAATTTATTTGTGTTTTCTTTTACTGATGTTTTCTTTTACTGGTGTTTTCTTTTACTGATAGTTTCTTCTTGATGAAAGATGAGCAGCAAATACATTTTCCCATTTCATTCTATAAATATTTTAGCAATATGGGTGTATATATAAATAACAAAGGTATATAATAGAAACTGTCTTTGGTTTATTTATTAGCAATTACCAATGCTTTAAGAATCCATATTCAGAATATGATTACAGGTTGTTTCCTTTATCATTTGCAATGACATTGGCTCTATATTCAACTTAAATCTTATTCATACTCACATCATAGCCTGATTTATTTATGCTGTATCAATTTACAGGCACAGGAGAGTAGTACAAAGTCAAACAAAAATGTCCAGAAAACCAAAAGTAGTTGTGTTGAAAATGACGAGATAAGTACTGGCCACAAAAACCACAGGAGAGGTACTGTGAATAAAAGAAAGGGGAGAGGAAAATAAAAGGAAACAAGAAAGATCAACTGATCAAAATACTCTGCTGCTAAGTTTGCCCTGGCCACCTGGAAAAGTGTCTTTTAGGGTGAGGTGGCTCCACAGAAAGAGGCCATGAGATGAAAAGTCTCAGAATAAATGATGTTGATAATGAAAATAAATGAAAATAAATTCAGATGTACCCTTGAAATTATTAAGAATTGCCACAACCTCTTTATCGCCAAAGGTCAAAGATTATAGAAGATTATTCAATAACCTTAATTTTACAAGCTATTTCTAAGATCTTGATGAATATGTGTTTTTCTAACCATTCAATTCAAGAATTTCAGATTCTAAACATTGATTCAATTTCATTTCAATTTGCATATGCATTTGAAACAGTATTCAGAAATATCCCATTGACTAGAGGCACATAAATATGGACACTGCAGGAGTTGGAACTGGAATTTATCTACCCCTCTACAGACTCAGGGCATGATCTTGATCAAAAGCCTTTTGAATTCAGTACAAATTAGAGATTTTGGTGTCTCCAAAGAACAATGACCTGTCTGCTCTAATACACAATTTAATTTTAGGATTAAATGAAAAAAAAACTTCCTTAATTAAAGGGCCATTGAACAAACAAATTTCTTAAAGTTGTGATTATTTAAAATGTTGTAATGATAATTACTGCATATAGACAAGTTGTGAATATGCTTCTGAACAGCATCTGCAGTTTCTGACTGGACCCTTGGTCCTTTTTCTTCCTCTAATTTTAAGATTTACAAATCAAATCCCTTCTCAGTTACTCTGAAGTGAATATGAAGTAATTCCTGAAATAATCTTATAGGTACTGAAATCTTGTTTCTATATCAGGTACAGACAACTATATCCAAGATGACAGCAGAGTGCCTGTAATTGCTAAAGCAAAAAAGCCTAAATTTTTAGATATGAAACATCAAATTACATGAAATCTGAAGCCAAGCTTTTCAGAGAATCCTTTCAGAAACTTTTAGCTCTGAAATGACAAATAGAACATTGCATGCTGGAAACTATATAACTACGGGAGGTTTTCTTCTATAGATTTCATAATAAGAAAAACCTCATGAGGATAAGCGAAATGATCCCTATTTAGGATAATTTCTCCAACAAATGTGAGTTTTAAAATTCACCTCTGCAAATTGTGTTATCTGCTTCACACTCAAACTCTTGAGCCAAAACTCCCACCATTGACAAACCCCAGATGAAACCACAGGAATCTGTCAGCAAAGGACAAGTGATAAGTGATGACACTAGAAAGTTTAAATCAAAACTATTCCCATAGATAAACATTTCAGCTCTTGGCTACAGATAAATGATGCCAAGCATTAATCACTATGATACATTAATATTTTACCACCTTCATCAGAGAGATATTAAAATTAAAGCCCATTTTTGGCAATACAGTTGATAATGACTGGCATCAAGTTGCCATGAAAAAGTTGACAACCATTCTAGCAATGCATTTTATCAAAGTTGAGGCAAAGCTTTCCAGTGAGTATCCTGAATACTGAATAGTCAGTCTAGAGCTACATGAACCTGATTTACTCTTGCTCCTTTCAGGCACAAACACATTTTCAATAGGACTTGTCTGCTCCCTTAGTCTTAAAAAAATAATGTAAGAGTCAGAAGAAATCAGAAAATGTTCTCCTAAAAATTACTATTTCCACATGGTGTATCCACATCCAGAACTGGATACACTACAAATATTTGCTTAGTAGAAGCAGGAGAAAAAATGCATTTCAAACTTCAGTATCCAAATAGTATGAGACATCATAGGGGTTTCTTCAGTTACACATTTTCCATACAGTACCAGTTAGAAGTCCAGTCTAAGGTCTTCTTCCATGTCTTTTTTATGCCAAACACATTTGTCTCATACAAACTAATAAATACTCACTAGGCAGAAAGAGTGAAGAAATCATCAACTATTCTCATCATTGTTTTGAGGTTTTGCAGTGACCATTACAAAGAGGACCAAGGAGTTTGCAAATGAAGAAAAAATAAAAATCTGGTAGCATTACCAGGTGTCCCATGCTGACTATAAAAATGCCTTAATTCCCTCTCGCTTGTGAACAGCCTGGCTCCCTGCCAACTTCAGCATTTTTTGCTCCACTTAGTCACCTAAATAATTTGGTCTTGGATGTTTCTGGGCAGCAGCAAAACACAAAAGTATGTTTTGGGAATCCTGAGATGCAATCACTGCTGTGTTTCTGCTGCACTGACCTGTCTCACCAATCCTTTGGCATGCCAATCTTACTGCTGGCCAGGCACCAAGATCCAGGTACCCAACCATGCAGGCTGCTGGTGCAACAGACCTGAGGGTTCCTTTTTCCAGATTCCTCATCAATAGAAATGTCTAATTGCTAATCAATGAGCCAGCTCAGCATAACACAACAGCTCAAGCCCCTCTTGCAGTCACTGTCTCAGCAGTTCCCTTTCTAAGCAGCTCTCACACAGCCACACACAGATTTGCACTGCACCACAGAAAAGGCTTCCACAATTCAGTCATTATTTGTGCTCATTATAGATTTTTTTCCTTTTTTAAAAGCAGAGAATAGTTCTGCCTCATATATGAACTGAGGCTGCTCCTGGCATTGCCAACCCTCTGACCCATGATGCTTCCCCCTGAAGATTTCCATGCCAGTCATGTTCAGATCTGTATCTGTGCATCCATCTTCATGGCACTTGTAACAGCTCAGGGAAAAAGTGATTTTTATTTTTCATTTGATTGATGTTGCAAAGTTCAGGATGAAAACAGATGATAAGAACCAATTGTAGAGTGGACAAAGATTCTCCCTCAGCTATTTGTTTCCTGAATATAAAGAACACCAACATTCATAAACTATAAAAAGGACCTATGTCTGCTGAAATCCACCCTAGGATTATAGAGGATATGCAGCAGCTCAAAAACCATCTACAGTGATATCATCTGCAAAGGAACTCACCCTTTTCAAAATGCTACACATTCCTTGCATTAAGAATCAGCCAGGATCTGAAGACAGCAGTAGCAGTTTTAAATGGGAATAATTTAATTTGAACTGTTTGGTGGAATTTTGTTCGTTTTCTTGTTTCAAAATTTAAAAACCATCCTAATCTGAAAAACACTGATTGCAGTATGGATTGCAATAAGGATTTCCCATTAAGCCTCCATGAATTAATGATCTTTAGCCTAGAAATATCTCCATTATACTATCAATGCTGAGCACCACATATTTCTATAACTTCTCACTGTCATACTCTCTCTTCACAGACTCTGAATGTGCTGCTCCACTCTTGTGGGAGAGAATGGCTTTGCTACCAAACAGTAATTAGTTGATGAGCTCTGAGTGCTTAACTGCAGCCAGCAGACATACCTTTGTGGAGGTGTATATTTAAATAAAATAAATACATCAAACATATTAAATATATATTTTTTTCCACTGGTTTAAAAATATCCACTTAAAGAACCATTTCACAAAGCTGAGACTAGTGTTGAAAAAGTTAATCCTTTCTAATATGACCCAATAATCTACAATCCCAGATATGTCCATCATGAAACAAGCAATACACTCCATCTTACATGAGCTCAAAGTGAGAAGGAAAATTAGAAATAAATATTTAACTTTTCTTTTTTCAGTATGATGGTTTCCTAGAAGTTTGTGCTGGAGAAGGAGCAGCTCTTTGCAGAGGGGTGGGCTGGGATGGGGGATGAGGACACCTCACTGGCCAAGCCCCCAGTGATCCATGACAGAGCTCTGACACTGCAATCCTACTGCTGGCACCTTCCTTTTACATTCTATTACCTCCAGACAGCTCTGGTCAGGAGACCTCAGAGCATTCCTTCAGGGGAGGGTGACTCAAGGAAACAAGCAGACCTTTGTCTTTCTTGGCCTGCACACAGCAGGGTCCTCCAGAGGCTGTGATTGATTCTGTTACTCCAAGCACGTGTCCTTATCCAAGCAGGGTTAGCATGGACCAGTCACTGCTTCTAAAGCAGGATTTTAATTCACTGAAAGACAACTGGTTTGCACATCTGATAAAGCCCTTCAGTCTGTAAGTGGAATAAAAATGTGGATTACTTGAATCCTCTGAGTCATCCCCTGTGAAAAGCTGCTGCAACATCAGAAACATTGGGCCTGGAGGCTACCTTAGCAGGAGTGTGGTTGTTTGGTTTGTGCTTGCAGTGACAGTAACTGCCTCCACATCAGGCACTGCCAGCAGATCAGCAGCCTGCCAGTGTTTTAGACCCCTTAGGGATCTGTCTACCAGCTCAACTTCCCTGGAAAAACTTTCATTTTTATTATATAAACCCAACTAACTTAGTGAAGGGACTATTTCTTCTATTTATCTTTACTCTTTCTATGTCTCTGCTTTTGAAATAAGTCAACAAGCTGAAGAGACTTTATGAAATAGATCTGCCCAAGGGTAATGCCAGAAGGCATACAGATCTTCAATAGCTCTCAACAAGTCTCAACAATCCATCTTTGAAACTAAATTTGCAAAAGTTTACCACTCTGATCCAAACGTCAAATCATTAAAGTCTGGAGTGATTAACATCCAAATTTATTCTGACCACTTACTAGGAACAGACTGTAAAACTTCAACCAGTAATTTCTGCATCAATGCTACAGCTTTTCTTTTTTACTTTAATAGTACTTTACAAGCAACACGGGATAACTCCACCATATCTTTAACTGAGTTGGTTTAACAGTTAATTTCCCTCCCTGATAAAATATTTTCTATAATGTTCAGCCTTTTAAGTCTGTCACTGAACTTTTACCCTGTGTTTTACTACATACAAAACACAACCTTGAGTGGGCAAGCAACATTCAAAATCATGATACTGACCTATAAAATAAAACCTCAGTAATTTCAGTTTGAGTTCCAGAGGCCTTCTCAGAAAAGTTTACTGAGGGAAAAATAAACACTTTTTCTTTTATTCTGTCTGGTTTTTGGTGCCTTAGTCACTAAGAGTTGTTATAAAAACCCTGTGTATTATTTTTGACAGAAATAATAGCTCTATCACTATGTCGTGAAACTCAGAGTGATGCAGAGAACAAGAGAAAAAAGGAAAAAAGGGAACTGAACACTGCCCAGGGCAGATCCCCACTAACAGAGAGAGAGCAAGCAGAGAGCAGAGCAGCTCAGGAGCTCCTCAGCAGCTCTCTGGAAGCAGGGCAGGGACATGGCCTGGCTGCCAGCCCTGCTGGGAGCTGCCTGCAGTGACACTTGCTGGGATGTGCAGGCAGATTGCTCCTGGGGCAGCACCACGCTCTGACCCAGGGCCTGACTCACTGCTAATGTCCCTGCTCCTGTCAGTGCTGGAATGTGCTGCTGCTTCTCCTAGGCGTGGATACAATTCTGAATATTTATACTGATGATAACTTATTAATATCAACATATGTCAATATTATCACACATGGGCTTCCATCTCAAAAGATCAGCTGAATAAAGGGCAACTTAATAGTACTAGTAATCTTCAGACAGATGCAGCTTGTTAAGCAAAACCATCTGCAGCAATCTGCTCCAAAGGGTTTTTCTGTTTACTAAAAATATTTTTTAAAATATTTTCACAGAGATAAAGAAAAACAAAAGCCAGACAGCATTAGTAATCCCTCTTTCTTTTCCAAAAAGTTTTTTTCATTTCAAGCTCAATACACAAATAAAGACAACAACAGTTCAGTCACTGCCAATACCACTCCCTCTCATCTGACCAATGTTAACTCCTTTGCTCCTCTGTGCTTCCTTCCCTACCTATTTTCCCTTGATTTCCACTCAGAATCCAGTCTCCTGGGAGCATAGTCTGTCTCTCTGTTCTGTGTTTGGGACACAGCATGACAGGGTATCTCACCTCTTCTGTGAGGTACAGCACAGGTGTACTAAACTAAGAAACTTTGTGAAGTAAAAACAATGAGAAACTGGCCCACACTGGACCCATTTCCAATTCAGGGACCCAGGTGACTGCCAGGTTTCTCTGATTGAGAAAGTCTGGAATATGCTTACATAGAAGGAGAAATCCTGAAACTGCAGTACCTAAGAATTGCAGGTAGCTCTGCTGAAGCAGCGCTTTCAACAGCTTCAAGAAATGGAGAAACCACATCCTTGCATTGAATTAAGTCATCACAGCCCCCATACTGAATTACAGTCTCTTCATGGTTGGTTTGTTCCTGCTTTGCAGAAGGAATATCTGGATAAGCTTCTGCCTGAAAACTGACACCACCCTGATGGTGGGAACAACCCAAACATGAATCCAAACCCCAGACACTCACATGGAAATCCTTGACTTCCACAGCCCTGCCAAAGTGCTTAAGGCAGAAGGAGAAGGTGGGAATCAAGGCACCAACAGTTAAACACGCTTCAATAATCTCTGTGGAACTTGAAAACATGCACTCTTCCCTAAGAAATGCTGTGTACCTCTTCCAATCCAGCCCTAATTTAACATTGGCAAAGAGGACACAGATCTCTCATAACTCCAGACTCTCTGGAGGGGGAGACCAGGATTATTTTTAAGCAAGTGAAGTAAGAGCAGAGGCTGACACTACTACAGTATTCATTAAAGAATTATTCAATTATATTTCAGGGCATCCAGACCATGTGATCAAAGAACATGCATTGTTCTGGTGAGGGAGCCAAAGATCTTCAATAACCACAGGGGGTTTTCTTTAATTTTTGATATTTAATTTCTGCCCTTGGTTAGATTTTACTGTAACTTTGATTTCTCCATTTCTGAAACAGGGATAATGCTCATTACCAAGAAGAGCTTTCACAGTAATTGCTTTGGAGCATTTGGGGGAAAAAAAAAAGAGAGAGAAGTGCTATTTTTGATAATATTGGCTCAATTTGTCAGTGTTGGCAGATGACTGGAAGTGCACCCACATTAGTGAAGTGGTTTCTTTTTCTTTAATAATGTGTTCATATTTGCCAAATGAAGAGCCTCAGTTTCTTCCAGAGGACAGAAAGTCTTAGCAAAATCAATAAGAAATTTCTAAATAAAAGAATCTTTGCACCTAGTATAATTTTTTTTACATAATTGCTTCATTTCAGAAAGGCACAAGCAGGCTGATAGAAGATCCATAAATCAGAATTTATTCATGGCCAAACACTTGTTGTTTTTCAGACATTATTCCAGTGGAGCATTTGAAAGCAGAGCTGAAGGTGGGTTGAGTTTATACATCTACATTTATACACGAGGCCATTCCTCATTGACAAGTTAATGACTGTCCTTTGCCATAAACTTCAAGCTACTGCATGAGCAGTCAGTATCAGCCAGTGTGATGAAAAAGCCAAATTATTTGGTGCAGTTTTCAGCTAAAATATATAAAGTCATGGTAATTAAAGAAATTATTAAAAAGATGGATAATTCAGAAGCCTATTCTCTTAATACCTCTCTCCTCCTTGGCCTAGATTAGCCCCTGAAAAGGAAGCTCAAGAATAAGGAAATGAGAAGGAAAAACAGTGGGAGGTCTGCATTTATTTAAGAAAAAAAAAAAAAAAAAAGTTGTGAAGTTTTGAGCTTCAACCCCCCTGGAAGTCAGGATTATTCTTCACTTCTTTCACATGAATCTGCTCTTGCAAGTGGTGTTTTTATTTCTCCTTCTTTCAATATGGGCATTTTAACACTGTGCTGAGACTATATTGCTGCCATAAGAATGCCCACAGAAGAAAAATGAGTCATAAATCCATTCAAAATGATTAAGCCATGGTTTCTAGAGGGGAAAAAAATAAAGGAAAAAAACCCAAAACAACCATTTTCTCCAACTATTTGCTGTAACAATGAAATACTGGCAGATATTTGTGTTACCAGAGCTCAGTTTCATGCTGGTGCTCCAGTGAACTACACACAAACAGAAGAATTTAGTTATAGAAACACATTTCTGCCACAGTATCCTTTTAAGAACTTGACAGAATGGCATAACATGACATCTCTGAACAATATCACTTTGCCAGCTAAAAGCTGCAGTGGGTGTGGCTTTATTCAAACCTGTGCTTTATTTAAACAAGAAGATAGTCAAATAAGAATGGCTTGGTGAACAATATCCATACAATCCATAAAGTGAAATTTGTTTGCCATCAAATCACTGTGATTAATTAGTATGCCGAAGTTTATCAACAGACAGTTCAGTTGAAAAATGAGTGTCACAAAAATGCCTGTGGCAAACACTGGATCCCATTCTGCTCCACAGAAATTGTATCTCATCATGGTAATAGCAGAAATTAGGCCACTTTAAGATTTTGTGGCAAGGTTTAGGTGATATAATCATCCCAAGACACAAAGGTCAAATCTCTTTTGGAGCCAAACTTTTAGAAGTTAATTGGAGGATTTTTTTCCAACAAACAATAGCCAATTAACACACATTGCTGCTACTTTTCACTGGTTGTCAGAGAAATAGCTCTTGGATGTTTCCTTCCTGTGAACATTTTGCATTAGAACTTCTTTTGAGGGAGTAGGAAAATAGAAACAGATATCAGCAGGAGGGGAGAGAGGGGCAAAAGAGGAAGAGACTCAAGATTTTCTCAAATTCAACCATGGTGCAGGAATTAAGGTCATGCTGCTGCATCAACATGTAAAGGTCAGGTTCTGGTAGAAGAAAGCCCAGCTGGTTGCTGGCAATGCCAGAGACACCTGAACCCTCTGGGCAGGTGGAGCACAGGGTGTGGGTCACAGCAGGAGCCACCAGCTGCTCCAGCATCCATCCCACCAGGCAGCAGAGAGACACTGGAAACAGCCCCTGCAACACCTGCACACCATGAGCCCACGGGTATTTTTTGAAGGAGTCACTTCAGATTACACACCACTGTGCAAAATAAGCCAGAAATTGCTTGAGTAGAACTGTGCTAAATGGGGACCACAGATCTAGAGCTGGCTGGCAGGAGGTGTCTGGGAAGGGTCTCCAAAAAACAGAGAGCACATTCTCATCCCTTACATGCAAAGCAGCAGAAACACCCTGATGAAATTTCTTCCCTGAACTCTGTACTCAGACACTGAATCTTCTATGACCCTAGAAGAACCTGATCTGAAGTTCTGATATTCCTCACACAGCCTGGTACTTGATGCACTCCAAGTGAGGGTTGCTCACTCTAAGAATCATTTCTGTATGAGGCACCCTGGCACACTACTCCATTACTGAGAATACAATTTCAGTGGCATGGACAAATGACCTACATACAGTCATTGCCTTTTGAAGTGCAGGGAATTCTCAAAAGCTCAGCTGATCAAGGCAGAACCCACAAATGCATGCAGGTGTCATTGGGCATGATGCACACCTCAAGAATGCACTCCCATCACCACCTCATTACCTCTCTTCAGAGAAAGCCTGCTTCTCTTCCCATGGAGAACTTTTTCCTCAGTAAAACAAATAGCTGTAATGACTAACTGAGAAAATCCCATTCTAAATGACCACCCATTACTAATTACATCATACTTGAATATTAAATTCTGGTGATCTTAAAACAGGAGACCAAAACATGACTTATCCCGGTGATCAGGCTTCCTTTCTCTTTAAAACCTTCTTGGCACATACTCACAGAATGGCAGAACAAGCACTATGGCAAAGAACAAAATTGAGATGGATCTCCTGAGGCCCATCAAAATAACCCTTAGAGGTTTGGAACTACATCACACCAACTCCCCTCACCCACTTGTTCTCTGTCACCAACATCCTCTCCTGGAAAAAACCAGAAAGTGCTTAAATTGATAATTCCTAATTCCTTTTACGATATTGATAACTTCACAAGTTTCAGGGTAATGCAGTACTTTATTCAGTCACAAAACAAATTACTTCATTTGTTACCAGTATTTCTTGAAGGGCTCTTACTCTTCTTAGCCCTTATTTGGCCAGAGAAAAAAGAAAAAACAAAAAGCAGAAATAACTCAATAATTGCCCAAGGGAGAATATTAAGAAAATAACTGTTATAGAGATATTTTGTTTCATCAGTTAATAAGCTTTATCTTGGCCATGCCATGCAAGTTCTTCCCTCAGAGTCTCATTAGGAGAAGTTTTGCGTTAACCTTTAGTCATTTCCACATGGTGGGAGCTCTCTTGTGCCTCAAGAAGATGGGAAGGTCTAAGAGGTTCTTCCCCAGAGCTCCCACTTGGGAGAAAGTTCCAGCCAGGGAGTTGGGATAAAGTTCATTGCTATGGTTGAGGAATTGCTGAACTTGGATCATTTTTTAACCCTGGGTTGAATTTCAGGACATGAGATATGTACACAGCTGTGCAGGAAGGGAAATTCTACCCCTGCCATTGGAAGGCAGAGCTATCACAGCCATTCTCCCAGTGTTTCTGTGGGTTGAAGACAAGGAGGTTTCAGCATGAATTCCCTTGAACGTGCAGCCTTTGGTGGCTTTGAGGATGCAATGCAGAAATGCAGAGCTGCTGGTAAGGTGCAGAAACATCTGCAGTTCCACCTTATCTCCCCCAGCAGCACCCAGAGAAGAGCTACACAAGGTGCAGGGGGCAGGAAATACATCCTGGTGCTCCCACTTCAGCTGGAGCTGCTAAACCCACAGATGCTGTGGGTGCTGAGGATGCTGAGGATGCTGAGGATGCTGAGGATGCTGAGGATGCTGAGGATGCTGTGCTGCAGAGCCAGCTCTGGTGTACATCCCAGCCTTGCCCACTCCCCACCACACAGGGTCTCCTACACCAAAAATCCCTGCAGTTCTGCTGCCACTTTTCCTGGTACCAGATCCTCTGGTGTGACAAAAAACACCAATAAAACCAAATAAATTAAATACAGCACTGCCCTAATTAACTAGTTTAGTGGGCATTATCTCTCATCTGAGGTATTCCTTGTTTTATTTCTGGCTTGATTCAGGTGTCTCACCTTTTAGGGTTGGAGGCATAGGCTAGCAAAATCTCATGCAAATGGTTTGGAACTAAAAGATCTGGTGAGAAAAAAAAATTACTAAATCAACAACTCTTCCTTACCAGAGACTAAAATGAATACATCAGAGTTATCATGAAATAATTGAGAATTAAAAAAAAAAAAAAAAAAAACCTTCTGAAGATATAATGGGAAAAATATTTTATCCCAAGCCAAAGTTCTTCAGTTTTCACTTTGATTTATTTATGCAGCAGCACTTTGGGGTATGGTAAAATTACAGAGCAACAGTCTTCTGAAATTTGACAAATTTGTCATGTGAACAGATGGGCTGTAAGAACAGAAGCTCTGAACTGGGATTAAGGATGATTTGGTCTTGAAGGATTCCATTTAACTGCTAGTTACAGCTAAAAGAGCCAGATATAAACTTAGATTGTTATCCCTCTATTATAAATCATTCTGCTCATGATGTTCCTTGTTCAGAAAAACTACATATATCTCTCCTTGTAAACTTTCCCCCACTCTTCTGATTCTTTGAAAAAATTATGCTGGACATCAGGTAGGGGAATTAATACTGGCTGACCAGAAAAATGAATGCCTTCCCCTCTTGGCATTTCAGCCATCACATTGAGTTATGTTGCTTAAATCTAATCATAGCGTGCTACCTTGTACCCTGCTGTTCCACCTGATGCCATAAATCACTAAGTCCTGTTAAAATCAATCCCTGCTCAGCTGCAGCATGGCTATTGTACCCCACTGGTTTGTAGCATGTTTAAGAGATCCAGCACAAAACTCGAGCTGCAGCAGACTGCTCCATTTCATGGCTGTTAGAACAGAATTTAAGGCACAGTAGAAGCCAAAGGATATATTCACATACTTTCATGTATCTAAATACAGCCCCTTGGCTTGGAATATCATGTTCTGCTGCATGAACCAGTTCATGGCTGCAAGCAGACACATGTGAACAAAGCTTCCCAAGCTCTGTGTCATTGATCTGTGTGCCTGATTTCATCCAGATCAATACAAGGTTCCTGTACCCAATGTGAAACATGCTTGTCTTTACGTGTCAGTAGCCATTTCCAAGTTTGGTTTTCCAAGGGGTTTCTGCTAGAAATAAAATATCTGATAGATGTGTGCGTATGTGCAGCTGTTATTTCAAGTCTAGCAATCTCCAAGTACTAGAATGACCTAGAAAAAAAAAAGTTGGCATTTCACAGCAAGTCTAACCAATAACAACTTTGGACTGAATGGTCCAAAAAAAAAAAAAAAAAAAAAAACCCAAACCAAAAAAACCCACTCAAAAAACCTCTATTAGTCTGTGACCACAGTTTCCATAAATAGATCTCCAAACCCAGGCAAGGTAATAAAATTCTCCTAGCTGGCATTAGGGATTACTAACAAGAAAAATTACTCAAATAGTAATCTGTTATAGTACTTCATTAATTACATCTTCAACTTTTAGAGCACAATTCGGAGGAAATACTGTACAGTAATTTACACAAAGACTGCTTATCACAATCCATTTGTTTGGCTCATTTTCTTCTCTGCTCTTCCTTAGTCACTCATTAACTGCTATAACAATTTCCAAGCATGAATCTACTGTAGCTTTCAGAGAATATTGCACACCTTGAGGTACGCAGACACTGCAAACTAAACAATCAACACAAATCAACTTCACTGTGTGTCAGTGAAAGCAAATAAAACATCATCCCAGCTTCCTGGAGCCTGCCATTGAGAGTCTTGCCCTAAAAATTTAAGTAAACAGAAGTTAGCAGGCCAACCATTAGAGTCCTTATTCTTGAGCAGGTGAATGCACTTGCAGCCTTACTACACTCACAGGAATTGTTTGGCCACTGCTAACTGGGTTACCAAGAGAAGCATTAGGAGCAGAAAACCTTTTAAAAGTTATCAATAAGACAAATGAAAAGAAGATCTGCTTCTGCCCTTCACTGATGAAGTTCAACTAACTTTACCAAATCTAAGCAGCAATGATTCAAGTTGCAGAAATTTAGTACACCTTTAGGTAGGTTTCATTCTTCCCTTCCTTGCTTACACTTACACCTGCTCTTTTCCAACTCACAGTGTTAATACTGGTGTAATGTCACTGCCATCTACAATTCCCATTTTAATCACACAGGACCCCAAAACTCTATGACATGTGGCACTAGAGAGAGTTGAGTGTATTTCCAATTAGACCTGAAGATGGACAAAGATGTATGTACTGCTCATTACAAAATTACATTACTCATCCAAATGTGTTGTGGGATGATGCATGAGCAATTCTTTGGTAGGCTATGCCAAACTGTCCCTGTTCAGAGCTCCTCTCTAAATTTAGATTCCACAGCAGTTCTGTTTAAAAGAAATACTAAATCAGTGATGAGATGTGGAACTTTATTCTTTTAGATAAAAATAAGAGGTTGTCTGGGGATTCTAATAAGTTCAATAAGCTATGAATGAGTATAACCAACTTTAAATACAAAGAATAATCTTGCATTCCTGCTCCACTAATTAAGAAATACCTTCAGTAGTTGCTGAACTGAAGAGTCCTCTTAACTGTGGCTAATAAGCCTAGGTTAGTTTTGATGACAATTGAGACCAGATAAACACATTAGAACTTTTTTCTGCATTGGAAACAGTAAAGCTTTAACTTCAGTGTCTTGCCTCCAGCAATGCTTTACATAACTGCATTTTATGCATTTTATAAAATGGCATCAGGTCTTTAAGTGCCTGAGGAGCTACCATGAGGGAATGCCACAGTTCTATGTCACACATATTCTGAATGCTTGCCAAAATAATATTAACATCATTAGCATGACTGACTACACATAGACCAAGAAGGGTTAAATTGCTCTTTCTACACCTTGACCCCAACAAAAGAGTTGACAGAAAAAATTTAACAAGACTGAAATTTTCAAATGGACCTCAGTTTTTGTGTTCTACAGATCTTGTATAAACTTGCATTTACAGTTGAATGCCAAGGAATTGTATTGTTCCTTAAAATTAATGTATGAACACGAATCCTCTTCCCTCTGCCTACATGCCCTACATGCCTAATTAAATATTCCTATTCAACAAGGAAATTGTTTAAATTCAAGACTTCTATTGCCATCAAAGTGGGCTGAGGTGTATTTTACTTGCTAGGTACTTGTGTTCTGTAGGGTGCTGAGATTCCTGACACATCTGGGCTTGATGGGAAAGATGAGCAGAAATTTCCTAATGGCACCAGATCCCCCAGAGCAGCTCTAGCATGGGACTGCAGACATTCAGCATCAAGTTGTTTCTGTCCTAAGCTTCTAGGTTTCCAGCTGTAGAGCAGGAGCCTTGGCAGTCTTGGAATCCCCAGCTTAAAATAGAGCTCTCAGTACTTTTCCCTATTTGTAAGGTTAGTTTGGCTGCCCTTGCTGGGTTGAGGATATAGCAAATTCTAAAATATCTGACTAAGTCCCTTCAAAACAGATATTTTTCTTCTGCAAGAGGTATTATCTAACACTTTTGGAAGCTAATTTTATGATAGCATTTTGAAGTATTTCTCACAAATTGAAATACAAATACAAATCGGAGCTAAGTTTTAACTATAAATTGGAATTTTGGTGAAAATGTATAATGCTTAATTAATAATTGCACCCTGATAACACCGCACAGGAGGTCATGCAGGCAAACAGTGTTATTACAATTCCATATTGCCAGTAAAGTGCAGAGAAAAAAAGAGAGAACAGGGAAATTATATCTGAGAAAGGAGCCAGAAAAGCATATTTACCTGGCCTTTCATCTCTGCAGAAAACATGGTGATCTGGGAATTCACCTTAGCAATCTTATCATTAGCTCACAGGCTGTCTAAGACACACAGCAGACTGCAGGAAAAACATGCAAACAGCTTGGAGAGAAGAAACAACATCTTGTTTCCCTAAGATTTACATACTGCCAAAGGACAGGGACATTTAAAAAACAGGAGGATGGCCAAGAGCAGCCCCTATAGCAAGTTTATGGCAAGCACTTGCAGGTGTGTGAGCTCCAGAGAAAGCCAGCAAGGAGCATCTGTTGCTTTGATTTTCTATTAGGCACTTTCTACCAAGCCAAATGGATCTGAAAGCCAATGCAAATCATAGCAACTCTGTGGTTTTTCTCTTGGGGAAAAAAAAAATTGTACTAGGTCAGATAACTCAACCAATTGAGAATAAAACTGAGAACTGTGTCAGAGAATAAAATAAAAAGAACTTCTCTGGTCCTAAATAATACTCTCCAAATGCAGTTCATAAAACACAATGAGTAAAGCACATTTACAGTGTTCTATCCAAAGTGCTTCCAAGGCTAGCTGCCTCATGAATCCAGCACACAAATGCATGCAGGGAGATATTTATTCTCATCCTATTTTTTTTCTTTCTTTCTTTGTATAACAGAACTGAGGACTCAGTGTTGAGGCCCAGAATCTTGCTTTCTTTAAGCATTTTATTTACAAAGCTGCACATCCACACAGGAGTCAATAGCAGTCATTGCCTTTCACCTCACAGGGTACAGGTCAAATCATGTCCTATTTCATGTCTCAAACTCATTCAAAAATTGCCCAAAACCCCTCTCATTTCTTTCATGCTCCAGATTACTCCCAGCAGTACAAAGAGCACTCAAGACCCAAGGTGGTGGGAAATGAGAAATTATTGGTGGTATAGGAGTGAAATATTATAACCTATTCCTGAGACCAGATCGGAGAACATCTGGTGAGCAAATGTGCTGCTATTGTGCATTTATATCCCAGGGCTGGGAGGCAGACCAGGGAGGACATTTTGTGAGAAGAATGAATGAGTGGTGAAAATTGCACAGCATCACAGGGCAGAGAGATCTGCACAAAGGCCAAAAGGCCCTCGGCTACTCAGCTCTGCCAGCCACTCCTGCCAATACTGCTGGGTTTTATAACTCCATCAGAAAACATCATAAAGAAGATTTTTTAAAAGGGAGCAGGGAGGGAGGGGATAAACAGCCCAAGCCTATGGCATGCATAAATTGCCTGAGTCCCACATCTTTAAGTTGTAAAAAATATGAAAAAAATCTCCATTAAACTAAGAGAGTCCAAATGAACTAAAATTATTACTGTGCCAGAGGACACGTCCATTGCCAAAAACAAAAAAGCAGTTGATGAATGACACAACTACAGCAGACAAAATACAAATCCCTATTTCCCATTCCAAATATTTTGTAACAAAATAATCATGTGATCAGAAGCAGAGATACCTGTGCTTCCATTCTGGCTGATCTATGTCAAGAGCAGATGATGTTAGACACAGCTGAGCAGGATTCAAACTTCACATTCTGTACAGTCAGGAAATGGAAATGTTACTGCTTTTAGGTGCCATGTCCTCCCCAGCATTCTCTCATGCCTACTGATGCCCTTTGCAAAGGACCCTGGCAATTTTTACCCCTAATGTATGTTTCCATGGCTTTATTATTCTTTTAATTCTTTCTTTTACCATCACAAGATAGGAACAAAACTTTTTCACATTGATCATGTTTCTAGACCCTATGAACCAAACACAAGCATGAAACTGCCAGGTGAAACAATAGGCTGCTCCTTCAGTTCCAGCCTCTCAGCAAACCACACACTCCTCCAAAGAAGTTAATCTCCTTTCAGGAGCAGCCTTTTCCTTGTAAAGGAATCCAGTGTGAGTTTATAGCACTGGCTTTCTGTGCTGGATGCCAGTGGTTCTGCTTGGTAGAAATGAAAGCCTGAAGCCTTGATCTTGAAATAAATGCAAGTTGGTAGGAAAGCTTCCCTCAGTTTATGGAATACAGTCCTCCTCCAGCTGACTTGCTCAAACCATCAATCAAAACCCACCCCACTCCCTGGTTTCCACATCTGTGGGAGGAAATTTGCACATTGGCCTCTTTGACCCTTTCCATATCACATGTAAATGTGTAGTATAGCCTGTCTTATCCAATAGGAAGATTTGCTTAACTTGAAATATATTCCCCAAGATAACATTATCCAAAGGAAATTTTATTTTCTTAATTGAAAAAGATAAAAGAGAGCATAGGTGTGTGTCTCTAACATACCCTATGTCCCCCAAAAGACAAAATGTTGCATCCAGATTAAATGGGTTATAACTTCCAAGCTCAATTTATCTAATGTGCTGTGGGAGATAACTCCCTATTCTCTGAATTGTTGTGCAGTAATATTAACTTGGTTTTCAGAAAAAATTCCCCCTGATTGCTAAAGCCATTCAAGCTGTCTCTGATATCAATGGTACTAATCACATTTCCCCTCCATGGCCCTTCCTCTCATTTCCCTCTAAAATCCAGAGATGCTTCTATATCAACATTAAATGAACTTGTTTGCTGCCTAGAAGCCAAATTAAATGTGCTCTTTTATACTCAACACTTACAGAATAGGGAGAAATAAGAATAAATGAGAGCCATTAATTAAATCTCACAGGGAACCACATTGCTGCAAATGGAAAACAAAACCTATTTTCCCCATAACTATTATTTTATGCTAAATGCATCATAATTGCTATTCAAGACCAGATTAAGAGTTTGTTTTTCCAACATGTTTTTGTTTGTGACCAGACTACAGATTGAGTCTGACACTATTCAAGCCCATGTATGAGTTTGCAGAGCCCTGGCTGTGCCTGTGGTGCTGCTGTGACTGCAGAGACCCCACAGTGAGGATGAGCAGTGTGTGCTGGGACTTGGGCTCACTCTGGGCTCCCTTCCAAACTCTTCACCCCATGTCCACCTTCTCAGGATGAGGAGGGCAGAGCCTCTGTGGCCAATACCCTGCAGCTGTGGTACAGGAGCCCATGCCTTGCATGTCTTAGGGCACAGGGCTCACAGACACAGCCTGGCCCAATGAGTCTTCAAGCCTTAAAGACTTTTTAGGCCTGGCCATAGAAAGATCCTTTCTTGCTGAAAGCCCTTCAAGTGGTTTTAATTTATCTAATTTCAAGGCTCCCCACCTCTAATTTACAATTTTGTTCCCATCTCTAATTTACAAAGGTTGAATTTTGTTTTAAAAAAAATCCAGTTTTTTGTTTTCATTTAGCATATTTTCCCTCCCCATAAACTGGTCAGAGAGAACAACCTAAACATCTTTAAAAACCATCCCTTGTCTGAAACAGCTTTTTTTCTTTTTCCAGTCAAATCTATAAAGCTTCAAGTGCATCTTCCTGCATTTTGTTATATTACACATATATGAAAGCCTTTCTAAGCGTGCAAGTCTTTTATGACATTAATTTCAGTTGGCCACATAAAACCAAGCATATGACACCCTGGAAAGCACCAGGAACCACAAATTCTGAAACCACAGCCTGTATTTAGAGCTAAATGTTTTTCAGCTTGCTCTGGGGCAGTGTAACCACTCTTGCTCCCTGTGCTGGTTAACATTTTGTAATCCCCATCCAAAACCTGGCATCTCTGTGACCCCACCACTCTCCAGAGACAAAGTGAAGCTCTCTGCATCACACAGAGATTACCAACACACAGCACTCCTTCCCCTTGGGCATGTTCAACCCTTGTAGCACACCTGAAAGGCTCAGGTCACACTCAAATCAAATCAGAAAGGATCTTCATTACAGGGAGGATGTAGGATCTCCACTCTCCAATTTGAGAGCAGGAAGCCAGCAGAGGACATGCAATCCTCACACAGCTGCAATCCCAGGGAATGCCTGGCAGTGCTGACAATGCCCCAGCAGCTGCCCAGATGTTATTTCTAAACTGCACTTCCCATCCAATGAATAGTTAATCTGTATGATCCTGTCCTCCACAGCAAATTGGCTTCAAAGCCAAGTTCTAACAGATGACAGCACAAATGAGAGGAAAGAAAATCTTCCACTTAATACAGAGCAGAAAGAGACCTCACAGTTTTACAGTGACAGCAGCCAACAAGTGCAGCACAACCTGTAACACCTGGAAAATAACACCCAGAAACATGCAAATATGAGCACAGAAGCCCAATGTGTGTGCATGGCCCAGCCATGCCCAGCTAAAGGCAGAGCTCTCTCTGCACACACTCACAAATACCAGCAGCTGCCAACACCATGTATTCACACAGAGATATGAATGCTACACCTAATATGACACTAAGAGCTTTCTCCATAATTCAGGGGTTCTGTCCTCTCACAAGCCCAGAGGTTTTCTGGGTTTGGATTGACTTAGGTATTGCAACCCAGAAGTTTCTTCCAGATCTCTTATTCAACAGCCCCTGATCCACTTAAATATGGATTTCTCTGATCCACTGTGAATCCATGTGTATTTGTCTTCACAGCTCTTTATAATGAGTGGTTCCATGATTTTTATTTTGCATTTAATGGAGAAATACCTTTTTTGCTTTAAACCTTGTACTGTTGCTCTCAGTTCAATTCACCATTCCTGGTTTTAGAGGCAAATATAATTTACACTGATACACAATGCTTTCAAAGACCTCTTCAGAATCCCTTTATTTTAGCCACACACAAAGGCCACTCCATCTCTTTCATTCCAGATACACCACCCTTCTTTTCTACTTCTGTTTTGTGAGGCAATGAGAATCAGAAAAATGCATTACATTCAACACGTGAATCTACATCTGTATGAATGATTCAAAAAGAAACAGAATGAAACTTGTGTTCAAGTTCACATAATAATTTCTAAGACTGTATTTGCATTTTGACTACCAAGCAGCTCAGGATTGATCTATTCACAGAATTACCAACATGTCAAAATCTCTCTGTGTGCTCAGCTCATCATTACGCAGGCACTGATGCATTATGATTATTTTTCTACCATGCATTACATCTACATTTAACCCAAGGTGCTAAAACCAGTGACTCAGTATGGTGAGGGTTACATTATAATAACTCTTGGAATTCAGTTAATGACAGTGAGGCCACTGGTTTTCCTAAAGAACTCCTTCCTTCTCACAATTTCTCTGGAATAAGGAAAGGGTTGATCATTACATACAAGAACAAATAACCTTCCACAGCTATTTTCTCTGCAAGTCCACAGAGGAACCTTTAAAGTCTAGCAAAGTAGTGTTTTACATGACAGCATCATTCTAACAATATTTACTTGGCCAAAAAGAAAATCATTCCAGTCAATCATGGCATGAAAAAGAAAAATCTATATTCCCTGAGCTCTCTTTTAACCAAATTATACCAATAATGTTTAATTAATATTCTCAAGCCTTTAAACACTGCATAATTTAATGAAAGTGATGACTTTTCAATAGTTTGATCTAATTATTTTTTTATAAAACACCAAAAAGAAGAGGATGTGTAATAATATAAAAGCACCAAATACACAGGCTAAGTTGTTTTTCGGGGAATTTTTTAACGTGCACAATTTTCTTTCTGCCAATTGAAAATCAAAGTAATTCTAATAACTTATTGATTTCAGGGTTATTTCTACTGAAACCTGTTGAGTTTAACCCCTGTGATGTGATTCCAAGGGATGGTAAGTGGGGTTTCTTAACACCAACTCTTCCCATAACTAATGGTGCACAAAATTTTGCATTTTCATACGGTAACTCAAGCATTCTCAAACATCACCAAAAGGTCACACCAAATTATATTACAATGCATTCCAATCTTCCCAGTGAGATTGCCATGTGAGCAGTACTTTTATTTTTGGGGTTGTTATAGGACTGGCAACTTTGGAGTCAGTACCAAACTTCTGGATGGGGCAAATTGCCAGAGGATCCCAGATTGGCTTCTCAAGTGTCCAACCCACCTCATCCCAGAGCAGTTCTCCTTTCACTGAATGAAAGCAGCATCAGGCCAAAATTAATTTTACATCATGCAAAATTAAGAAATATGAGCTGGCTGCATCATAGGGGTACTGAACACAATGTGGAGGCAGAGCCATAAAGTCTAATTAAATTCTTAAGTACTTAAAGTCTGATTTACTTTACTATAATTATTTCATTCTCTTAAAATTCTCTGCATTTTTTATTCTTATAGCATTTAATTATAGTTTAAATATTTCTCCAAGCCAAGAAAACTGCCACTTGCATGTTGAAAATGTTGAAACGAGATGCTCTCAGCAGTTGAAATCTGTTTCTTTAAGCTTTTTCTACATTAAAAAAAAAAAAAAAAAAAAAAAAAAAAAGAAAGAAAGAAAAAAAAGGATCGAATCAGCCCTTTCCCACACAATTCCGGTTTTGACAAATTGGCATTTCTAGATGAAGCATGTTCTTCTAAAACATCCTGTTCAGTTCTATTTAAATACATAAAAAATGTGAGCAGTGAAATTATGGGATGAAGTACATCTTAGCTGTGTCTCAAATCATGAAATATTGAACATGGCTACAGGAGCCTTATTCACTCCCTCCAAGGAAACAATTCTGAGCCAACTGCTTTGTGGATTTGTGAGGAGATATCAGTCAGAAAAGGTAACTGCGTGGCAAACAAAATAATTTTAATGCCATTGCTTCTCTCACAGAGCTGTTCAGAATATCCAACAGCTATTCCAAGTAAAACAGGGGTAAAACAGTGTTTTAAACTTGATACCATGATACTTGGTGCTGCCCAAATAGAGCCATTTTAGCATGGTATATTCATTCTGTACAGATAACTTAGATTTAAAATAGCACAATTGGCATCACACTGCTTATTGCACCTTAATTTTTTGGATAGGAATTCTTTCCCCAACATCCAATACTGGAAACTGCCATAAGCTAATCATACCCATGAGGCTTCCCTAGAGTAGTAAACACTGAATAGGTTGAAATTTTAAGTCACAATCATCCCTATTTTTTTTTTTTTAATGCTTAATAGAAAACATAATTCAGTTTTGTAAATATTCATAATTTTTACACTTAATTTAGTTCAATAATCATGGTATGAATTCAATTTTTTTACAAATTCCCTTAATTTGTAAATTATATTATTTTTAATTATATTATGTGACAGTGAGCATAAGAAACTGTATCAGGCCCCTGTACATTGATGAAAAGATCCAAAAATGAGTAAAATAAGGAGATGAGAAGTGCAGAGTTTAAAATGTACAATTAAAGCATTAATTTAGTCATTAATATATGACTAAAACAATGGGAGATGGATAAAAATATTCACAAAAAAAAAAGGAAAAACAATTAATATTCTCAACCATGTCTCAGATAATGGACAGTAAATAGACTTCAACAGACTTGTTACAGCAATCGATTATTATTATTTTCTTTTTTAAGTCGTGGTAAAATCTAAACTGTAGCTGCAGCTGAGTAGATACAAGTCAGTGGTTTGAAAACTGGAAGTAAAAATTTTCTTAAGATTTTTTTAAGACTTGAAGAAAATCAAACAACAGGAAGAATTCAAGCCCCAGGCAATTTAACAGGCTATAATCAAGGAATAAAAATCTAAATAGAGAAGACACAAGCCCCTCAGTTTAATATGAGAAGCATGGAAAATTCATAGAACTTCACTGCAAGGAAATGAAATAAATCACTTCTTGATTGCTTCTAGACAGCTTCTGAACAGAGCCCACAGCTGATCTGACCTGTTCTCTCAAAACAATCTTCAACTATTTTTCTGAGTTCAGACAATTGGAAGAAACCCCAGAACTCCTACACTCCTGAAAAATGTTATTGATTTGCAGTTGCAAGCAATTGATAAACCATGTGTTGCAGAGGTCACAACAAGAAGCAGAAATAAGGAGTAAATGATAACCAGGACTGGACCCTGGTTTCAAGGATGAACTCACAGGAGGAGTCAGACAGAAACATATTTCTCATATTTACTCTTCTTTGCTGTGGATTTTGGTGTAGATAATTAAAATTATTAACCAAGCAGTGCTGCCTGTGTGAGTGGTCAGGGAGGCTGCACGATATCGTTCCAATCCACTTTTTACAGCACTTAATGGTTTTGTTGGGTTTTTTCCCTGCTGTATGTGTGCTTGAGATTCAGACTGGTGGTAAAACTACCAATATTGATGACTGAGGTCAGGCTAAGAAGACATCTTTACTAAAAGAAGATTCCCTTCACGTAAAAGTTAATGGTCTGTGATTGTTTCAGCTTCTTCCTAAGCTAATACCAGTCTAGGCACCACCAAGAGCCACCCCTCTATATTGCCCATATTATTTACTGTCCATAATATTTACTGTAAAATTTAATGGGTTTATTGTCCACATTTTTACTGTATTAGCTTGATTCCCAAAACAGTGGTAGTTAAGGAGATACTTCAGCATTCTACACTCCCCAGGGATGGACACCTGGCTTTGCTGACTTTGAGCTTAGTGGTTTTCCTGCCTCTTTCTCCATCACAGTTTATAGGCTGGTTCTGCAATGTCTGGGCAGAGAACAGGGCACCAGGAGGGAGATGCTGTCCCCTGCTCTCTCATGGGGATATATATATACGTATAAAAATATATATTATTGGGAAATTTACTAGATAAACTACTTATGATTATTATTCTGTTGGCTCTAAATTTTTTTGTGAACTACCCACCTCTGAGGACAGAGTGCTTGTACTTGGGAGAGAGACCACTGAACCAGTGTAATCTTTACTTGACATGTCAAGAGACTGCAAGGAGTTCACATCAATTCTTCTGTGATACAGGAGTGTGTATCTAATTGAGGACAGAGGTTTAAAATTGCCATTAAAAAAAGATTTTGTAAAGTTGTTATAGACCAGGATGAATAAATGTACATTGCAGTCTATGAGAAGGAAGAGAAAAACAGGCTACAAAATATAACAATGAAAACAATTATATTCATGGATTCAAATATTTGCCTGCATGTCCAATTTACTGATTTTATGAGTTTCTGTACACCTGTAAAATAAGTTTGACCTTGTTCTTGCCCTCACATTATAGTAGCTTGTGTTTGATCAATCATCCTTTTCATATGAATAATTTAGTAACAGTAATGGCACATTACTCTGAAAAATATAACCACAGAGATCTCTTCTGTACTGAAATATCACAATAACTCATGTTTAAAAAGCAAGCTTATTTTTTACCTGTTATTATTTTCAGAATTAGTGAAAGATAACAATAGATCTAAATTCAGAGGGTTTTTTCCTCAAAACCATTTTCATAGTAAGTGCAAAAATATCTAATGTTTAAGGATTTTTTTTTTTAAGTACTTACATGTATAAATATTCCCAGCACCGAGTTGTAAAGAAAAGCTGGGTAAATCAGCAACATTCTAGTTTGCTGGACAGCTAGAAAACAATAAAGCACAAAGCCAATTTATTTTAGATCACCCTGATTCAAACAGCACTTGACACACAATAAAGCAGTAAGTTACTTCCCATTAAGTTCTTTCACCATTTAATTAAGGATGGAGACCAAAATACATAAAAACTAAGAATCAAAATACTTAGGAGACTTCTATCATTAAAAGCAAAAATCAATATAATAATCTTTTAAGATTCTTTAAAGCATAAACACTGGAGCTTTCTTATTCCCCCACCCTTTCTTAAATACTGATAAAGACCAGCAAACCAGCACATTATTTCAGTGGGCATTGCCTGAATTTCTTCACTCACCCACGTGTCTGCCTTTCAAAGGAACCACCTCATTGATTGCTTCAGAACCATTGTGCTGTCATTCAGCAAACTACCCAGGCCTTCCTTCAGCCATTCTCTACTAAAATGTTCAAACTTGCCCAAAAATACATTTCTGCCTCAAAACACATCAAACATCCTGCCCTTTACAGCTGTGCTCTGAAGGCATCCAGGACCATTTAGCAGCATGCTGAACAGGAGCAGAGACATCTCTGTATCCCATATCCATTATTCTGCAGCCCCAGAGCAGCAGTGGGGTTTAAAGCTGCCTCAGGACTCCTCAAGGAGTGGTCAGAGCCATCTGCTGAGCTCCACAAGAGCAGGCAGCAAGGTGGAGAATGAATGTGAATAAATGCCTCAAGATAACAATGGGAATTAAATAAGCAGTATCACAGTAAATACACAAAACCCCTGCAGTGCTTCATCCAGCCTCTGCAAAGGACAACAGACTTTAAATGAGTTGTTGTATCTAATTGGCACAGCCTGCAGACAGTGCAGGGATTGTGAATCAATCCTGGGGAAAACACTTCTAAATATATTCATCATTGATTGAATCGGGGAGAAAATAAGAGATCCAGTAAATTATGACTTTTACACTTGGGTTTATTTTTCCATAACTAATGTCCAGCATTCTTAATGTGTTTCTAACTTCATTATTAATGTATTCCAAATCACCTCACACACAAAATCACCAAATTATTCCTTTAACCTACGAGTCTGGAAACACCAGGACTGAACTGTTTGGGGACCAGAGGAACAAACTCCAACCCCAAAGGCCCCTTCCCCAGCCCTGCCCCACAGTCTCTCCATGACAGCTCCTCAGCTCCAGGTACATTCAGCCTGCTCTTCCACAGCTCCTGCTCCTCCCTGCTGCCTTTCCTCAGCAGTGCTGCACCTGGGCTGGCCAGCCTGCTCTCTGTGACTCCAGGATGCTTCTCATGTCTGTGCAGGCACACACAGCAGGCATCTCTCTGTTTTGTGATTCCTGAGGTTTCCCCTGTCCCTGTCACCACATCCTTTCTGTCCTGTCCACCACTGTCCCACTTTGGGGCTCAGCCTCTTCTCCCAGGCACCCAGGGACAGGACAAGAGACCACAGTCATGGGCTGTGCCAGGTGAGGTTTAGGCTGGATTAGGAACTTCTTGGCAGAGAGGGTGATCAGACATTGCAATGGTCTGCCCAAGGAGGGGATGGAGTCCCCATCCCTGGAGGTGTTTAGGGAAGGACTGGATGTGGCACTGTCAGTGCCATGATCGGGTTCACAAGGTGATGTTTGCTCACAGGTGGGACTTGATCTCAGAGGTCTTTTCCAACCAAATTGATTCTGTGATTCCCTGTGGCCCCCATCATAGCACTCACAAGTTCCAATCTCTCCTCAGCAGCTGGCACCCAGCTGGAAAAGGGGGCCTTGCCCCCATTTTTCCAGGTGGATCCCATCAGGAGACCCCTCCAGGGCTCCTGCCCAGGCACCTCCACTGCCATTGACGCTCATGGGGAGCCATGCAGCCTGTCCCCAGCTCCCCAGGCCCCAAGAAGCCCCTCCTCACCCCCTGGAGCAGTGGGGGCCCTGCTGGGGAAGGATCTGCCTTCCCCAAGAGCCTGGCACTGCCTCCCTGAGCTGCCCAAATAAATATCCTGTCAGCCCCTGTTCCCCTCTGGCAGCTCCTGCCAAGCACAGCCCCAGCCCTGCCTGGGCTCCCCATCCTCATCCTCAGCACCCACGGGCACATCTCTGAAACATCCAGGTGCCTGTTCTCGACAATTCCCAGGAAAATGCAGGGAAAGTCCCTTCTCCTTCCCATTATCCCAGCAGTGCCATGCTAGGCTCAGAGGAGCCTTGACTGAGGCAGGAGGGGGGTATTGAAAGCCCTGCAAGATCAGCCTCTTCTCACTTCAGAATGTTTCTGAAGAGCCTGGGACGTCTCCAAGCTCTCATTTGCAGAGGTGTTTTCAGCACATCAGCATCACTGCCTGGCTGCAGCCAGGAGCCCTCCCTGGCCCAGGACAGATCTTTGTCACCAGCTGGAAAAGCCAACAATATATCAGTCCAGAGATTTTTATTGGTTCAAATCCTCCTGCAACCTAATCTGTCTGGATCAAAGTTTGCCATGTCAATTTGTAAACTTAATTAACTGTGGTCTCAATAAAAGCCAAGATTACTAACATAATGATTAATTAGATCCTTTTAAGTAATGCAATGGTTGAATTAGCTAAATAAAAATAGTGGAGAAACTGGCAAGATAACACACCACTGATGGAGGTTTGTCTCACAAAAGCAAATGCAAGAAGCATTATGAATTAGCACAATAGAAATAACTACCACATTAATCATTGGAAGCACATAAGTTATACACAGCTCCTTTGCATATAAAGGCCTGG
Organism: Muscicapa striata striata; assembly: GCA_030060385.1. Taxonomy (NCBI): domain Eukaryota; kingdom Metazoa; phylum Chordata; class Aves; order Passeriformes; family Muscicapidae; genus Muscicapa; species Muscicapa striata. The sequence goes on from JAREIS010000047.1 coordinate 2,894,479, forward strand.
TGATTGCAATGTCTTACCCCAGAGTAAAGGGAAGCTTTAACATCTCCATATGATATCAAAATGTAAGAAATTAAATTTGTAATCCCAGAAAAAGAATCAGGTCCTACTAGCCTATATTTGTGAGATGAGCTGTTATGTAGATGAAGATAATTAACTTCCCCCATATCTATGTGAGAGTAGCAGACTTTTAATTAACCAGCATTGCACATCAATATCAATTTACAGTGTAATTTTTTTAAGCTGTTCTGGTATTGAGTTATTTTTATCTGAATCCTGAATTATTATTTATTTATGCATTTTTATAGTATGTTAATATATGAACACACACATGAAACAGCAATTCCAAACACTCTGTTTGCCATCAGAAGCTCTGGGATTCAATCTCTGACCATTGCAGCAGAGGCTGTAACAGGCCCTTCCTTTCAAGAGTTTAGCACATCAATGCAGATTTCTGTGAACTTATATCTGACACCAATTTCTCCCCCATTCCTTTTTGAAATTAAAAAAAAAAAAAAATGTTCTACCCTCTTTTTGGAAAGCATTTTAAAAGCATTGCATATTATTATGCAGTTATCAGAAAAGTTTCTACTCCTTGGTCAGAATTTCACAGGTTCATTAGGACTCCAGTTTAGGAAGAATCTTCTAAATGTTAAATACTTTGGAGTATTTAACCAGGCCATTGTATAGCTTAGCATTTATAAACCACACTACAGTGGCAAATTGGTGTGAGGGAGAACAGTTCTTTAAGTCTGCAAGTAATTGGTAGTAACCAAATGGATTTAGCACTATTCTATCTCTGCAAAGACCTTGCAGGCATCATTATTCATTTGTCCCTCTTTTCCCTTCCACCCTTCTCTTTTCTCAGCTTGGTTAACTTGGACTAAAAGCCTTTTTGATACAATTAAACAAAGTGTTGACTCTTAACAAAATAAGACTTCAGGCTAGTTTAAGTTTTTTTAACAGCCAGAATAATACCAATCAGAAGAAAAAAACAAGCAATTACTTTCTACAGGCAGGTAAGCCAAGTTATGTCCTTCATTATTTCCTTATTTTTCTACCACCTTTCCTTGGATTAAAAAGGTTTAGAGGGTGGATTTTCTCATGAGGCTGATCTACAGTGGTGTCTTTGTTGAAGGAAGTTGTAGCACTTGTTTTTGTTCTAACCCAACCACAGCCACCTGTGAGCCACAGTGGGGTGAATCTGATTCCAGATGTTGGGGCTACTCCTTGTCAAAAGCATTGTTCTTTTTACTAACCAGCACTGAAATTTACTGGCATTATTGTGGTAGCATAACTGTGTCAAATAAGTTTAGTTCTGTTTAATTGCTTCCCACGTACCTTTAAATCTGGAATGGTTGTGATAACAGGTAATAAATTGTGAGATGGAATTTCACAGGTAGAGCCTAAAATTATAATGGTCAAAAATGTGTGAAATAGACTGACAAAAAAAAATAAAAGAAAAAAATAAAAGCAAAAAACCCCACAAAAACTCACAAGCCTTTAAATATTTAAAATTGCAGAGCTTTTTAGGAACAAAAAAGAAAGTAAAACTATGCATGCTACCTATTTTCTTTTATTCTCATGACAAAACCAGAGCTGCAACTGAGGAGCTGACTAACTCGATCATTTGCAGTGAGTCACAATTAAATGGAGGCTGCCAGACTCAATTAACGTATCAGTTTAGTACAGATATCATCCTGTCAAACTGAAGGAAGAACTGGTTCTTTCAGGTCCCCAGAGTTTATTGCTTCTTGCTTGTGAAAAAAGCAGAGTGAGTGCCAGCCTCTCCAACTCCTTTTGCCACTGTCTAGTAAACCAAAAGCCTAAAAACTGCAGTTTATCAGACCTACACACATTAAAAAATACGTTGGCCAAAAATTGGCATAAAATATTGGCACATCTGTCCAAAGTTATCTCAATGTATTTTAAGGTCTAATTAGCAGGAGTTGTGTCTGCTCTCATGTGCTGGGGTATTTGTTTGTTTTTAAAGCAGCTGTGGGAAACAAATTAAGATTTATGTAAAGTATCAGACTGGCTCTTGAAGACGAGCATCTAAGTGGATTTTATTAAAGTTAATAGGTATTGAACTAGTATCTGAATGCCTTTAGAGGTAATCAGAGAGTTTTTTCCCTCCTCCTCCCTAGGTTTGAGCTTGCAGTGAGAGAAGAGCCCTGGAAGCTCATTCCCTGGAGGGCTGAGCTCCAGCACAGCTCTGGGAAGGGGCACAGGCAGGGCTGTGCCAGACCAGGCACTGGGGGCTGGAAGAGGCCACAGCAGCAGCTATTACAGAGCTCACCTCCACTCAAAGGCACAGCACAGACTTCAAAAAGCAATTCCAGACCACTCATCCTGGCAGGAGCCCTGCTCTTTACCAAACAAAGGAAAGCTCCTCCAAAACACTGAAATCACCTGTTATTTCCAGCTACAAAATACCCTGCTCCATTTTCATACATCACTTTAAAATCTACAGCAGCCTGAGCACACTTATTCTCCTGAAATGCAGAGGTGGAAGTCCCTCCCTTTCCTAAATTCTTTTTTTTTATCACAACAAGCATTTTACAGAATCTCAAGAATAGCCCATCTAAAGAAAGGAGGAACTGCCAAACAATCAAGTCCTAGCACACTGAGAAGACAAATTTGTACTCATAACTCACCCCATCAAGCATTTAATTCCACGCTCAGTCAGTTCTGTGTCAAGGACAAGAGAAAAATAAAGGGAGCATTAACTTCTCTCCCAGGAAGGGGTGTGACAGGACTCTAAAGAAGCAGCAAAGCCAGCTGCTGCCAATATTATTTATTAACTTCCTTTAAAGTATAGCTGAATCCCCTTTAAGGCAGACACACTCCTATAATCAATTGATAATTTACCACTAACGGTACAATTTCAGTAAACCTGGCACAACCCCTTCTCCTGAAATGCAACTTGTGCTAAAAACTTTGCATGAAAACTCTTTCACAAAAATGATTATATGGTTTTGCTCTTTTTCCTTATTATTTGAATTTTGTTTTGGTTTTTGTGTTTCTTTTTGACTGGAGAAGAAATAAGGGCTGTAGCCAACAGCATTATTGTGTTTACCCCTTGTGGCAAGGACACCAGCACTCCAGTGCCATTTACCCTGTGGCTTTCCCTTGCCATTCCTCCCAGCCACTCAGACACAGCTTTCTGTGTTGCAGCTCTGTAAATAAAAAATAAATAAAAAGCTCTGTTGTGTGTCCCAGCTAATGGTCAGGCCCCAAAGCTCACAGCCAATTAACATCTTTCCATGGCTCTTGGAGCCTGTGCCTTCTGCCAACACTTGAACCCAACCCATTAAAACCAGCTCTAGCTTAGCACAGCTGTTTCCCTGGTTGTTTCTGCAGGCAGGAGGGGACAATCAACTTCACTGCCTGTGTGTAAGAGCCTTTCCCAAATAGGAACTGGCCTCTCAATGTGAACTGGAATTTCATGTGGGAGCAGACATGAACTGCAAAGGTATCATGCATTTGTGCTCATTAGTGAAATAAAATCTGGGGCAAAAACCCACCAAATAAAATAAAAATATTTTAAGCACTCTTTGAAATCATTCTACATTGGTAGTTTGTATTTATTAAACATTAGGTACTTTCAGTACACGGTCCTCAAACATATCACCCCTAGGGAATCTCTTGTTATCTAGAATACTCCTTATTTCTCATTAGGAAACAGATAAGCAATTCAGAATATTCTGATACTGCCCTGTAACAGCCAGGAAAAGATTTTTACATTAATTATTTAAATTTTATGGCACTGTCTGCAGCATTTTCTGCTTTGTTACAACAACAGAATTAAAGGACAAAAGAAAATCTATTCTTTCCAGCAGAATTTCATTCCAGATCACATTTTAAGACTCAAATGCTATGCACTCATGAAAGGATAATAAAAATCTTTAATAACCCCATGGAAATATGCCCTGAAGGAATGAAACTTAGAAGACATGAATAGGTCATCTAAGGGAATTTCTTCATGTTTGAAACTAGAGGGAGGTTGACAGCTGCACGTGTAGTGACAATACACATTATCCAGTGATGGATTCACAAAAATACTTAGGTAGACCAGGAAACCAGGGGCAGAGGCTAGAACTAAGCAGCTTCAAGACTGTTCTTCTAATATTCTAACACTTTCTTTAGCAAGTTGCAATCTTAGCTAAGTGGTCTCAAATGTACCCTTATCTCCTTGCACCTGGGGCTATCAGATTCTTTTAGAAGCTTTAGTTTCTAAGTCCTTCCTCAACAGCATAACATTTGGGAAAAAAAAGAAAAAGGTGCTAAGTCGTGTGTGTTGCTCAGATAATATGGGAACACTGATAAAAAAATACCTGTGCATGTTTAATGTAATTTTTCTTTTCACTCTTCCAAGAGCATGACACAGAGAGTTCCACTGCTTTTCCCTTTTATTTTGAAACAGAAAAAGAGAGACAACAAATATGCTTAGAAAATGAGAAGGTAAAATCTCTTTTTCCCTGGTAACATAATGTCTCAGCATTTTCTACCAGTAAAAGATTCCTCTAAGGCCCTGCACACAGCTCCCACACACAGTGTATGACCACACCTGTGGGCACACACACAGCACTGCAGGAATGACTGGAAATGTGAACAGGACCTGCTGTGTCTGCTCATGAGCAGTGACTCTGTGTCATATTTACTGTAACCAAAACCACTGAGTTTTCCAATTCTCTTCTGCTCTCCTATAATCATTCATACAACCAGAAGGAGACAACATCAGTCTCCAAACCCACTGCATGGGCTCCACACACTGAAACCATTTTCAGGCTCACAGAAATGCAGCAAATAGTGAAAATATCCTGAGTTACACTAAGTCATTTAAGCAAGATACAAAGCTGGAAATCCAGAAATACATGAGGATATTGCACTCTTTCAGACTGAGAGTCCCTTTAAGTCAGTCTCCTGCCCTAGCAGTGACCACAATAGAGCTCAATGCACTTGCAGCTTCAAGTGCTTCCTTCACAGGATATGGTATTTATTTTAATAAAGCCTTGACATTTTAGACAGTTTATAGGAATTCAATTTTCTGGGCCTGACCACAGAGAAGGGGATGCTTTATAAAGCACAAATGTGCAGCAGTTGGCAGCACATCCATCAGTGTCACTCATGCTCACTGTCTCTCAGTTCTTGGCAAGTGCACAGAGCCCAGCACAAGCAGCTCAGGTGAGGAGCAGGGCAGCTCTGCTCCTCCTGCCAGGGCTGCTGCCAGGCAAACCCACCCCACTTAATTTCATTTGCAAGAAACAAGGATTATCTATGAGAAATTTCTATTCCTAGAATAAAGGGAGTTTATTATATGGACAGAGCCCAAACCCAGTAGGGTTTGCTTTCCAGATCATCCATCACAGTCCAATGCACCATGGAGTAATTATTTACAGTATTTTTATACATTAAAATTTTATTTGTTTCCAGACAGCAAACATACAAGATATCAGTATAGAAACTTATTCAAAGAAAGTTTAGCTTTTAAACAATACTTATTTTATTCCTGAGTCTTCTGTTAGGAAACCCTAGGAGATATAAGTAATTCTTGGCCCACAGTGAATTCCAAATTAAGTTTATAGCGTGAAATTATTTTTTCCTGCCAGTTATTGGTAAGAGAGATCCCAACAGCTTGCTAGTTAATATGTAATTTTAGTAGCATGCATATTTAAACAGTAGCACTACTAATTTTGAAGGCACATAGCAACAAATATCAGTAAAATGACTGACTGCTGTAAGGAAGTGCCTAGTGTAACATTAAGAATGGGTGCACTGGTTTGAAAGTGTTCTCACAGAATAAAAACCTAAAGTTTTAACTAAGAAGAGTAGGCAGACTTTCAAGTACAAACCCCTATTGCATGTGAGGTCCATAAGGGAAGGAAACAAATAGATACAATGGAACCAAAAGAGTTAATCAGAGAATATTTCCAAATATCATCAAAAGGCATTTGCAAGTATATGCAACAAGTTACTTTTCTTTCTCACTAGTATTTAATCTTTGTCCTGTCACATTAGCCAAACAATGAAATTCAGGCAAAAGCCTGTCTCTACCCCCATTTACATTCACATTTGGCCAGGTGCCATAAAAATCAGGTTATTATGGAAATCAGGTGTTCAACTGGCATTTAGAATGATTAGCATTTCTCCATCATATATTTCAGTTTTATCTTGAAATTTGTTCCATTTTTTTCAGTGACAAACTGGAAATGCTTCAAACTAATTTCTTCTAAAGCATATAGAATGGCATAAAACCAAACCCATATTAGCCAGTTTACAGCAGGCTCAGTTCCAAGCCTTACTGACAGGTATAAAATGGGCAATTGTCTCTTTCAGCCAGAAGTTTTTTAGAAGACCTACACATGCAGGGATTCCTTGGAGGTGTCAGGCATGTAGAAGTCAAGAGTTTGAGACTTCTACAGGTATAAAGACCAATGAACTCTAATGCAGAGCTTTCTTTCCCTTCACCCATTGACTATAAAAATTTTCTAACATTTCTGGAAGAAGGAAATTCAAATCTATGTGCAATATCAGGTGCTGTTTACATCTAGTAATAACAAAATATATTTCCATTGAAGACTTTCTCTTCCTCCCTACTCCTAACATTTTGATAGGCAAATATAAATAAAATCAAGTTAAAAAAAATATATATATATATATATTGAAAAGCCTGGTACAGTGGTTTAGCAATTTAGCACAGACAATCTGTCTTTATTATAATGAGCAAGTAATCAGAAATAGTCAGTGTTCCCCTAATCTTCACTGATTCCTAAGGCTTTTCTACATGGTCACATCAAAGAGAATTAACACTTAAATACATTTGTATGATAATATTAATTCCCACACAATTCACATAATCTTTTGATCAGGATTATTTTAAACATTATAGACAACATGGCATACATTAAAATTTTCAGGCCTTCAACATCATACTGTGTAATTGTTTGCTTACTCGACTGCCATGAAAAATCATGTCAGCTGGAAATAGCACTGATAAAAATATCCTAAATCTGATTTAATAAAAAGACACTTCCACTAGAGTAAGACGGGAACATTAATAAATAATTCCAGTGATAACACTACTGAAATAAAATTCTGTGGGCTTCTTTTGGCACGTGGCAAGCTGTTAGGTTACAGTGAACCATCTATAGACACCACAACCCCCACTATTCTAACAAGCTATGGAGAAACTTCTCCATATTTCTATACTGTTAGTCTTCACCATATCTTTGGAATATGATTATTGTGTAGTTTTGTGTACAGGTGAAGCACTGCAACCTAGTCACTGCAGTATAGGACCAAACCTTAAATTATGGTCTCAATTCTGCTCTTTGATGCATTTGATAGGTGACCTTAAGAAACAGGAACAAGGACTCTTATACTGCCTCTATTTTAAATGAGTTTGGGTTGAGATGGGCTGGCTAAGAAGGGCTCAAAGATTGCCAATATGAGGGACATGAGGCATCAGCAATGGGCAGATTTTGCAGTACCAGGACAAAGTGTGACCTTCTGGCTGGAGACAGACTGGGAACAGGGAGCCTCTGTTGTCCTGTGCTGTAACTATGCTTGCAGGGTCCCCACAGAAAAATCTAAGCAAGAATAATGTGCTCTTCCAATTCATAAATGTAGTTATTCTGCTCTGCCCAAACACATTCTGTGGCACACACACATATTCATATTCTGTGAGCACAGGGCAAATGTCCTGAAGAAAGGTTTTGGTTTCTGAGTGCTGTCTTTCCTGCACACAGACATCCCAGATTCAGGGCCTGGGAAGGCTCCTGCTCCAGGAATGAGCCTTGCTCTGCAGCCCTGCCCTGGCCAGGCTGTGAGAGATTGCCTGCCCCAGGCTGTTTTTCTTCCTTCCCCTCTGCAGATGGGCAGCACCTCTCCCTCAGTGCCACCTTCTCTGCAGAGCACAGCCAGAGTCTCTCTGGGCTATTTCCTCACCCCATGCAGCAAACCTGGGCATCCCAGCACTTCCCAGCCTCACAGATTCCATTTCCTAGCTGGGCAGAAAGCACAGGGACAAACACAGTCCCAGCTCCACCCTGCCCTGCACCAGGAACACCCAGCAGTGTGCCAGGGCAGGCTGAGCAGGGAGCTCTGGGCAGGGCAGCAGCAAGAGTGGCTGCACTTGCTGTGGCAAGCCTTGGCACCACTGGAGAATGACAAATAATTGTATAAACAGTGCCAACAAGAAATCCCTTCAGAGCACATGGAGCAGTGCTGATACTCAGCTCTCAAATCCATCCCACAGCAATGGGACACCCATCCTGCCACCTCCCAGCACCACAGGCACACAATTCCCTGGCTCTGCAGCCTGACACCATCTGCTGAACCTCTCCAGAGGCAGAATGGATGCACTGCTGTTAAAAGACAAGTTAGGGAACAGACACATTTAAGATTCTCCTTTAATTTTCCCTCTGAAAGTCCATAATAAAGTAGCAAAGGATTAAGATTTGGTGATTAGCACCTGAATGACAAGAAGTCATTATTTTTGCACCAAACAAGGATAGAATATCGTGGGTAATTTGTAATAGGTAATTAAGATAATGAATACTTGAGAATCTATCAAATAAATAGTCCCTAAAAGTATCACTTTAATATCTTTTTTTTTTATAGGTAGCACTAAAGGGGACCAAAACAGAAACAACACGCTTGTTTCAGACACATATTTTAAAAAGGCATGAATCTGATCACTTAAACTATCATCTAAGTTCATCTTTGATTAAGACTTGTTCTTCTAAGTTTGTCTACATGGCATGAATAACTGATAAAATGATACCAATATCACCACCTGTATGAACATATTTTAGATGCTTTCTTGCTTGGCCTACCTTGCACCAAATGATATAATTGGAGGAAGAACAGTCTCCTCTAGTGCTTCACCCGTGCAGAGGTGAGCAGCTGGAGAGCTCCCATCAGAGGAGTTAGCCTGATTTTCTATTCTCATTGAAGCTTAAAGGTAATATTCCACCTTTCACTACAGCAGCAGCAGAAGAGTGCAAGCATGGATTAATCCTTCCAGTGCCAGGCCTCAGCAGGATTATAAACCAGGCAAAGCATGTCTAAAAAGTGTCTCCTGCCACAGAGCTGTTGTTGTTGTAGCTGACACGTGTTGAACCAGCCCAGTTGTGTTTGCTGCAGCAGCTCCTTACTCAGCACTCTGTGAGGCTCCAACACCCAGCACAGGCACTGACTCATCCCTCTCAATCCCTCTGGGTGCCTTGGACTCCAAAATGAAGCTGCAGTAGTGCTGAGCTCTTCTGCCCAGCTCAGCAAGCCCAAACATTATTGCTTTTTATAATGCTCTTCAGCCCAGTTATCATTATTTCTTAGCACATCTTGAAAGAGGGTCACTCTTCCTCAATACAGATGGAAGGGAAAACACAGCTGCAGGGGATGGAAGAGCCAACTGCAGGAGCAGGACCCATCCCTGCACCTGGGTCAAGGAGAGGCAGCTCCCCAAGTCACTATGGCCACTTTACCAAGCTCAGGAAGATAAAAATAATCAGTAATGTGGGCTTTGCAAAGTGCAGGATGTCCCCGTGGTAGGAATGCATTTGGGAGTTTGAAGGTGATAACAGCTGAAGGTGGCAAGTTGTTCCAGCTAGTCTATTCCTCCTGCTAAATCAGAAAGTTGGAAAGGACAGGCTACACTGAAATCTCCCTCATGAACAGCTAAATGCTCATAATCAGGACCTGCTTCACCAGTGTCCTGATTGCTGAGAAAGCATTAATTGCATTGGTTTTCACAGGCAAGGTGAAACTTTAATATGTAATGGAGCATGTACCAAACATTAGAATAAAGCTCTAAGGGACAGAACCTCCCCCTGCACGTGTGAATGCTGTGACCTGAGGAACTGACTCCTTTGGAGAGGCTGCCCCATGCTAGAACCAGCCTGGGGGACTTATGTTGTTTGGAAGGGGGCTGATATTGTTTGGAAGCCAATCTTTGGATTAATTGCAGTTTCATGCAGCCTGGTTTCCCTTCTTTGCTTCTCTTTGTGCCTATGTATGTGTTATGTAATTTCTCAGTTTTATGTCCAGCCTGGAGTTTGGTTGTGACTGATGGGCTGGAAGGTTTCATGCATGGAATTCCATCTCTGCTTTATTAAAATCCAAAGTTTGGTGGGAAAATATTCACTGAGCCTCTAAGAACATAATCCTGGTTTTTCATTGCAAGTGTTGATTGATCAGAAAATTGTTGCTCCTCAAAATTTTTTTCCCTGCACTCCTGTGGTTTTAAAGGTCTGATTTAAAATTTTGCTTGCCTATTTGAAAGCATAATGAAGTCTATAATTATCTATTATCTTCCAGGCAGTTCTCAAGTGTTGATGGATCTTCACTATTACTTTCCTTAGAAATACAGGAGAAAATCCTTTTGCTATCTTAGAAAAATACCTTCTTCTTTCCTCACATAAGCACCAGCTATAACACTCAAAGTAATTTATTTCTGTGGAAAAAAAAAAAAATCATATGCTGAGAAAATAATTGAATAAGCTAAACAATTAATCACTACCACAACCCTCCCAATTCTTTCCCAGCTGCTAATTAATATATTGCTGAACATACTTCAATTTGTTTCTGGAAAAAGTCCTGCAGGCTCCACTATTCACAGTCAGCAGCAATCCTGTCCTTCAAATGTTCATCTCAACAGAACAAGTGGAAATGGGATTTCTGGTCTCATCTTCTTGTTCTGTACAACACTGGGCAGTACTGGAAACTTGGTTCCCAGAACTTTCTGGTCAGGTACTGAAATCCTCCAGTTGAATCAAAGACAAAGCTGTCAAACAAAAGTTATCTTAAGAAAAAAAAATTATATTTTACTTTCTTCTTTAAGAGAAAGGATAAAGTAGCCTAAAGTAAGAAATATTCCTATAATTTGATGTTATGCTGTATGTAAAGGGACCTGTAAATGTAATTTTGAAAAAACAATAATATAAAATGAACCCTACATGAAAGCTCTGCTTAGGTTAAATATCTGTAATCCAATAGGATCAAGAAGAAATCAGCAGTTCGAATTTGGAAAGAAAGAATCCCTGAGGATTTATATGACATTCATATTTCAACAACTTCATCATTAATTGTCCCAGCATTAAATTTTAGCTGTTTTTCCTGCAAAGTGTGGAAAGCATTCCTTAGTTAAACAGTAGATTTTTTTTTTCTTTGTTTAATAACAAATAAATTAAGAGGAAGCTTTTGTTTTCCATCGGCTTGACAATTATGTCACTGTTTTGCTGGAAATAAGAGCAGTTGGCATTTTCCTCATGCCAATATATGTGTGTGTGAGTTGAATTGTCTCTGAACTACAGCAACAAGAGAGGCCTTGTGCCAGAAAGCAATTAATGATTGCTCTGCAGCCAGGTTACTCCCAGGGGTGGGAGCCCCTCTCCTAGAGCCATGTGACAGCTGCAGCTTCTGCACAGTGGAAAATCATCTCTGGGTAACTAAGTGCTTTGCCCCTACAAGGAGCAGATCTGCCCTCCTGGAAATAAAGCACCTCATTTATTTAGAGCCCTCTTCTAGCCTTATGGAAAAAAAAAATCAAAATAAAGGATGCAATCAAAAGATTGTAAATGGATTATTTGATTTTCCTAACGTTCTAAAGGATTTGAGGGCTAAGACAACTTAGCATTCTCATACAAATTATTTTTTTGGCAGCTTTCTCTGTCTGTTAAAGACTCCAACACTTTCTGTGCATTTGGATTTACAAGATCGGCACAGAATTAAATTTTCCTAGAAGAGCAGAACCTATTGAGGTACCAGAGGAAACCATTGCAAACACCTAAATGTGCAACCATCATCTCCTACCTCTTCAGCAATGTCACTCAGTTACATAAACATGCCATGCACACTGAATTTCACATCCCCAGTGCCACTTGAAGCAAGCCATAACATTTCCCAGCCAAATATATACACGACTCCAATATGCATATACATAAAACTCCAGTACACAGCTAATGAGATGCAATTATTCACAGCTGATAAGACTCTTGTTCTAAAACCCTCTACATGAAAGCAAGAAAAATTTGAGTTGCAGAGAGACTTTTCCCTTTCATCAGTACTGTCAATTATAATTCCAACATTATGTAAGAAACAGGAGAAATTGGCTCTGATCTGGCTAAAGGTTAATAAATGCAGTAGTTCAGGGAACTGGAGCAGAAGAATACTAATGGCTCCTGCACCTGGAACACAGCTTCCCTTTTCATCCTAATTAACTTCTCCCCCATCAGGGCATTTACAATGCATTTGTGCCCAATGCATTTATGAAATAATGCAGGTCTTTGGCTTCAATAAGTCAAATATAACTCAAATAGAGGAAAGAGGGGTTAAAAAGGATTGACCCTGTTATCATTACTTATTTGGCATAAAATAATACTGACAGCTCTTCTGCTTTTCCATACCCATTAGAAAAACCCCACATACCACCAGGAGTATTTTTCTCTGGATGAACTTATAAATATATGTGCTAATTTTCCTGTGTTAATATTTTCAGGTTTTTCTGCAAATATTCTAACTTCCTGCACCAACAGGTAATGAAAGATGTGCAGCAATGCTGCCTTACTTGTGAAACTCTGTTTTCAACAAAACATGCAAAATCCCCAAACTCAATCAAAATTCTATGGCAAGAGATTTCCTGGCCCTGCAGCAGTCAGGAATAGACAGTGTACATTAAATGTCTGATGGGAAAGGTGAGGGAGAGATCCAAGGAGTGCTGCTCATCTCTCAGGGTGCCATCAGCCCATGCAACAAATTACATGCAAGGCACATGAGAATGAAACACAGCAGCTTTTACCTGTCAGAGTGTCCTCCCTGGGATCAGCAGTGCCTCAGAGCTGACTGTGACACTTTAGCAGCCACCTGCTTTTTGTCAGGTTAGTACCTTTTCAGAGAGTGGCAAAATAAACTCATCAGAGAAGTTCAGACATTTCTCTCCTGAAATCTGCCACATCCTTTCCTCATTCTTATTTTGGGTCTTTAGCTTTACAAATATTGACTCCCCAGAGCAAATCCAGCTCTTTTGGCTGACCACCAGCTCTGGGAGTCACAGCCTCCATCATCAGCTGGATATTTAATGATTCTAGTGATTTGTGGAAGACATTCAGGGGTACTGGTATAACCAAGAGTGCTGAAGGTTAGAAACAGCAGGTGAGCTGGCAGAGGGAAAGTCAGAGGAAAGAGTGTGAACTGCTCATCTCCCAGCACTGTCAAAGTGTGTGAGATGGTGTCCTCTGAACCTTGCCCCTCTGGGAGGCAGGAGCCTCATTCCCTGCCCTCCCTGCTTGTGGGGCTGCCCCACAGCAGGCAGTGACCTGGCCAAGGTGGGGCTGGGGCTCAGGCATCACCTCCCAGCCTCCCAAGCCCCCTCTAAAATGCCTGCACTAAGGGTGGGATTCTTACTGTCTTGGTCTACTTTCTTTTTCCAGGACAGGGAATCTGTTCATGCAGCAGTGGGAGGGAGATTTTTTTTTTTTTTTTAATGTTAAAAAAGAGTATTGACTGCTGCCAGAAGGGAATCATGCAGGGCAAGCCTGCAGCAGCAGCTGGTGCAGCTGCCAGCATCCCCTGGCTGCTCTTGGACCAAAGCCCTTCTCAGGACTGAGGAGCTGCCTCCCCCTGTGAAGGTGCTGCAGCCAGCCCAGGAAGCTGATTCCAGAGGCACAGGTACACAAAAAGCAGAATTCAGTGTTTCCCAGGCATATTTACTCTCTCTAAGGCTATGGCAGGAAAGTGGGGCAGTAAACAGGATCCAAGCTAAGGGAAATGCAGACCCCAGTTCATAGACATTGGTATGGATCTCCTGAGCAAACAAATATTTACCTATCTAGGAATTGTTTATACACATCTGCAACATGGGAACAAACAGCTGTTGGTAGGGGCTATTCAGGAGGAACTGCTGCCTGTTGTGAGGACACATAAATGTTCTTGCTCTGCAAATGGTTGTGTTAAACCTCTGGAAATGTTTATATGGTTAACCTGTGAGATATAAAGCTTTAACTCGAAATACCTGGTGCTCCTGGGACATTTGGCCAAAGGGTTGCAAGCCTGTGGCCAGTGCTATGTAGAACCAAACTTCACCAGTGGCTGAGGTCAGAGCCCAGACCAATGACACACCATCTGTAGCATGCAGAGGTGTTTCAAACTTGCACTAAAAATATTTCCCTTTGCTTCTTGGTTGAAAAAAACCAAACACCTCTTGCCTATATTTACCTGATGATGTCAGCTCATGACCTGGCCCATCCAGCAGCTGTCTCTCTTCCTGAGGTTCTCAGTTGTAAATCCTTTGCTCCTACTTCCAGGCATGTGGTGAGACAAAATCAGACACAAAGGTTTACTCCTTGCTGTGAAATTAGTCACTGCTATCCCTATCACAGATTCTTCCCTGCATCAAAATGTTTAATAGAAAGGAAAGATTAATTAAATTTTGTGGAACCGTGGCTCAGGTGTCTCACTGGGGACTTGTTTCCTTCTTTTTATTTAAACTTGCATTAGTTTTCATTAAGGTACATTAAACTTTCCCCTTCTTGCACTCAGCATATCAACTTAGATGCTTCAAGGATTGCAAACAATGCAAGCTAATTAGCCCAAGAAATACTCAGTTCCTCCAGGAGTAACTTTTTCCATGGCACACCTCCTGCCAAAGGAAACCAAAACCCATGTGAGCTCAGAGGAGGAGGGCCAGGCTGTGAAATTCCACTTGGAGGCACATATTCATTCTCCAGAGTCAGTACAACATGCATCCCTCCGAGTGAGAAATCCCACCTCTCCCGTGGTGGGAAGTGGTGAGAATTACACATACCCCCACTTGTATGTTTTAGAAGCCACAAGCTCTGCAGTCACTTTTCCATGCAGCTGGATCAGCCAGCAGCAGTTGGGCTCTGTGCAATACCTCAGTGTCTCATCAGGCTGAGAAAAACTGGGAACCTGGTGCCCATGGCTGTGCCTCCCCCACGAGGCTGACACCCCTCACCCTGACCAAAAACCTCCCCTGCCTGACCCCTGCTTGGGCTGCTGGAACATATCCTGTGGGATAAGAAATATCTGAGTAAGAGTGAAAAATATTTCTTTTTTATCCTGAGTACAGCCCATCTGGTTCATGCCAGAGTGCTCCTCTACATGGGCAGGTCAAACAGAAAATCTCTTCAGTCAAAACACAGCAGAAATACAACTGTTCAGTCATGAGCATGACAGACCCACTATACTGCTCTTACAAACTTGATTGAATGTCTCAGAGCCCTTCAGGCTTTCAGCACAGCTTCAGGTCCTGATGGCAGATGCATTTTCCATCCAACAGCCCAGAGGACAGACCACAGCCCCAGACATGGCCCTTGGCACAGGCAGCTCTCCACCTTGCCAGTGCAGGGCAAAAAAGGCAGGGAAAGGCCTGTTTAAAAGAAATAAATAGTTTGATTTAGTTTTGTTTCCTTTGTGAAGCCCTTTACCCAGTTCTCTGATGGCCTGCAAAAGGGTTTGTGCCAGAAGAGCAGGAGCTGAACCTCCCTGGATCAGAAAGGAGCCTCTGCTGCTGCTCTTTAGGGGGCTCCAAGGACACACTGCCTACCCTGCTTTCTCTGAATTCTGCCCTCCAGGTTCATCCTTCTGGTTTGGGCACAATAACCTCCTACAGCAGTATATGAGTCCTTCCCTTTTAGGACAATTTATCCTCTGTCCTAAACCTCTTCCCACACACTCAGCCTCCCCAGTCAGGCCCCAGAAGTTCTTACCATGGCCAACTGGACAATCCAAAGTGTGTCTTGAGTCCCAGCACTGTCTGACAGGTTTTAGCTGGGAAGGCCTGGCCAGGGGGCAAGTGTGGGAAAGAAGGAACATAAATTAGTTCTTTGGTTTAGCAGGAACTTCTACCAACCTGCATTTTGGTGGATGGGTTTATGTTATCTAACATAAGTGAGCAGATGGCTTTCAGGATGAGAAATCCATCAAATCTACCTGCTGATATATAGGGAGCACAGATGAATATAAAAAAATATTATTTATAAAAGCAAAACAAGGAGTGTGTAATACCAGAGAACAACAGAGGAATGAGTTTCCAGAATAGGGTGTTAATGCAGAGTTGTTATGAAAAATGATTAAAAGCTGGTACAAAAGACAGGTTGCACAAAACTGATGTTATCAGGTTCAATTTCATTTTAGTCCTTCAAGGTACTGAATCAGAGTTATTATAACAGCCACTCAATAGTCTCAATAGTTTTTCCTGCCTGAATGTTTATTATCAAGATTTTCAGATTAAGGCAAGAGCAGCTGATGTTAAAGTAAAAAGTTATGAGCACATTTGTCATAGATTATAAAAACTGCATTTGCCAAGCTTCAAGTTGCCACAGTGCAAGGGAAAGAAATCAGAGAGTGGAAATCCATTTGCAACTGCACTTTATTCCAAAAGAAGTCATGTGGGAAAATACAAGGTTTTAAAACATCTAGTACATGGTACACTCAACAGATAAGACACTCACACTGGGGAGGACTGATTTTCAGAGTTTCTCAGGCTGACAGAGGAGAGGAGTTGGCAGCATCCTCAGTACCTGCCTGTGCAATACAGGCACTTCTGCTCCCTGTTCCACTGCACACACCAGCTGAACAGAAATATGACAAGGCTTCCAAACCCACCACTTACTACTTACCCTGGCACGGTCTGAACTGAAAGTTCTTGTTCCCTCTGCAACTTGTCCTGTTCTTTTTCTTTAACAAGATCTGAATTCAGTGTTAGAAGAAAGAATGTAGTTCATTGTTCACAGCTCAACTGATGTATTTCTGCACCAGCACCTGCGTAGACAGTTCCTCTCATAGGTATGAAAGGACACAACATCAAGGATGGCTGAACAGAAACTGATTCTTCTGACACTCAGCTGCAACTAGGACAACCTAGGACAGCCACAGGTGAGGCTGTGTCCCCTGCACAGGGCTGGAATTCAGTGTCAGGTCATCTGTGCACAACCCCAAGGGTGTCCTGCAGTCCCACCCATCACTTTTCACAGGTCTTCATTTCATTAGTTCTTGTTGGAGGTTTAACAACAGAAAAAACAGAAAAATCTGTTTGAAAATGGATACAAACATAGAGGGCTATGACATACCTGAAGACAACTCTGTCAGAGTCCAGTACATACACACAGCTCCTAAAAACATGTACTGCTGTCTCTGTCACAATACACCACAGTGCTTATTTCTAGGAAGAGGGAATGTAGCACAAGAGAAAAGGTACTGGGAAAAATAAAATTAAATAAAAATTAAAAGGAAAAAAAAAAAGAAAGAAAGAAAGAAAGAAAAAATAAGTGTAATTAATTATAAATCTTGTTCCTTAAAAAAAATCCCAAAACATCAAACTCAATTTTATTAAGGGCTAATGTAATGACAATGAAATTTGATACATATATTTTTCTTCCCCTCTGTAACACTGAGGATATCAGGATACTATATGTTATACAACTTACTCAGGCTTCATTGTGTTTTACTTGACATTCTCCTTGACAGATCTTGAAAGGCTGAAGAAAGTTTCCAAAATTAGTTAGGCTACACTATGCCAGTTTCATTAATGCAATAAAACTTCAAAGAAGAGAATTTATTCCATCTCTAGATATTAAAATATAAATAAATACAAGAATTAAAATATTTGGGGGCATTATATCACTTTTGGGAAGTGTAACACTTACACCAGCACGTCAGGGAATGGAAAGTGGCTCTCTCACACTCAGGAGATTCATTTGAATCAGATGGCAACACTGTTGAATTCAGTGGCACTCAGCAGGGAAGCAGTGCACCTCCCAGTGCTCAGACCCTAAATCAAAACTGCTGTCCTGAATATCCTGCTGCATCATTTATTCAAAATACAAAATTTTTATCCAGCAGTTGGAAGCATTTATCAACATAAGGAGGGATTCTTCTGCTGGTTATATGGGCTGAATACTATTTTCCTTATTTAATGGAGAAATGTGAGTGGGGCATTGCTGCATTTGGTGCAGCTGCCCTGTGGCTGCTCCATCCCATCCCCAGCACTCTCACTCTGCCTCTTTCTGCACTGGCAAACAAGGCTCAACTGCAAATACAGCTCCTTACTCCCACTTTCAGCTCTCCTGAAGCAGAGTTTCTGCTGGGGATTTTTTTTCCCTTTGAAACAGCCTTTTGGTGCTTTGTTTTCTGCCAGTGGATGGACACTTGTGCCAATACACTGAGTTACCAGGGACACTGTCCCTCCTGTTCCTCCCTCTCACCTGCCACTTTAACAAAGAGCTCTAAGGACAGATGTGGTGGGGGTTGGGCACAGACTGGGCAGGAAAGGCAATTAAAAAACATCACAATATTAAAATAGGACAGACACCATCTTATATCCACAAAGAGATCTTTAGTTTGATTGGTGGAACATTAAGATGTAGGCCCTTAATGAAGACAACTCCAGCACAAAGATAATTTTTGGAATATGAATCAACTCTTCTGATTAAATCTCCAAAACCATTATTACATTATTTCTCTTTTTATAATCTATCTCATTAAAAAATATATTTTGATCCCTCTTGCAATAGTTCAAATTCTTTCACTAAGTCCTCTTTCTCTGTCATTTTTCTCACATTGAATTTCTTGAGAGGAAACAAAGCTGCTTTCTCCAGAAGGTTTTTCCTTTGTGCCCCTTGTAAGGAGGACAGAACAGTAACATTCAGAACAGCTGCTCTGCACTGTACATAACCAACCAGCCAGCAAAAACAGGGAAAAATGAAGCCAAAAAAGGAAACACTTTCATATTCATGACTCCCTGGGGGCACTTCAGTGAGTTCATAGGGGTCATGCAAGCAGCAAATGTCACAAGTGTGTCCACTGAAAATATCATGTGGAAAAGTCCTTATAAACATGATCTAACAACATAACTTATATAAGATTAAAAGGAAAAAAAAGTTTCTGTGTGAACTCAGGACAAAGCATCACACAAAGGTCAAAAAACTCAGCATTTTCCTTGAATTGTTATTAATTTCATGTCCACAGCTTTAAGAGCAGTACTTTGTATGCTCACACTCCAAATGTGTCTCTACAGTATGAAGAGCAACATGGTGTCAGTCCTGTCAAGGATTTATAGTTTTCCTTTCAGGTAATTGTGGAATAAAACCATTTTGGAGGCTTACCTTCATTGTTATACTTCATCCAAATATTGGTGGCTCAGTGACATTCTCTGCTTGTTTACACCTCCCTGTTCTTTAGGCTTCTGCTGACAAAAGGACAGATATGGTGAAGTTATGCCAATAGACTGCAGGTAGGGAGAAAAATCAGTAATTCAGCATTATTAACTATTTGATTGCTGCACAGCCAGTGAGTCCCTGCCAAGACTTTGTGCCTGCTCCATATGGACAGTGGCAAGAGACACTCACTCCAGCAAAAGCCTTACTTACACACTGGAGAGTGGAGGGAAAGCAGGGCTCACAGGATCCCATGACGTGGTAATGCCAGGCCAGCATTAGAAACCACCCAGAGGCTCCCAGGCCAGCAATCTGCTTTGATCCCTGCCAAGAATGAAGCAGGACTTTCACAGAATCCTGTTCCCAGCAGACCCAAGGTTTTCCATCTTGCCCAGGACATGGCAATCACAGCCCAGACTGTCCTGGGCACACACTGGCACTGCCAGGGCTCCTGGCACGCCCTCCCAGGGCTCCCCTGGCCTCAGTGACCAGAGTCACCCATCACCCTAAAAATTATTCCTTTACTGCTGCTAAAATCAGCAAATAAGAGTCTGTGGTCAGAGCACTGCAGTCACACCAGAGGGGACGTGAGGAGCTGCCTGTTTCAAACATGCACACACAAACACAGCACTGAAACCAGCCCTGGCCTGGACAGCCCCGTGCCCTGCAGTGCCTGCTGAGCACCAAGGACCCAGAGCCAAGCTTTCCCCAGGTTACAGCAGCACCATGGAGGCAGTGGGAGCACTGAGCAATTAGCAGGATGGTAATTGGTAATTGGTAATTGGTAATTGGTAATTGGTAATTGGTAATTGGTAATTGGTAATTGGTCTGTGCACATCAGCACAGCTGCTGTGCAGGGGCTGCTGAGCCACAGCCACTGCTGGCACAGGGGTGAGGCTGCAGCTCACTGCAGGTCACTTGTCCTGAACTCCTCTTGGGCTGCCTGTGTGTAAATACCTCTCAACTTTCCATCTAAAATCATGGGCTTTTCTTGTTCCAGCTTTGAGGCTTTACAGTTACAGAATTATAAAATGATTGTGGCTTGGAAAAGCCTCCAAGATCATCGAGTCCAGCTGTCAAACCAATGTGAAGCTGTAGCCCACAGACAGCAAGAGGGTACCAGCATCATGCTGCAGATAACCTCATATCCTACTTTCCCTCCCAGCCTCAGGAAGAAGAAAGATTTCCAGAGAAATATGCAGAACCTGGGGATATGCAGAGCTGGGGGATACACTGATGTAAGCAACGAGCTGGCAACTCTGGTTCTTATACACTCGAGTGTACCCACCCACTGCTCTGAGAAATATGTAAAATACCATGATTAAATAGGGCTATTTTCACCATTGCCTCAATTTTTCTCCATAAAACTAGTTCTGCTACCTGCACCCAACTCCCCAAAGAAATAAATTTGTGATTTATTTAGATTGCAGTGAGAAAGAATTGAAGATGCATGTCATTTTTCTCAAGATATCAATATTTAATAATTTTCTTGATCACCTAAACTGTGGTTTTCTCATTGTCTGACTTCAAAGCATCTCATGGTCTAATCCAGTACATCACATTACATAATCGACCTTTTTTAAATGATAAACATTATTTCAGAAATTCCTCAGGACACAGGATGAAATACCACAACATTCAGGCCACAGAGTAAATCTGTCCAGTATCTCTTACAACACACAGCTCATAGCCCTAGCCCTGGTCTGTAAATGTCCTGTCATTTCTTTGCTATTCCAAGCTCAACAAATTTGAAGGACATCTGAAATGGCCTGTCAGACTCAAATATTTAGGGGAAAAAAAAGTATGTTGGTGTTTAGAAATGTCATAAAAATAAACACATGCAAGGAGAGATAGTTCAACCTATCCAAATGTTTTGAGTGCAAAACAAACATCTGAAGAAGGTTATGGATGCCATTATGCTCTGAATACTGAAAACATCTCATTGTAGAGTGGCAGTTGAGAAATAAACAAAATGCTGGTTTTTATAAAGACAGGAATAGAAAAGAACATGGAGATTACAATGCTTGTAACACAGAGAAATGTGCTGACCATGCAGGTCTGGCTCAAGGTGCAGCTCACACCTCCATGATCTAACAGGGACAGAAATAAAGAAAACTGCTAGGAGTAGATTGACGGAATGGGAAATAAGAAGGAAGGTGATAAGATCACAGCTGTTTAGCTCAGAGAAGTACAAATACAATAAGGTCACACTGGCTGCTCCCATTTGCTGAGATAATAGTGAATCCATGGAAAAGAACAGCAGTGGGTTTAACTGTGAGGAAAAGAGGACTTTAATATAATTTCAGCATTTCAACTTAAATTAAAAATCTAAATGGACTAACAATTTGAGATTTGATGTTTTATTAAAAATATATTATTTTCTTGGTTGCTTAAGAACTAATATTAGATCTTACCAGTGAGAGGCACATTCAAAGAGATTTGCACTTTTTTTCAGAATACTTAGAGTTGCCTAGTCCTATTTGAAAGTTTCTCCACAGCAAAAACCCTCAGCATCATCCTCACCCCTATTTTTAAACAGAAGCTCTTCACACACATTTACGTACAAAATAAAAAGGGTAACAGGCATTAACATTCTCTGCAGCTTTCAAAGCCCATATTGGGAAACACTCACTGTGGCCAAATCAGTGCAACAGCAGTTTTGTTCTTAGAGGAAAATCAGCTATTCTAGTCATCCTCACTCCTACTACTTTTATCTTCTCCAAGGTATACAAATGGTTCTTCTTTTATAACTGCAGAAAAGGGACTTAGAGGCATTTCAGCTACCAGGAGAATTATGCATTTGCCACATTTCTCTTGCTGGGAATGAGGAGGGTAAAATCAGCATTGTGCTATTGTGATAATAAAGCTGAAGAAGCTTTTTCTTAAGTTGGCAAACCTCTTAACTGATAAAACTAATCCATCTCAGGAACTGGGAGTAAAACCTGGCCAAGGCCTCTGCTTTTCCTTGAGCATAGAGAAATGCCTGTCACAGTTCCTACTCAATTTGCTTTTCCCCATGCAGGATGGAAGGAGACAGCTGCTCACATCCAAGCCTCTGAAATGCCAAACAGCTTCAGTCCCCAAAGTAACTAGTGGAGCTACACAGTTCTACAACAAGAGGGCCTGAGACTTTCAAACCTGCTTAATATTGTATTTTATGTCTCTGGAGTTTTGTGTTCAGATTTTCTGCCTTTTTGTATCTTTCATAGCTCTTTACAGACAGTGTAAATGTGATGCAATCTTGGACTATGAAAGGGTTCAATGATTTCATGAGGTGGGTCACATCTAACAAGCAGTCTACTCTAAAAACACCATCTGCTTTTTCAGAGCCAATAGATTTTAAGGATTATTTTTATTAAATTACACCTGGAGCCACATGGACACCTCTGGAAAATGTCTTTGATCTTGCAAGAACCTTGTTCAAACAATGCTAATCACTATTATATTCTGTACTACCATCCTCTATTGCCTACTGCAAAGCCGAGAAACCTCGGTGCATTAAGATCATTACTGCCATAGTTTAGGAACAATCATTGTTGACATTATAAACACACATTATTTTTAAAAATATTTGAGCATGTTGATTTGAACAGAATGCAGTCAGTATCTGCAATGATCACCCTGTGTAAGCTAACTAGTGGCAAATAAATAAGTAAACTACACATGCACACACACACACACACACACACACTCCCACCTGAAAGCTTTTTTGGGAACATCTAGAGAAAAAACACAAAAATCAATGCAGAGATCCTTGTTCAGCTTGTGAAACTTTCCTTCTTCAGTGGAAAACAGGACCAGACTGCTGCACATGGGGAGGTACTTTTGAAGTGGGAGAAGCACAGTGTGACAGAGGATCGTGGATAGATCAATAATGCAATTTGTGGAAGCCATGGTTTGGTTTCTGTACTGAAACAAATCTGCAAGGGGAAGCTAATGTTGTTTGTAAACTGCTGGAAGAAGCACAGAAACAAGCAGCTAGAATGATCAGTGGGAAAACTCACCACAAGAAGAAGGGTGCATTGTGTTTCTGCACACAGACATGAGCAGAGTTCAGCAGTTGGCCTTAGAACAGGTGTTTTTGAGCCCAAATTACAGGGAGAACCTCGTGTTGTTACCGGGTGCACTGCTCAGCTCGCTGGGAATGCTGCTGGCAATGCCATGCACAATATGTCACACTTAAAAAGCTTCCATTTCCCAGTCACCACTTAAACTTCATTTTTTGTAGCAAGCAAAGTCTTAGAAGACTGGTAGTTGCCATAGCCACATCAGCAAAGACTCAAAAGAAGAATCTGGGGGAATGTGAGTCTTTGAACCAGATCCCAAAGGGAATCAAAGCTGAGGCTGAGCTGACTCAGAGATGCACAGAGAGAATCAGCTCTGCTGGCAGGTAGAGCTGGGAGGAGCAGCCCTGGTCCAACACCAGCCTGCATACAAACACCATTATCACATCAAAACAAAGATTCAAGCTCAGATAATGACTCAGTAACTTGGGCACACCTCATGTTGTTTCATGAAATGGAGATGTTTAGATACAAATAGAGCAGGGTCCCTTTGAAACAACCTTCTAACAGAAGACCATAAGCCCAGCAGGTTTTTTCCTCATTAAAAACCTCATTAAGGATAGAAGTCCAATTTTATATCTCTTATATTACCTATGCAGTCATGTTCATCTTGGGAACAAATAGATGGGGCTGTTCTGCTGTGAGATATCTGTGAGCCACCTTTCACCTCCATCATTATATTTACATTCAACACAAAGTGCCTTACCAAAAGGATACTTGGATTTTTATAACAACTTTTCTCCCATTGCCTCAAAGAACATTATTCTAATTGCCAAAGGTTTGTTTCTGCCCATTTTGGGGATTCAAAGATTTTAATTAGCTGATGAGACATCATGGAAAATGAGGTCCTATGGAACCTTTCAGAGCACAGTGTGAACCTCACTTCTTTAGCTCCCATGGCCAGGCAAATGGTCAAACCTTAGAACTCATTTTAAGTGCTCCACTAAAACCTTTGTTTTGATTTACATTTTGACGAAGCAGAACGTTAGACAAGTTCATAGATACCAAAAAAGTCACAGCAGATGTGAGACATCGTTGGTGTTTTCTCACCCCCTGCTTTGCTCTCCTCCATCCTCACCTGCCTGAGCTCCACAGCTCCAGCTCCCAGCTCTTCTCAGGGGTGGCATCATTCCTGGCAGGACACCTCCTCCTCAGGCTGGATGCTCCTCCAAAGGGCCCAAAGAGCTCCTGCCCTTCTGCAGCCAAGATCAGCTCCTCATGCAGCCCCACCGTGCCTTGTGCAGCCGATGGGATGGGATGGGATGGGATGGGATGGGATGGGATGGGATGGGATGGGATGGGATGGGATGGGATGGGATGGGATGGGATGGGATGGGATGGGATGGGATGGGATGGGATGGGATGGGATGGGATGGGATGGGATGGGATGGGATGGTGCCCCAGGTGCAGGGGCTCAGTCCTTCCCTGAGCTCCTCCTTTCTGCCTCTGCTCAGGGAGCACCTCTCAAAGCATCATCCTCACAACAAAACAATTTTGTATAAGTTAATTGTCTTGATCCTCTTTGTGAATTAAATTAAATTGGGATCACCAAGCACATACTGTCAGCTTTAGCTTCAGGCATCTTCACCTTTAGATAATTTCTAACAGCAAAGGATGTCTCAGAGCATGTGGCTGTTAACACCCTTCAAATCACATCAATGGCTAAGGAAAAAACAAATGTAAACCACCTTCATAGGTGATGCTCCATCTTGTCCCATTTCACAAGGAAGACAGACAAGAATGATGCCATTGTTCCTTTTCATATTAATTGGCAGAAATTATCTTTATTAGAAAAATGAATTTTTCATATATTTACAATTTTTACATCATGTAATACTTGGCACATGTGTTCTTCCAAATAGTTATATACATTTCAGTACACACAGACATTCGAGTCCCCCATTCCCTTAATGTTTTTCTACATATTTAACAAAAAAAGTGAACACAATACAATTTGTAAGACAACCATAATAATTATATATTTCTCTATCATAAAAAGTTTGAAGCAAACATTTTTTTTTAAGATATGTTTCAAAATATTTATACAGTATTAGCACTCAGTCATGCACTGGGTTAGAATATGGTCAGGGTGAGCTGCAGTGAGACAGGATGTGAACACAGGAGAGAGGTGTGTGACCCCCAGCTCCTCCACGCTGCTCTGGGGGCAGCCCCAGCCTCCCCCAGGTCTCAGCAAGGGACAGAGGGAGAGGGGAGCTGGGTGTTCACGTGTCTGAGCCACACAGCAGCTGAAACTGCATGTGCTCAAATTCCTTCCACTTTGCTAAACCTAGCTAATAAAACAGGCAGTAATTGGAATGTCAAAACTAGATTTTAAATCTCTTTTTTCCCCAAACCCTTTCTTTTGAAGAATCTATTACACTGTGAATTTTATAATGAAATTCTGGATTCTCTAAAAAAATAAATATTTTATGGTTGATTCCACTTCACCCATATTCTTTTATTTCTCCTCTAACATCCTGATTTATTTCCCCAGGTGTTAAGAGCTCTTCAAATCTCTACTATTCCTTGCTAGTAATTGGAAATCTGTGACTTAGCCTTTGGTTTGAAGTATGACACTTTTGAGAGTGTTACAGCAAATTGCACTAGTAAATAACAGAAGTGATAGGCTTTTTAGTTTTCTGTGTATGGAATTGAATGGCTCCAAGACTTCTGGTAAAATTTTATTTTTTTGCATGCAAATTTTTCCTAGTGCAATGTAGGTTAGTGCTCCATGTAATTGATACAAACTATTACACCTGGAGTTCTTTTCCCCCATCAAAAAAAAGAATATTTTTCCAACTGTACTAGTAACTAATCCTCTTTGTGAAAAAAATCCTAAATTAATATCCCAAATTCTCTTTTTCTTGGTTGCATTTCACTTTTCATAGTTCAACTGCAAATAACATCTAATTAAACTCAAAACAACAATACATTACTTGAAACTGTTAATAAATTATTGTAGAACTTTTGTCACAACACTGGATTTCTGTCTTGTCCCTCATTCTCCCCCAAAACCTCATACATATACATATTTATATATAGCTTATATATACACATGTATATGTACAAAAACTGATCAGGACAACACACTAAATTGACATTATTCAAGTAAACAGGTAAAAAAACGTTTTTCAAAATGTAATTTGAGACTTTAAAATATTTCTGGTGGGTTTTGTTTAGCAGCACAGAAATATTAGTGTTTCATCTAAGCCCACAAATATCCTTAAACAGGATGAAAGGAAGCACAAAATGCCCTTCAGATTTAGTGAGAAATTGAATCTGATTAATTAAAATCAACATTATTAACTCACAGGTAAAGTGCTTGCGAGACCCTGACATGTATGGATGCAAATTTTGCATAAAAATGGAGTGATGAGTTAAGGATCAGGTAGGAGTTTGCCTCAAACCTTAATGAATTCTGTTTGTGCCTCCTTGTTTCAGCAGGGAAGGCACGAGATCCACTGTGCACGTGGGTGTGAGGTGTGAGGACACAGAGATCAGGCTGTTCTTCACTGGTGCTAAATGGATGTCTGGAGATCAGCAAGACTATTCCAAAATATTATACCTGATATCAAGTATAAACTGCTAACAGCTCCTACTGGAATTGCACTGGTTTCCCTCCTAGCTGCACACAACTTTACATGATGCGATTTCCAACCTTTACAACATGAGGTTTTAAAACATGGGGATTTTTAAAATCTGAGCATGAACTGCACTAAGGATCTGCTCTCCCACCACTCCCATCACTCTCCCATCACTCCCATTTGACTATTTAAGTCAAAAGGCATTTTGTCCACCTTTGGAATCCAAACCTAGACCAGGTAATAATAAGCTAAGCAAAAATTTTCTTGAAACCAAGTTCTGCTCCAAAGGACTTGCAGCAGTAGACAAAGTTTGACCCTACAGAATTTATTGTTTCTTGGTTAAGGTGGAAAAATTGGTAATTATACAACTTTGTCTTTCAAAAACAGCTCAAGAATTACTTCCAACAAATGATTCCAAGCTATTTTTAAAAGTTTGAGTTAGAGCAGTGTAAATTTAGAAAAGAAGCCAAATAACACACTCATTCTTGGGTGGCAATCTCCACATCACCAGTACTAGCCAGCACAAAAGCCTGTGCATGGAGAGAATTGATTGTGGCCTCACCCACCACTGCTAAATCCTGCCTGGCATGCAAAACCCATTTTGGAGCCTGCCCAGCCTGCATGGGAGAACACATGGGCAGCCACTGGTGCACACACCAGCAGCTCCTCCCCAGGAGTTTTGTTCTGGAGGATCCTTCCTCAGCTGCCTTCAGGAACGTGCTTAAGGACCAGGTGTGGATCACATGAGCTGAGCTTAAGGTCTGTCATCAAGCCAACAGAGCCTCTCTGGCCAAGATTTTTAAACCAGCATGAAAAGCCATCCCTTTCCTATGGCTTACCACAGCAAGCATCGATTCCAGCTCTTTGGGAGCTCTCTGAATGTTTTCATGTGTCTTAGCACAGAGCAATCCTAGACCCAAATGAGGCCTTTAGCCCCTTCTGCACCCAGTATCAAACACTACAATAACTGCTGCTGGAGGATTTCCAGAGATGGGAGGTTTGGAAATGAGAAACCACTTAAGATAAAGTTCTGCTGAAATGTGTCCCACAGCTTTGGGAGATTACTCACGCATGACTGGGTTGGAAGGTTATGCACGCACGCCTGTGTATACTGTATATATATTTAGGTTAACAACTATTAATTAACATCTTATGGTATTTGGTAATTAAAATATCAGGCTTGTGTCATTCATAATAGTGCAACCTACATAGCAATAGACAGGAAAATTAAACACATCGTTCCTATTACCATTAATATGCTTGTGCATATCAAGATTATAGGATAACCTTTTCCATAGGATTAACCATTTGCATATTTAATTGTATTCTTTGGCCCATTTTCCTGTGAAACCTCGTATGAAAAAGTAAAGACTTTGGCTTTAAAAGAAAAAGAAAACTCCCGTTTTTTCAGTTACTGTCAGAAACTTAAGTAGAATTCAAATTACTTTAGTTAAAAATTATCATCTCCTCCAGAAACTGCAGACCCCTGTCACAACCCCCACCCCGCTCATGTGGCTAACTGCGAACCTCCAATTTCTTTTTATTTTCACTTCTGAAGATCATTTGCACCTCTACTGTTGCACAGCACATTCTCCAAAGCGTTCTGGACTCCTCTGAGCTGGTCCCAGCTGGGAACAAGGACGGTCCCGGTCCCAGGGGCGCGGAAAGGCGGAGCAGCCTCGTCAGCGCCCTCGGCTGCAGCACCTCCAGTCCAAGCTCAGGCTTTGCATTGTGAGACAGAAGCCAAAATACATTCCCACAAAGGTTCTTGCCATTAAACACCATTATTAACGGGACGGGGAAAAAACTATCAGACAAAAGGATGCTGTAGTAATGAAGTAACACAAATCTCTTCAAAGCAGTTATTCTTATGTACTGCAATGCACAAAACAAATTTTAAAATGTGATCTCATAATGCATTTGCTGAGAAAAACATATCATTTCTTCTAATAGTACCAGAAGTGCAAAACAAAACATTCTCCATTAAAATTTCATGTCATTGTAAATATTACCATTTTCCCACATTAAAGCTTAGTACCATTTCTGAGAAGTGAGGAAACTTTCATCAATTCCCAAGCAAAGTATCATCTCACTTGGAACTTTACAGTGCACTAAATAGGTATCACAATATTTATTGGTATTTATTTTCACAGTTTTCTAACGTGCACAGAAAGATAATTTTTGAAATATATTAGTGAAAACAAATACTAATACAAAAGGGAAAGGACAAAACATCTAGTAGTATAACTGCTTATCACCACTACTTTTTAAGAGTTGGAGAGTTAAAACCATCTCTCTTTAAATATGTAATACTATATTTAGTGTGGTTATCTATTAATAAAGGTATTGCATGACAATGTTACAGCATGGCTATATTCTCTACTAATTTAGCCTTTTTTCCAATACAGATAAAGAATTTAGCAAACGGAGTAAAAATTGTCATTTAAGTGCAAAACAACAAAAACCTGGTAAATAGTGAGGTAACTTATTTTTACTTATATTATTTCTGGTTCTTAAATTATAGATATGACAAAATCAGCAGTGGATTCTTACAGCTGTTAGAATGGCAGAAATTAAAAAAAAAAAAGAACATTTTCAACCATGGCAGATACATTCTGCAGTATGGAACAAAAAAGCTCATGATCCCACGAGGAGAACCAAGTGCATTTTCACTGCATTGCAGGGTGATGCACACCTGCATTCCTGGCTTCCAAAGCCACAGGACTTTGGAAGAGCACATATTATTAGAGCGCATACCCTGTACACAGGTCGAGAGAACCAGGGGGAAAAAAAGTTAAAGCTTGAGTGAGGGAAATAAATGAAGAGCTTATTTACAGAGAGTGCAGGGAGCCACCCCAGCAGAGCAGGGAGGAGCAGGGCAGGACTGCAGCTCCCTTGGAGACACCGGGAGCACGAGCAGCCACCTCCCCTGTGACAGACACGGGCATGGGAGCAGCTCCACAAGGACAGAGTTTTACACCATGTACAGTATGGGACACCAGACAGAGACTCTGCATGGTCAGAAACATGGAAGAGACAGGACAGTTGTGAGGCCAGTCCCATTTAACCACAGCTTCACAGCAGACTCCAGCCAGAGCACATCGAGCCTTCCTTCTGTCACACCAGCTCCTGTCTGCACTTAGATCCATCACAAAGAAATGCACAGCTGTGATTAAACTGAGCTCCCTCAAATGCTGACATGTTGTCAACATATTTAAATAGGACAGTACAGGTGAGTTTGGGCAGGGAAATGGTTCGTATTGTAAGTCACACTTTGAAAGGCCTTTATGTTCTTTCAGAAGTTCCTTCAGCACTGCTAAGTTTGAAAGGCTCAGCTCTCAATAGAAAGGAAGTTTAGATTAACAAAAATTTTTAAAAAAACCCAAAATGTTGCTGAGAAAATAGTCTAAGTCTATCCCTGGAAGACTGTTTTTATGTTGCAAACCAGCCTGTCCTACACAGGAAAGGTATCTGCTTTAAAAGGACTTTTGAGCTAAGACAGGACCAGAGCTGGGAAAGTTTAGCAAGGGAAGGTATGACACTTGAAAGAAGCACACGATGTGATGATTAACACTTGACACAATCTAGCCAAGCCACAGGTTAGTTATTATTTTATATTAAGTAGGAGAGGATTTTTTTCATTAAAGTTCCGTTTTCACTAGTTTTTATACATCAAACATCTCTAGATGTAATGTAAAGGAACAAAAATTTCACCTCTTGAATTCTTCCTAAATCCAGGCAGATTCTCAGACCGTTAGATTTGTGACACAATTTCTGTTCTACATTGACAAACCCAGCAAGGGAGGGAAGAGTACCAAAATCTTCCCCATCACTAAGGTGCATATGCTACACTGCAGAAATATGCAAATAGCAAGTTATTCCATAAGGAATAGATCCTGACACTTTTCTCCCATGCTGGATAGTCACATGGCATAAAGCAAATTATTATCCCAACTATGCAGAGGGTACTGCAAACCCCACAAAAAACTCTATTTGCATGAGCACAGGAACCTCTAACACCTCCAAGGCTGAACGTGGTACTCACTTGCAGATTTACCTGGCAAATTTTTGAGGCTGGGGATAAACAGACCATTGCTTTTCTAAGCCCATCTACCTGAGATACCTGAATTAGGAACCTATATTTTCTAAAAAGTCAGCAGAGAGAGGTAATATATTTCTGGACACATCCCCAACATAACTGCTCCAGAGCCTTCAGTCCTCTGAAATTCCATCCAGAGGGAGCTTGCTTTCTCTTGCTTTCTCTTGCTTTCTCTTTCTTTCTCTTGCTTTTTCTCTCTCCCCCCACTGGTAACAGAAAGAGCTCAGCCTTCCAGCACAGAAACCCAAAGCTACTCACACAGCTCTAGTCTTTGCTACCTTTAAAACTGTATAAAAATATATGCTTTCATCAGGAAAAATAAACCACACCTGATTTCCCTTGTGAGCCTTATTTCACCTCTTAAGTGTTCCTGAAAGACCATAAAGAGACATGTATTTATGAGATGCTGCCAAAACATGATGAGCTGGTGGTGATTTCATTTCTGTTTGTCCACAGCACTCTTTTTCCTAACCAAGCTTCTTAGATAGCAGAGTAATGACTTCTGAGTAAAAGCTGCAAAAACATTAAATTAAATTTTCCAGAAATGCAAAATCTCTTAATTTTCCTTAATTTTATCTTATATATTAAAATATCTTATTTCCATGCTTTTAAATTAGTGGGTGGCTACACTGTTCTAAGAAACACAAGCAGAACACAAAATCTATTTGAGAGAAAAAAAGGAAAATTCACTGTGGTGAAAAGGGAAAGACAAAAACATGAAGAAATTCTACAATATCTTTAAAAGAGAAAAAAGCAAGAGGCAGGTATGTCTATGTAGCTGTTTTTACCTCCATGTACCTACTGCATTCCTCAGCAATTCAATATCCTGCCTCCACAAAAGGTGTCGTCCAGGAGCAGTGTAACACTACAGGACATGCTACCAAGAATGGCCCGTATCATTTACAGCCTGATTCAGTTCCAGCTGGAGTCACAGGAAATCTTGGTGATAGGAATGACCAACAAACTGCTAGAGCTGTAATCAGGAAAATGTAACAAGTCACCAGCACCATCCAGAAAGGTACAGAAAGGATGGCCACTTATGCAGGAAGATTCCTTTCTCCTCTTCAAGTATAGCAGCAGCTAGAGTGAGAGAGAGGGAAATACAGAAAGTCTTGATCTCAGTTGAATTGAAAGTCAGTGCAAATATATCAACAAAGCTCAGGCAAAATTCCGAATTCCACGCGCTCTACGGCTGAGCCTCACAAGCTGTGGCTTGTGGCTCTGTTGAAGATTTTTCTTCAACTTCTCAGCTGCTTCTTCTGTACACGAGCACATCTGCAACCACACTGGCTACTGCCCACAGCCCTGCCTCAGCTCTCCTTCCCCCTTGCTCAACTCGGATTTATGCCAAAATCAAAACAACAAGTGCATGCAGACTCTCACTCCCTCTACTTTCAGTATCTGGTGGGTTTTTTTCCCTCTTTAAGGAAGCATCTTATATTTCCATGTGAACAACTGCTGTGCAACATTATAAAGTCTTCCCTCAGTCTCATTATTTTGGTTTAGGGCAGGTGGTTGTATTGCATATTGAAGATAATATTAAGAATAAATCTCTACAGTCACCAGAAATCTTCTCAAAACAGAAAAAGCAAACACTGCGATATATTTTGTTGTAGCTAATTTGCTTGTACATTTCACAGAAAGATAAATCTACCTGGGTTGAGGATGTTTACAACTGAATCTCAAGAGAGAAAGTGTAAATGGGAATTTTTCTTCCCACAACTTCACATATAGTACTTGTATAAATATTGAATAATGCGTGTCTGGTTAGATAGAGATGATGATACAAAAGACTTGGAGTGATCAACAAATACTCGAGAGCTTTATGATGATGTGAAAGACAAGAGCCACCACTGAGTTTTATGATTTACTTGGTAAAATGCTCAACTTCCATGGCAGGATTTGACATGACATCAGCAAATATCGTATCTGCTGAAACACACCAGATAGTTCAAAACACTTCAGATTTTAGTTAATATGCTATGATTTGGATGGGATATTAAAATTTGCCTGAAATATTTTTATTATAGTCATTACAACATAATGCCTTCAGTGCATTTGCCTTCCTGTAGACTCAAGAGCATACGTGTGTTTTTGGGAAAAGGTCTGGGTTCATGACAAGCACTGCCCATCCCACAGACATCCTAACCCTGCTTAGATCACACAACTCTTCCTAAGAAATCTGAGTCTCTCTAAGGAACTTCTGTTTATAAAAACTCCCTCCAGTGAGGGACCAGAAAGCATCCCATGTGAATCAGGGCCAATAATTATGACCAAATATTGAATAAAGAATACCCAAAACATATTTTCACCTGAACAGCACAGAGATACCCATAGATATGCCTTCTGGTCATTCTTATAATAAAGTATACTCATATTTTTGGAAGCTGGAAAGAGACCTGGAAGCCCAAATCTCATTACATTTCATTCCTTTAAAAATGTCATCCTTCATTATCATGGTGAAGGTACAAATACATTTGCAAATACCAAGAACTCATTCTGGACTTTGATAGTCAAAGTCAGTTTAAATCTGTTTAATAAAAAAAAAATAATCTGTAAACAAAATTCTAGAAGCTTTATTTTGGCTATCCCTACACATCATTTATATTATCTCCCATTTTCAACTCTGCTCTGCAGTATGCTGTTCTAAATTAAACACCTTGCATACTGCACCTCTGGCATGCAGATGCTTCAATTACAACTGACAGGCACGATTCTGCTGAAAAGAGTTTCAGTTTAGAGAAAAATTAGGGTAATATTCACATTTTCCAATTCACAGTGGTAAAGGTTTCCCTGTTCTTCAGTGAAATATAAATAATCTAAATTTCCTCTACACAAAAATCCTAAAGCAATTCTCAGAGTAGCAGGAAAATGGGAGAGTACCACCTCTGGAATACTTTCAGTAGCTGGATATATTAACAATTATATTTACTTCTTTAGTTGACATTAAATTTACAGCTATTCACTCTTCTCCTGAAAGGCTTCCTCTCTTCCCTTTCATGCTTCATTTTAGTTAAGATCTAGTCTTTTTTTTTTTCTCCCAGTGAGGGGTAAGGAGGGGTGTGTAGCAGACATTTTATTTGTGAAATAATCTGATTGACATCTACAAAAGGAAAAGTCATATAACAATGCATCCCTGTTATGTGAATACCTTTGGGTATCAGTAAGTGATAACGAAGATATTCTTTCTTAGTTACATGTGCATATATTCACTTTATATAATAGACTTGATTGGAGAGGTTAGAAAAATGGTCTGATGCTCAACAAATATGCACAATACTGTGGAAGGAAGAAGTCCTTCCAAAGGTGTTAATCCTTCTCTGTGTATGCAAATTAATGGTACCATGCTCCTCACTGATCACACTGAACTTATGGCTGTCGGTGTTTGATACTGTATTAACAGCTTTAATACTATTAATATACAATTAATTAGTTGTCACTAATACACTATGAACAAAGAACTACAGTGGGTTGGGAATTGGTTTGGGAAGTGGAAGAATAAAAGAAATACTATACAGCCCTGAGTAATTACCAGTAAGGGGCAAATGCAAACTTACGTACACATTAGGCCTCAAGGTTACTAATAAAGTCCACAGCTCCATAGTAAGTGCCATATAGTGATATCTAAAAATATATACTCTGGATTAGGCAGCTGCGAAATTTCTGACAAGATTACTGCAAACTTTTCAATGAACTTACTTTGTAATGGTAAGTGCATGTGCAATATAAGAAAAGCATTTGTACATGAACATTAACCAATATCCATGGGGCTTTGTTTTGGTACACAGCAGTTCACATGTTTGGGGTTACTGCCTTCCCATCTACTGTCTGTCAGTCTAGAAGGGACATACTAATTTTGTGCTAACACACTGTATTTCATTTATTAAGGTCCCGGGGTTTGGGGTTTTTTAAATTATTATTTGGCTTTGAAAATGATTATGATAAGCTAAAATATATTTTTGGAAGTCTTAGCTTTCTCTTCTCTTTTAGAGTCTTACTTTTGAATCTGTGCAAATACATCCCTATTTCTTGTTGTCTGTGTCATACTACATGCATACCATATTGCTTATCCAGTACTAGAAAATCATTAAACATTTCTAAGGACAAAAGTACATTGAATGATACTTAGCAACATAAATTAGAATAACCGAAATAGTAAAATAATTAGGTACAAAACAGCATAGTTGCCAACATATATTGGGGCTATTTCAGTATAACTTGCCATTTATATATAAAGCATACATAAATGGCTATTTTTTTTCCTTTTCAACAAGACATATTTTAAAAGGATAGTTCAGAGCATACCAGTTTACCTATTCATGTACAAAAGTACATTGGGAAAGGGAGAGGTTTACGTATCATTTAGCAGAGCAGGATACTGTTAAAGGAAAAATTCTCCCTCTAAGATGGTGGCAACTATTCTTTCCCTATAGATAAAGTGTTCATGGAAAATTTAAACATCTGATTCAATGCTAGGCCTTTTCTTATACACACGTGTATTGCTACAGGAATTTAAAACCCTTGAAGTTGAGTACAAGCTATTCCTATTTGCAACATAAGGCAAAACATGCTCTGAAATGTACATGTCATTATGGATCCGACCATCCCTGGAAGAGTATGATGCTGTAGACTGTATGGATGACCTTAAATAATTATCATTTCTTCCTCTTGTTGGCAATGAATGTTTATAAAGATCAGCTGGACTTCGCCTAAGGGACAAATGCTGGTCATCACGATAGGTGTGCAGGAAAGGGTTATCATCCGAGTGAACAGCATACAGGGACTTGCTCCGCTTACTGTCCTCCAGAGCATGAGTTAAAAGTGAGGCCTTGTTGCTCAACAGTTTGCTTGAGGGAACACTAAACATGCTTGCATATGGACTACTTTGAAGAAATTTCTCTCTTTCTTTCAAACTTATACTACGAGAAGGTCTTCCAATATCAATTTCCCTGGACTTATCAGCGATATTATCATAAGAGTGTTGCCTGCTAATCTTCAGTTTATTCTTTTTATGATATTGCAGAGCACTACTTTGTGACCAAGTACGCTCATATATTTCTTCAGGAAGTGATAAGTTCGTTGTATCCTGCAGCATCTGATCTTCCTCAATATCATAGAGGTTCCCCATGCGCAAGCACGCGTCGCATTTGTAGGGAGATCTGGTCGAGTAGTGCCCTGCACACGTGGGCATGTTGGAGAGACAGCTCCTGCAGTGGGTGGAATTCTGCCTGTACCTATCATTCATGTCACCTAGGGAAGCATTTTTCTCTTTGAGAGTGTAGTGCTTTGCATAAAGTTTATACTGGTCATTATTTGGAAGACTGTCTTCATTCTGTGATGGAGTCCTGTTAGCATGTTCGGCTTTCCTGTAGTTGTCGTTGTGATCTTGGTAAACATCAGGAAGCTCTACGGGCTCTGGAAGGACAATGTTTTCAATGTACTGAGGTGTGTCCAAACGGAATCCTGGCTCCTTGTCAGCATCAATCGTGTAGATTTTATCCCGTGGAGAGCCCGGTTTGGTTTTCAGATATGTCAGCTCCACTTCACTACAGTCTTTCGGGTATTTTGATGCTACTGTCCTTTTTTTGAAATTGTCCTTGGTTTTGTGGTGCTTGTTGTTGTTTTCAGTTTCCATGTGGCAAGTAGCTCTGCTTGATGTCTCTGATACATCTGAATGGACAATCTCTTCAGGAAGGTATCTTTGGCTCTTCAGTGAAAGCTGCCTGTTTTCCTCTGACCCGTTTTCTCTCTGGGAACCTTGGCCCTGACGCACAGAATCTTGGCGTAAAGATTCAACAGATTTCATCCAAAGCTGCCTGGGTCTGGAGTTCACTTTTGCTTCTGTTGTTACTGCAACCTCTACTGTATTTGGATTGGATTCATTCAGTGTGAGAGGATGCTGCCCTTGGAAAACATAGTTGTTCAGATTGTCCTTGTGTCGATTGCCAGGAAGTGTTTGCAGTTCACTTATGTTGTCACCAAAAAAGTTGTCCT
The DNA here is from genome assembly GCA_030060385.1 of Muscicapa striata striata. NCBI lineage: Eukaryota > Metazoa > Chordata > Aves > Passeriformes > Muscicapidae > Muscicapa > Muscicapa striata. The sequence continues at coordinate 2,931,395 of JAREIS010000047.1, forward strand.
TTGTCTGAAAGGATCTGTTATCAGAAAATACCAAATTTCCCTTATCCATGACCATGTCCATAATTAAAGAACCCCTCTGAATAAAATCAGCTGTTCTTTTTGGGGAGTCAATTCTTGGAGGATTGATGTTGGTCATGTTTTTTGCTGTTCGCAGCAGTTTTAACATGTTGGTTTGTGAATTGGTCAAAGAAAAGTCAGGAGACTTCTTTTTCTCTTCAATGTGTACTCCGTGAATGCAACTGTAAATACCCTGTAATATGAGTAATATAAAACAAATTAAATCACTAGGTATAACTTTTCAAAACTTCCATTTTAGTTGTAATTAGTGATAAAGAAAAATTAAACATTTCTTATCTAATTACTGGAAAGATGAAAAGTACATTTCTAACTTTTTATCATTTCCTTGCATTGAAATGGAGGAATATTTTCTGCTATATCTGTTAGAACTACAAAGGAGAAAAACTGCCAGTATTTCACAAACCAGTGATCTGTTGTGGCTTCCCCAGCTTATTCCAGAATACAAGATTAGAAGGTACCCCAAAGGGTTCCCTAATCTTGTCATAAAATGAAACTAACCTTCAGTAAAAGATACTCTCTTATTTTAAACCAGTGATGAAGTTTCCCCTCTAAACAAGCCTGTAGTGGGACTATTTTACTGGAGATTAAGGTACTCTTCACTTATACTGAAATAAAAAGGCTTCTAGTCATCATATTTTAGCTTTTCTAATCCCTATCCCAGTACATATTAAAAAATCCAGCTATTTGTAAAGCTGAATCTGAGTTAATTTTGAGCAAAAGGCTGAAATCCATTTTCTCACTTCAACCTCTTCAGTCACTCCTGTGCGCCCAATTGACATTTCCAACCCTGTGAACGAGCAGTTCTCAGACATTTACCTTTGACAGAAGTACTTCTCTCCCCCTGCATTTCTTAGGAGAATTTCATATAAAAACAGCCAGAAATAAAAGTTCAAATACAAAAAGTGGAGGTTAAGGTGCAAATGGTTTCTAGACAATCCCCAACACGGTAATGCAGACTATTTTTAATGCAGCTCTAAAATCGTCCAATCTACTCAACAGGGTAATTGCAGCACACTTTAAAGTAATTAGCCATTTTAGTATCATTTTCAGCTCTCCTCAGCTATATAAAAAATCCAGAAAAATCAATTACCTAATGAAAGTTTTATCTGTTTTAAAAATATATAAAGAAAAAACCCAACCAATTTGTCAAAAATATAAGAATGAGTCCTCATTTCTGTTTTCCTTAGAATTACCAGTTTCTTGCACATGTAAATCCCTTTTGAGTCTGGTAAAGTTATCATTAAAACTTGCCTTAGTGTCTAACCAGACATAAATGATACCTGTGTTTGACCTTTTCTCCTACAGTTTATTCAAGTTTGCTATCAAGATAAGCTACAAAAATATTCCACTGTATTTTTAAAACTTAAAATTCTCTTGCTTAAGAAATGCACAAAGCTCAGAGTTAATGTCTCTTATCAAATTAGTATTTATTTTGTTTGGATTTTTAGTGTGGAAATGAATACATTTCCTGCATCTACCATTTCTTCACTGAAATTTCCCCTTACTGTATTTGGTTCCAGCATTTGATTACTTATTATCCTGGCATATGATAATTCATACCCTAAACAGTCCAATGGATTAAGACTTTCCAAAGAGTACAAGTACATCCTAAGCCCACTGAGTACTTCAGAGCACCACACTGCTGTTCCAACATGTATTTAAAATGTCCAGGTGGGAATAAAAGGATGGATAATGTTTTAGGGAGGCAGTGTTTATTCTTTCTGCTGCCTAAAGGGGAAAAATGAAATCAGTACTGACCCTGCTGATTGAGAACAGCAATCCAGGCCTATCTGAGCAGACTCCAGTGAAGCAGAATCTCAGTTTCCAGTAAAATAAGTGCTCCCAGACAAAGGTGATTAAGCTGAGTGCCATGGCTGCTGCAAGCATATAAAACACTCCTGCCATGTTGTCGATGTCCAGCTGGCTGCTCATGACTTCATTCTTCTCGTTGTGACAAATACCAGTCAGCCACAGGGTTTCTAACTCTTCCATTTCCCCTAGGGAGAGCAAGGAGTCAAACCAGTTAAAATGCAAAAATCACTGCTCACCATATTCAAAAGTCTTTGTAAGTTTAAAAATACAGCACTATTTAATGCTTCATTCGTGGAGCACTGCAGACCAGCAGTTGCAAATATAGCAGATTTCAACTCAGAGCACCCTAGTTTCAGATGTCCTCAGATTTCATAAATTACGTGGGAGGCTGGATGCTCTAGAAAGCAGGATCTGTGGTTTAGACAGAACTTTCTTCTGCTTGCTGTAACTATTAGCACTTGTTATAGAGAGTGGAAGGAGTTAGTAAAGAGCTGGGACAGGCTGTAGTGATCAGAGTGACAACTCATCAGAGAAGCACCCTGACACTCAGCCAGACACTCTCATGCCCCTCCACCCCACTACCCTACACTTGTACCTCCCTTATCCACTCTGACCCCTCCCTTTGGCCCTTTCACATCACAAGACAAATTTCACAAATTCTTGTGATTCTTTTAGAATGTGCCATTTCCTTATTTCTTCTTTTCAAATGAGCTGCGATGTTATGGCTGAAGCTCTCCTGACACATCTGGTCTCTGCATTCATCTCTGGTATCTATTTCCTTTTGCTGCTTCCATTCCAGCTTCCTGGGCAGCAACAGAAAAACAAACGGCCTGAAACGGAGCATTTCTGGTTCTGGCTGTGCCACATCCTTACTGCCATTAAAACTCTTCATTTACTTAAAGCTAATGAAGCAAATCCGCTCCCTCCCTCTCTTGTGTATTCTTAACTTTGGATACATATTTCACAGATGAGATTTGGCCTCAGATGAAGGACACTGTCACCTAGCAGTGGTTGCTCCTGCCAGCATGGACAGAGGTGGGCAAGAAACTGCAACTGATCCTGCCAACATTTTTTTTTTTTATTATTTTGCATGATTTACTAATTTTCAAACATTTAGTGTTGTTCTTAGTGAAGCACTGCATGGGCATACAGGCCTTTTCACTCTCTTGGGATATAGACAGCTGAGTAATTTTATTATGATTTTTAATGTCATAAACTTCATTGTTTCTAGAAAATACAGCAGGCAATGTAGAGGGCCAAAAAGGACAGTATTAGTTGTCTTGGTGTGTTTTCCAATTTAAGATATGGCTTCAATATGGAGGAAGAATTTCCATGGTACAAATCCCTAATCCTTAGCCAGTGATTAGGGAATACATTTTCAGTATTATAATTCATACATCACTGGAAAAAAAGAACAGAAAAAAATGGCTAGAAGCTATATTGACATTTCAGCTACCTTCAAGCTAACTAGAAGATCAATGACCTGCTGTGCAAAAGCATTTTGCAGGATAGAGTGCCAGGGCACCAGGAAAGCTGCAGCCCACAGATAATTTGGATGTGAGTTCCGATTGGAAATGGAACACAAGATGGTGATGGAGAAATTGCTTCTCAGAGAATGTGAATGAAAAACTGAAGTAGAAAGGACAAGTTCTGATGCACTTTCACAAAGGCATTTCACAAATTTGTAAGAGGGATTATTCGGTCCCTAGCTAATTCAGTTTAATTTTGTGCTTGAAGCACGAATTGAACCTCTGCATCCACAAAAGGCAATGTGTCATCTCCCAAATTACAGTGCTCAATCTTCAAAATACCTAACAGCATCCCAAAGAAAGTCAATCCTAATGAATCTTTAAAAATCTTCTAATCCAGGACATTGGGACAATAAATTATTAATTGTAACAGTATAGATACTGCACACATAGAGAATTGGGGTTGATTATTGCATTTCCATATCTTAGAACATTTGGATTTCTTTTGTTCTGCTAAACCTCAGTGGACTGTTTCCCTCATCTCTCTTTCAAGTCCTCCCTAAGGTCTATGAATAAAACTCACAGAGGCTTTAAGAAGAGAAAAGAACCCAAGTCCAAAGAGAGAGCAATATTTCTGGTCTGTGCATTAGTAGCTGAAGCTCTGCCAATCAGATCTGATTACTTCCCACAGGAAAATTCACATGTCCCATGATTGTCAGGCATCAATTTGATTTGACTGCTGTGCCCTTTCGCTATTCATAACAAAATTCACGAAGGATTTTAGACCTCTTTTTTATTACTGTTTCCTCTGTGTTTCTTTCCCTTTGGCATGGACATCTAGAGTAACTATTGATAATCCAGCAGCCTTTCCAAAAACATCCCGACAGAAACGAAATAAGCTTGTTTTGAGTCAAGATAAATGACAGTGCCCTGGCAAGTAAAGAAGAGCAAAGCATCCCAGAGCATTGCAGATCCTGCTACTGCAATATCCCTCCATAATATCTGAAAATTACAGCAATCACTGATAATTAATGCCCAAAAGGAATCCACATTTTTATAGACAGCAAAGCACTGTGAGTCATGGGATTGTCGTATCTATGGAATGATGCTATCTGGGAATGGACATATTAGGCTGATAATTCTGGTCTCTCCATATAAAACAGTTGCCATTTCTAGTATATATTTTTATACATGTGCATATATATTTATCTGTGTGTGCACACAGAAACACAGACAATACTGGTAATAATTTAACTGTAATAATTTCAGCATAGCTGACCCTATAAAAACTGGCAAAGATGCCCAATCTTCTAATTGCTTTTCCTGCCCATGACACTTTAAACCAGATATTCATAGAAGCCATAACATTTTTATTACAAAATCCTCAGGCATGAGAAACTTTTTTATCAGTGGTGTCAAATCATTCCTTATTAAAATCTGTCACTTCCAAACTTGGCCTGGAGTTTGAATTCAAAACATTGAACTTTTTATAATTTGGTTCAGAAAATGAATTAATTTAAAAGAATAAAGTCCATTTGGAGGAATTCTGTCTTTCAAATCCTTTTGGGTGGTCTGACTTGTGAGCTGAATGTCTAGGGTGATGACACCTATATCAATACATTACACTTGGCAATTGAAAGGCCAGCAATTTGTGATTACCAGGCACTGGAGAGTTCAGTCATCCCTGTGTGTGCATAATACTCATTAGCAAGTGGGAGCTCCAAATATTCCATAAAACAGACCCTGGAAATCAAAGTCAGCAACCTCAACATCCATAAATGCCAGGCCTCACTGAACTCAGTGTTAATGGAGTTCAAGCATGCATCCAATGAGGGGTCTCAAGTTACTCATAAATATTAATCAGACTTATTTTAAGGGGTTTTGTTTTCACTTCAGGCACTTACTAAAGGAAAGTGATGCCACAGTCATTTCCTACCTTCATTCATGTGTGGACTAGATTAATGTGTAAATGAAAAGCTGCAGATCTCAGCAGCAAAGTACATCATGACACCAGCCTAGGACCAGAAAATGAAGAGTCACAGTGTATTTGACAAAAAAATACAGTGTTTCTTTTCTGTTTAACATCCACAATCTATTTAACCTGAAAAACTCACAAGTGACTACATGATTCCTGCACTAAGAGATATTCAAAAATTCAATAGCACCATATCATAAAAGATCTGCTTCATTTACAGTGTAACAATGAGCACAAACAAGTGCTTTAAAAATCCATAGTTAAAGCAACGTTGAGCATCTGCAGTATTCATTCAAAACACACTCCAATAAATTGCAACATTCCAGTTCTCTCACTGGTAATTCAGCACTATTTACAATGGGTTTAGGTTACAGTGCAAACTGCTCTGATCCCTTTCTGCTCCTCCTGGGTTTGTTCCTGTGCTATGGAGCTCCCTGCCCTGGCTGCTATTTGCACGGAAATGTGCCAGTTTGCCATTTGGCCTGAATATCCCACAAGGGCCTTTCTTTCTGCATAAACTCCTCTGTTTCACTTGTTATCATCCTGGGAAGCACTGATAAACTGCCCACTGTGTCCCCCAAACAATTTTGTCACAACAAAAATTTCCTTATCCAGACACAGAAACAATACAGTCTAAAGGGCAGAATCACATGCTTTTCCTTATCAGGGCTCTTAGCAGGCTTTGCAGGCTGTGCCACCTCTCCTGACTGCCCAGCTGGCACTGCCCTTTTGCAGTCTGTGTCACTGGCTCTTAAGATGTGTCAGTTCTCTGGGACTGGACTGGGTACCCCCAGTGCTGGGTACACCTGCACCAAACTGCCAGACCCTCCAGCAGCTGTATCTGCAGCTGCACAGGCAGTCACCCAACCCTGACTCCAAAACACATTGCCTTGCATCACTGAGAGCTGTCTGGAAAAATTAATTCTCCCATATATTGTGTTGTGTCATGCATTGCAACCATCCCTGCTCAGTGCAGTCTGCACATCCTGGGCCAAAGGAAGAAAGGATGTCCCAGTGGGGAAAGCAGAGCTGCAGCCCAGCACCCTTGCTGCTTTGCTGGTTAAGTACAGCAGACCTCTGGTGTCAGCACTTCCCTGGGACTTGCATAAGGCACGGCCAGGAGCAGGTCACTGGCAGGAGATCTCAGCACACGTGCCACAGCAGAAGGTGCCAAAGGAGCTGGCTGCTGGTGGCAGGGATAGGGCTCTGTGCAAAGCACTGCCCTGAGGTTCAGCCTGAGCAGTCAGCACAGCAAACTGGCCCGTACTGAGTAGAGAGGGTGAACAGGAGGGTTGAATATATACACTCACACTGGCCAGATGTAGGACATCATATTCAAAAGACCCTGGCAGCAATGACAGAATCATCTGATTATTCAGGCTGGACAAAAAGTAGTTTTCAAATTTAGGGACAGACTGTTCTGTGTTTACTCTGGTAGAACCCCATTAAGTGACAGAGGAGGATTGTACCCCGCCACTTGGGGACTCTAAAATAAAAGGGTGTTTCCCTCCCTGAATAGCAGGGTCAGCAGCCAAATGGGTTGATGTGCATTTGGTTCAATAAACTCATCAATTCCAATTTGACCCAGTTATATGATCCATACAGAATGTTTCAGATATGAGATTATATAAAAGCACAGCAACTTTTCAAATTCAGCCTGGATCCCCCAAAACAATCTCTCTTACTCTTATTTTCTGACTTACTTCCGCCTGTAAAAATAGCAAGAGGAACACAGATGACTGACAGCAATAAACTTACTGTGAGCTAATGACTCCACTCTGCATGTCCCCATTAGTTAAGGATGAATTAACAGAACTGCTAAGCACGACTTTCCATATTACAATCCCTCTAACTCTTGTTCAGCTACACAAACACCCTCCACTTATACACTCACACTCTTCAGTCACATTTGTTCCACCCACTGCTTAAGGAGGACACTAAATATATAAACAGAAAATCACTGCGATTGTGGGTGTATTCTGCCTGAGCAGCACACACTGAAAATATGTCCTTATAATCACATACGTATTTCCTTCTTGGGCTTTAACAGCCCGTGTGAGTCACACTGCTACACTTCCTCAGAATCTAGACACTGATTTGGAAGGCTTATGCTAGAATATGAAAAAAAAATAGCAAAGAGCTTTCCCCTTCCAGATGTAAGGGGGCAAATCTCATTTCCACAGTTACCTATTATCCGTAAGGACTGGGAAGCAATTATCCACCCAGGAAAACAATTCTTAGTGTACTAAGCTGCCCTAAAAGCACATGAAGATTAACCAGAACTGGAAGTTATTAGGAAGGGATAACAGATTCTGCGGAAACTCAGACCAGAACCAGTTTTCTTCTTTATGTCTCTGATTCTCTAATTGCTTTAAAGTTTCCAGCCTCAAGGGCTAAGGGCTTAATGCAGCTACACCATCTTCCCTCTTCCTGGAGATCTCTTCCCACACTGTCTTTTGAACTGAGCTCTTAATCTGCAGGTAGTGCAATACATTACAAATACCTCAGATGAGTAGATGCATAACCTGGCCAGCTGGCCAGTATTCTCCAATCCTTCCCAAAATTGCTCTCTTTACCCAGCTTTTTCTGATCCTTATATCCAACCATTTCTGCTGCCATGAGTGTTTAATCCCTCTATGCTGCTGAGTCCCTCACAGCTAAAGGGTCCTTGCTGTCTTTCTCTCCACCCCATTCACACTCAGAACGCCTTTTGCTCTTAATTCTGAAGCAGCTTTGTCATTTGTAGTTCAATAATCTCATCTTCTCACAATCAAAAAAGAAGAAGAAAAAAGAGATGGGAGAAAGACTGAAAGAAAAAGAGAGAAAGCTAAATTCTCCTCACTTTCTATGCTCCAGTGTTCTACACCAAATCCCAAAGACATAGTGCTATGGGTTTCAGAAGCCATGCCTCCCAAATGATTTTGCAGGATATTTTTAGAAAAGGTACCACTCTTTAAATGGCCCAAGCCAGAGGAGTATCAGCCTGCAGAGAGCTGGCCCAAGGTTGCAGCTCTGGGAGCTGGAGGCGCGTTCCCCAGCGCTGCCGCGGGAGCTGCTGAGCGCCCTGGCTGTGCTGAGCCCCAGCCCCGCCGGCAGAGCTGGCACAGCAGTGACAGCTGCCAGGTACATCATGGGGACAGCAGCCTGCCCAGCTGCTCCCACAGAGGTGCAGAAAAGAAACCAAAGCACGGATCATGCGATTCCTCAGCGCACGGCATTTCTGTTCTGACACATTCCTGCGGCTGTGGGCGGAAGATCCAAACAAAATGATGGAACTGTTTCTTAGCAGCCGTATCATTTTAGTTGCTTCTGAACTCCTGGGTGCTCCTTTTTCTCAACAGAAGATTGATATTCTGGGTCTCAGTAAAAATATTTTTACTTCTCTGTTAAAAAACAATGGAAGTTTCATCTTGTAACCACAGCAGGACAAAAAAAGCAGCACAATCACCACTGGGCTTTAGAGAATCATCCCAATGATCAACTATCTTCAACAAAGCTGCAGATGCTAATCACCAACTCAAAGCTTCTGCAGATAATGAGATGTGCTGTACAGATAGCAAAAAGAACAAAGCCAGAAATTCACCAGCAATGCACTTCACTCATACAAGAAAAAGCAACTCCTAACTCCTTTTATTAAAAAGATTCAGAGTTCCAAAGCAATTAATCTTATACTAACAACTTCTTATTCATCTCGGCTTGCCATGAGCAGGGTTACATATGTGAACTTGAACAGACCAAGGGATGAAACCTTTTGAACATAATTATACTTTTCAGACAATTAAGTAGCTATTCTTTAAACTCATCAGCAACTCATTCCCATCATTCTTTCCTCTGTCTCTTTTCCTCTTTGTTAGAGTAACAAATTTGGCATCTTGTAGCCTGCTTCCTTACACCGAGACTTCAGAGCTGTTCTCACAGTGAGACTGATAATTGGTCTACCCAGTAGAACTATCCTCAGAATGGGAACACTATGCATGTAGAAACATACAGATAAACTACCCAGTCAGAGATTGAAGTTATCCCTAATGCAAGCCTACATCCCTCTATATTTACTTAACTTTTTTTTCCAGTCCCAACAAGATTAAAAAGAGGGTTCAAAGTCATTGGCTTTAATGCAGAAAAACAACATCATGCTTTGAGGAGTATGAAAAGATGCCCCTGCAGGAACAAGCAATTAATTCTTCAGTTAGATGTTTTACATCAGCAAGGAAGGGGGAAAAGGTTCCTATCCACTGCACCAAATATTCATTTCAACGTGTAAGTGAACTGGCTTAGATAGGAGAATGGTATAGACGCAGCAAGGAAAAAAGCAAATGAGAAAAATCACAGGAGAAAGACATGTGCAGAGAACTTTGGGAGCTCTAAAATACATTTCAAAAGGCCATTTCAGTGCAGATACGAGATCGTAGCTTTTTGTATGAGCAATCAGATATACTTTTGCACTAATTACTTGGTCTTATCCAAGTATATAGTATAATCCAAAAAAGTTTGTCTTCTTACTAACATATTATTCATATAAAGAAATTGTGTTTATTGAATGCATTAGAATGTTTTTTTTCTTGTAGTTGTGGAATTCATTAGGTTTACAATCATTCACTGAAATTATTCCATATCCCGATGAATGCCGATTACACATACAGAAGAATGATTTAATACTACTTGGGGCTCTGCTGTTTTACAGGCTTAGTCTTAGAGAATAATACATTCTACAGAAGCAATACATGAGAAGGATTTCTGCCTTCATTTGTGTTTGCCTATTTATTTAAACAATCTCATTCAGGCTCCACTGAGGCTTTCCCAGGAGTACTCTCTTAGGATGAAATTTTCCCCCCAACCATACTTGCTCTTAGTCTAGAGAACTTCAAAGACATTTTTAGTGATACAGCAAAGTAATGTTGGTGTGAACTCTGGGTTCATCCCTTCTAGTTCACCAAAACAGAGTTATGTAAGTTCACAGCTAAAAAGATTATCCATCGAACTACTGAAGTTAGACATGGATTACAAAATCAGGTCGAGCTAGTTCTGGGCAATTACTCTTTACATTTAATTTCTTGGTGTTTAGTTCCAGTTCACCTGCAATGTACTTTGTAATTCAGTAGAAGAAATGTCATTATTAAGGCTTTTTTGATGATTTTTTTTTTCCTTTTTTATCCCACATTTGGTGGAAATGCAATGGTAGTTGAGGAGTTTTTCCTGAAAATGGTCATCTAGACCTGTGAGACAATAAAGTGAGAGAGGTATCAAACAGTACTGGGATTAAAAGAAGCATACCTACCATAATTTCTAGACATCATACATGTCCAATTACTATTCTCTTTACTAGACCCTACACCATTTTCTGAACAAATTTAGGGATCCGTCACAAGAGAAAAGTAATGTTTTGGCATTCCTGGGTTGTTCAGAGCAACTTCTAACGGTAATGAAAAATGTAAATGTAAATGTATTCACAATTCCCATGGTTTGTGCATTCAAAATGTTTGCTTATCTTCTGGACAAGATGAGCAAGGGTGCAGACATTTCATAATGAGGTTTCATTCACCTGGGTGTTCCCTGTATCTATTGCTATTCTGTATGCTGTGTAAATCCAATGGTCAAAGTGCAAACACAGCGTAGGACTTTTCACAGTTTGCTCTCACACAATTTGTTTTGTACCTGATAGTCAGAGTTGAGGTGAAGCATAGAAATGTAGCACCTCCAGTATTTTGATGAGCTTTTTCTTGAATATCTTCAAGTGCTTTCCCTTCGTTTCATTTATTTTCATTCCTGTGATTTAATTTTTTTGTCTTGGATGAAAAGTATCAAAAGTGCTGAAGGAGTAAGCATGAAGGAAGTGCAAAGTGAAAGGAAAGAAAACCCAACTGTTGCTCTGGCTACATCTAGAGGGGTTAGCCCACACTGAGAAAGGTGACTCAGATTCTCCTTCAGGCTACAGAAGCTTCTTCTTCTTTAGTATGGGACCAATAATTCAACTTCACTGATTCAAATTCCTCGTTTAAAAATGGCTCAGGATTATAGCACCTAATAATTCATAACAGTATTACACAAACAGAAAATAATATTCAAGAATATGTGAATATTTGAAAGGCAGCCACTGCAGGTCATCTAGTCCTTTCTTCACCCAAATAAGTGAGGTTTGCTCCATGAGCCTCTCTAAATCCAACAGATGGATATGATGACACTATTCTTTCCATACATACACCAGACAAAATGCATCAGTTGTGATGATGACACCTCTTCCAGTTGTTCAGTGTTATACTAAGAGTAAAACCCATGTGCTGGAAGACTAACACACTCATTGTCTGTCCCATGAAAATTAATGTCCTGGGGATTATGGAACAGGAGGCCACTATGCTAAGTCCTGCTCTACCATTCCTATTGCACTGAAATTCACCATTCTTACACTCATTTTTTGTTACTGGTGAAATCAAACCCATATTCATCTTCTCATAAAGACCTCTCTTTCACTGATAGAGAAATGCAAAGTCAACACACCCATGTATGTAAAAATCAAATTAAAGATTATGTAATACACACACATTCCAATCTGATAGAGGATTTAATCAGTTATACCACAGAAAAATTTTAATTACCATATTTCTATTTGCTTGCACAGATGAAACACGAAGCTTTCTACAATCAAAAAGGAGTTCATACCCTATGTGAAGACTGAGTCATCATTGCTGTTTTCAAATATATCAAAGATGTGCAGCAAGTTTTCTACTGCAGGGCAGAAGTGCCAAGAGGATGTAGAGTTCTTCTATTTTGTGTTAGAATAAAAAATATTTGTTCGAAGTACAATGAAACAAGTCACCCTAATTCAATTTCATAGGCATTCCTTTACCAGAAGTTTGAATGAATCTATCCTAGATTAGAGATCACTCACATTGGTTCAGAACTGAGCTAAACACTTTTTAATAGCAGAACAGTCATGCTGAAAGATAACTCATCTACCAAGGAATTGCTCAGTGAAAAAAATAAAGGAAATAAATAAATGTATAAATGCTCTCAAAGCTTTACTTTGTGATGTATATGAAAGCACTTTCTGAAAATAGAGGCCAATGCCCTTGGCAGTGAGTTAGAACTGAGTGGAGGAGAACTCCTGTCTCAGCACCAAGAAGTAATTTTACTTTGTTTTACCTTTTTTTTTAATTATTTTAAAGACTTCAAGAGAACAGTTCTAGCAGGCTCAGAGCTACTAAAACTGAATAAACTGCACACACATAGAGGAAGAAGAGAAAGGAAAAAAGCTTGGTCCCTACCATCTCCCACAAACTGAAGGAGGGCAAGATCAATTTGTCTCTTCCAAGGTGATCCTTTCTGGAGAGCAATCCCATAGCCAGTAGTGGCAAAGATGTACCCACTGCCTATTGTGACAAGTTTGCAGCCTTCATCTCTTCCAGCCTTGTAATTCAGCACCGCTGCATCATAGATGAAAGCATCCAACTTCCTGAAATGAAAGAAAGCATTTTACAAACCAATCATTAGGGACAGCTGTTGTCATACTTCTTTTGTCCTTGATGTTGGGACCCTGTTGAATATCATATGGATTCTTTGATATCATTAATTACATATCCTGCTCTGCTGTATCTAAAATTAACAAAAGGCATCTATTTTAGTGAGGGGAAAGTAGGACACATAGTTTTGCATTTCTATTTTAAGGGATGCTGTTAAAAAATACTGAGCAGGAGAAACCAATCTACAAAATGTCTTGCCCTGATATCTTTGTATCTTTTCTCTCAGTATGGATAATAAATATCTTGAGATGCAAAATGTTCTCCAAAACCAACAGAAATGACAACAGTGAACTGAGAACAGAACAACAGACAATAGAAAATTAGTTTATTTAAAATACTGAAGGAGATTGAAAATGTTCACCAGTTTTACATACACACCCTTGTTTTACTTCTCTTTCCAAAAATAAGGTGAAGGTGGAGGTTAAATCCTTGATAAGACAAAGGGAGATCCTGGAACATATCTCATAGAGCTACCTAAATTCCACTTCAATATGCTAGAATATGACTTAAATATGACTATTCAGAGTTCCAAACATATTTTCTGTGTATCTGGAGCACAGGAGGAAGAAAGGAACCCGTGAAAAAGTTTAGGCCTTTTACCCCATATACCTAAAAATGGAAGAATGGGATAATCCCATTTTCCAAAGAAGACAGGGAACACAAAAGGAGTGGAAAGAAACTCAGTAAAGAAAGGAAAAGAAGCAATGTCCTCCAGGGATACCTTCTCAGTAGCACTGTAAAGCAAGTTACAAGGCAGGTGCATGGATGTTTCACAAATGAAGGCAGTGAAAATGCACATGTAAAAAGAGGAGGCCATTTGGAAGGACAATCACTTGACAGCAGCAGATCCCAGCCAAAGAAAAGGCATTCTTACACTGCCAGAAATTCAAATGTTAACTTCAAAAAGAAATAGATAAAACTTTATTTTGCATTACTGCCCTCATCTGCAGCCAAAATCTTTTAAGATTTGTACTACTTGCCCAAGAGCAGCAGCCCACACAACAGCAAGAGCTCCAACCCCACCTGAATGGCACATAAACCAAAGCCACTCCATTTTTGGAGTCACGATTTCTACTAAGCTTAAATCAGTTTATGCTGATAAAGCTTTTCATTTATACCCACAGAATGGAGCAAGACCTAGACATATCACATTTTGACTAGTGACAGAAAAAAAAATCCCCAACAAGCTTTCATGTATATCATAATTCAAAGTTTATTCATAAATAATCAATCAACAGAACCCTAAATTTTTCAGAACTCTAAGTAAGATACCAAAAATGTGGCACTTAAAATGTATGTCTATCTCATATTAAACCAAGAGGAATACCAGGAGAGAATGGAGTTGTTGGATTTTGTCTCTTGTCATGAAAAAGTGAAGTTCCTGTCACTAATTACTGTTCTTTATTGCTTTCCTTCAAGGATATTTATCCCAACAGTCATCATTCAAGTCTTCTAATTGAAATTTAGTGAAGTGGTTAGTTCAGAGTAGAGATGGTTCATGCAACCATTGAAAAAATAGTTGGGCCATCAGGTTTTTTTGCTTTTCTCCTCTTCCCTAAAATTCACTTGGTGCAACCTTCAGTTTAAAAGTCAGATTAGCTCCACCAATGCCCAAAATCTGGTTTCCTCCTTACTTTAAGTGGATAATTTAATATGCAGAAAATCACTAAACATCTGGTAGGCGATGTCACAAATCCAATCCATATGTATATTGAAATAAAACATGAATGGTTACCTGGCACTGAGGGTAATTAAATTGGAAAGAGCCAAGAGGGCGCTGGGGCATTGCCCAAGCCTGCAGCCCTCAACAGAAGATCAGAATTTTCTAAAAGATGGGCTTTGATGCAGCACTTCAAGTCAATCTCTGCTTGTATAGAGAGCAAAAACGAAAATCTATGTCCTTTGGGTAGGCTCACAGTGGAAAAAAACCTGCACAAACCTGCTTGCTGTACCCTCAGGATATTGTAGCTTTTCTGATCTACAGCAGACAATTACCAAAATCAATACAGCCCAGGCTCACACACTGACATCTGCAGTTATCTGGGGGAAGGAAGGACTCTGCCCCTCTCAGAGGATGCTCATGGCTCAGGGACTGGGAGCTGTTGCTCTCTCCATGGGTACAGACACTGCTGCAACCAGACAACTTAAAACACACTCTGGAATTTGTCATCTGTTTATTCTGGGATTTACAGTTTTGCAATGCAAGCACATGAAACACATGCTGTTAAACACAGAGAAAATATAAAGAGTCAGCTATTCTCCTGTCAAAACAGTCTCAGTCAAAAATATAAAGGAAAAAGATCTCTTTGCTAAAGACTCCAGGGCAAAAGTCTTGTGCTACCTCAGAAATTACACTCTTCACATGCAGTTTGCCTCCTTGGTTACTGAGCACTGTAGTAAAACCTTGGGACAGACAGACAAAGCACAGTCAGAGTTTCACTCACTCACCGTGGAAGCACCTCCCCAGCTCCCCAGGAGTCTGGGAATAGTGCAGTGCTCACATATGGAACAGGTTCTGAGGATGCAGAAGGATTTACTTTTGAGGACTTGCTCTATACTACTCCTATAAGGTCACAACAAATCCCATTACACAAATCAATTTAAAAACATGAGGTACTTTCCTGACGGATGCTGAGAGCTGAAGGTTCTGCTGTCAGCAGCTGCCCAATGTCTTAACTGTAAATCAAAAAAAACCTCTTGAAAAACTCTTGGTGTCCACAAATACAAACTTATATTCAGAATATATTTTCTGCATTTCTAACATAACTCTTATAACCTCTCAAGGCTTAATCATCTCTTCATCGTGTGCTGATTAAAGCAGCACTGTTCCTGCAAAGCCCCAGAACACGCTGTACCCCTGCAGCGTGGGCAGGGAGGAACAAGCCTCAACTGAAGCTCTCAGATTTTAGGGGACCCAACTCTTCCATCACTAGGAGGTGAATTTCTGACATACCAAATTTTTAAGAACCGTCAGATAACTATAAACATTTCTCAATTAGTGTTTCCAAAAATGGAGACAGCAAAATCTGGGCAATTCCAAAAATGTGACCCTTTCTGAGCTGTTTGCAAAGCTGGCAGTGAGATCAGCCCTGGAGGAAGACAAGGCAGGGATGTGTGCAGGCCAGAAGGCTGCTGGGAACACAGAGGACTTTCCTTCCTGCCAGGACTGTGTGGGGACAGCCACAGCTGCTGTTTTGCTGGGCTTTGCTGGAAGTGCCAGGCTGGGTGCACGGCAGGCACTGCTGCACACAGGAGCCCATCCTGTCATTCTCCAGGCAGGACTGGGAAGCCTGGACCTCCAGCCCTCCCTGGTCTTTCTACAGACTCTGGCAAGCCCCAGGTGTTGATTGTTGTGGCAGCAAACCTGCAGTGTGCTGCAGAGCTGAGCGTGCTGCTGCTGGGGTTACAGCCTCAGTGCAGAGCAGCTTCCAACCGAGCATGGACCAGAGAGGCTCTGAGCCTCCTGCAAGCCTCACTCATCACTAATGAAATATCAACTTGTCAGCTCAGGGCAGCCACACCAGCAGTGAAAAGCTTTGCCACATTGTGGAGGTTTATATAAACTGGTAAAAAATATTAGAGAGCTGAGAGAGAGCTATCAAAGCTGGAATGGGAAGGAATCCCAACTGCCCTGAGCTGGTCAGACAGACAAGGAAGGCACCTCCAGCCAGTGCAGGGGGCAGGAGCACAGAGCTGTGCCTCATCTCAGCAACAGCAAGTCTGCAAACTTCCTCAAACTACTGCAATAATCCTGGCTAGAAGGAAGAATAAACAGTTTGGAATATTTATATAACAGTGACTACAAAGGCAAATGCTCTTCATCACCAAGCAAAGGAAGAGGGGGTGGGGAGAATTTTATCCCACAGCATCAGAGAACATCAGGTGCTATGAAATCATGAACTGGAATAGTTCTAGGAAAACCCAAAAGGCATTACTGAATGTAATAATTTGAAGTGGGAGATACATGAAAAATAAGAGTGGACAGTCCCATAACTAAACATTTATGATTCATCAAGAAGGATAGGAGTTGAAAAATCAGAATAGCTACTGCAAAAACTCATTCTCAAGCAGTGCTGCACACATGCAAAATTGCCTGCATTTAAGGCAAATTTAAGTTAGAGAAAAAGGTACAGAAAAGCAATTTCAGAAAAGATGAAAATGCTTCCCTGTAATTTTCTCCATCCTCATTATTGGCACAACTTTTTATAAAATTCCTATGATGAAAACTGAAAAGGAAGATGAGGCAAATCTCCTTTATTAGTCACTTCTCCCTTAACAATAGAAGTATAACAGTTGAAAAATATTAATTTGCTTCCTTAACCAACTACATAATCCTTCAATGATTTTGTTCTCTTGATGGAATGAGAAGTAAAAGTCTAAAATGCCAATCTGCTCAGTAGTTCTGGAGCAACATTGACATTAGGCAAAAAAAAAAAAAAAAATGGTGGCCACTTAAGGCTGGATTAAATTTAAGCATGTATTTTTAGAGATCATCAATAGCATTTTTGGGAAGACAGCAAGTACAAAATACTGTCTGTATCTAATGGATTTTCATCAGAAACTTTCATTTCATCCCTTTTTTCTCCACAGAAGAGATAAAAAAGTGTGTCAAGAGTGAACAGTGAGGGACAGCACCATTTGTGTCACTCTGTGTCCTGGGGATCCAGAGCTAGAAGGTCACTATGGGATGGCACAGCAATCAAAGGGAAAGGATGCTGCTCTGAAGATGAGGCTTCCATGAAAGTCTCTGAAGTGACACTTTGATACTGCTTGAGCAAAGGCAGATATTTAACCTTTAGCATGAAGGACTGTTGATTTCTCTTACAGTTTTGACTAAAATGCATTTCAGGTTATCTGATGCACTTCATGACCAGCAGTGACTTTATCTTTCAGTACATATTCAAATGGCTCCTCACAGAACTGAACTTCACACACACTGAATGGATTTCTTGACATCTTGATATTGCCAATTCATTAGGGGGAAATTGAACAACCACTCCCTGCAACAACACAGGTCAGCAAAGTACAACCCAGTTAAATGAGCACAGAATGAGCTTTCAGCTTTTCTCCCAACTCAAACTATCCTCACTTCAATCTTCATACAGGAAACACAGACAAAATTTGAAAGAGCAGGTTCTGGCAGACATTAACACCACCACGAGAGGTTGTGGAGGCTTCATCTCACCTGTCAGGCAATCCCAGTGAGGACCTCTCTGGCTGTGCTTACCTGAATGGGCACATTCACCCTCCTCACTCACAGGAGCTCCATCCACCACCCCTCTGCCCTCCCTCCTTCCCAGCCCCTGGAACATTTCCCTTAGCAACAAAATAATGGAAAATTTAGTGTGCCTTTATGATTAATTTATACAATGGAAGATTGTCCCACTTCATATCTCAGAAGCCAAGCCAAGAAGTTTTTGCAACGCATCAGTTTATCAAAACACAAAATTTGAAGAGCTGAGTGGGGGGAATATATTTTTAGATTAAAGGTTTTGTCCCAGTTACAATAGCATAATGAAGGATAAATTCAGCACAGCTCACCAAGTACCTGATCTCAACCCCAAAAGAAATTAAGACTAAAACTCAGAATAGCTTCTGAAAAGAATAGGGGATAGATGGCACACAGCTACTTCCACCTGTTCATTTTATTTCCAGGCTATTTGTAATATTTAGAGTTATTAGATAGATAACAGCATTACCTTAAAAAGTTATAATGAAGACAAAGGAAGTAACCTTTAAAAAAAGAAAAAAGGCAATAAAAAAACTCCAGAAGAGCACTCAAGTACTGAGTAAAGGAATTGGAAACAAATCACTGTTTGCTTTTTTTTTTACTAGAGCCAAGTTTCTATGCACCAGGTAAACAGGAGAAAGAGAGTTGTTTATTTTTCTTTCTTTAAAAAGAAATGGCAAAATAAGCAATCTTCTGGCCATGAAGAAATTCCCAAAAATGTGAGAATTACAAGAATATGAGAATAACTGCATTTCCTGAAAGGACAGCAAGTTATGGGGAAACAGGAATCAGCCATCAGAAAAACTGATGCCAGAAAATCCTGCCATGAGTGGAAATGCCATAGGAGTCTTCATGTCTGTGCTGGCAGCTTGTAGTGCTGAACTCTGCTCACTTCAGCAGCAAAAGCAGGAAAGCTGTGCTCATTCTTTTAAGATACTAGATTTCAGAATTGATACTGAAGTGAAGAGATCCCTCTGAAAAATGTTCCTAGATGGAACAGCAAATTTAAATGTTTTCACATCTCTGCAGCCCTCTGGCACAGGCAGTAGTTGCCCAATTGCAAACCAGTTTTCCAATTCTCAGCTCGTGTGGCTACAGCTGGAACATCCATTGGAAATCATTCCCTGCAGAGCACAGTGCCAAAGCCAATGTTAGAGTGAACACTGAAACATACATTAGATTAAAGCATCACAGAAAGCATCGTAATGTAAATTGAAATTAAGTTACCCCAGCCATCTGATGCCAAATTAAATGAAGTTATTGATTGCAGAAGCTGTCTGAACTTGGTCAGCCAGGACAGAAAATCCTGAATGGGCCAAACTGTTTAGTGGAGCTGTTTTTTAACAGAAAGTCAGAAAGAAAGCCATTATTCACATTTTTGCTGCTTCAGACAGTTTTAGGGGAAGTGTATTTGTATAATAATTTAGTGCTTACTGTCAAAACTGATAGTGATAAGTAGACACCCTGGAGCACAGCAAACATCTGTCTCTCCCAGGTAGTTCAGGATCTTTGTTCAGTGCTCTTTGGCTTAGATGCTTCCCCTGTGTTTATATGATGAGAGCCCCCACACACGGTGCTCTCTCTTCATGTACCCTTACAGGTATCCTGGAGGGTTGAAAGCAATAAATTATTATGACTACAGATATGCTGCCTACAGGCCTCTTCCTCTCTCCCTCAAACACTCTTCAGAGTTAACCATCCCTGGTAAATTCTTAAAAACTTGGTTAAAGATTTGGACATTTCTGTGAGTTCTGGCTGTAAGCTGCTATTAAATCCCCATGAGAACAATTAAGTGCTTTTAATGAAAAATGAAAATATATCATTTTTCTTTCAAACAGACAACTTGTCTGACAGCTTGCCCTCCTCTTTTGAGGTGAAAAGGTATGAACCACAGAAAGAATAAAAATTAAGAAGTTTTTCCATTGGTGAAAATTTTGATGACAATTTTCTGTAAAAACAAAATGAAAATCTAGAAATTGGTTTTGCATTGAAGTGGAGAGATGTCAGCTGGTTTCCTAAAAGACAAGTTGTGCTTGATTTTAACTTTAGGCACATCACTAGCTTAATTGGCAGTCCTAATTAGCAGTAGCACCTGCTGGGCACAATCCCAACTGTGCTGCAGCTGAGGGAAGCAGGGATGTTTGCCCCCTGGTTATGCCTGTGCCATGCTGTAGAAGCTGCCAGCTCAGCCTCTGACCTGGTTGTATTTGTTCAACAAATAACAGAGTGTGCAAAGCTGTGAATTGGATAATTTATAATCACTGTGAGAACAACAAAAATCCAATTCAGGCCAATAAACTCACAGACAGGGTTAAAAGGCCATTGGGGCTTTTTGGGGTCTTGTCGTGCACTCTCGCAGCTTAGTGCTGTAAGATTCTATAAAACATGTTAATAATCATGTTCTTTTCACATGGGAGAGTGGGCTTGCAGGGAGGAAATAATTCCACATGCCATTTGCTTCCAGGTGTTTCTGCTGGCATTACAACTTGTCATTAAAGGATGCTGAGGACATAGCCTGTCCCTGTCAAAGTGGCAGCTCAGGACAGCCTGCAGCCAGGAGCAGCTCCTCAGGGGCAGCTCATAAATCATGGGCATGTAACCCTTCACATCTGATAACCCAGCACAGCTGAGGCCATTCCTGCTGTGGCTGTGGCAGTGCAGACACACTGACACCACAGCAGCTCTGTAATTCCATCAGCATGTCAGAGAGGACGTGGGAATAAGGGACTCAACTGATGTGTATCAACACAAGCATTGCTGTCTTTAACAGGAAGGCAGATGAAGTCCCAGGTAAACTTTAGCATCAAGTCCCTGAACACAGAGTCACAGCTGTGGCTGGCAATAAAAGCTGTAAAGCACTCATGACAGCCAGGGGATCTGCAGCTGCACAGGGGCTGCTTGCCTGGGGAACACCAGGGATTCATTCCTGCAGCTCCCTTGAAAGGAAATGATGGGCAACAGGCAAGCAAACACTTCCCATTTTATCCCAACAGTAAAAAGAGCCTCTCCCAATTAAATTTTCTCATTTCAGCCATTAGCAGTTAAATCCCAGACTATATGCCACTGTAGATGTGCTGGGGCAAAGGTGAGAACATAAAATGCATTTCCAGTTTATTACCATTGCAACTTCTCCTCTTGACAGTTTTACAGCCACAAATAGAAACACTGCATGCAAACTCAAGAGCTATGAGCTCATACAACCCACACCAGAGAACTGCAACTGGAAGGTTGCTTTGCCTGCAAAAAGATGGTATTCTTTAACTGTAAACTCTTCAGGAAAAATACAGCCAGGCAAACAGAAGGAAGCACACCCAAAAAGCCACTGCAAACATAACACAATAATTAACGACTTCCTATTCGGGTGCTCGTTCTCTCCTCAAGAAGCACAATCAATAGGATCTGTCTCCCTGGTACAGAGGGTTCTAGAAATGTAGATCAATTAAATGCAGCATGGACAGAAATGCTTGCAATGGGTTTTTAAGGCTGTATTTGATCAATAAACATCTCAGGAGCGCCAGCAGAGCCGGACGCTCGCACCAAGAGACATTAGCTAATGCCTTAGAGACTCTGCTCCTCTGAATGCCCCGGGCATTCAGCTGCCATTCCTGCTCTCACTAAGGAACAAAACCCCACGGAAGCCCTGAGCTGCTTGGTCCTGCCTAAGGAATAATCTGAAACTCTGCAAGCAGCACAGCACACGTGGACCACCTGATCCCTTAAATGCATGACATTTAGTGAAAAACACAAGAACACTTCTTGACAAGCTCATAAGATCAAGATTGCTTTCAGTAGCTAACTGCATTGGATGGGGGACAATATTTTGCCATTTTGAAAATTGTTAAGTAGTACTTCAGTAACAAGATCTTCCCTTTTAACAGGCCTGGTTGCAAACTGACACATTTAATTAATACAAACGGGGTTTCAGCAGAGAAATACATCAGTGAAGCTCAGAAATAAGACCCTAGTGACAAAAGATGGATATTACTGAGTCTTTACAGATATTTTTTTAAGATCTTTTCAGAAACAAAGGTTGATTTCATATCAGAGAGGGGAAACCAATAAAGCTGATAACTTTGCCTTCGCCCCTGATGGCAACAAGCCTCCAGGAATAAGCTGCAGTGAACCCCTTCTGGGGATTCCCCTGAGAGTAGGTATAATGTCAATGTCAGACTAACACAAAAACTTTATTTCCATTTCGATTTGCAGCATTTCCCAGGTGGTGATCTCAAACATTTTTGATGCTAATTGAACAAGATAGGTCCAAGCTTATTGCCCATGCAGAGAAGTTGCTTGTTCTAATTAAAAAAAACAAAGGCAGATGCTTTCCTTGTTCATTAATTTCTGAAACAGTACCAGCTTCAGCTCTCAGAGATGAAACCAGAAAGGGGCTGGGTATGCTTTCAGGGCTTCCCAGACACAGACACGAGCACACTCACCTCTGCATGTGCAGCAACACTCCAACACAAGCCTTACCTAACCCTTACACCAGACCAGGAAATAAAGGCAGGAATGCCATTTGTTTTATACATATTTCTATCCTATTTCTCCCTCCCCAGGCTTTTTCTGGCCACTGAAGTAGCTGATTTTCCACTTTTTGAAAGAAAGCAAGATTAAAAAAAAGAAAACACAAAAAACAAATAACAAACAAAAAACCAAAACAAACCAGCAAGCAAAAAAACCCCACAGCAGTTTGGTTTTTAATTTGTTTTCAGAAATCTGTGCATCTTGTGCATCTGAAATTTTATGTTTGTCTCCTTCCCACTTTCTCCTTCTAGTTCAACTGAATAATATTATGTATTAAAGACAATGGTCTCAAAGATCAAGATATTTCCAACACATCTCAGAATGTTAATGCTAATTAAAGTTGATCAAAAGACCTTGTTTGAGATACAGCAAAACCAGACTGAACTGTGACAAGATGCTACTTTATCATTTCCTACTATTGAGATCACAAGGGCCACATGTATGGCATTATTTAGTCTTTAAGGATTACTTCATTGCTGGTATTTTTTGCTCCATCTTGAAACTAGAATCAAACACTATACAAAAGTAATTAAATAAACTAAACCTCATGTCCTCAATTAAGCAAAAGTAGTTTTAAAGTGAGATTGGAAATACAGGTTATGCAAACACTCTTCAGGGATAACACAGCTCATACTTATTTTAACTCTCAGCAGCAATTACCAACCAGATTCTTTGCAAGTTCTTCTCAGTCTATAGACTATGACTAAAATTATCTGATAGTTCATTTCCAAAAAGTTGTGCAGAAGTAGCAAGTCTTAGCATGCATAAGGAAAGTTGCTTGTTGTATCCCCAAGGATGAGAAAAAAAAAAAAAAAAAAAAACCCTAACGAAAAAGATAAAAGTACAGGAATAGTTTTAGAGAGATAAAGATGAAAAGAGACAAATTAGCAGTAACAAGGTGAACAGAACACACACACTGAAGAGGCAAATGGAAATGATATATGTGTTTGGAAGCAGAAGCAGTTTGAGGAAGAAGAGATGAGTCATCCTCAAAAGAGCTAGAGAAACACAGACTCCATGGGACCAGATGTACTAAATATGGAATCCAGTGAATCAGGGAGGTAAGGAACTTAAAGATGTCTCAACCAGACTTCATCGAGTCTAGTTAGAGATGAAAGGGCAAATTTTACATGGAAGAGAGAAAGAATTTGGTCAATGAAATCATGAAGGGCAGAGAAAGAAGATACAGTTCTATATGCTGAAGAACAGAAAATTTGGCAGAAAAAACGAAAAAATTCTTTTGAAGAATATGAGTGTGAAAGCAGCTGAGACCCTGCTGTTCAATTCTCCTGCAGGTGCCACCAGACAAAATCCCAAGGAGCACAGCTGGAGGTAGCAGCTACTTGTATTGACCCAGAAGTTTATTTGTACCATCTGCTACAGAAATATCAGTCAAGGGGAACAAGGCAGACACCTGAGGGTGTGCACATAGAGAAATCACTTAGAAGAGGAAAAAAAAATTCAGCAGGGAAAAGGAATCTGTCAAAAAGAAATAGTTGTTGCTGTCAAAAGGAGCAGAGCCTTTGAGGAGGACCATCAGCTGGCCCAGGAGCAGCCAGCCTGAGCTGCAGGGAGCATCCTGAACCACCCTGCAGTCAGGGTGCCTCCTCCCCTTCCCTTCTCACACCTGTGTCTGACAAGTGGCCTGATTTTCAAGCTAACAGCAGCTTTTCAGGGCTTTCAGTAGCACAAATGGGTGGTGAAAAGTACAAGCAGTATACATCCCCTAAATAAACTGTCCATCCAACAGGAGAAGTCCTACAAATGGCTGAAATCAGGACAGCTCCTTCTGCAAAACTGCCAGCAGGAATGGTAGGATTCAGCTGTCTATCTCGAACATAATTCAGCTGTCACCCAGGAAATGGAACTTGCACAGGCTCGGTCAGAGCAGGAGCTGCCACCCCTGGGCAAGGCTGATGTCACACTGTGTTACACATCTGTCCTGGAATGGGACAAGCCAGGCCTGGGAAGTGCCAGCTGAGAATGCCTGGAGAAATGAGGGCAGAGAGAGTTCAGACAGCAGCAAGGAGACAGAAGAGAAGGAAACAGCTGGAAGGATAACTAACTTTTTAAAGAAGGGAATCTTCACTCTATGGAAAGATTTTGGGATTTCAAGGTGTTTTGTTTAAGTAATACATTACACTCCCATACAGGATTGGCAGAGGGGGAGTAAAAATTGAAAGGATAAGCAGTTCTCCAAAAAGGATCAAAAGTAACAGGGTATTTCAGCACAGGAAGAAACGTGTCCTGTGTTCACTTTAAATAACAGCAGGAGAAATGTTCCTTGCAACAGCCCCTAGAATACCTATACTTGAACACACTAAAGTGACTTCTCACTTCAAAACAAAACCTAAAAACCCTACATTGAGAATTTATTATTACTGTCTTATTAACAAATATAATCATGTTGCTATCAAGCCTAAATGTTTGGAGCTAGCAGATTTCTGTCACCCAGATGAATAATGGTAAGAGCAATGAGTCACGTTCATACCTTTGGAGGATTAAGAATGGAAATTTGTCTCTTTGTCCAGCCAGACAGATTGGGCTACTTCAGAAAGAAAAAGGATGGATGGCACTCAAGTCTAAATCTCAGATCTTAAGAAAGAAGGACAATAATACTTACCAGAATATTTATCAAGATTGTCAGAAGCAAGATTAGGCAGCACTGCCAAGATAACAAGAGACTGAACTGTCTTCAAATTTAAAAAACATTAATTCTGCCCTTTGAAACTACTTCTCATAGGACATTGAAGCTACCATGTAATTTTAAAACAACCATAGAAATCACAATCAATCATTTTCCTTTTTGATAACTGTACAGTGCACTTGGAGAAAAAGTGCCATGTACTGCACAGCAGCCTATCAGTCTGTTCAGTATCACAGTAAGTACAGATCAATAGTTCTCTGTTTCTTAAAAATTTACAACATTCTTTAAAAACCATGGGAAAAAACTCACCCAGTTTTCAAGCTGACCAAGGCATCTTCGACTCCTTTCTGGTTAAACTTTGTCATATAAAGGTGCATATCAGGGTAATTGTTTCGGATATTCCTCTCAGTGCTTCCATTTGGGACCGTTCCAAACCGAAAAGGAGGTGAATAATCATGTGGCCTTTGAAACTAGAGATAAAGGGGATAAACAAAGTGTTTCAGGCATCCAAAATGTGAAGAAGGACAATTTCAGGTTGAAAAAGACAGAAGTTGTGTAAGTTGCCTCAAACTTCTTCTAGGCAAATGCTGTGTGGTAATTCAGGTCTAGTACACCACAAACTGTCTTCACACTGACTGAACTTCACACTAACTGTAATCTACACCCAAAGTAAAACCAGCTCCATTTTGCCACTCAAAAGTGACCCTCTCCCATGCTTTGCACTATGGCAGGACAGCAGAAACTGGAGCAGATTCTCATCTGCCAACATCTCCCTAGGGAACCCAAACACACTGGTAAACTGCAACCAAAGGAAAAGAGTATTTTATTGGTAATCATTTAACACTTCCATCTCATTTGGGACATTGTGATTCCCCACCAGGAAGATGGGAAAAGGATCATCCATAGTAGTCAACAGGGAGCCCAAAGCCCCAGTCCTGGAGGGTGCCAGGAATTGCAGGCAGCTGTGCCAGGGAGATGCAGGGTGAGGGAGTTTCCTTTCACCCACAATCCAGTCCCTGTTCATCCCTATCATTTAAAACTATGAACCAGTTGCTTGAGACCATATAGGTTTATTCTACAATTGCACTCTCTATCACTATTGCATCAGCACGAGCCCCCAGCCAGGGGATCTCTGCAAAGGAATGGCAATAGCTCAGGGCACATTCAGGTTTCACACTTGGCAATCCTTCACATAATCTCACATAAACTTTTTGCTAACAGACCTGAAAATTGTATATGCACCTTTTCAACATCTTTCTTTAAAACCCAAGCAACAATTCAGGATCAAAATGTCTCTAAGAAACAAATCAAAAAGGTCACTCAGATTAGAGGAACTATTGGCTAATGAGGAAATTGAATTGAGTATTGATAAAAGCATTCACCCATAAATTCCACAGGAAAATGCACTCTGTTTTTATTGTTGAAGTTAGAAGAGCAATCTATATATCCTGGGCTGCAAGAGATGCCTAATATTTATACAGCTGCTGATTCCTTTGGGGCTCCATATGAAACATTTCTCTTTTTCACACTTGGTCTCAGGGCATCAAGAATTCCCAAGATCCAGTGCCAATTTGCAAAGAGAATACAAATGGGTTTATACAAAAACTGGGAGTATTTTCAATTCCATCAAACCTTGACTGTGAAAATATTGCTGCAACACCATTTTCTTGTTACAGAACTACAATTAAGTGCTTCATTTTAATTAAGCATATTTTGACAAAGCATAAAGGAATGAACTCTTATTTTTCTCCATTAGTTTAGCTAACAGATGTCTTACTTTCCTCATTTTCCCTTTTCAGAGCCTTACTGTTTAAATTATAACTTTGCTAGTACTTTTACACATAGTAATTGACCCATGCACCAAAATTACACTGCACACTACTCATGATTCGTAGTCTATATTTGCCATCTCCCTTTCTGATTTATTATGCAGCACTGAAACAAACCCTGCTTTTAAATATATGTCCAGAGAGTCTACTGATATAAATGTAGGTTGCTATCACTTTATTTATATCTGGAGACAATGTATCTCTGATGTATTGAGATGGCTCCATGTCTCTCCTAAATTTGCCAGTCAATAAAACCAGAAAAAATAACTAAAGAAAGACTATCAATTTCAGAGCCTGTAAAACTGGCTGCTGCTTATATTGCTAGATTTTTTTGGAAATTCAGCTGTTTTAAGCATTCTGCAAGCTTAGTTCCCAGAATGGCAGGGGAACTGGGGGAATGGCAGGGGAATTGGGGGAACAGGAATGTTATGGTGGAGTATTCTGCTAATTTCAAAATGGAGTTTGGTTTTAAGTAGTCTCACTTTTCAAGAACATTCATATGAATCTAGGATGTTGGCAGGCATTTCCTCTCATAGGAATAGTTGAAAGAATTAACACATCTGTTCAAATTGAACATTCATGGAAGACAAAAATATTTCTGCAGAAGAGAAGGATTAATAAAAAACCCAAGTTCATTCAAAAGCCACAGAGTTAAAAACCAGATTAATAGTTCCAAACTCCATCTACTGACTGGAATTTCTTGGCATCAACCAACAAATTTTATCACTCACAAGGAGATTATTTTTGAAACCATCATCTTCTATTACTGCCTGCTCACAGACTACTTGTAAGGAAGAAAGAGGTTTAAATCTCTTTATTAACACTGCACACGTATATGAGGTGAATAAAGTTTTCATCAATAATATTAAACTTCTATCCATGATCTGCCACGTTCTGCAGAAGCACATGGGACTGTCACTGTCTGTGACTGCAGCAAAGATCTATGTGGCAGACAAGAGACAAGAAAAGAAAAAAAAGATCAAGGCTCTGCATTCATTCATTTTCCCTGAAGTCCCATGATGAGAAACAAAATATATCATTTTTTCTAGGAAATAATTTTCTTCCTAGACATTTCATGAAATGCTGATCTTTTAAATCATGGACAAAATTCTTGAACTGAATGCACAAGCCCCTTGTTTGAATCATAGTGGAGAGATCTACTATTACTCTGAAGAGTGACCAATTCGTTCTTGTCTCCCCCTGAACTGTAGCACATGGCAACAGAACTCCAGTCTTTTGTTTTCATTTTTTCAATATGCCTTAATAAAACTGGCAATTTCATTAAGTCAGCAAAGCAATCTTTCAGAAACATTACATACTGACTTAATTTAAAGATTTGCTTGCTGGTGAAGGCTGGTGTTGAGAGCAGCTGTTGGTTATTTTTTGGGGATTTTTAAGGAACTGTGGGAAACATTACTAAAATAGTAGGAAACAGTAAAACTGATAGCAGCAATTAAAACTCGTTTGGAGTGACAGAAGAACATGGATATTTGAACCCTTTCCTTTCCTCTTTGACCAGATGGGAACCACAGGATTGTGGAGGAGGCAAAACCTATGTATGACAAGAAGAATTTTCTGAAATAGTTCATGGCTTTTCTGGACTTCTAACTTGTTTAATTTAATCAGAAAAGGCATGGTTTCCCTGACTTATCTCTATGTGCTTCAGGCAAAGTCTGAAGAACCAAAAAATAGAAACAAAGGTGGCAAATCAAATAAATGATCAGCAGACCACACAAGAGCAGATGGTATTTTCTGATTCAAGTATTCTTCTATTTTTATTTTGTTTTTTGTGGAAATGAAATCCTACTTAGCAGTCAGAATAGAAAAATGACAGAACTAAGGAAGTTATTATCCAAAAGCTGCAGAACAAGAGCTGACATTTCCACCCTGTGGCAAAGAGCCAGGGAGGAGGGGAAGGTGAGGGTGCAGTGTCAGACCTGAGCCCCACTGCTGTGCCAGGTGCAAGGCAAACCCTGCCAAAACCCAGGGGCCCAGGAAAACACTCTGTTCTTTCTCACCAACAGGAGAAACACATCTCTCAAATTCTTCTTTTTTATCCCCAAGAGAGAATGCCATTTATCTGTCTCTTCTAAGAATATTATCTTAAAATAGAGGGATATTTAACAATCTTCGTGCTCTTTCAAAGGTTGTGTGACAACACAATTTAATGAAAACAAAATTATTATCATTTTCTGTTTCTTTTTATCTTTCCTCTAGCCATGCTTGCTTTGATATACCAAGCAATCAATCAAAGGCTGGTCCTAAAAAGCAGTTAAAACAAAATAACAGACAAAGCTGAGATCCTGCCTTTTTGGCCTTTTTTAGTAACAATTTTCTTTAGCTCTGTCCTTTGAGAGAAACCTTTAGTAAAGCTGTCCCCTGGGCTATACTGTATTTAATTATTTCTGCTTAATGTCAATATTTAGTTTCATTTTCAAACAACTGGGCACAGACTTGACAAAAGCATATCCTTCAAGTATCTTGTGCATATCCATCACAGTAATTCTGCAAATGGACTTTTTTCTATTACTATATTATTAATATCCCACAAAATTTTTGAGCTTTTTATATTGCTGAGGCATTCTTTTTAACCAAACAGTAATTGATTTCTATCAGAAAATAAAGGTAATTTTCAGTTAATGCAGCTACTTTTGAATAGGCAACTCAGATTTTGAAAACACACTGATATTTTCATGCTTTGGGTCTTAGGTTTGTTAGTAAAGTTTGCACTTGCACTCAGAAGGAAATCATCCAGTTGTAGTCCATTATCTTGCTCAGAGTTTTTATCACAAAGTACAAATTTGTAGAAGGATTATGGAGAATGGATGCTGACCTCTTTTGAGCTGAATACCTACCTTTTTATCACTCAGCCCAGTCACTTGGTCAACAAATTCCTCTTGAATCATAAAGGCAGCTAAGTTGGCAGTGTAGCTGGCCAGGAAAATGACAGCAAAGAAAGCCCAGACTGACACCATGATTTTACTCGTTGTCCCCTTAGGGTTTTGCACAGGTACAGAGTTGTTGAAGACCAAGCCCCACAGTAACCACACTGCCTTCCCAATGGTAAAGGATGGGCCATGGGGATCTGCAATTGCAAAGATCAATCAGTTCAGCTGCAGTTAAATCAAACCTTGCCAATATACCATGCAGGGACAACTCATTAGTCCCAGAGACATGGTTAGAAAATATTTCAGTATATAATCACTGTACTCCCAATATAATCAGAGATTTACCACAGGTACCCTCCATTGAAATGACAACTATTTCCAAATTTTAAGAACATAATTCAACATTTTTCTACGTGGCATATGGTTCAAAATTTTTAAGATGAAAATGGAAAGCATAGGTTTGGAGGAGAAGCAGGGTGGTATGTCTCCTGCAAGAAGAAATGTGCCACAGTGTTGCCCCTGACTGCTACAGTCTTCTGTGCCAGCAGACATGTGAAATGGAAAACTGGAGGTTTAAGCCTTAATGACTCAATTCTAGTACTTTTCTTACCCAAATTATTTTTATCATCTCCAGTCATCCAACATTATGCTTTTTGAACATTATGTAAGCATTTTTAGATCAAAGTGTGTGAATGTGTCACCTACTTTTAAGCACCTTTGTACTCAGAGCATGAATCAGAAAGACAGAACAAAGGAGCTACCTGCATAGACACAGAATTTAGAGCAAGCCAGGCTCTGGCTGCCTCATATGTTCAGAGTCAGTTCTGTGGCTCCAAATGTGTTGACATTATAGGTAAAATTCTATCCCAGATAAGCCATTCTTTAATTTTTGTTATTTCTATTTTTGGTCATCTTTTAATTCATCCCAAAGCCGGAGTTGGCCAGCAGACTCACACAGGGGCAGAAGTGGATTAGCAATGTCATTATCTACCCCAAAGGCTTCATCTGTAGAGCTCTGTGAGAATCAAAGGGAGTTTTTCTCACCCAGCTCTAGGTAAGCACAATGCAATCACACATTGCTCATCATCCAGACTCCCTGTACCCTCAGTGGAGGGAAATGGGCCTCCCCTGACTGTGACTCATTTGGCCTACTTATAATTATCCTTTTTTCAGTTCAATTGCAATTTAGTCAATAAGCTCTGATGCAGAAATCTGTAATTTTACCTCCTTCCCTGCCCTGTTCCTTTATCCAAGGGGATGCACATTACAAATATAGATTTAGCTATTCATTTAACTATAATTTTATTTTAATAATAATTCAATTATTCTTAAAATAATAAAATCCTAACTGGGTATACTCAGTGCATGTTCTCATTTCAGTAGAAATACTTTCTAGTGCAGTGCAAGTATTTCACAATGCAGTCAAGCTCTACATCTTAGATTATGCTCCTATTCTGCAGCAGCACCAGGAAAATAGAGTGCAGTAAAATAAACACAATGGAGCTGACTTCTGGTTTATGAAACTACCTTCTAGACACATTAAGGACTAAACTGATACACGGATTATGTGTGTTTTTCTGAGCAACAGTGTTACAGAAATCATATGCTGAGGGAGCAATCTAAAGTTCTGTTTATGCCACTGGAGATTGTATTACCACTGAGCTTCATCCTGAAAAAAATGCCTAGGGAAATGAAAGAAGATAAGTAATTTAAAAAAAAATATGTTCCATGTTTGAAATTGATAGCAGCTGGATTTGTGTAAGACAAAGTTGGGGTGGCTAGTGCCATAACATGTCTTTGTAGCTGTAAGTACACTAAATAATCAATTCAGGCACATGAGGTGGCACAGCCAAGCCCTGGATCCCCAATGTTTATATTCACCTTTGATTTCCCCTCTTTTAACACAGTGTTTATTTCAGACAGAGGTTACACATTTACAATCTTATTAAAATGATAACATCATCTGAATATCACAATAATCTGCTTTTTCAGGGAGCAAGCCAGCCATTGTCTAGAAGAAATAATTTGCTTTTAATAGTGCCCAGAACTGTGTTCACCAAGCTGGAAGATCTCTTGTTATGAAACAAGGCAAGAATGATTTAGAAATTTTCAAAAAGGCTGCACTCTCAAATGTCAGTTAAGAAATGGGAGGATGAGGGCATTGTGAGACATGGAATCCTCACCCTTGATCAAAGTGCAGCTTTCACTAACAAAGAGTTAATACAGAGCTTGTCTGATTTGAAAATGCAGTTTCTATAACTGTGGGTGCTACACAG
This sequence comes from Muscicapa striata striata, assembly GCA_030060385.1. NCBI lineage: Eukaryota > Metazoa > Chordata > Aves > Passeriformes > Muscicapidae > Muscicapa > Muscicapa striata. The sequence continues at coordinate 2,963,637 of JAREIS010000047.1, forward strand.
AAAGGAGCAATGCCCTTCTTCCAGGGGCCTCATTTCAAGGATAAGATCTCATCTGACTTTCTACAGGGACTATACAAAACTATGACAATGTAACTGCTGTTTTTCAAACTGTCCAGCAGACCAGTTTAAGTAACTTTTTCTGAACTGGCCATGAATTTGTAATAGGAGTAGAACATATTTCACTGTTTTTGAAGCTGACACTTTACAATTGATGCTGTGTGCTAACCAAACACTGAATAAAACTCTGATACCACTTACCTGCTCCTGACTTTATTCCATTGAATTGGAATTATAAACATGAGAATATAAGCCTTCAAAAAAATCATACTTTAAATGAAGAACATAAACATTTCATAGCTAATTTCACTGTTTTATTCCTATGTTATGTTTATTTGAAAAGATGGAGAGCCAGGGATGGGAAATGATTTTTTTTATAGACATGGGGTTGAGTAAAATCAAATCTTACCTCTCCCTTGTGCTAAGTTCCTGTTGTATCCTACAGGACTAAAGTACTCAAATATAAAGACAGCCATGGCAGACACGATGAGAAGCATCACAAACATCATCACCCAGACAGAAGCACTAAAAGGCTCTGCAGCAAAACAGGAGAAACAGAAACACAGTTCATTAAACCAGTCACAGCACAAGAATTCTAATGTCCTCGCCTAGGCAAGCCCAGCAGCTCCTTCTACATTAGCTTTTTCCAACAAAAATGCTAGCAAAAAACTAAGCAATTTATAATGAACTGCTGGGAGTATATATAGACCAAATCCATAAAGTCAAAAGCTTAAATGTAAGTTGCAATTAAAAGCAAAAGGCTGCACACTTTTCTTTGACACTGAGTAGCACATAATTGGTTTGACTCATTGCTTATTCAGTCCACAATCAGGTTGCTGTGCCCATTCATCCCCTGTATTATATAAATTTATCAACAGAATGGTCCAACCACTATGACTGTGTTTCTGCAAAGCAAAAGCAATTAAGAATATGTTTAATACATTTGGTAATTCAGGGAAGTAGACTTCTCTCTTGTTTTCTACCCAACAAAAAGTGTTAGAGGAGAAAAGATAAATACTTGCATTCAAACTGCACACTTTTGTTTCAGGATTCTTTTCTCTCTCTGTTTACTTTCATCTACTCACAATGAAGATGTTTTTATCAATTGCAAACACATCCTTTTGAATGTCTCATTCTCATCTGGGAGCAAATTACTGAAATCAAAAGGGTTTATGGAAAATTGGATGTCAGTTTGAAAGACAGAAGAACCATAATTAAGTAAAAGAAGTAGGTTGGAGCATAAAAGTAAAAGCAGTTTCAAGTACAAGACTATGCACCAACTTTTTGAAAGAACTCCATATCAATATCAAATATCATCTTTCCAAAGTACAGATTCTCTGTCATTTCAAGAGTCCCTGTGGTACCTGCCTTGGTACAAGGATATCTCTAAGAAAGATTAGCATGGCAAAGTAATATCTCTTTATCAGGCCAACTTATTTGGGGCACTTTACATCATAATTGTGCAAATAAAGCAACTGTGAGCATGCTCTGAAGTGTGAGAAAACAAATCTTAGTGTACTATTTCTAGTTAGAACAGAATCAAGTCACACTTGAAATTACAGAAAATTAGTGTGTTCAAATGCTTTGCCTGTTTTTGAAAGCCCAAGAAGTTCCTCTCTTGTAGCTTTTTCATTCTTTGAATTTAAGATTAGAATCAATGAAACTTCTTCCCTTGTTGCAAGAAAGGACCATGAGAGAGTTGCTAAACCAAACAGCCCAATCTGAGCCTTGCCCAAGCTCAGATGATTCACCCAGAATAGAATGAAATTTGTGCAATAATAGAAAACTCATGAGATCTTTTGTCTTTGCTACGATTTCTTCAGAAATCTGGAACCTAGACAAGAGCAAATAATAAATAGCCCCACTGGTGATTTTGGATGGTAACTAAAAAGGCAAAGCAGGAACATTTTTGAACCAAACTGTTTTCCTCTTGCAAAGGAGCAACATTTTTTCAATTAATTATTCTATTTCTAAGACAAGGTATGAAGTTCTTTCAAGTACTATAATTATTTGTTTGGGAGAGAACTGTAAGTTAGGAAAATAACAGAATTGTAGAGGGCAGAGAAAGATCTTCTATGTAGATGCAGCCAGGGAAGGGACATTATGTAGCCAAACACAGTCTAAATAAAGTATTTCCTGAATTCAGTTAGTAACTGGATTAAATTGGAATTCATGTAGAGCTACTATAAAATTTTGACAGCATTCTCACAGAAGAAAGCAAGGTTGATAAAACCCTTATCAAAAGCAACAGTGTAGAAACAGCAATGGTAATTTCTCAAAATCTAAAGAAGGCAAAGGGCAAATCAAGCCAATGTACAAAAGTGAGCTACAAACAAGAGTTTAAGCAGCATTCTCTTTAATAATTTAAGGAGTCTGGTAATGAGGTGGAGAATTAATAGAAGCAATAGGAAAACAAAAAGCTATTAGGAATAGCAAGCAGTAAGATTGAACGAATACAAAATCAACTGAATAACAAAAGTCGGTCTTCCTGTCATATCAGAGATCCAATTACACATTCAGCACTGTGCTTTGATTCTCAAAGGACAGAAAGGGAACTCCCCTCAGGCAAGCAGCAGGTTTTAAAGGAATTTTCAGTAAAGCTGTAATATGGCAGAAAAAAAATCCTCATATATGACTTGTTTGTGTATATTTCAAATGACTGACAACAGAGAGAATCAAGCAAGGAAAAAGATGTTTTTGAGTCCTACCTCCCACCACCAAAATCAATACGTAAGGAATACATGAAATAAAGAGGGCCATGGATTTTCTATTCCATCAATGCCTCCAGAAAAGAAAACTGACCTCACCTATGAACTCTCCCTCTGAAAAAAGTATTTTTAGATCTAGTAGACTTGATTTCTACTACAGCCCATGAGTTACTTACATCTATTGGACACAACAAGTGACTGGAAAAATCTATTCACACAAAATCCTGTACTTGTCCACATTCATAGAAACAATTCACAAACCCAGATATTTCAGGAACTGTAATCAAGTGCTATTCTTCAAAAATAACATTGAATTTGGCAGATTTTTAAAAAATCTTTTAAAAGACTTACATGAGATGCCTCTGTTCTCAGACATTTACTTAATTGAAACAAAATCAGTCTATGAATAAATTCAGTTATCTGCCTGATAGTATTTTGCAAGGCAAAAGATTTTACTACTATGCACACCTCATCAAAATACACAGCCAATTCCAGCAAACTGGCAGCTTCATCTATGCCTGAAAAAAAACAGAGCACACTTCTGAGAGCATAGGCTTGATTTATTGGTGCAGTAAATCAGATTTCTCAAAAGTAAAGCTATTTTAGAGAGCTTTATGAGAAAGGGTTATTTTTAGTTTCTTTTGAATTATATACACATCCAACTAAACCAATAACATTAAATGCATTTTAGAAATCTAATAACTTTGTTGCTTGTGAAAAATGCAAAAGCAGCTTCTCTTTTGATGGTGGCTGTAAACAGGTTTTTAAGAGATAACTAAAAAATCAACTGCATTTGCACTTTAGAAAACACCCCAATTCTTATTTCCAATGGTCATTCCAACATGCTGCAACTGCAATTTAAAAAATGAACTTTACAACTCCGTAACTCAAAGAAATTTAAAGATATTCTCTGAGTATTTTCATTACAAGTACAATTTCTTGCAATTACACTTTAAAGTCTTTCATTCATATTAAACATCAGCAAAATCTACTTAGCTATCACCACATTTGGGAAATTATTTGATTACTGGCTGTGTCATATTTACTCACATCATCTCTGTAATGAAACAGGTAAGAAAAATAAGCGGTTAAAAAATATGATATTATATGAAAAATTAGCTGGAAAATAATGTGGCTAAATGATGGTTCCTGTGTAAGAAAATTCAATTATTTACTTGCTTGGGTCTGATACTACAACACTAATCTGCTCCTCAATGTCTGTGAGCAGCTTCAGGGGGAGTGAAGAACTTCCACTTTGCAATTCAGAGCTGGACTCACTGCTGACCCAATGGACTTGAACACTCTAAACTGTGCCCTAAGATATCTGAAATATACTAATTTTTTATTTTTCCACTTAATGGTTTTTATTGTCACTATTCCAGTACAAGGTATCTTTAAAAATAGTGGGCCCAAATACGTTGTGAAGAACATAACAGCATTCTGGGCACTTTTGAACCACCTCAAGGCTCACTCTCTTTTCAGCTTGAGGTAAATTCAGGCCAAACACTAAAAGAAACTATAAATACTAAAAGAGGAGAGGGAAATAATGAAACATGCAAGATAATGAAACAACAAGCATGCAAGAAAAGAAACCCAGATTCTTTGTTTCTTTATATCCCACCTCCTCTCTGCTCAGCCTTTCATTTCTTTGCTGTATCTCCACTGTGTAGATGCATTAATGAGGAAAACACTCAGCTCTCCAGTGCAGTAGTGTGGTGTTCAGAAGCCAGAGGTAGCTGTTACCAAACTAGCTTTAAATTATATCTAAAGATAAGGAAGTTGCTCTTCAACTCTACAGTGGGTTTTCCAATTATTTCGTGAATATTTAAAAGATATTAAACAAATTATGATGGGCTAAACAAGCATAAGTCAGTTTGTAAGGAAGCAGGGTTGAGAATGTAATTTTCCTAACTGAAGATTTTAGGGGGGTCTTTTCTGTATTGAAATCACTGTCATTGGTTTTCACTTTCAGCATCCAAAACCATCAGCACAGTGTCCGTGTGTTAATGACCATGTTAATCAGCACATCAGCACAGCACAAAATTGTTAATGTAAAGTTCAAAACTTAACCGAAATGTGTTAATGTACTACAAATCTTAACACACAGTTAAATGTACCAAGCTCTCCAGAAGTGCAGTGAGGTTATCTGGAGGGTTGGGGCTCATACCTAGGAAAGCAGATGGTGAGACGGTGCCGTTGCTCCGGGACACCATGACACTGATCCCAGTCTCCACGAACGGCACCGAAAAGTCGACGACTTCGGAGCGCTCCTCGTTGATGGTAAGGGAGCCCACAGCCATGACTGCCCGCTGATACACCACCTGATGCCAGGGAGAACACACCCCAGAGTCAGCACAGAGCACCTCCTTCCTCCAGAACAGCTCACACAGCGCTGAGCTCCTGCTCAGGAACTCTTTTACCTACAACAGAACTTACTTCACCAATCATTCCGTTCCACACGTTATTGACTTTTTTGCCATGCTTCCCATTTGTCACCAAGTACAGGTCATATGTGAACTTGACAGTTTTAGACAACTTCTTCAAGATATCGATGCAGAATCCTTTGCAGCACTTCTTTACATTAGTTCCCTCATTAGTTTTGTTGCTGTCAACAGAGAAGACACACATAAATATTCCTGCTGGGAAAAACAGAGGCAGCACAACAGCAAGGTACAACACACTGTGAAACAACATTTTGCCAGTCTTGTGAGTGACCATGTTTTTCTGAATCAAGGGAAAAGTAACCCACAGGATGCTTTTATAGCTATATGGTGTTTGCAGCTCCTGCTAATCACAACAGAGTTGCTTGGTGAGACACAGAGACAGCGTTACCTCACATGACATCCGTCTGCTCCAGGATCCAGCCTCATGCACTGCACTGCTCCATCAAGACATACAGCCTGCTCTTACTAATCTCTCTCTTAGGACTAGATTAATTTTTTATTACTTTTACTCTCAAGACATCAGACTACATGTCATTTAGTAATTAAAGAACATGTAAGCTATAAAAAGGCACAGCAGTTCACCATGCTGGAAATGGATGCATCTTCTCAAAGTGCACCTTTCTCTGCACTTGGAGAAGGTGAACTTCAGGCCGCCTTTAAGTGCAAGGATGCAAGTTTTATCTTCATCCTTTTTTTCTGAAATGTTAATTTTGAGACCTCTAGAACCTTTTAGTATAAGCATCTTCAGAAGGCAAGGCAATATCTTACAGCCTTTGGAAGAATTCAAAATTAAAATAAAATTAGTTTAAAATTTAACTAAGTACAGTTATGTGAAAAAAAATAAATTTCTCTGGACTTCAGGAAGCATGTGCACAACCATTTAGCAGCCTATGGAAATCTTCAGAAACATACATCATATTCCCTCACACCTGCTCAGTAAAAATTCTGTTATATTCAGTTCATAAATACACATATCAAGGCATAGAGCAGGTGAAACACAACTGACAAATGTACAGTGGAAAATCTTCCACTGATTTCTAATGACTGCTCCAAAGTTATGGAGCACTGAAAGATGGGGACTTTTCTCTTGATGGTAAGTCACAGTGGTATTTTATGCTGGAGTAGTTTATTCTATACCAAATTGTAGCATAAACTTGCATTTTCATTAGGAGACATTTTCAAATTTTTACAGATGAATGAAAGCAGGATTCTCACAACATAACTGGTAACAATCCAAAGAGGACTCATTAAAACAGCCCCATTTAGGAACACAATCTTCTTCCATGTGACTGAAAAGGGCTGATTCTCAGTGACTTTGAATTTACTATGAACTTACTATCTCGTTAATAACTCAATGTGACTTAGACTTGTATAACCAGGATCTCTCAACTTTTTTAATAGGAGGATGTTCAAAGAGCCTACCATGTGGGAAAGGGAAAAAGAAAGAGGGAGCGGAAGGAAGGAAGGAAGGAAGGAAGGAAGGAAGGAAGGAAGGAAGGAAGGAAGGAAGGAAGGAAGGAAGGAAGGAAGGAAGGAAGGAAGGAAGGAAGGAAGGAAGGAAGGAAGGAAGGAAATAAGGGACTGTATTTTGCAGTCAGGAAAAGAAAAGGGAACGCTGTGTATTTACTCACTTAAGTTTGACGAACTTCCGGCATGGCACGGTGTTTTTTTGGCAGCTTTCCATGAGAGGATCCACATCCTCCACAATGACAAAGGGAGCCTCCTCCAAGGTGACAATGCTGAGGTGGTTGTCGTCGGGGTCGCTGTCGGCGAAGGAGCTGTACCTCGGCCACACCGAGTACTTCAGGCTCAGGGAGTTGTTCTCCCACTTCCCCACCTGAAAGACCAAGATCCACAGGCTGCTGAGAGCTGCTTGCTGCTCTTTGACAAAGGGGAGCCAATATTAAATGGGCTGGGACACAGATACAGGGAATTACACCGCCAAGGCAACGGGTTTGGGGTTTTGTTGTTAAAATTACTTTAAAATTTATTAGTAATTGCATGAAATGAGAAAACGCACTGTGGTAAAGACAAATAAGGTAACATTATTTTAATAGGCAACTGTTTTATACAGACTGGATGCCATCAGTTAACATGATCTATCTTCTGGCATTACATGCACTGAAATTTGACATTCAGCATTTCTATTTCAGCCAGAACAGCAAACTGATACTCCATTTGTAATCAGGGCCCATTTGAAGTAATAAAAAATTATTTAAAAAAAAATATCAAACAACCAAACAAACTCCACAAAAACCAAGCAAAAACCCTAATGCACACTCACACCTACAGATCTGACTGATGAACAAAATATCATAATGTCATTTCTGTATCTTCCCAAAGAGAAGACTCTTCTATTCTTATACATTGAAAACCCATTATAAAAGCCTTTACCCAGGCTTTTGGAGCCAGACCAAACCACATTTTTAGTAAGAATTTCCATTAGAAATAGTTCTCATTCGAAATAACTATTTTATCCTGCCAACTGTTGGGTGCATTTAAGAAAGCAAGCCCCATGCACATGAAAATTGCCAAATTATTTACTATTATAAAATATCCCTTCTAAATTAACCCACATTTATTTCCTTTCCAGATCATCAGGAGGAGGTTTATGATTTAAATATTTTTGAGTCTAGTGTTTTCCTCCTCAGATTGTTTAACTACTTTCTATCCAGAAATCTAATTACATGTTTTATCTGATGACAGATAATATAAATGAGCTAGCAATCCACATAATTTATAACCTAATGCATTTTAATCATTCTTGAGTTGCTTAAGCTAAACAAATGACAACATAATCATAAGACTGTTAAAATATTTCTTTTGCAAGGAAAACTATGGGAATTAACAGTACAATAAGAGACTCAGGTCCTTAAAAAAGAATTTTTGAATTGTTATCTATGTTCTGTCTTCTAAAAACTTGAAAGTTAATCACAAAAATTCCCAAAGAACACAATTTATATCCAGGCCTGTTTAGGGAAGCCTATAAGCACATGACCTTTGCAGTTTCCTTTCCATCCTATTTATAAATCAAGATGTTTTACTGAACTTTAATGTAGGAGGCAGAAATGTCAAATCTCTACTCACATAAATTAGGAAGTTCAAAATATCTCAAGTAGGAATTCTGACTTAAATGAATGTGAATGGTATATATGATTACTGTGTATGTACATTTCTAGTATGAAATTTAACCAAAACACAGTGGATGAAGCCTTTAGGAGAATAGCTAGTTCAGACACAGGGAAACAATCCACTGTTCCTATAAATAAAGCAGTTTAATTGTCAAGGTGTGGTGGCAGTGCCAGCAGTGTGTGCTGGCTTACGTGAGCTCACACAGTGTCGTCACAGCCCCGAGTACAACATGGAAGTGGCCATCTGGAATGGGGAGGGTTCCAGCCAGCCCAGGACCTCAGACAAACAGCAAACATGCCAAGGAATATGAGGGATTTCAGAAGGGAAAATGTGCCTGACTGTCTGCCTATGCCAAGCATCAAGAAGGAAATGTGATGGCATTTGTGTGGCCAGGAGAGCAGCAGGGGCAGCTCTGCCTTCCCAAACCACTTGGTGCAGGATGCTGGGAGAAGGCAGATCCTGATCCCCAGGCACATCCCTCTGCCACCACCTCTGATCCCCAGGCACATCCCTCTGCCACCACCTCTGATCCCCAGGCACATTCCTCTGCCACCATCCCTAATCCCAAGGTACATCCCCCTCCAGCCATCCATAATCCCAAGCCACATCCTTTTTCCAGCCATCCCTAATCCCAAGGCACATCCCTCTGCCACCATCCCTAATCCCAAGGCACATCCCTTTTTCAGTCACCCCTGATCCCAAGGCACATCCCCCTGTCAGCCACCCCCAGCATCTGCACCACAGGAGCCACCCCAGTGAGGCCACCTGGTCCTATCAAGAACACAGCAATTGCTTTGGTGTTATTAACACAAGATCATCATCAAAGTTGATGATATTCTGATTTCATAATTTCTGATATTCTTTCTACTTCAATGGGAGAAACTCCATTTTACTGTTCTGAGGAGGATACAACCAGACACATCTAAATACCTAGATCTGGGGAAATGCTAATTTCTTTTGAGAGCTGCATCTATGAAACTGCTGTGTTGAGGTAATAAACACAGTAGTATGTATCTGTAAACCAAATATATTTTAAAAAGAAAATTCAAGCTGAGGGTAACATGCTAAAAATGCAGACATGTTCCATTACAGAACTGTCAAAAAGTGCATGCATATACATCTACTGTACAAACGCCACAAAATATCCAGAGATTTATGAAAAATTTCTTTCATTCTTATTTTTACAGGTAATAAAAGTGGGTTTGATCGGAGAAATACAGAAGGTGGCCTTCACTTGGAAAAAGGGCATAGAAACATTTTTGGGGCAGATTGTGTCCCAAACCATAGAAATCCTCATTTATAGCCGAAAGAATGGAAATTACATTAAAAATATGGTTTCAACAGTGCACCAAACTCTTGGTTCACTATTGTAGGTGCAAAACTCATCTTCAAGTAAAGACATGCAATGGCACATATAATCATTGTATTTCTTTTGAACTTGCACATCCTCTCCTATTTTCTCCCACTGCAGTCTGGAATATTCCCTTTGGTTAATCTCTACAGGATGCAGGAAGGGAAGGGGGAAACAGCTGAGAGCATGGAAGAGCTTGTTTGAAGTCAGACTGAGTTAGCAGTCCCAGGGTGCTCATCTCATCTCATCTCATCTCATCTCATCTCATCTCATCTCATCTCATCTCATCTCATCTCATCTCATCTCATCTGCTGCCTAAAGCACCCCAAAGCTGACTGGCACATGTGCTTTGACCACCTCATCCAAGCCTCCTTATCTTTGGAGGATTGCAGCCAAGGAGAGTGGTAATGAAGAATTTGGTGTGTTTCTGTGTGTCAGCCAGAGGCAGACAGAGACCTGCACAGTTACACATTGTGGGACCTCAGAGTCCCTCTCCTGCTGCACCCTAAAGAGGTCCCTAAACAATGTAAGGATAACTGACACAATCCTGCTCACACACCCTCACAGAGGCCATCGAACCAGAGAAAAAGGGCAAGACCAGATCCTGAGAAGAGCTTCCCTGTGTGCCAATGTTGGCACACAAAGAGTCTGTCACACCAGCATATCTCACCAAAAACAAACAAATACCTCGGTCCTGTCACCCTCCTCCCAGCAGATGGGAGCTGTACACAGCACACACTCATCATCCCTTTGTAAGAAAAAATGTTACATGACAACATGGATACTAAATGCACTCCCAGGACTACCCAGCCAAACCTTTCAAAAGAGAAAGATTTTCAGGGATGTTCCTTTCACATTTAACACACATACATTGAAAACATACTTTTGAGCTGTCCCAGTTAAGAAAACAGTGCTGATCAAATACAAAATCTAGCCCATCTTGCTTTATTGAAAAACTATTTACTACTTTTTTTCATTACACTTTTCCACTTAGAAGGAAGAGCTACTACGGCAAGCTTTAAATCAATAACTAAAAAGATAAAATAGAGTTTGTCAGGTCAGCAATAGCAGCTGCAGAACAAAGCACAAGAGCAAAACCCCTCCTCCAAACACAGCATCTGCTGTACACCTTCTGCTGCAAACCTTTGTGTCACTTTTATGTTTCTGAAGGTCTGCATTTCCCAATGGGACTCTACATTTCAATGACAAAATACGATGCAAGCAGTTCCGTGTCTTATTAACAAAAAGTGTTTTACAGTCCTGAATGGTTTGAAGATATGCATTTAAAGACTGTGAAGTTTCCAAAATTTGCTGCAAAATCTCAAATGGGGAATGCAAATGTCCTGCTCTTCCCTCATGGCTGCTGCTGATGCCATCAGAAAGGCACCAGTGCTGTGACCAGCAGGGCTTCAAGGAAAAACAGCACCCAGAGAGGTTAGAAACAAACAGGGGGAGAAGGAAAAGTTACCACTTCCTGCAGCCTCATTTGCTAATACAGAATTATTAATTAGCACTCACCAAATCCTCAGTGGCCTCAGTTTTGGTTCTGGGCAACGTCCCAGATAGCTCTGTGCAGTGCCAAGGGTCAGACTCGTGCCAGAGAAGCCATTGTAAGATTGGTTATGTCATTAGGAAGGAAGAGAGCTGAACACATTGACAGCTCCTTCCTCCACCTCCCAGTGGGGGAAGATTTTTTGGTCACCTCTGCAGAGTGAAGCTCTCCAGAATGCCCAGACAGACACGCCTTTGCCTCCAGAGAGGGAGAGCTGCCCTGAAAGCCTGCATGCTCTCTAATATACAGGTGAAAAGAACAGGGGCAAAGCACACCACCTCTGCTTTCCATGGGAGTTATGATTCCTTTCCAGCAGCAAAGAGGCGAGATCCTCCTTGGGAATACAGGATTTAAAAAATGCTGCATAATAGTTGGTGCAATTCAAACAATTCAGCAGAGTAAAGGTCAAAGGAAAGGCCTTTAGGCTAGGCAAAAGCTCACTGATACAGAAACAATATGCAATTTTCAGCTGACTGTAAGTGTCAGGATAGGCATATTTATAGGAAGACTAAATACACAAAACAACAAGGATGGAATACAGGGGATGACAGCCCAACAGATGTTAAAGAGCACACTGCTGCTTCTGCCGTGGGCAAAAAGAATATATCATATTACAACACACAGCTACTGACAAAAGAACCCAGCAAAGAGATGATTAGCTCAGGCAATTTCATCTGTTCTAGTTAAAATATCTGCCTCTCCTCACAAGTGTTAGGGAGTGTCTATCACGAGACACGGAGATCCCTCAGCTGTCATGACCCTTGCTCAAATCAATCGAGATTTCACAAGAAATTACCATGGAGCACCTCAGTAATTTTTTATCCCCTCAGTACTCTGACAAAAAGCACTGTCAAAAATCTGCCTGAGCACTGGGTTTCTCAGCTCCTGCCCAGCAAAGGCAGCTCCACAGTCAGGTACAGGAGCTCTCTCCTGGGCTGTGTGGATGTTGGGAGCCAGATGGAGCTCTCCATGCAGACCTTGGCTCATTTATTCCAGGCAGGAATCACGCACCCTCTGCCCACTCCTTCCTACTCACATACAAATGTGTACAACCCCACACAGAGCTTGTAAACCAGGCATATGCTACTTCATCAGAGAAAAATCAAGTTCTGCATTAAATCCTGCATTAGTAGAAAGTTAAAGGTGACAGGCTCTGTTTAGAATAAACCTGGATGTAAGTAATAGTTCTTGCAGTGGTGTATTCACCCAGAATATGGACCACCATGATAATTTTATCTGTACCTGGAGCATCAGTAAAAATTGTTTTTAGCCTGGAACTTATCTTTGCATATGGAATACACTCATCTTTAAATACAGTCTTCCCCACCTCACTTTAAATATGTGATATGCACTGATAATTAAACTGCCTACTTTTGCCACTGCCAGTCATTTTCTTGTACATGATTTCAGTATTGGATTGATTTGGTTTATTTTCACACTAAAAATATATTTTAAAAAAGAAGAAAGCCAGACTAGCAGACAGTGAAGTTGGCAGCTCAGTGAAGTTGATGGGCCAGGTGAGACATGCATCTCCCACCTCTCTGAGGTAACATGAACAGGGCAGCTGCAGCTGGGGCTGCTGAACCTCTGAGGGTTGTTGAGCACTGGCACAGTGATCCTGCTTTGGTGATATTTGGGCAACGCTGTTAACTCTGGCAAATTTATCAAGTTTCACTTTAACAAGCACATTAAGCTTGTCTTTGTAAAAATCTCTTGCCTGAAAACAGCATCCCCTTTGCCTGTCAAGATCAGCAGCAAGAATATGAGTGTTGGTGTCAAAAGTTTGAGTAGCTGCTTTAGGATCTGTCAAAATATCTTGCTGGATGCCTGTGAAACATGCCCAAAAAGTCATTTACAGTCTTCAAACTATTATAATCCAAATAACTTCTTCAGCATCTGATACAGGACAAACCCCTCAGTGAACCCCATTTACATGTGAAGTTATCACCTCAAAGTTTCAATACTGAGTCACTTGTAAAGAAAAAATAACTCATTTTCCAAGGGGTGAGATTTATGCTCTCCAGCTATGGTTAAATGGCTTCTCTATAACTGCAAGCTTTCAATGAAGTATAGCAATTCTGAAACCAAGAAATAATTATATTTTAATAAAATCAGATTAAAAGCAAAGAAAAATTTGTTTTAATAATAAATCTTGAATTTTCAGGAGAATACCAGGTAAAAAAAATCTTCACATAAACCACAATTACTCTTTCTACATAAATAATAAAGTAGCTCCTTGCAGTATGTCCATTAGTTACACTATGAGGATTAACAGGCTGTTGCATTGTCATTTTTTCACATGAGTAAATTATTTAATTAGGTACTTAGACTTGCTTTTTTCCATATAGGATTGAGGATATTCAATAAAACTTCAGTAAAACCATTCTGTGATACTCCCTGCTACACTGTAAGATAAAGGAGAAGCATGAGCCTATCTGGAAACTCAGAGCAACAAATGTTAGATCTCAGATGAGTAACTCTGACAGTTTTGAAATGGAGCAAAACAGCTCAAGGAGAAAGGAACAAGAGGAAAGAAATTGCCTAAGAGATAGGAGGTAAAACGTGCAACTTGGAGAGAACATTGAGACAACACTAGAGAGCTGTTCCAATAAACCATGTGGAAGGGAAGGGCCCTCTCAATCCCTAAGTCAATGGAGCTGAAGCTCATGGTGACAGTGCTGAAAGCATGTGGGGTGTGCCCAGACAGCCCAGAGCTATGGCCAGCTTGCCAGGATAATTGATCAGTCACTTTATCTGCCCTCATCACAGAGGCAGGGATCAGCCTGTGGCCAGCAGAGGAAGTGTGCTGGTGACAGAGCATTTTTGGCCTTTCCCTCCTGCCCTGTGCCATCGTTTCCCTGGCCCCTTCCACAGCCCAGTGCTGAACAGCAGCCCCCAGAGCTGCCCTGCCCACACACCTCACCTGGTGCCACCAGCAGGGAACACTCCAGCACACCCAGCCATTCCTGTTCTTCCTAAAAACCCCTGAAACCTGACAATGAGCAGCAAGTGATTTACCAGCTGGAAAATTGTGCAGAGACAAACTAAGGATCAGCCTCCTGCCCTACAACCATGGGCAGGCACAGCACAACCTGCCCCAAACCCTCAGTCTCTGACAGGGGAGTCACTGGAAGATTAAAACAAGCCTGAGTTTTTTTCTTGGAAATAGTGTTGGTTCCAATATCCAGTATTTCTTTGCTGCTGTTAGCTCACTCTTCAAAAACATCAAACAGATTTCTCCTTGTCCTTTGTATGGTCTCTTTAGAGAAGTTTCAAGGTACAAAATGTATGAAATTATTTTAAAATAAGCGTTGTTGGCTGCCTTTTTGAGCATTTTCTTCCTTTGGCACCTCATACTAATAATATTCCCCAAGCAGTATAATATTTTTTCCAGAACATTATATATGATATGCAGACTGTTGAAGAACTTTAAAATAGGGTACGAAATTTTCATAACAGTGAGCAAATGATTCCTCCAAAGATTCAGATTGACACATTTGGAGAGGATTAAATTTATCCAGAGAATTAAATTTGCATCAAATGAACATAAAGAAATACACAGCATAATCTAGGACTACTTTCTGTGTTTCTGCATGACTAGCATATTTATTGAGATGTCCTTCAGTAATCCTGATTTTGTCATTATTATTCATCATCATGAAGAGTCTTGAATTCTTATAAACTGGAGTTTTAAGTTGATTTTATGGGTTTTTTTGAAACTATAAAAAAATCATTTATAAATTTCAGCAGCAATTTAGATAATGCAGAATCACGTTTCATGAATTTAAAATAAAACTGGTGAAACTAGATGTTTGTTTTCCTACAGTCTTATATTAAAAACAGTTTCTTAAAACAAGTTTTTGAAACAGGTCCACAGCCTGCAAAGCTCAGAGTAAAAACAATCACAGGCTGAGAATGGAGTTTTAAAGAAAAGATGCTTGTGATAAACTTTTTCATTCCTTACCTGCACTTAGGATTAACATTTATGTTACTGCATTTTTCCTTCTAGTCTTTATAGAAGTGTATGGAGATCACTTGTCTACCTGGACTAGTCAAGATTCTGGATTTTTCAGGCAAGCATTGACATGATTATTCTCCAATTCAGCTGGAACTTCACAGTTTGTTGGTTTGTTTGTTTTTTTTTTAAGTGTGCTTTTACTAGAAAATCTGTCAAAAAACACAAAATCAAGCAAATAATAGGATTGGAATTGTCAAGATATAGAAATCCATCCAAATTCAAGTAGCTGAGGATCAAGGTTTTGGACATCTTTCAGTTATCCGTTTTACTTTATTTTAAGAAGAACTGGAAATGCAAGGTGCGTTTCATAGAAATCTGAAATCCAGGTGGCTTTTCTTCACTGATCTGTTCAAACTGATCAGATACACCCCGGACTGTGCAGAGCTGTCTCTGCTGCAGTGCAGTGACCCAGCTGAAGCCCTGGCACTGGCACTGTCCCAGCCCTGTCCCCGTGCCCCCGCCCAGGGCAGCGCTCACCTTCTCCCACTGCCGCTCGTTGTTCAGCACGATCACCACCAGCCTGGGGTGGGCCTGGTACCCATCTGCTGTGAAGGACAAATCTCTGCCTTCCCACGTCACATTCATCATAAACCTGGAAGGCAAGGAAGAAAAGTTCATTGAAAAATTGATGGGCTGTCCAGCAGTTAATGAGCAGCAAGTGCAGCCCCCAGAACCACGGATTAAATCCATGCACAAACCCTGCCAGTGCTGTGGGGAGCCTGTGCTTGCAGCACAGGGCCTTGGGGCATTTCGAGGCAGTTCACAGCTCAAGACAAAGCAAAATATTGTTGATGTATGAATTATAAAGCAGACATCATTTCTAACAGCTTCCACATTATATATGATTAATCTCTCCCCTCCCTGAATAATCTTTCTGGCACTTTGCACAACCTCACCAGCTTTTCAGGAGCATTTTAAATAAACCCACATCATCTCTGTGTGTGACATTGTACTATTGTGTCACTGAGTAATACTCAGAGCAAAGTGCATCCCATCCGTCTTCCCCTGTTCAGACCTCCAGGAGTCCTGTCAGCTCTTCCCAAAACTGTTGCTACACAGAGTGTTGTTGTGACTCAAGGATAAATTTCATTAATGCCAAAACCAGACATGAAAGCTTTGAAGGTGTTGATAAATATTCAGTTCTGTAATTTCAAAAGAAAAAGGATTTATGTTTTTATTCTTTTGTATTTAGCTTAATTTCCAACGGTTTTCAAAAGACATATCAATTAATTAGTATTTTGAATAGGAAAAAAAATACAGGGACAAAAACTAAAATATAAAAGAATGGAAAATTTTTAAATTTTGTTGAAAAAAATCCAAACTCCATACTGTTAGTGTAAAGCTGACAGGGCTATCCCACAGTAAGAGGCAGAACTGCAATTCAAAATCCTGGGAACAAGACAGTACACTCCCCAGCCCATCTCTGTGGTCTGAAGTTATTCACATTTAATTGCTCTGAATCTCAGTCTATTTAACTGAAAGAAATTCAGCCCAAGACTGATGCAAACAGAAGTGCAGATGTCCATCCCATAGACAGATGTGACCTGAAGGGCAGAGATTTACTATTCTTCATACATTACCTGCAGTGTTTCACCACAAGAAACTGATACTGTTGTACATGTTTGTATGGGTTTGGAGGGGTTTTTTGGTTAGTTGGTTGGTTGTAATGGCTGGCTTTTTTAGCAGTAGTAGCAGCATGATCTCATGGGGAATGTGACATAGACAAAACTCCTCAGCTCCAGACTGAAAGGGGAAGGGTTTATATTGACATAGCATCCTGAAAATCCCAATAGCAGAAGCACATTAAATAAACAGATATAGACCCAGAAGAAATAATGGCATTATATCATAACTGTTAATAAATATATGTGCACTACCCTGAATAGCCACATTAACATCATTCAGTACCAGTTTGACAGCAATTTGTAAATTCACCCATGGTAATAACTCACATTGCATGACAGACTTCCAGAGAGAAAATTTTCCCCTTGACAGAACTTTGCTGTTCAGCTGAACTAATTTCCCATATATTCCATTTTTCATCTAACACTGAAAGATCTTGGTTGGGAACAAGAAGCTTCTTTGCCACCTTGAGAGGCAGTAAACCACCAAGCAGGATTTCCTTGTGCACACATGTCAGGAACCAGCATAACATTCACTCAGTGCTGAAAACCACCATAGCCCAGGGAGTGAAATGCCTGGGAAGTGAGCACAAGGGGAAATCAAGGATGTGCTGTGGAAAGAGGCAATACTTGCACTTCTGCACCCTCTCCTAATTCACACCCATGAGGTAACACCCCTCAAAATTGAATACATCACCTGACAAGGCCAGGCAGAAACCACCTCATTGCAGGGAATCTCGTGTCCCCTCCTAAGGGCTGGATCCAAACACACACCCTGTACTCCATCAGGCTTTTGTGCTCCCTTGGGTTTTTAACCACACAGAAAATGGTGACTGGCCTGGAGTGGAACTCTTCCTTAATGGAGTTCAGTAGGATCACCACCCCCTATTTCAAACACTACTCATCACATTTTGGGATTAATGTGCAAATGTCCTAGCCTGGGGTCTAGTCAAGGGCCATCACAAAGTGCAGTGCTGAAGCTCAAGTGTTCCAAAGAGACTGATATGAATCACAACTCTAAAGTGAAAAATTGAACTCAGTGTATATTTTAAATCATGTGAATTTACCAGCCATTAAGCAAACACATTTTGCAGAGGTTTTTATAAAAAAATAAAAATTCCCTAATCTGAAAAGTCTCTTAAAATTGTATTCTCTGATCCTGATACAGTTATTCATGAGTGACGAACTCTGAGCTACCCCAGATTCTCACAGTGCAGCAATAAAAAAGAACTTCAAAGAGATTCTTGTTTCCCCAAGCACATTCTTCTGTACAAAATTCATCAGCTGTCCTTGTTCTCCAGAAATCAATGCCTACAACCTACACTCGCTTTTGAATTATCATTTTTCCTCTGCAAAGGACAGAAGTCCTGCTCTGCTTTTACTGGCCATGATCCCAAACTGCTTGTCCTACAAAAAATAACCAAATGCTTGTCTGTTCCTGGTTAGAAATAATGCTGTGAAGAATTTATATTATGTTATTCTCATAGAGTTTTAAGTTTATCCAAGGTTAATTCTGTGCAAGAGGTCTTTGGCTTCTGAATTGGATAAAATATATTTCTGAAGTAGATTTGGAAATGCAAATTTCAGTTCGTAACTAAATGAGGTATTTAGTTATTTGAACTCGTTACTTTGAGGGGGCAATTAGCAACACACCTTGGATTTGTAGTTAATCTGTTTTCATTCCTCATTAATGTCACAGCCTTTGCAAAGACACAATAGCACAAGGCCTTGTGATGGTATTATGACACTGAAATCTTAATTAACTTTTGCAAACTGAAATTTGTAAGGTTCCCCAGGTGATACATACATCAAAATGGCACCTGTTTTCTGACAGAAGTTCAGCTAGTCTTACATCGAATCCGAAACAGGTTTTTTATCATGCAAAGAACCAAATCTTAACTATATATTTAAAAACAGTTTTCAACATTTACACAATTCTTTTTCGCTTGTCACCATCCCCAACAAAATTGAGAAGTGTTGGAACATCACAGCAGAACACTTCTGCTGTCGTATTCACAGCAAGCCTTTGAAGCACCCAGGTTACAAACTTCTCTCAAGGTTTCCAACTTTATTTTCTATAAATCAGAAAGATCAAGTAGTTCACACAGAGCTTCAGATTAATGCCAGAACTTGTCCCTGTCAAAATTCTAACTTTATCCAGAAAGCCAGAACATACAGAAAAAGCTGGGTTTTCTTACCATGGAACTACAGTATCACAACTCCATTGACTCTAATCCCATTAAGAAATGGCTGAGGACTTTGCCAAAGGGATCAGAGCTCAGTTTTCAGAGCCCCATTTGCTTGGATACAGTATTGCTGACACAGAGGCACCTTTCTGGCCAGACTCCTCACAGGAGACATGGATTTCCTTGTCCATGAGGTGTTTGTTAAGGATTTCCCACACTGGATGAAAACAGTTGAAATCCTGAGGCAGAACCTTTGAGGTTTTCTACTTCTATGGTATAAAAGGCAAACGTGTTTGCAGGCATTTCTTTTGAGGTTTACCATATATATGTCTATGCAAGATACACAAGTGTTCTCATAACAGATCTAAGGATTTGAGAGCAAATCCAAAAAGGCTTCTGTGTTGGGCATTATTTTAAGGGAAAAAGCACAAAAACCTTATGCAAATTATTAAGGTCATTTTGGTCCAAACAAAGATCAGCCCCTAGTCCTGGTTTCAAAACCTTCTCAGGGTGATGTGAGAAAGCCAACAAGGACAGAATGGAAGCACAGCAGAGCAATCCTGTGACACAGAAGCAGGTGTGATGCCACCTGTGGACACACCCTCCACGTGCTCCTTCTGGAGATGCCAGGGAGTTGTGTCCCCACAAAATTCATCTCAGCATGGACACTCTCCTGCCCACCCACCTGTGTCCCCCAAGAGCCTCCAGGACTGGTCAGGCTCAGCAGCACAATCAGCTCTGCAGTAACAGGCTTGTTTGTAATTAGTGTGAAATTCACCAAGAATGCAGCTCCCGAACACACCAGCAGCTGGGGAAAATAGCGTGGGTAAGGCAGAGGCATTATGAAATGTGTCACTTCTAAGGTACCTTTAGGGAGAGAACTTAGTCCCCAGACCTCTAAAACAAAGCACAGGACCTGACAGCTGCAGGGAGCAGAAAGACCAGGGGAGTCCTCTCTGCCATGAGCTCACATCTACATTTCCTGCCCTCAGATGAGATAATCAAACTTGATAAACTCCCCAGGTGCCATCATCAGGGACTATCACTTTTTATTTAGTGTCTTCTTCACCATGGGGCAGCGTTTCAAATCTGACAACTGCAGGCTATGAAGAGAAGCAGCAGAGACTTGGGGAAATACATGTTGCATAAGAGAAACTCTCCCTCTTCTCTCTCAAAGAAGGAATTTCCAAAGATTTAAAGCAGATCATATGCCTCAAAACCAACATATTTCTCTTTCCTGCAAAACTGTAAACCTAACCATTTTAATAACCTAGACAGCCAGCCTATCTCTGCTTGGCATTCACTCAGACTTATACCTAAAAAAGCAGGAGTGAATCCAAAATTTGTCTTTTCTTCTCTATCTTGTTGAGGCTCTGAACTGCTGAACTTCCTTACTATGATTCAACCATGACATTTGGATGATACTTATCAGTAGACACCCCAAGACACATTATTTATCATTAAGAAACAGATTTCCTCTGTAAAATCAAATAAAAATGCTTAATGTAGACTACATAATGTGTGCTCATATAGAAATAGGTCTGCAATAGAACACTGTTAAGGTACTGATGGTTTTTTTTAAGTCAGTTCTATATCTTGGGCTACGTAGGACTTTTTTCTTCTAAATTCAAATCCTTTGCAGTGATGCAGTCACTTCTTCCTTTTTGTGCATCCTCCCCCTCCCAGCCCTCTCTCCTCCACAAGGGTTCCTTGCTTTGGAGCTGTGTCTCCCTAGGCCTGGAGCCAGCCTGGATGAGTAAAACTTTGGGAGTGATCTGCTCAGTGACTGTGCAAAAGGAAGGCATGCCAGCTTATGGGACCTCCTGCCAGCTGCTCCCTAAAGCATTCACTGCCACAGGCTCTGGAAAAATCATCTAGTCCCAGTTCTGCAGGAAACAAAACTCTTGGAGAACCCTTCTGAAAGAGGGGCAAAGGGAGGGAGCAAAGTTAGAAAGGGCTCAACTCACTGGGATGAACCACAGATGAAGTTTAGTTTTACTTTGGACTCATATCTAATTAGTTAAATATTCATACACCTCCAATCATCCAATAAAAAAGATGATACCCATTGTTCCCAAGTTTTCTGACTTAAATGAACAAATCCTCTAAAAATTGGCTGTTCATCTGTATGTGGGAAAAGATTAGACAGATTTGCTGGATTATTCATCACACCGTTGTGTCCCTTTAATCTCAGATTTCACTCAATGGGGGCAAATTTATCTGTCATGCTAAAAGCTGGAATCAAAATACTGAACTTGATGCATGACTGTCAGGACAAGGGGGACAGCAAACCCTGTCCCTCTGAAGAATGTGCTGTGCTGAAGCATAACAGCACAACAGCAAGGACAACTAAGCTTTTGCCCCTGGCCCTATGGCTATGTCCCTGGCTCCTGCTCCTGGTTCACTGATGACAAATAAAGGAAATTGTGCTTGGGAAGGGTAGGAGACTTTCTGGACCTACACCTTCACTGCTGAAGGATGGGTCTCTAAATTCTGCCTTGAGCTTGTCCGCATTTCAGAACATAATCTCACTAAATGTCAGCACCACACAGCAAACACCTGACTACCTATGGACAGACACATCTTTTTGCTTTTCAGGATAATGGCAACAGCTTCACCAACCTCACCCATCCCTGTAAGCATCAGTGTGGTTGGAAGTGTTGCTGTGAAATGTTTTTCCCAGGGTCATGACTTTCATACACACCACGAGTACCCTTGTAAACAAAGCAGCACCATTTCAATGCACAGAACAGCAGCATTTTCCATGAGTGGCAGGGTTATTGTGTTTTGCTGTTTATTTGCTTCTGTGCTTTCCTTATTTCAGAAAGAACAAGAGTTTGTTCAACTGACTTGGCATTAATGAGGTGCTAATTCTATTTATCCTGCTCTGCTGGTATGTCACACAATAGTGGTTTTCTGCCTTGGGAGGTCTGGGTCTTACACAAATAGAAAAAGATGATCTGAATCAATACAGATACAAATATACATATATATCTGTGTTTTTAATGCATTGAAAATGAGCTCCATATTTTATTATAAATCCTTTATTCATAGGGGAAAAACTGGCTTTCCCATGTGTACCAGAAATGAACATTGATCAGATCATTTCAAAAACTAAAGCAAATCTGATTTTCTTCTGGGTCTAGGAAGCCAATAAAAGCATCTTAGAATTGCAGCAATGGGGGAAAGATAAATTGTGTGCTTCATAACAAATATATCTTCAAACCAATTTAATACTCAAAGGATTTGAGAAAGAGGTAGGAGGAGCTTTTACTTAATGGCTTTCTTTACATAGAATTTCTTCACAATCAGATAAAACTGCTATTTAGATGTGGGAAATCACACATAAAGCATTACTAACTTCCATTTACAAGCAAATTAACTATTATAGCATAGCCTCAGAATACTATGCTGGGTTTAAAGCTGAACTCGACTGTCATTACAATAGATGGAGCCTAAAAATCCTGGGATTTTTCTCTATTTTGAGCTTTGTTTTGCTCAGGTATCCCCTTACATGGGGGATGCCTCTTCCCTAACTTCCACTGCCCTGCTTCTGAGCTTGCAGCAGAGTCCTCTTGTTCACCCCTCCTTCTCTAGCACTGATTCCCAGATGGACAGAGGGCAGAGCACAGCACATCCCAGGCCCATGAGCTATTTACAGTTACTTTAGCCCTTTCCATTGGGAACATGCTCCAAAATCCTTTCTTCAGGTTAGTTTCTTGATACAGCACATACACATTTATCTCATAGTTTACAATATGAATCTGCACTATCTGGGATCTGAAACTGTGAGGATTCCACTTCCCAATAAAACCCCAATTTAGGCATTGATTTGTCATGTAAAGTAGAAAAGTACAATTTAGTGATGAGGTTAAGAAAGTACCATGAATTTATGTGATTCACCTTGGCATGGAGAGACTGGTCAGCTCCCTGAGATTACTTAGTACTGGTAAATGCTTGTACATATACTTGCCTTGCTAGCAGATTGTATGTGACAGGAATAGTCTTGGGGAGATACTACATTAGAAAGACTACTTAAAGTTTATTCATTTTAGTATAATTCTGACTTTTCTAAATTAAAGACAGCCTCGTTCTTGTTGGAGAAGCTCAAAGGATCTTCAGTATAGAAAAGGTATTTTTACTTCATAGCTCAGTGTTCCACATCAGGAAGTGATTTTTTTAACCACAGTGCACTACACCTTCTCCTATTAATAATTCCTGGGTGCATCATGCACTGCACGCTGCAGAATCTCCTGGTCAAGTCTAATCTCACTGCCCTAGCACTCACAAGCCCTGTTCTTGTAATTATGCAGGTTTAATGAGAAAATAAGGATTGTTTAAAGAAATACAGCTTATGCTGAGTACTGAACACTTAATTCAAGTCTACACTAGTGTATTAGCTCAACAATCGGGTAGGAGCCTTTTTCAAAACAGGTTCAAGTTTTATTCCCCTTCCAAGAGTATTTTAAACGCAACACTTATGACACTTATTAAGAGCACAACTTTGACAGAAACTGGAGTTCAGTTATTAATAGTGGGCTGCTTTGTTTGTAGGTCAGGTGCTACTGTTAAGGCCCAGAATTTGGTACCAGGATGCTCCTCCTGTCAGCACTGCATTAAGAGCCAGCACAGGGATGCCATGCTGGGTGCAGCTGGGACAGTCCCCCCAGCAGTGCCCCCCACTGCCCTGCCCTGACACCAGGGACACACCACAGCTTCCCCAGAGCCCTGCTGAGCCACAGAGACACTCCCAGGGGCAAACGGGGCAGCAGGAGAAGAATCGTGGGGTTTCTGCAATGTCTTCAGGAAATCTGTAGTTTTAGAGGCAGAGGCTCAAAATTAGGAAAAGAAGCACAAAAAACCTCTGCAAGTGTCATACTACAGGCAATTTCTCACTAAGGAGATGTTATGATCCATTTACTTGTTTACTGGCTTTTAAGAAAGCTTCTGAAGAATGCTGTGTGCAAAGATGCTGTTTTCATGGAAAATAACTGTCCCAGGACATACATGGTAATCAACTCCTAATCTAACTATGCACATACATCTCAAGTTTAAAATTATTCCAAAATCTCCTTTCTGAAATTGCCACCAGCTTTCCTTCTTGTGCTAATTCTATCCTGCTTTTCTGTAGAAAGTGCTTCATTTGCACTATTTGGTCAGAACAAATGTCATATATACTGGTTAGTAGCTTCCATATTGTCCAGAGCTATTAAAAAATATGCAAGATACCTTCTTCTCACAGACTAGATAAAGAAATATATTACCATGCAACATTTTGGATAGACCTAATCAAGAGTATCATGTCTAAAAGAAATAATTAAAAGGAAAATAATAATAATAAGAAAAGAATCCTGTTTTAAACCTTGGCAGTTCCCATCTGACAAACTGTTTAGAGAAAACATCTATATCAGCTTGGATTAATGCTGATTAAGTTTTACAGTTATTCTATTAGAGGTGACAAAAATACACCCTTACAAGTAAAGGGGACAGATTTCAGCTCTTATGTGATAAAAGCTGCCTTACTAATCTAATACTTCTATAATTTCCAGGGACAGTGCTTTAATGCTGCACATAGCTTTTCTTCTAAAATATTACCAGTTCCTGCTGATGCAAGCGATACAGGCACAGCCTCCAGAGCATTTTGGCAATTTTACCTCATAGTTAAAGTATACAACAGTCCAATTTTGTTAACTCAGCTTCATCCCCTCTAAGACCAATTTCTGCCATCTTCTACTCTAGATTCAGATCAGTGTTTATTTTCCACAGCACACATCATCTCCAGAAGCACAGCTATCAGTGCAGCAAGTCCTCTTGCACATTCTCCTGGAACATCTGAAAACCTCTGCTTAGAAAGGGCTCAATGGGATTAGCAAAAAACAATATTCTCCTTCAAGAAACATACAGTGTCAGTAGAAGAGAAAACTGGCAAGGCTACCCAGGTTAAAATAACCCAAAGCAATCATCCTTACTTGTGCAGGGTTTGAGAGGGCCGGTCATTTTTCTCCGGTTGCCCATAGCAGCTCGTTCTTGCTTCAGGAATGAAGGAGTACTTCTCCAGCATGGCTGATGCAGCAGTGGCAATAACCCCAAGGCCATCCCGTACCCGAGCTTCCAAACTGTAGTCCCACTCATCATAGGCTGCTGAAATGAGTCCTGAAGGAAACTCCTTGGGAGTGATTTCTGTATTACCACTAACCAGGCTGGGAACTATCCAAAAGAAATCATAGCCAGTGAGGCCCAGGGACCGAGCCTCATCCAGGATGTAGACAGCTTCATCCTTGGAACAATACAGCAGGATGACAGATGAATGGATTTTCTTCAGCTGAATTTGGGTCTTGGCATCTCCAAAGGCAGTATCAAGTATGATGACGTTCTGCATGTCCCAGCCCACAAAACTGTTTTCCACAGTGGTCTTAATGACATTGATGAAATCTCGATATCCAGGGAAAGTGGTGGTCACCAGAGAGAACACGTGCCAGTCATAATCCTGCATGATCTTCAGCATGATAATGGCTTCTTGCTGGATGGAAGCCCCAAACTGGAAGAACGTGGACATGACATCCTAGAATACCAAACACAGCAAAAGATTAGTAACTTGGTGCAACTCCAAAGGGAACAGAATCTCTAATTCTTCTGCTTTCTGTTCTACCAGAGCTGCCAAATTTCCATTGCATTCCAGTAACTTTCTGTGGTTTATCATTTTCAGATCACCAGTAAGCAACTGATTGTAGGTACTTACAGCTAATTGGAATATTTGCCAAAAAGTGACAAACCAATATTTACATAGGAAATTTCCAAGTGCTGGATCTCTTGAAGACAACAACTCAAATCAGTAGCTCCTGAGGAAGCTCCCTGGGGACAGCCACCCACAGTCACACAAGTCTCCAGCAGGAAGTTTTACAGTCCTGTAAATGTATGAATGCAACCCAACAAACTCACACCAATTTGTAGTTACAATGGAAATAAAATGCAATGCACGTGCTGTATAGATGCTGGAGGAGCTCTATACTTCCAGACATAGTGTTTGAGGGGGACTTCATTTCCAAGGTTTACTGGACTTGGTGGAAGCTTTAGACTCTGCAGAAGTAGATTTTCTGTCCCCAGAGGCTGAGCTCACTGCTGGTCCTGCTCCATTCAGAGCACACGGCCCATTGATGCCTGATAGAGAATTAACAGGATGGGACTCCAAGGACAACCAGCAATCTGTCAGTGTCCTCATTAAAGGACTTAAATGGAAATAACTTCAAACAATGGCCTCAGAGTCTGGAATTGCCTGTAATGTTGCCCAGCACTGATTTGTTTCTAATATTTGTCTTACGATTTACAGAATTCCTGAATTTTATACAATATAAGGGCAGGTGTCACTTATTTTAGCAATCAGAAACAGGCAGCACAATTAATTTTTTTGACCATAAATTTCCAAACACTTTCAATGGTCTATTGTTATTAAGTTGCTGTGAGATCTAAATCTGTTTTTTAACTTTACATTCTGCATTTACATACATTAATTAGAGTGCCAAAACTATACATGTGAAACCGTATTAATTCTTTACTTTTATTTTACTTCAGTAGTTATTCTTGACCAGTAGAGGCAACTTATTTGCATCATTTTCAGACACAGAAAGCATGAACTCCTGGTGAAACAAAAGTTTATAATTTAAAAATAAGATATGAATCATTCAAGATTTCTTATGCAGACTTCTGAAAGAAGACATATACAGTGCTTTTAATTTAAATTTAAAGAGTTTTATGATCATGGTCACAAACTGCTATCCTATTTTACACTTGCAGGGAACAGAAACAGATTAATTGATTTGGGTTCCATGGCAGGGTGATGTTAAACATACAAATATTAGTGAGAATGATAGCTCAGCTCTGCAAGCTCTGCAAATCTATTCCAGGAAAACAGTCTGTACTTTTTTTAATAGAAGATGAGGAGTGTTATTACTTTCCAAGTGTTAAGAAGCTGACACCAGGATTTTATATAGCTTGACAGCAATAAAAGTCTTACAACTTGTGTCAGACCCTGAAGACTGATATTGAAGGTATAAAATACACACTGCTGGTGGTAATGAAATCATCTGCCATGGCTTCTTTGGCACCTCAGTGATGACATTCTGAATGCCAGAGACAGATTTGAAATGTTTTGAGTTAATTACAAATGTTATAAAATATGTTTTGGAGAAGAATTGAATAAGGAATATTTGATTGCAGAATTCTTCTAGGGGCTATTTCCTGGTGACCTACACTAGATACTTAAAAACCAGCAAACAAGAATTCCATATGAGGACTCTCACAGCTAAAGGAACCCAGCATACAGAAAAACTGCTCAGAGTCAGCATTTAATTATTTAACTACTGATTTACTACTACAAAGTAAAGCAGATTTCTAGAGACAGTGCTATGAATCCAACTTCACTGCAGTTCCTGAGTATAAAAATACTGTAATGCAAAGCCAATCACTTCAACTCTCAACTCTTACCTTGTTTTCCATTTATTATTATGCTAAATTACAGTAAAAAGTAAAATCATTTACAGTAGATTAAGTAGATTTTATCCATCATATCCTTTCACTCTTCCTCATTTCTACATGTGTTTTATAGCAATGGAATAATTCTGGTCCTTTGTATATCACAAGGAACTTCTCAATGAGGCAACTGAAGTATTTGAGGGCAAAACACAATCACATGAACATTTTCAAGTGTGACCTTTCTAACTAGTAAATACAGATTTTTAACCTAGAGCAGTCCTTGGCATCTTCCCTGGCAATTAAGAACAGTATTGAGCACAATGCTCTGTGTCACCATTGCAGCAGGCTGTCAACAAAAGAGAAGTAATAAAAGTAAATCCTTTCCTTTTGTAAATATTGTGTTAGAAAAACAGTTTATGAAAGGAGTTTTTAGACATTTTTGTAAAGGTCACAGCCATATGACAAGAACCTGTTTCCTATCATTGTGAATGCAAAGTCTAGTCAAAATCAGGCAATCATGATCAATTTGTGATTAAAACACTGAAAAAACCTGTAATTATACAGTGAAAAGAAGTTTGGGTCCAGGAAGAATGGAGACACAAACAGCACAAGTGAGATTCTCATCTGAAGAAATTCCATGTAACTGCACTGACTTCACTGGATGCTTTTACAGAGCTGGAGATCTGACTGTGTATTTACAATGCATTTGAAACAGATGGGAGATTACAAGGAAATTTCAGCCTTAGGAACTTCAGCAGATACTTAAATGACTATAAGGAGAGTATTCAAGGACATATCCATTCAACTAGGGGAGGGAAGGGTGAAATTTAGTGCAGAAATAGCAAATAAATAAAATTTTAACAGATTCAACTCTTGTATTCTTAAACATCTATAGAGCTTTTCATTTGGGGAGGTTTTAAGCTTCACATTCTTTTCAAAAAGTATTATTATTCTTCTGCTTTATACAGACTTACATTCCATATGTGTAATAAAATACTAAGTTCCAGTTTTCTATATTCAAATGCAAACTAGAGTGATGTTTGTAAAAACCAAAACTATTCAGTTATTTTCATTTAACTGTCATCTTGTCATGTGTTGAGACATCTATCTAAATCATTGCTGAAGCAGGAATACAGATGTAATATCAGAGGTGCTTTGAATGCACACCAGAATTTTTTTTCATTCCTCAACATCTCCAACTATTGAGATTACTGATGGAGGTTGCAAGGAAGGAGTACAATTTCTCCAGGGCAAGAAAATTTTTACAGAGGAATTTCTCAGATAAATCTCAAAGCATGACAAGCCCAAGATGTTACTTGGTATGAATAAAAAAACTTGGTATGAGTAAAAATTTAGTTGGAAGAAACAGTTTTTCTCTTCCAACTTCTTAGCTAGATTCTACCACATCCACGTGAACACAAAACAGCAATGAAAAGAGAAGGTAAAAAGCAAATGAAAACTTTTTGTTTCTTTCTGTCTTGAACATGAGTGTATAGTTTACAACAAAACATCTCCCCATATGCTTCACATCAGAAGGAAGTAATCCTTCAATTTGCTTCTTGCTTAGCCTTATTCCAGAATTCTTTATGTGACAAAGTTCTGTCCTTGCAGGAGAAAGGCACTTCAACATTCCCACGTTTGTGCACAAAGCAGCCCAGCTCTCCCTGCTGCTGCCCTTTCATAGATTAATATATTAGAGCAAGCTGCTTTTAATTAGTGCACCAAGTCTATCAGTCTGTTACTGTTGTCAGAATTGTACATTTCACTTTCCAATTCCAGCAAATTACAGGAATATTTCTTTGGAAACCTCATCCTCAGCTATTTTCATGACTCCTTAGTTTCCCAGCTCTGGCTTTTCCAGGAGCTCAGGAGGCCACTCCAGCTGCTGCAGCAGCTGAGGTCAGCCCTGCTGGTACTTTGTGCCTGCCAGGGGAAAGGCTGCAGGAGCTGGGCAGTTGAGGAAAGAAACATTTGTTATCTAAACTAGTGTAGCTTTTGTTAAATGAAAATTAAACTCTAAACCAGGACAAAACTGAGGTTAACACTAAACCAAATCAATTTTCCACTCTGCAGACACTGCGAGGAACAGTCACTTCATTGGTAAGACAATATTATGGCAGGAAGGAAAAACCAATATGAAAGAGAGCTTAAAAAGCAATCCAGAGGATGATTTTATTCAAATAGCAACAAGATTATCATGACAGGACTACAAGTAGGACTTCAAAGTTATCTTAATTGCTTCGTTCTTACTCTCTTTCACAGAGATCAGCAAAAAATAATTTTTCTCTGATTTTGCACCACTGTAAATCAGACATTCCATTCTCCTAAAGATTTATAGCATGTGGTGCCAGGTCTCCATATACAGTGCAAGCTGCTCCTGTTTAATGAAATATAGTAGTTATTTGTCATTTCTATAAAGACTGGTAAAAATAAAAGCCAGAGGTTAGTCATGAATTCAACTGAATAATTTAGCATCACATCAAAAATATACTGAATAAAATTATTTCTGCTGATCTCAAATGTAGGTAAAACATGCATCTTGCAGGGTGTTAACTTGGTACCATTTTTCTTGGATTATTTGAAGTGGTGCATTGATTCCCTGGTAAACATGAAGTGAATTGCATTTCTGTGCCATGAGTATCCAGGCCCCAGCCACAGGGTTTTCCTTTATGGAAGGGAACAGACCCATGCCAAACTTTCAGTAAATACAAGCACTGATGTGGAAGAGCTGAAAGGCAAACCTTTCCTCCAAGACACCCTGCATATTTTTGAATTCTTAAGTTATTAAATTCCGCCTCTATTCATTAAGAGATAGAGCATGTAATTCCCAACACAAACAGCTCACTGAGGTGCCCAGGGAGAAAACTCATCCATTATCACCATGGGAGCAATTTGAGGGAGATTATACAAAAATTTGTACTTTCATTCAAAGCATAGCAACATGTGAGGGTGGAAATAATTTACTCATTCTTACAAAAAGCAGAAAATACTTGTTTCCCAAGGACCTGACACCACTCTGGCCTCGCACATGGTGAAACCAGAGCCAGAAAAAGGGTGGAAATTTTCTTACTCTGTAATTTAACAGGTGCAAATGCACAGCCACAAAATGTATAAAGGTCAACTAAAAGGACAAACCGAGGCCTTACTTTTTATTTTAAAAGTTTGCTCTAGGAGAGGATCATTGAAGTTAGAAAAGGGCAGTAGAAAGCAAGGGAATACATTATGGCTTTCCAACATCTCACATGTCCCCTTTTATTATTTCACGGAATAAATATCAGAGAAACATGATTTCAAAAGGTTAGCACTGGCTTAATCAAGCATGTTCTCTCCCATTTCCAGAGGGAGTCTGCAGAAATTCATTTCGCAAAGACTTCTGTATTTTTAGGTCATGGTTTCATCCTAAGAATTTTGCTAGGTAACAGGTTTTGTGGGGTTTTTTTCCTTTTTAATATATCCACTTGATGTTATACTATCCATTTGGCTTATCTAGGCCTGTTACAAGAGCTGAAGTTTGAGTAATGGAGTGTCACGTCTAATCAAAGTAACTCAATAAGTGATTACAGTGAAATAACCTAATTATGGACTAGTTTTGCATGACAGAGGTCATGAGTCATTCTTGGGATAGAGCTCACTCAACATCTGGTTTTTAACACATCTGGGTTTTCTTTCACAGATTGTTCAAACACTGGAAACTGTGGGGGCTCAGTGTGAGCTCCTGATCACCCAGGACAGACAGGTGAAAAATGCTTTGAAAGGCTGAAATGAGCCAGCAAGGCTGTGACCAGGCAATAAAACCCTGAAAAGATTCAGATGAATCAGCAGGAATTTTGGGGTGGTCATTTGATGGAAAGTTTATTAACAAGATGCCTCCTTTCTAGATAGACTTTAGTTTCTATAGTTACAGAAATGTTTTAGACTGGGAACATTTCAATGAGGAAGGGCAAAATTGTGGGTCTACAAGACAGCAATATGGAGCTGCTTTGCTGTTTGGATAAGTAACAGCTATTGTGCTGCTTTTGGGGTCAAAAAGAATCCCAGTGTAAGAAATAGAGTACTGATGCCTCAAAGAATAAAAGAGAGAATAAAAAGTATTTTCAAAAAAAATCTATTTTTTTTGTACATGCAAATATTTCTTGAATACAAATCATTTACTCTTTAACCCATGCTGGGTCATGTTGCTCCATACATCAGCATTATCCTAAAATACTTTACCTTTATGGGGTTTGTATGCAAGTTTCATTTCCTGTCAGTGTTTCACCCAGAAAATAAATATTGAAAAATGTGTTTGACCTCATATACTGGGTAGCAAGGAGGACAGATTAAAGCTGAGTATCATTTCCCTTATGCCCCTTGCCATGACTGCAGATAAATGCTTTGCCATTTTTTAAATTTAGATTTTTTTCATGGTTTGTATCAGTGTCCTTCTGCTTTATTCATGTAATTAGTCATCACTAAACTGATGTAAGTAGTCTCTTGAAGAGCCCAAGAAGAGCTAATTTTCCATAGGAAAATGACTTTAAAGGGGCCATGGAGCACATCTTACACCTCAAGGAACCCCTGAGTTCACATGGAGGGCTCCTGAGTCTGTCCTTTCAGTGAAACCCCTTCAAGCAGTTCTCATGAATGATGGGAGAGCAATCAGGAAAATTAAGGACTTTCCAAAGACAGGAAAAGCAATTGCTGGGAATTTACTCCAGTAATACTGGTGACAGTAACTCGCTTTCTGCAGTCTGGGAAAGTTCATCTGCCAATAATTCACATCTCAGACACCAAAACAAAATTTTGGTGACAGCATTTGGAAAAAATTGGGGTCCAGTTCCAGCTCTCCAGTTTACAGCACAATGACAGTGACTTGTTACCTACTTGGCTGATAATAAGAAACAATGAAATTACACAACCCAAACCCAAACCATGATTTTACTACAAAACTATCAAAATGCACTTGTTGGAAGGTAGAAACCCAGGTGCATTTTTGGACACAAAAACAATTTTTCAGCCTCACAGAAGGCTATTCACCAGGTATCAGAAATAAAAAGCATTAAGAGAGCCTCAGTGAGCCTCTGAATTAGCCCAGTC
Source organism: Muscicapa striata striata (assembly GCA_030060385.1). Classification (NCBI taxonomy): domain Eukaryota; kingdom Metazoa; phylum Chordata; class Aves; order Passeriformes; family Muscicapidae; genus Muscicapa; species Muscicapa striata. Next base: position 2,996,252 of record JAREIS010000047.1, read on the forward strand.
AAAGACCAAGTCTCAGGAAATCCAGCAGGGATACACACAGGCATTTTAAGACAGGAAAAGTCCAGGTAACTTTCCTCTCCTAGTACTGCTAGTTCCTTGTAACTCACATAATTGATCTTTTGAAATAAAATACCATAAAGATATAGAATGTATGAAGGATACCAACCAAATAAGCCAGATCTCTGGAAAATAAGCACAAATCTTTGTATATAGACTGTCCATCCCCACTATGTCTCATATTCCACTGGGGCTTTATTCCAATGTAGCCCTTGTTTCATATCAGTATTGAGACACTCTGCTTTCTACTACCAAAACAACATACTGGGCTATGGGGAATACCTCACCTTCCTCCAGTTGCACTCTGTGACTGTGGAGAATTACCTATCAAATCAGTTAGTTCATTCACTTTGAACCACATCTGTTCCCATAAGGCCATCACAGGTGAGCTTCTCTCGATTCATGGGCATTTTGGGGAATTTAAATGGATATAAAAGCAAATTTAGGTTACAGTGAGTTGTATTATTTCTTGGAGCAGGCAGTTAGGTCTAATTATTAATCTCAAAAACAATCCTGCTGATAATAGCTGCACTTCTTGAAATTAGCCTTGTACATGGAGTTTAACCAGTTTCAAAATTAATCCCAGACAGCCAAGTTTTGATACAATCAGATAGCTCTCAGACACACAGAAAGATTCTAAAACTCCCATGCAACTCCAAAAAGAAAGAAATTAAGAAACAGTGCTTTTTCTTTCTCTTTAAATAAAAAGTGAAGCTTGCCGATTCATATTTTTTAAATTTTCAGTAAATAAAATTTTATTGTAATAGTTAAGACTTACATACTTTAGTGCCCCAAAGAATTATAAGTCCTTAAAAAGCACAGTGGTCACATTTTGTCTGATTAACAGCTTTTTACAGCACCAGCTAATTCATTTTCTTTTCAGAATTAGTCACCCATATTGACTTCACTCACAGCCATAAGTTTAAACAGGCACACAGGTAACTGTGAGCCACCTACAGAATATAGAATCCAATTTACTTGACATCTTCTTGGGTATCTGCTAAATTAAAATACGTAGTGGTAATATTTTAGCTAAGTAAAATTTGATGTGTTTATATTACTATTGCTATGCAATTAAAAGTATAAGTTGCCTGAACAGCTTATGGAAACTTTCAAGAATCGACGCGATGCAGTAATTCCTCCCTGGAACAAATTTTAATTCCAGGTATTTAGTATGCAACAGACTAAGCATTTTGCATAATTATATGACTTTAAAATGTCCTTTTTGTATATATTGTATACCCCAACCTATAGGAAAAGTTGCCTAGAACAAGGATTTAGCGTGGTTGAGGACAAGTACAATTCTCTATTCAAATCTCTTCTCTAGTATAAGTATAGAACGAGAAAATCCTGCAATATCAAATCACTTACAGCTCCCACATCAACAAAATTTACAAAAATTTACAGCTTTTGCCATTAGGAGGTTTTAAAATAACATCATCCAATCTTATTAATCCTGCAAACAGAATCAAAACCTTACATACCCACAATAACACTTAAAAATACTATGGGCAAAAATTTAGCATTAAATCCAAAATCAGTAACAACTTAATCCTTCCAACAAGTGTGTATTGCACATGTGCATAAATGTCATACGCCACATAGAAAGATAAGCATAACTGAATATCAATAAAAATGCCTTAAGACATCATCTTCTTATCTGAAAACACTTGGCCTCAACTCAATGCTAAAACACTTCTCACTTGTGTTGAGGATGAGAAGCCAGAAAACCATTAACTAAGTCATTTCCATACATCTCCACATAACAAGTAGAAACTAAGGTAACAAACAACCTCCTCCACCACCCCCTTTCACCAAATGGTGAGTATAAAACATTAGGCAAGTAAAAGAAATGCAAATTTAATTTTCTACCCTGTGCTTGTAGCTATGTGCTTTTCCTTGATGAGCCAGAAGTCTTGGACCAGCACCTCTGTGAACCTGCTTTGGCAGCATTGGATCAAAGAGAGAAACCCAACAGCCAGAGACAAGCTGGGGAGGGCAGACAGACAGATGGGAAGGGAATTTTTTAAGAGGAAGGCTGAGCAGAGTTCAAGGGAGCCATTCCAAGTAGCTTTCCATGGCAACAGAGATTTGTAGGATAAATTTAAGTATCAGAAGAAGACAAGAGATTGAAGACTCTTGATCTCTTCATGAAGACAGGCATTTTGGTTCCCCAGGTGGTCTGGGTGCTAAACAAGAAGAGTCACAAACCTGACTCACTTGCCTTGGGAAAGCAAAGTGACAAAACCCTTGTAACTCACCCAAAGCACATGTACTGCTTTTAAATTCTCATTGGAGGAGTGTTTCACAACGCTCAGAATGCATCTCTGCTCTGAGGTACAATCAGCAGATCTGAAGAAGGGACTCTACTCAGGGGAAATTCCATTTATGCTTATCCTTTATATTCTCCTCTTCAGGCACCATCTTCGGCCTCTGGGCAAAACTGCAGCAGCTCTTGTGTTATGCTAATAGATATTACACACTTTCTCAGAGTGAGGGATCAGCCTATCAATCTAGAAATGGATTTCCTTTTCCTGTACATTTAAGAGCAGCAGGTCAGAAGCAAGTTCAGTTCTGATATATGATCTAAATCCGTACTGATATATCACCCTGGCTCAAGAGGAGAGGGTGACTAAGTGCTTATCCTAGAATTAATCCTACTGATAAGAAAGTAGCACAAAATACACCCACAATGAACAGTATTTCACTGGTACTCACTGCAGAGCTTTTGAGCAATCACAAAACAAACCAAATTTGTGTTAAAGCAGTTGCAAGGGCTCCAGTGCTCAGAGCTACTGCATCCACAGCAGGAGCACAGGAAGGCTGTGGAATTCAGCTGCAGGCAGATCCAAGCTTCCCCCATCCCTGTGCAATCCAGGTAAGGACATAAGCATTCATTGCATTCTGTGATGGAGGGTGAGGTAACATAACAGAAATGTGCAGACAAAAACTCTACTGCATCAACATTTTGTGACTCTACCCACACTGCTCCACACATTTGACTTGAATCTACATTTTCTTTTTGGCATTCTGTTTAAGGATGCACCAACTTATTTGGTTGCAAGTATATGACACATCAAGAGATTTGCCAAGCATTATTCCCATAAGCAAATAATACTCCAGGCAGAAAAGCTTTACAACATATATTCAAATTACTGAGACTTTACATGAGCAGTAAAACTATTTCTTCTGTGAAATAGCTTAGCTTGTTATTTTTCCTTAGTTATGCAGAGGCAAAATATCTTTAAGCATGGCTCTGATTTACAGTAAATATCAGAGGGAAAACATAACATCAAGAAAGGAAATGTTCAAAATACTATTTATCTCCTTACAAGGCATAGCAATTCTTTCTAGAAATTATTATAGATTTAACAGTTGTACCACACACTGTAAATGCTGCAGTGCTACAGCAAACTGAGTATCTCATTTCTAACAATAAAAAAAACATATTTGTACAATGTGAAGAGAACTGAAGACATCTTCTTTAACCTGCACAATATCTTTGAAGAGAGAAACATAATCCTTGTTCTGAACACAAATAAGTAACAAAATTTATTACATGGGTTGATGGTTTTAAGGCCAGAAATTTTTATTTGCATTTGACAACACAAAGCATGCAGCATTTTCCTGGGTAGGTAGAATACCAAAAAAATAAATTACTTCCATGGATTCCTATGAAAATATGAAATTATAATTTGAGTTTGTCTAACCTAAGTATGAAACAAAGAAGATTTTAAGCTAATCTTAGTATATGCTACAACAGTTAGATTTTTTCAAGCATCTATTGTGCAATTAAATTGCAAATGCCGTCACATCTAAGTTCAATGGGAGCTCCGTGTGCTCAAAAGTCTTCAGGGATGGGTTTGCTTAAGCAGAAAGGAGCATCTGCACAAATATGAGAATTCATCCATGCCCATTTTATTTTTGCTACTCTGTGTGGCCTCAGAAAAGAGTTTCATGCTCAGTTAACTGAAATAGTTTCTCTACAAACACAAAGTGGGAGTTCTTGTTCATTTTCATTAACAGAACAAAGGATTTAGATGCCAATCCTTCGGGTTCCTTTGAAAAAAAAACCTTTTGTGTGGGACGACTAACAAACAAAACACCTGTTCTTACAAGTTGTTAAAAGCTTTCAGTTCCACACGTAAAAGATGAGTACTTGTTACATTTCCAGGACCTTATGTAACAAAATCTGTTTAGGAAGTTGCAGTTGCAGTTCAGATCTCAATGTAAGGGGCACAAAGGAATGAGCTTCCCCTTAAACTGCTCATCTCCATTTGCCTCTGTGTCCCCCAGTGCCATACTCTGGAATTAAGTAAAATTAGTTTACAAATACAAAGACTGCTTTTCTTTTGCAGGTCCTTTAGAAATTACTTGAAAGCAGCATCCCAGCCATTTCCATCTGATACCTGATGTTCACAGGAGGTATATTGTTTCACTATTGTTAAACATGTCATTAAGTAATTTAGGATTGATCTTCACAATTACTTACTGTGATGTACTACCAGAAAGGAAAAGATAAAAGCTATGACCTGATTCCTTGCAAAATATTGCAATATCTTCCCCAAGAACTCCTGAAATCCAGGTGAAATGTGGAAGATCAGGTGAAGACTTCACTGCATAGCTCTCACTAGGCAGTTCTGACCTTCCTCTCAATGACTCATAATTCTCTGTATATAAGCAATGTGATTTCCAGTTTTCAGATAGCAATACTTTATGTTACATTAACAGATAATTTTAAAAACCCAAATAATTAAGCTGTACCAAATCCCCACCTTTTCCCCAAGGAAGACAGTCTTCTGGAGCAAGCAGGGATTGTTCTGTGTTCAGGGGCAGACAGAGCTCATATTAGGGAGAAAAGTGTTGATTTTTCAAATCCCTACTAAATAAGACAGCCTTTTTGCACAGTACATACCAAAAATTGGGAAAGAAAGGAAAACTGAGATGTAAAAATCTTTGCCACATTGCTTGACATGCTCCATTTCACAGAAAGTTGAATTGCTCTCCCATGTGAAGCTCTTGAGGGGATGGACACCTGGGTGATCCCATGAGACCTGCCATTCCTGTTCCTGATGGACAGACATGTGCTGCTGCATGGCAACAGCCTGTCAGTCCATGAGGAACCTCAGAGAAAGATGCAGAAATGCTCATGTAGAGGATCCCTTCTGATCCTGCCTGACCATGGCATAAATTGTGTTGCTAAAGATCAGGAGCGTGGTACTCAGAACAAAACCATCCCTATAAACCACGCACAGAACAAATGTTTGTGTTACCAAACGTGCTGCAGGGATTGGGCCAACATCCCACAGCAGGGATCTCCTCTACTCAGCTAGCCTGGCACGGACTGCAAAATCACTGGCAAGGAATTCAGAATCCCTGAGCTGCTCAAAGGATCTTGGATAACAAGAGTGGAGGTGAGGAGCAAAATTCCACCCACTGGAAAGGGAGCAGCTCCACAAAACAGGAGCCAGGTGAGCTCCCACTGAGCCAGGTGTGCCATAAGTTAACATTTCATCTGGAATACTACCTCTGAAAGCCATTTCTGGTGACAGCTCAGCTATTTCCCACACAACTTACACCAGTTCCACTGTCCAGAGCTGGCACAGAGCCAAACATTCAGCATGTTGGGAATAGGTGAACAGTGCAAAACAAATTAACTCCCTCATGGGTATCAGCAAATATTTCCTTTCACTGTTTGTGGATTATTATTAGTAAAAATTTGGACAACCACTGGCTCTCAATAAAAATATTAAACATAAAATTTTTATCCAATTCTAAATTAAACACTTCCATTTGAAAACACAAACAGGAAGTCCTGTCATTTGAATTCATGCTCTTTTTCAGAAAATACAGAAAAGCACAGAGCAGAAGTAATGCAATGTGACAGGTGACCGGGCACAAATCACAAACAGTTAAGGAATGCCATTTACAAAAGCCCATTTCTTCAAGTTAATCAGCCTTATTAATAAACAAATACTAAGAATAACATGATTTAAAATAAAATTAGTGAGGCCAAATAAAAGTTTAACTCACTCAATTACAGCAATAATTGTCCATTATTCTCCATAATGTAGCTTAGCCAGCACTAAATGTCTGTCACATCAGACTGCATTTGTAAAATGACTGGATCATAAAATGGGATTTTCACAAAAGCTACATTTCATCAGCTCTCAGTTTCCAAGTTATCACAGGTTTCCTTCCTAATAAGGAGTGAGCTTTAGAGTGAGACAGAATATATCCTTGTAAATCTTTCCTCCTGGAAGATTTACTTATCCCCAGCAATAGATGGAATAGTTTAGCACAAATCATCTCACAATGCCACACCTCATGAAATGTCTTAAACACATCCATACAGAAATAGTTTCTAATCTCTTTTAAGTGATGATAAGTCTGATCTAAAAGTGGGGTTTTTTTTTACTAAAAGTGGTTTTTTACTATATATGGATGATAATGTGTTGCTATTCATGTCCTTAATATAGGATAATTTTAAAATACAAGATATAATTTGACTTAAATTATCTGCATGTCTCAATTGGTAACACAATCTGATTGTAGAACAAAAATTAAAACTGAGAAAACTGTAAATTCTATTGAAATCTGATAGAAAATTCAAGCTTATAAAATAAACTATATTCTACATACTAAATTCTACACCATGAGTGTAGAATTATGTACACCTAAAGATCTCTGCACAGTTTCATACCCCCTCCAGAAGATTAACAAGCACATTTTCTTTGCAATTTTTTTCCCAACCAATCTCATTAAGGAGTTAAATTTATTATTATACAGTCACTCCATAGAAACAAGACATACTAACATTTTCTTGCTTACTATGAAAATATCAAACAGCTTGTGGTGATCATTTACAATATCCCATTTGTTTTTTCTTTGAAAAATTGTTATCTCTTACAACCTCACCTAAACCTCAGAGCAAGAACAGATTTTATAAACTATTCATGAGCAAAATTCTACACAAAGCACAGAATTAGGTATAAATAAACATAACATAATTGAAGTAATATACAGATGCTTGGGGCAATAGCAGAAATTAGCATATATGGAAAATATGGCCTCTCCATAAAGAAGGGCTCAAATTATTGCTTGAAAATGAGACTACCAAATCAAAATGAGCTCTCAGCTGAGCAATGATATTTGTACATACCTTGGTGCCTGTGGAAATTAAATGGATGCATAAGGGATATTCTCATCAATTCATTCATATCAATTGCAATACAACAAGGAGAGGAATTTGAGAAGACAATGCTAAAAATGTTCTCGTTCTAACACACAAGCAGAAGAGATACAAATTGGGCTTGCTTGCTAACATCACTGTCTGGGAATTTGAGAGACACTTGTCATCTCTTCAGTTTTTTCCAGAGAATTGTTAAATGCACACAGGTACACAATGAAGCTCGTGCCTTCATATGAATAAATATGAGGTAATTTCCCAACATATTTAAACATTTCCACAGTTTCTTAATATGTTACACTCAGACCTCTTCTCACCCTCACCAAGCTACCAAGTGGTAGCTTCAACATTCAGGATGAATTCCTGCCAAAATCAGAAAAAAACTAATAAATTGATTATTTCATTTTCGATTTTCCTGGCCAGCACAAAGATATGAGATTATCTTTCCACGTTTTGAACAGGCAGTCCCAAGTAATGCTGCTGCACTGGAAGACAACACAGCTCTCTGACCATCCCTTGGTATTTCCCATTTGGCTGTGCAGACCAGCATCAAAAGCACTTGTTGTTTTGTTATTTCTTTTGGTTTTGGTTGTTTTGTTGGGGGGCGGTTCTTATATATCTTATATACAGAAAAATATGAGAATCTGGACTTTATAACCAAATACTAATGATGCAAACTATTAATCAGTGCAATCAACTGAACATGCTGAGTACAACTACATCAAGGGAATCAGCCAAGAGAGTAACATGTAATTTCCATTAAAACAGATGACAAAATGTATAAACTTTCCAAATATAAGGTCATGACAGTTCATTATGCATGATTAGCATACTTCCCTCTTGCATAACAGCCCACTCACCAGAACCCAGTTAGTTTGAGTGCTACAGGTAAGTGACACCAAGTGACTGGAGTCATAGGATTAAAAGTAATGACTGCAACTACAAGAACCTCTGCAATAATCTGTTTTTCAACCAAGTTTTAACCAACATTTAACCAGCCAACATTCTAGAAGGTCATAAAGCTGTTCAGTTCCCTGCAGATACTCTGTCTTTTCCAAGGCACATCATTATACATTCCTAGGTTCCATCCAACATTTGGAGGCCATGTAATAAAAACCTGGTTTAGAACAAATTTGTGGGCTCATACACCTACTGCATATACATTTACATGTATAATTCACATACAATACACAGTAAGAATCCCATTGATACCCAAAATACCTACATGGTTATATACACACAGCGACAACATATTCCTCCTGCCACAGAGTTCATGAATAATTTGAAGAAACTATGCAACCTCTACAGAAGCAAAGACATTTACTACTTTAGTCATTAAAAGCTGAAGTATCAGACTTGATTTTAATCAAGTTTTATACTGCCAGAACTATTTCAGTAGTTTTCCAGAAGAGGATAAGAATAGTGATTTCTACTTCATTACAACCAGAAGAACATTACCTATAATTTACCCCTCAGCCAAATTAAGCACTGGAACAGCAACACTAATCTGGATGAAACTTTTGAAGATTTGTATTGAAGGTAAGCAGGGATAAAGCATTTTGTTGCCTGTTCTGTTCAGAACCCAGGCCATGTTCTGAGCTCTGTGTGTATTCCCTCTCCAGCCTGGGTCACAATTCCCCTTCCCATCCCAATTCCCTTTCTGCAGTCCTTCTGCCTTCCAAGTTGCTTTCTGGATTACACCTCAGACTTGCCAAGGCCATTTAAAGTTAATGAAGGTGGACTGGCTGAAATTTTCTTCAGGCTAAAATTCTTCCACAGCACTTTCATGCTTGTCTTTCATGTCAGTAATACTCTGTGTACCCACAGAAATTTAACTTAGCTTTACTACACTTGCACACAGGCAGACTGATGAAATACTACAGAAAGAAGGAGCAAATTTCATAACACATCAAGCAGATCAAGCATACAGAGATTGCAGGGATGTTCTTCCCTTTACACTTCATAAATTTCCAGAATAATATTTCAAGCACTTTTTCAGAAGCAAAATTTCAAAACAGTAAAGGCCTGATCCAAAATCTGAAATGATTCTACAGCTGGTCAGCATTCATGGCTGTAAAACCTCCATTCATAACAAAAGGAAAGCAAATACCCAACTTGCTAACTGTGACAAATTACAGAAGCTTTCCCCATAACATTTTAGCCTAAACAACTTCTTTATTTCTAGATCTACAAAGGATCCCAGTAGAGTCGGTATCATGTTAGGAGTACGTTGCTTTAAACACAGAGGTCTTTTTCTTATGATCAGTGTATCACATTCATCACCATTAACAGTCTCAGAGGTCTTCAACTATTCAAACCTGGCTCAGGGAAAAAATGATACAAAAACCCAGGCACTGTGTTCAGGAGGTGGTGATGGAGGAGGTGGGGACTACTGGAGTTTAATGACAGGATTACACCTGAACTGGCATATGGTCATAACAATTTCCAAACATAACCCAACCCCATTCTAGGATTTCTTGAATGGCAAATAGCATATTATGGTTCATTTATGAAATGAAATTACATATAACCTTTCTTCCTTTTTTCCAGTTTTTTACCAACTTTGCAAAGTGGTAAACAAAAAGCCAAAACCCATAAAACTTAACACTTTCTCTTGATCTATGCATTTCTGGCACGCCCTGTTTTCCATATATGACAAATCTCAGATTAGAAAATTCTGGCAGTCTGAATTTAAATTTAAAGCCTTGCAGTACCTGTGTGCTTAGCTCTTTGATACCCAGGAATAGAAAATATTCATTTTTGCTAAAAGAAAGCAAGTATCCATTTCCTTTGAACAAAAAGGGTGCAAACCTCTTTCTTTTCACTTTAAAAAAGGTGAATCCCTAATTTCCAGATGTGAAGGACTCCTTTAAAAATCTCCTGGCATAATGCTTTCTTGGATGAAGAGCCTTGATGTTTTGTGGAAGGCATTTTCTTCTGCCATTAAAAGGCTGTGACAGAAATCACTTTTGGTTTTTTTACAAATAATTAAGAGAAAATTAAATTCCTCCTGTTTTAAATGAGTTGTTTTAATTAGAAGTGGAAGAGAGACATAGCTCCCAGGTGACTCACAGTACATTTGAGACAAACAAAAATGTCATTTTCAGCAATGAAAAGCCTGTTTGTGGGTGTTGAACTCCATGTGTGCTGAGCCTCCACTGATTTTTGTAGTGCTCACAGGTAATTTACAGGCTTTCCATAAACATAGCATTACAGTGTTTCAATGGTTCCAAACACAGAGGAGTTTATCCCAACACGTCTGCCTGTAATTATCCTGTTGAAGGAAGGCAAAACAGACAGAGTAATCACATCTTAGAAAAGTGATTCCTGGGAAATTACCATATAAACCTTTCCTGTTTCTGTCCTTGCTCTGAAATGTGTCCAATTTTTGCTGCTTAACACATTTTTAAAAACATCTATTCATTAGAATAGAGTTTAAAGCCATTTGAGTTTTTGGGGGAAGCTCATTGCATAGGAGAAGGTTTAGCTGAGGACATCCAGCTTAGGAAGAGCTGGAATGAGACCCCACACCACATCATAAATTTTGTGATTGCTTCTGCTTGACAGAAAACTGCTGCATGCTGTTATCTGTTCCTTGGAGGTTAAGATAAAATGCCTGACTGGAATTGCTAATTTTTTAGCAAACAGGAAACCTTCATTTTGAGATTAGAAGAGCAGCACTGATTAGATGGCAGTGATTACAAAGTGGCTCAGCCAGAGATGCAGCGCTTGTCGCACATCCATGGAGAACTCTCTCCTCTCAGAATTCATTGTGCCAGCCTGCCTGGATGAGCCCACTCCTGGGCGAGCCAGGCTGTCTAATGGATCAAGGAAAAGACAAAACAGGTTCACAATTAAAGCTGAGCAAGTCCTGCATGGCTCCTAGCACTCCTCATAAAGCAGGTGTTTAAATTCAGGATGTGCATGTCCAAGCTGCACAGGCAGTGCTCTGACTGCAAAGCAGGGACCAGGGGGAGCACAAAGCTCACCAGGACTGCAGCACTGGCTCCTCCAGAGCCAGCCCCTTCCAGCTCCTCACACAGGGCTCTGGGCAGCAGCAGCCTCAGCACGACCACAGTGAAGACAACTCCGACAACTGCAGCCCAGTCTTTTACTTATTTCTTAAACATTATTGCTTATTGTCGTCAATTTTAAAATAAGCAACTTGGCAGGTTTAAATCATAGACTGAAAACCTGACTTTCAGTTTTACAAGAACTAAATAGGAGTCAGCAAGGTTTCAACTCCAAATCTTATTTTAATTCAAGAGAAAGCCCTCAGCAAATTCAGCATCAGCCAGATTTATCACTAATGTACCAAGGAAAAATGTATGCTATTTTAATGAATGTGCACTATTAAAATGTATTTATTAATATTTACTTTATATATTACATTATTTAATATGCTAGTATAGTACTAAAATAGTACTGTTAATGTTTTATTTTTTTATTAAATTACGACTAATAATAGCACCAATCAGTGTAATTTACTTCCTTTTCTGTGTACTAAGTTTTAACTCCAGTGTTACTATATCATCACACCTTTGATTTGGCTGTCCAATAATTCAATATAACACTTCAAGCTGACAAGTCAAGCCAAAAGACACTCATGCTCAATGCTTAAGGAGTCACCAGGTCTGCAGGCAGAATAGAAGGGAACTCTGGCAAAGAAAATTTGCAATTCTGTTCCCATGCTGGCATCCTACTCTTTGGTCATTGCCCTCTTTAGTTCCCTGCTGCTTTCTGTTCTAGTGGAAAAGATACAAGCATCAACATTTCCTCAGATTTCAGGGTTTGTTGGTCAGTTTTGTGTTTGGGGGGGGGTTTTCCCAATTTTTCATGTATTCATAAATGGTAATCCAAGTAAATAAGGAAATGTTGCTACTTAGCAAAGTCCATTCAACAACAAAAACATGATTTTCAGAATGTACCTATCATTCCAAAACTGTGATTAAACCCCTCTCTCCATTTAACATTCAAGATTCTTTACATCATCTCGAAAAAATTAGGTGGAAGGACAAGCACAGAAAGCCAATTATCTTGCATCAAACTTTCATTATGACAACATGTACTTCTTTATTCAAGCCCAGTTGGAGAGCTTTTGACATGAGGAAAAGCTGTTCATAAAACCCTCAATTTCTCTCTTAGGGTCTCAGGGTACTCAACCATGGACTTTTCTAATTGTCCACCCATAAAAACTGCCTACTGCAAAACAGATATTCTGTACTTACATACAGAATCTTTCTTTGTATCCATCACACTCTTTGTGAAAAATATCTAATGACAGGTGATGTACTAAATGTCCTTTTGTAGCTTTAGGCCCTTAATTTCACCTAATGAAAAGTGCCTCTGCAAACATTTTTTAGGGCCACACTAATTAATTTGGCAAGGTTTGTAAAACAGTCTAAAAATTGATCTGTCAGGTTTTCAGAAGAAGATATTTATTTGTGCTTTTGCAAAATGCTACATCAATGCTGAACAGTGCAAGAATTTAATATGATATTAGTTTAACCTAACATTGCTTCAATCAATAAATAAAATTAGAATAATTTACTCTCCCATGACTAAATGCTGAATTTAGCAGTTTTTCCAGATACACAGCCAGAAGAGACCAGAGAATTAATTTCATTAAGAGTTCTTTATGCTGTGCTCTTCTAAAACTGAATCTAACTTTTCCCATTGGCCCCACTTGGTTATGATGGCCCTTCAGTGAAATTTATCTTAGGTTGTACTTTAAATTGCCATCAGCAGGAAGCATCACCAGGATCAGCTGCATTTGAATGAGGCCAAAGGAAAGAATTTCTGTGCCACCATTTTCAGCATGGAAAGCTTTCCTCAAAATAAGATGTTGGCTGTCACTTGGCATAGCAGGGAGACAAAACTGTCAAAGAAACCCTCTATCCTTATCTCTCTCCTTTGATACTTCTAACTCTTCTAATGCTTAGCACTGCTAAAGGCTTAAATTCTTTTTCCTTCAGGGAAAAAAGAAAGTCTCTTACAAGAATAAAACATTCTTTGGTTTAATTAATTCTAGAGGAGAAAAGATCTTCTGAAAGCTGAATGATGTTCCCAAGGCCACTTGCACTGCAGGACTAAAATGTCCTATGGGCTTCAGGCTCACATTCTTGAAGACAATTAGGTAGATGCCCAGCCCAGTTAAGTTCAAAGTGTTATCAGAGTCCAAATTCCTTTGGGATCCAGGCATTGGTATATTCCTAACACATCCCATGCCTTGAAGTAGGGCTTTGTGTTTAGTAGCTGCTGGTATTGCTCTGAGAGAGCTATCACAGTTACCCAACATGGGTTACATGTGCACTTTCAACAGAGCCAACAAAAACAGGAACTGCCAGAGCTCGTGCATCCTATGGATTACACAGCAGCCAGGGAATTAAGGGTACAAAGGCCACACATCACAGGCAAATGCCACAGCTGGCTGCCTTTGAGTGGAGACAGCACTTCTGAAAGTTGCAAATGACAATTTGATGTCCTTGGAAACTTCAGAAGAGGGGTGGGTATAAGCAAATCCACAACCTGTGGACTGCTTTGGAAATCCTCCATATTCTCCCTATTCCATCAGCCACCCTCTGGTAAGTGCAGCTTCACAGACCATGACAGCCCCAGGAGTGCCAAGCAAAGCCACATGTTGTCATTCATCAACTGAACACACAATAGATGCTTGACATGATTAATTATAGATGTTTTCATACTGCCCCAAAGAGTTTTCACACCAGTTTGAAGTATGACAGTCGGCTACAAGTTATGGAAGCACAAGCTGAGAATTACAGAAACCATGAGATGACACAACTAATCAGTTTATTGTGAGGGCAAACAGCATTGCTGTGTTGTGCAGGTATCACCAAAGAGGGGAACATCCCAGTTCACCATTGCCAACTTGGGTGAAAGACCAGCTGCAGGGAGGGAGGAACATAAGTAAGGACAGACCACTGAGGTACCAATACCTCCTACCTCCACCAAGGAAACTGAAATTATGCTCTTTTGATCTCAAGACTGAATTGATATTAAATCCTTCACTATTAAAACAAGCAGACAATAGCATTTCTTGCTCTTATGGGAACACAGTCAGCACAAGAGCCATTCTCAGGGACAAAGGGCTCAGCAGAAGGTTGGAGCTGACCCAGAGGCAGGGCACAATGCTCAGACTGCTCCCAGCAGTCAGCAGAGCTCTCACTGAACAAAAGCTGGAGCCATGGCTATATGGGCTAAATCCCAATCATTTCCTAGTACCACAGGGCTGAAGAGAGAGCAGAAATCCAGCACTCCCTGTATTGTGCATGGAGTATCACTGACTCCTTTGATTCAATTCTAATAATTGCAAACACTGAAAATGCATCTTTGTCTTTGCAAGAACTATCTTGGTCAGCAGTGCTAATGCAAGTCCTCACAGAAGAACCTTTCTAACCAGAACAGAAGCCTTCTGGTACAAAAGGCAGGATTCTTTCTGGACACAACTCTCTTATAAGATTGTTATAAGCACTTTAAAGCCCAGGATTGTTGTACTCAAGCTCCTCCTAAATGAGAATTAGTTGTTGCCAAGCAACTTTCAAAAGATTACCAAAAAGTTCTACAGAAAAATAATTACTAACATGTACAAAAAGCACAGGAGTTTGTGGGGGAGTAGAAGAGTTTAAAATAAATTTAAAAATTAAAAAAAAAAATTAAGAGAGAGAAGAGACACCAGGAACATTAAGTTTTCAAACTTATTTTAAGCATTCGCTGTCACTAAATGCTGTTCTGTAAGCAAAGCACAACTCCACACCCATCTAAACATTTGGACATTTTTCTAACAAAGAGAAATCTCAGGCTTCTGAACCTTAATACAGTCCATGATTTTGTAAAATAGTTGCTTAGTCTCTTCAGCTCCCACTGCCATAGATCTGTGTCTTAAACATGTGCAGAGGTACCTCTCTCACAGCCCATCCCTTTCATCAGTCCTTAACATCTGTATTTACAGCCTCATCCTTCTTCCCCCACCCTCTGTGCTGACCAACCCATGGGAAGGCCTGGAATAAACCTCAAAAGTTCAGAAATGGCTAACTCAATAATTGTAACAACTTTTTGAGGTTTCTACACCCTCCTTGGGAGGCAGAGAAAATATACACTATGGACTAAATAGCTAAAGGACAAAGCAGACCTTTAAATTATAACCTTTCCATCCAGGCAAAACAATTCCTCTGAAAGCAACACAACAACTTGAAGATTTTATTAACTCATCCCAATTCCCTGAAGCCTTAAAAAGACAAGAGATATCAAAGAATGTATCATCCATGTGTCCTGTTTCTTGGATTTTCTGATACATTTTGCTGTCCCAAACCAGGACAGCCATTTATAGGAAATAAAAATAAGAGTCCATAAGACACAAAACTAAAGCATTTTATAATACAGCAACAAAACCATATTTCATTACTCCCACTTTTCACCATTAAAGCAGCACATGGTTGAGCACATCTGAAAAGTCAGATGCAGGATTGCCCAGAAGCTGCATGGCAGAAATTACCTGAATGAGCTTCAGTCACCTCATCTCTGCTTAACTTTTCTTAGAGATGAAATTCAGCAGGTTCTGAGGCTATGTGGCTGCATTAATATAGATAATTGGTATTTTCACAAGCAGGCACACCAGGAGGTTAATATTTGATACTTAGAGGAGGACAAAACGTTGAAGTCTCAGACTTCAGGTCCTCAAGGCTGGAGCTGCTCCCAGGCTGCAGCATGTTCAACAACGAGGAGATTCTGCTCCCTCAGCAGAAACCAGAGAATTTCCATCACCACAGATCAGATACAGTTCCAAATCTTCATTCTTTTCCCTGGCAAGAACTGAAGAAACCAGGCAGAGTATTCCCAGCTACCTAGGCCTAAAAGGCTGTGCTAGCTGCCAACACTTCTTGAGCTGCTTCTTCATAGCTTGCCAGGAAAGAAGAAAACAGTGTGATGCATCTGGTTTACTGTCATGCAGGGTACAAATGTTTGCTGACTGCACAAGGTATGAAATTCATCTCTATTCATATATATATTTCAAGATATTAAATTCAAATATTTTCATTGAAATAAATTGTGCATAGGGCATTTGTGATTATAAAGTTAAATAGACCATATTGCAGTGGAATAAATACTTGATATTAAAAGTTTCACTAAAATCAGTCTGCCCAATGTCTCTTTCCAACAGATATTTCTTTCCATCCAAGTTGGATGCTTAGAGCAGAGATGTTTATCTTGTTCATTATCCCAAACCTGCTGTGAACAATTTAGCCTCAACGTTCTGCTTATGCAAAAAAGAAAAAATGTCACAACACTGAGACCACTGCAGTCAGAGCTATGGATAGACTGCTGGGACTCACACTTACAGGGAAATACAGCCTTGGTAACTATCTAGATGGAGAATAGAAGAAAACTTGGTAAAACACTAAAGCCATAAAAGGCTGCACGTAAGGCACCCGGTCTCCAGAGTCCGCATTGCTTTGTGCAGATGATCAGACACCAGACAACAGAGGCTATTGGGAAGCTGATTTTTGTTTTGATTGTTCAATTTACATATTCACAGACTATATCCAATGACTAACAAACCCTTTGTGACTAACAACACTTTGTGAATTTTGATGCTTATACCCAAATGTCTCAAGCCATCACGGTACTCTGCTGTATGATAGATAAATATTACAATACTCTTCTGACACCTGCAGCAGTTTTACATTTACTTCATTGAAGAAGGTTCAGTTGCGCTGACACAGAAATATTCAGAGGATGGCACAAGAAAAATCAGCTCATGATGAACTTCAAAAATGTATCCCAAACAGTCGTTCTGTTACTTCAGCACTCCTAATTATTTTTATAAAGGGAGCATATATCAACAGGAAGTGGTGCATCATCCATAACTCCTAATTGTTGAGCTAGTTTGTCAACTTAGATTTTTGGAAGCCTTTTCAGCACCTGGGAATTTCAATTAAAATTGCAGTTGGGCACAACCTCTCTGCAAAAATGTCCTGTCACTGAGGTGCCACACAATGCTCCCCACCTCAGGAGGCTGGTGCTCAGTTCCCAGTGACACAGCAATCATCTGCAGTGCCAGCACACAATGAAGCCCTAAATATGCTAAGTCCCTATAGCCTAAAGCTATTTTTTGGCTGAAAAATACTGGATTCCTTCATGCAGTTTTTACAGCTATGTGCCTCCACAGCTTCCAAAGCTCTTCATTCTTTCAACCTTGGTCACAATTAAATTTGAGGCTTGCTCAGGAGAATTACTTAAGAAGTCTAGCCATTATAATAAAAGTCACTGGTAAACTCCCCAGAAAAGCAATGAAATGCATGAATATTTCCTAACCATTGTGTGATATTCAGCCTACACTACCCTACTCATCAATAGATGATATAAATGGCTTAACATCCATCCAGAAATCACTGGAAGGAAAAATACACTATACCTGGGATAGATGTCATAAGAAAAAAAAAAAAAAACACCAAACCCAACACCTTAGTTGACAATGCAAAATGTGTCAAAATATCTGTCTTAGATCCACAAAGATCATCCTTAACTGTTGCATATATTGTATCAATATCAAATAATCATGCCCAAAAATACTTTCCTTAACATACTCATACACAGAGGCAGAGAAACACAGGATCAAAGTAGTGAAAAATCAAATGCATTTGAGATCCTCTCTGAGAGGATTTTACCCTCCTGAATTGTACATGAGTGAGGAAGGTTTCAGTGACACGTCCTTAAACTCAGCCTCACCCCATCCAGCACAGATTAAACCACTCAGTCCAGTGAACCAGGGTGACCAAAAGGGTGGCCAAAGGCTGTTCCTTGGACAGATATCAACTTGAAAAACTTGAAAACAGAAGTCTCCAACTGCTGCTTTTACACTCTTTCCAGTCAGGAGCAGAGCAGTTGTGGATGCCAGAAACAAGCACTGCCTGGCTAATTTGAAGTCTAAGCATGTGGTTTTTGACTACAGGAGACTGTCTCTGGTAAAGAGCTACAAGTGAGCAAAGCTTTAGCCATGTTGAGGAGAGTCAATGGTAGAAAAAGACACTGTAGGAAAACAGTATTTTTTAAAATGTGGACTGGATCAGATGCACAGTAAATTTGATTTGTGATGATATCAACCTACTATGAAAAACAGATCATAGCATTCAGACATCCACTCCCTCAGGATTGCTAGATCTTACTAGGCATGACAAAGAGAAAATTATCATTAGTAATGTAGCATTATTCTTAATTGACCCAAAAAGCCAGCTGTCAAAGAATTTTCAATCTGCCAAATGCAGCTTTAGCTGTGTGGGAGAACACCTGAGGACTTTAATATGTTTCTTACAAAGAAAATATCCACACTGGAAAATGAGTGAAAATCAAATAGATGAGGAACTGAGGGAATGCTTCCAGCATATTCTGATAAATTAAGAACTGCATTCTTAAGTGTATTACACTGTGTCTATGATAAATTCCCATAATAGCTATATATTAAAAAACAAACAAAACCAAAATAACCAGAAAAAAATCCAACTCCGTGCCTGTGCCATGCTCCATACGAAGGGGCTCAAACCAAAAACCCGTTATTGGTTCTGTAATACCTTAGCTTTGAAACTTTGATTGAGGAACTGAGGGGAGGGTCAAAATCCACCAAAACACTCAAAGATCTAAAATGAATCTATTTTCTGCACACACAATTTTGGAACTGGCAGTACCCTGTGACATCAGTGGGTTTTGGCATTACAGAGTTTTACAAGCATTTACTTTCGTGAGCATAATATTTTCCAAAAAATTTTCTCAAAACCATGGGGTGGATCATCCTCACGTTCTCATCCCAAAATCATCTAGACTCTTCTTGTAGAAGGAGTGAAGGATTCCTTGACAGCTGTATCCTTATCCAACACTCACCAAGCATGTGGAGGCAGAGATCTGAAACGCTCTGGAAGGGAAGATCCTGTGCTTTCAGTCTGATCGTGAAACAAGCTCACATCCTGCACAGGAAATACCTATATGGGCACATTTTCCCACAGTTGTTGTCTTCTGAAATTCATTCACATTTTGGAAAGAGGCTATATATCATATAGACTTGGCAGTGCTGCTTTGAAAGCCAGATCAGTTCCTCGCTCTGGTTCACGGCAGAGCTGTACAAACGTGCTGGCACAACAGATGGCTGGGGGAAGGTGAGGAAACAGGCATGCTTCATGTTGTATTGCTATCAAAAACAACTTACCATGAAGCCATAGCCTCTAAAACAACATACAAATAAACCCAAGATGAAGTAATTTGAAAAATCCCCAACACCTTACAGGCAAAATATGCTAGAAGTTCTCTAGTATCTTCCATTATCTGTAAAGTCCATTGCCCAAATATAGCAAGCTGGCAATTAAGAATACTTCCTATTGTACCTTACATCAAAACAATGTACACCAAAGGAAAAAAAAAAAAAAGGGGGGGGGGGAGGATCCACGGCATCATACCATCATACCAAAAATTATTTGGTCAGATTTGATTTTACTGAGATTTTTTTACATAGGAGATGTTTTTTATCAGTCTTCTTCTGTTCAATTACTCAAAATGTACAGCTAACCACAACATCTAATAATCTCAAATACAAGTTTCCGTAGATAAAAACCATTGAAAAACATCCATCTTCCTCTGCTGTTGACATGTTCAGTTCACAGGGTACAAGAGCACCTCAGGGAATGGTTTGGCTGCTGTGGATTTTTCTAGCATCAAAACACATGGCAAAGTCCAGTCCCTCAAAAGTATTTACATATAATGGTAAATAGACTGTTAATCAGCTATGGTTTAAATCTGCTTATTACTGATACAGACAGCTGACTAGAAGAGAGAAAAGACATTCTGGAGGAGAACAAAGAAACCTAGCCACTTCCCCAGCCTGCCTATAGTGACATGCTAAATGAAAGAGAATATCTACACAGCCATCAGCTCAACCAGAAGGTTTAATACAAATCACTTGTTTTTCAACTCAAAATTTAGAGTATTGTACTTTAATTTTCAGTTTTTGAATGCTTAAATGCCCAAAAGCAGAAATGAAATGCAGATGGACCTCTTGGAAGCAAAGTCCATTATGTGATCTCCTTTATCCATAAGCAGTTTGTAGCCAATAGATGCACTGGTCATAATAAAAGCTAAGCAGGAATTTTACTTACAGATGTAATTTATATACATTAACAAAATCCTCATGACTAGGGTTCTACCTCCTACATAAACTATTTCACTACTTAAAAATATTCCTGTGTCCATGGGAATATGGCACAGGATTTTTGGACTGTCAAATGGCAGGAAGCTTCCACTGCCCTGCTTTGCTTCAGGTACTAGTTAGTTATAATTGGACCTTTGATAGATTCAGACAGTGAAAGAATTTTTTTCAGTTGTTAAACTTTATGCTCTTATTTAATTATTCTGCACCCTCAACCCTGAAATGCATTATTTACATAAAACACACTTTATTGACAATTTCCTCACTGTGTTGACTGACTACAGCTTTATGAAAACTTCAGGTTTTAACTTATCTGTTTTATGCAAAAATAGATGTAAATAACATCAACCCACTGAGAGAATAAACATCTCTTGAAAACCATGTGTTTGACTCCTAATGATAGAACACCTAAATATTCTGTACCTTCTTAACTGCAATTACAACAGCAACTGTAAGAGCAAATAGAAATCAGCTACAGAAGGCAGAAGGAATAAACACGGGGTCCTTTATTAAGGAGGGAAAGGATAAACTTTTTTGGGTTTTTTCCACCTTCAGCTGCTGCCATTCACAGTTCCTCAAAGAAAAAAGAGTACTTTTTTTCCCCCAATATAGAAAATAGACCAAACACCCTAATCCTAACAAGTCATTTTGGTGCACAGTTCTTGTACAGCACGTGTAAACCAAGTTCAGCTAATTACACATTTAATTGTCTCCAGAAAGATAAGACTTAATTCAAAAAAAAAAAAAAGAAAAAAAAAAGAAAAAAAGCCTTGGTACATGCTGTAATAAAAGGTATCTGAATGTCTTACTGTAATTAAAAAGTCTTGGATACACTGAAATGAATCCATTTTGGCAAACCTCCAGTATATAACAATCAGACACATGAAGAAAATGGGACTGAAATATAAATTAATCCAAACTCACTCAAGCATTAAATGGGAAAAACAAAACAACAAACAAAACATAAAAACAAAAACAAAAAAAAAAAAAAAAAAAGAAAAACAGCCTTTCAGCCAACTTGCATACCATTAACAAGTTCTCTCAAAAATTCCCCAACACGCTGAAGAGATGCCTGCTCTGGCTGTGGACAGATGAAAACCAGACAATATTTCCTATGCAAATTATCAGAAGGAGGCTTTTATGTTCCAATCCCATTTCCTTCTCCATGCCACTCTCAGCCTTGCCTGTCCCCATGACCAGCCATGGAGAGCTGAGCACTTCCCAGCCAGGACCACCAGCTCCTGCTCTCCGGGCTCCACAGAGGTGTTTGACACCCAACAGCAGGAAACATGCAGAGCCATGCCTGAGTGAAAAGGGCAGATTAAAACATATTCCCTCCTTTGCCACTCAGTATCTTTACTTAGCAAATACTGCTCACTTCATTTGAATTTGATAGGAATATCTCTGGGCATTCACTGTCTTTATTTATTGCTTGTCTCTCCCTACCAGCAAATGCTGACTTACTTAATACTGAGAACCTGATAAAATCTCTGCAACACCTGTCATGCTGGAGCCTTCCCCAGCTTTGTCTGACAAAGTGAGTCTGATGTGACTTGATATTATACAAATCTCACTTTCTACTCTGCTACTAAAGCCTGCCATGCCTGTTAGAGGATTGTCCAGCCAACAAAGATCACTTGAAAAGGGTAGTTCCCTGAGGAGCCACTGTGCACCATTCTGTGCACCAGGCTGGATGTCTCTTTACAGCAGCCACCATCAGAGCTGCCACGAGAAGTCAGCATTCCCTGGTGCACAGGCTTCTCCCTTAATAAAGCTCCAAGACTGAGCCCATCTTCAACACAGGCACACAGCACATGTAGCTGTTACCACACCACAGTTTTAGAGTCTCTGTGTTTTATCTGCAGACTCCCAGATATTCCCAGATGCCCTTTAGATGGCTTTCCTGACTTCCTGATCCTTTTCTGATGAGGTCTCCACCTAGAAATGCATCAGTTCTCAGAACCACAACCAACCAGCAGTCAAGGCAGCTGCCACACCAGCAGTACCCAGGCTGGAGCTCAGGGAGAAGTTTTGACTGTGCCCTCATCATCTGGAGTGTTCCATTTTTCTCAAAACCAAGGAGATCATGAAATTTTATAAAATTTAACCCTTACAAAACAGAAGCAAACATCCTATTTGGACATTCTGAGAAGTGGAGGGAATGGGTTCAAATGAACCATGTCACCACAACAGGCAATCATTGCAGCTGCTTCTTCTCCAGGATTCCTGCAATTCAAAATTTTATTCATCAGCATCATTGATTGTGTAAACTATACTCTTCAACTGATGAAGAGTTTCTGTAAGATTCCAGAGTGGGTTTTTTTAATTAGTTACTTTTTTTATTGGAAGGAGGAAATGCCAAAATAATGGTTTTATTGTAGTCACAGTTACCAGAATGATCACGTAAAATGTCAGTTCCCATTTTCACCAGGCAATTCTGTGACAGGTCTAAACTAAGGGACATGCCAAGCCAAACAAAAATACCTGCTGAACATAAACAGACCAAATTACTTTGTCAGTGCTAAAAAACCATTCCTGAGAATTTAATAGAGCTTTTTAGGAAAAAGGCACCTTAGGATCAATGTCTTTTCATTCAAAATTCATGAGCTCTATTAATCTATCAAGTATATATTTTTATTGGTTCTTGCACAGCTCCCTTGAGGGACAGACATTTTAAGCTAATTAAATAGAAAACACTACATTCATTTTACTCTATACCCAGCTGAGGATGCTGCTTCCACCACACTTAGCTACTGAGACATTTCCATTAACATGTTTCCAAACTTTTACAAATTACATGCAAATATACAAACTGATATGAATTAACAAATCAGCTGGGATCCTTGATTTCAGACATCCATCTACTAAAAATACAATAGTACTGATTTGGCTGATGACCAGAAAGAGCTTTTCAATATTTAAACCACATTTCCTCTGACATGACAACTTTCTAAAATACATACAAAAATGTCATTCCAGGGCTGACACATCACACAACGTTTCTGCTCTATGTGCAAGTCTATCTGAACTTCCAAGCAAAACCCAACACCATTTCAGAAGGTTGAGCACACACAGCAATGCCAAACTTCCCCAGGAAAGATGAGATACATGGGAACTACTGAAGCTGCCTTGTTAATAGTGCCTGGATAAAAGCATAAAAAACACATCTCACACACTAAAGATATGGAATAGCTGTTGGGTGCTACATACAGAGAACATACAAATATATATTTATAAAATTATAAATGAGGATAAGGGAACTTTCTTTTTTAATAGACACAGCTGGAATTCACATTTCTTTTTTCACTGAAGCAATGTGTGCCAATGGATCAGCCCAGACCCAGAGAGCAGGCTCACTTGGTATGACATTATTTTCCTAGCTTCATTCTGGTTGATCCTATGTGAATGAGCAGGGTCATTCTAGAGTAATCTTATGATTTTGTTTAGGACAAACAATAGCACTTTAAAATTGACAGAACAGCAGAACAGCCATCTAGTGTTCTTGTTCAACTGCCAGACTGAACAAGAACACTTGGATAGTGTTTGGTAGTTTATTTGCCTTAAAACCCTGCACCATACAAAGGTTTAATATTAAAACACTTGACATTTCTTCAGTAGGCAACAACATCATCAAGATACCCACTATCTCTGTAAGGAGGAATATATGCAAAACACACATAGCAATTAAAGCTGTATTGAACTCACATAGCTAAAAGCACAGGAAATGTGGAATGAAAACATCATTAATTCAGCTGCTTTGCATGCGGAGTTCCACATTCTTTTTTTTTTTCTTGATTGAACACATAGGTAAATACATTAGCGTTTTGTGAACAATTTCACCGAGAATTTCCACTTAGATTATAAGATCATTTTACTATGGATCACAGGGCTTCACAAGCAAAATACCCAAGGAGGAGAAATCCTGCCCTTCTGAAATCAGTCTCCACATAAACACACTAAGACCCTCCAGGCATCTCCTACTTCCAGAAACTCACTGCCTCCCTAAGGAAAGCCTTAGCACATACTATAGGTGAGACAAAAGTGCTAAACTGCTTACCAAGCAGCATCAGGCTAATTAACATCATATCAGCTCTAATTGGAAGCGATTCAGCAGTGTCAGCTCTGTAGCTGGAGTCTTTTCAGGACTCACTGAAGTGAAAGGCGAATAGTGACACCAAGAAGTGTTTAGTTTTCCTGCCCTGTAGAGCAATTGCTCACTGGAGAGTGGCCTGGAGTCACCAGCAAAACATAATCCAGCCACTGTGACACTATTTCCTTCCACTGCTGTATTCAAACATGCTTCTGCAAGCACACCAAACTACATGGGCTGGCTAAATCACCTCTGTGGTCCTGGGAGGGTCCAGAACAAGAACAAGAATAAAACCTCAACTCCTTCAATCCTTGGAGGTCCTCTGTTCTTTCCAAGTTACTCCATGCAATCTGCAAGCTAAGACACATATCAACTCAGCTGTCCATTTCCTACTGGGTAATACCCACCAAAAGTTTAATTCTTTTAATGAAGATATAATTAACACATTTGTCAGGTCATGCAAACCCTGACCTATTTCTTTGCACTGCTATGAGTAGTGAGAACTTCCTCAGTTTGACAAACTAATTAAACAGTCTTAGTGCTACGTGTGGCTATCAAGGATGTAGCCAAAGCAAGTGAAATAAAATGAGACCTTTTAAACTAAATGAACTTCAGCAGCCTCTGTGACAACCCAGAAGGAGCATTACTGCTGTCCAACTAAACAAAAAAGATGATGAAAACTAACAACTAAAAATATTCACCATGATCAACTTATTAAATCACATTAAACTATCCCTTCCTTACAAGCTGTAATGTTTAGAGCATTTCTTCTAAAGGACACTTGAAAGACTGAGACTTCATAGAAATCCATACAAAATCCTTCAACTTGCTGTGCTGTGGAATAAGTATGGCAATGCCTGCCCTCCTAAATAAGCTGTTCAAATGGAAAAGTGCTTATTTCAGGGGCTTTTATTCCCCCACAGATGCCAATAAGTAGTGCTCAGGATATAAAACAGCTTAAACCCAAGCCAGCATCTAAAGTCAGTGTGTTGTGGCATGCACTTAAATGTGAAGGTATCCCACATCTCATCTCTGTCATCCCACAGAAGTCATGCTTAATGTGTGACAAAAATTGTTCCAGAAGAGAATGTTCAGAAGCACTAATGGAAGTCTGAGCTATTTTACAAAAGGATTTCTTGCAAAAAAAGAGTGCAACATTATAAAAATGAGCTCCAAGGACACATTTCACATTGAAGTAGAGTCTATTATCAGGATATAACATTTTCATGCATCGTTTTATATTAAGAAAAGCTGTGTAGTCTGAGAAATGACTGTGTCAAGCTCCTTCTGGCACAAAAATCCTCCTTTGTGCTGTGACAAAGAGTGATATCATCATAGACAACAATTTAGCTTCTCTCTTGCCAATTTCCCTATCAAGTGTAAAAATCCATAATTCCATATTTTTTCAGAGATGGCAAGAAACAGATGGGCAAAACCTTTGCTTCTGTCATGGTGTTCAGCTGCCCTGTCACTGCCTAGTCTGCCACTGGGGCTCCAGCAGCCCTTTTGTGTCACACTCAGTCAAGGAAAATGTGTCACACTGAGTGACACACCTTTGAAGGGTCCCAGTTTCCTTTCTTCTCCATGTCAAAGGAGCTTTAAATATCTACATTTACCATCTTGCTCCTCATTTGATAGCTATTTTAAGCCATATTTCAAGATCAAGTAGTGACTCAAAAGACTGAGTATTGAGCTAAAAACCTAGATCCAAATTCTAATGGTCTGTCACTTAGAGTAATGCCTCCTGGTCTGCAGTTCATTGAATCACTGGCATGGTAAAATATTTAATATTTAACAAGCTTGATGTAAAACTTGGTCAGAATAGAAAGATTGGAAATACAAAAAAAAAAAAAAAAGACAATACAAGTCCATCTCAGAGAGACAAAGTGTGGCACTCTGAAAGCCAGACTGCCCCATGGGTGATCCACAGCCTCTGCACCTTCCCTACACCACAGAGCACCAGCACCACCACAGTGAAAAGCTCTTCATTTTTATGCAATACACTGATCCAGCACTGACAATGGCAGAATGGCTGTCAGTGCTTAAAGAAAGCAGTACTAATCATGCTCATGTAATTTTCTATATTAGGAAATCCCATGCTAATTGATTAAAGCAATTAGCTGTGCTAATATTAGCAGGTTCTTCTTTTGCCTTAAAATCATGTAAGGTATGTACAAGGAGCAACACTTGCTTTAAGAGGACCTAAAACATTACTTAAAATGCTTCAGCCATGCTGTATAAAAACTGCCTTAGAAAAAGGCAATCACACTCTCATTGGACAAAACATAAAACATCTTTGCTGATGACAATTAAACCAGAACTTTGCACTAGAAAATTTGGAAGATCTCAATGTGCTTCCAAGTGCCTCATGCTTTGGGCTGAGCTGTTCTTATGAGGAGACTCAAGGTGCAAAACCATGGTCCCAGAGGTACTGTTAACTCAGGAGTTTTACCAAAGGGCCTTGCAGGTCAGACTTCAGGAAAATACACAAAGTTGGATGAGAAAACATGGCCTGTGGATGTCTCCTCTGTACCTGGCCAGTATACCAGGATGCAGAGCAAGTGATGCCACTTCATTTTTAGATTGAAAAAATTCAGACCTCCATTTATGTTCCAAAATTTACTTGAACTAAAATGGAACATTAAAGGCCAGGAGTGTGAATTTCTGCATCAGCATATATGGAATCACCTAAAAAGATCTTTGCTCTCCAAGTCAGGAAAATGAACACCACAGACCAGCAAAAAATAGGGCTTATTACAATTAATTTAACATTTCAGACTTTAGTGTGTAAAAATTAAAAGTTAACATGACAATAAGTAACTGAAGTTCATTTATTTTTAGATTGTGCATTTATGTCACTTCAACTGTGCATAAAAGGTTCTTCCCTAATTCATATGGCTTTTTAGTAGTTTGCATAATGCAGAAACTAACAGCAGAAACTAAGCAGAGTCTATAATATGACTTCATTGCAGTTGATAGAAATGGAACAGCAAATGAAGTATCCATCCAATATCTCCTCTGAACTGGAAGATATTATGACTTACCAAATCATGTTAAATCTAATTTGCCAAAAAAAAAGTCACTTCAAGTTAAATCTTTCTTCAAAATTACTGTCAGAAAGCCCATTTAGGCATCAAAGCAGTACTAGGATGAACCCTAAGTCCTGTTTTATTATTTAATACAAGTTCATTAACACCTTTTGTAGTAGTGATTTCTACATATCTGAAGAGGCTTTTCATTTTTAATCTGTACATCACCACTGCTCAGTCCATTCTGTGGTGCTGGGGCAAAGTAGCTGCTACTGTACGGATTTCACCTTCATACCTTTATTTTGTCTCATTGATTGAAAGGCCATCAAAAGAAGTTTATCTTTAATTGCAGCAAATTTCTAGGCAGTGTTACCTGTAAATGGAATTATAAGCAGACTGTTCAGCATGTTAACATCTTAGAGAGCCAAGAATTTTTTTCCTTCATACTTGGGGAGTCACAGGCTCTAAGCATATTCATCAGTGAGAACAGAATTCAAGCTTATATGGCAATAACAATTAGTACTTCTCCATTTTCTTACTATTTCTTGACTCTTCTGTCTAGAGTTTCAAAGCAATTTACTGATACACACAAATTAATTCTCACTACCCTGCAAGGTCAGAAATATCTTTGTTTCCAGGGGGTAAAAGCAATGTATTCAGCAAAATGCAGCCATGTTCAAACTGACCCAAAGCCCAGATTGCAGGCCCAAGAACTGATGGTTAATAATTTCTAGCTATGGTTTAGGATTTGCATACTGTCCACAATTCTGTGTATCTGGGCCTACACATCTTAATTCATGCACCAAAAATCAGAAATGACCAAGGAAAACAATCTAATTACAAATGCACACACAGCCAAGTGATAATTCTTAACTCTGAGCACTTTTCTACCTCCAACTTCATTAAGTGTTATTTCATTAGCATTCTCACTCTGGTACTTCAGTGCAAGTATAACTGGCAATGCACAATAATTAAGATCCTCCCTTGAAAACAGAATTGTGTGGCTAGAAGCAGATGTAAAATTGGAAGCTTGAAACAAGGAAAAAAAATTACCTTCATCTTTTCATCATGTGTATTTTTTCCAACACATACCTAAGGGTGCAGCTTTTTGGAGTTATAAGTATCCAAAATAACAGAAGTAGCTATAGTTCTTGATTACTCCACTAAGTTTAGAAATAACACTAAGAAAACAGTGGTGCTCAGGTGACTGAAAAACATCAAACCATGATCCCCTACCCTAGAGACAGAAGCAGATGATTCCATGCAAGAATGCAACTGTTTCTTACAAAGGACAGGAAAATTGACTGACTGTATTCAGTCTGCAGTGAACTATTCATCACTGCCTCCACTAAATGCTGGATGCCTTGCTGACATTACAGCCAAGCAGAGTCCTGAGTATGGATTTCAAGAGGAATGAAAAGGTTAATAAGATATATAAAGAAGACTTCTCACTGTGTCATGCAACTTACAGTGTCATGGACTTCTTAAGTAAATATCTACTTCATTAGTCAGCATATTTTAAGCTGTAAGTTCCTTTAAAACCTGGCTTTCCTAATGCCCTTGACAAAGTCCTGGGGTTGCTTCAGGAAGGACCAGCACAGACAGAACCAAGGTTCAGAGCAGACAAACAAGGAATGAGAAAACTAAAATTACTGCAAGGACCTATAGTTTCAAGTACATGATTTGAGGCTTTTGAGTTAATATTCTACATTACTAAATAGGAATTTCTCATTTCCTCATAAAGGATATTTGATTCCTAAAAAAAAAAAAAAAAAAAAATTCCTAATTAAGGAAAGGGAACAGCATCTTGAAGGTCCAGGCTTTTAGAATGAGTTTCACTGTTGCTTACAAAAAAAACAAGGAATGTGTGAATACCAGAAGACACCAGGTATAAAGTAATTCAGCAGGACACACACAGAGCAATAGTGATACCTGTGTTCATTTAGTATCTGGAGCATTTAGGGAATGTGGCTTAAAGCTAAGGAATTTAAGCCACAAAATATTTTATATCTGACCAAATAAGAGAACTGATACGATCTAGTTAACACCTGCTTCCAGTCTCACAAATAAAACTTAACAAGCACATGTTGAAAAAAAAACGTGTCCCACAACCAGGGAAAGTGTAAATTATCAAAAAAAAGTCTACACTCATATAGCCTGGAACTGAGCCCTAAGTCACTGGACTTTGAAACAACCTCAATTTATTACATAAGTAAAACACCAAGAGCTACTTCTACATTTGAGTACAGAAGGGAAGAACATGCCTGCAGTTCCCCACTCTTAGCTCTGCACTGGAGAGCAGAAGGAAGTCAGGCTATCAATGCTGCCATCTACAGAGCACTGCTCCAGAGGAAGGACTGGCACTCTTTGTGAGATAAAGACCTTGAGATTTTGCATAATAAACTGCTTGGAAACCAAACATTCTCCACCTCAGTTCCTCTTTGCAGCAGTTCCAACCAGAGTTATAGTCTATAGGAGAGAGCTGGGGGAACAGCCAGGGGATAACAATGATTTCCAAACAATTTCAGAGACACATCTGCTCACAGTGCTGTGGCTAATGTCACCTGCAGTAGTAATGCACCATTCCCTTCAGCACTTTACAGGGAATATAATAATCAAGAAAGAACACTGAAAGATTTGCACATAAAAAGCTGAAATAAAACTAAAAAAGCCTTTGGTGTATTCAGAATTATTTTCACCTTTGTTTCTCCACAAAAGTAAATAAAGATATGATTAAAATAAATAATTCATTGTGATAAATGCATTCCGAGTTAAAATGTGACATTTTTTATTTAATCTACCACTAAAACTGTTTGATGTCATAATTATCAACTTTAGAAGGTATAAGGAAATCTCTACATAGAAAAACCTAAGTGAAGAGTATGACAAAAAATAATATATAAATGCAAATGAAAGTAAATAAAATTATCTCTACAGCAACATTTTGTCTTGCTCTACAACGAAGGAATAACATTTATAATTTGAAAGCATGTTTTGAATTACATTTGCTACAAAATCAGGTAACTTTCTTTAATATAGATAAACCTCACACTTGAAATTACAGTTATGGGGAAAACCTTGCTTTGTCTTGTCTTCAGTCAGCTCTACTGTAAACAGCAGGTTTCACAGTGTAAGGCCATTTTTCAGCCCCAAATACACTAAATCCCAAGCAGTGTGTTCTCTTCTGTAATCACAAAATGCACTCCATTTAGGAAATGAAGTCTTAATTGTTCATGCATTTCCAGTGCTGAACCTTTAACTAAATACACAGTGCCAGGGTAGCTCCAGAGCCCCAGAAATGTTGTTTGTTCTGGCAGGGAGAGCTGGCCCTGTTCCAACACCTTGCCAGTCCGTTACAGAAATGGTAACTGAATGCAGAAAGGGCTCATTTTCTTCTGTCTGAAATTCCTGATAATGTGTATTTGACTATTCAAGCTGTGCACATTGCCAGAGCAGGTTGCAAACCAGGAAAGAAAATGAAGCCTTTGCAATAGAACATTTTTGAATGCTGCTGGGAGAGAGCAGCCACAGAGCTGGTGGTGCCCAGGCTGTCCCCACAGCTCCTACACTCCCAGCAGCACTCCTGGCTCTGCCCTCTCCAGCAACAGCTGCACCTGCCCAGGGGATCCCTCCAAAAAAAGGGCCCTGCCTTTTCCAGTTCTTGACCCTCCTCACAGACCTTCCCAGAACAACTTCTGCACTGCCACCATGAGGGACTCTCATATTCAAGATGTGACATGGTCATCATGATGCTTGGTCACAGGATCATGCAGGATCTGCCAAAAATTTCATCTGAGTTCTGGGCATCATGCCCACTCCTCACCCAATACTGACTTTTTTAATAGCAGCAAGTTCACATTCCCCTGCTGACTGGCATCTTGAGCAGACAATGAGCTGACAGCTAATACTCAGCATCACTTGCAAACTTACCTCTAGGTTTAACTGCCTACACAGCAATGCCCCTGATCTTTCACATCAATCCATTCCAAGAGGAAGTCAGCAGGGTGCTGCAGGGAGCACATGTACCTCAGAAGCTGAAAGAGTTCATGGAAATGTTGGCAGAGCCCCTACAATGCACAGTGTAAGTGAACCCAGCAGGCAGGCAGTGGTTTTACAGGCACACATTTGCCCTCTCAGTGATGCCAGCATTTCCAGAAAATGACAGTTAGAAGTAGAACCTGACAACAAAAAGAGTGACATTAACAGCTATATAGTTTCAAAGCTCATGCTCAGTAATTCACAAATTTCAGCCACTGGGCAGCAATATTCCAGTCACTTTTGTACAGCAATGAGACATCAGAGTAGGTCGGGAACCTGAGGTACTCTCACACACCAAAGTATAATGCTGCTGTCACACATGCTGAGCCACTGGACGTTGATATCTGCCCATTGTTTCTAGCAAAATTAAAATTTACAACGTCTATCAGGTGAATTTTTCTACCATTTGGCTGCAGCACCACATGCCCAGGCCTGTGTGCAAGGTGTTTCTGCAGAGCATGGTGCAGGTGCCCAGCTGGCATACAGGGCTGTAGCTCTTCTTTACCACAACACTGAACAGGCACTGAACACACTTTAACAATTTGCCCATTCTTTACAGAAAACATGAAACAAGAAATACAAGATGAAGTCCCTTTCAACCTCCATTTCTAGCCCATGGCCCTGCATTTCTGCTGTACCATGAGACAGAAGGATGTGAGAGCACAAGCTACAGTGGAGCACAGAAAATGTTCTCCCTTGAGCACATACCAGGCACCATGTGGGAAATATGTCAGCAAGCTCAAACGAGCAAACATGCATTTGCCTTAATTTTATCTATGAAGTTTTTTACAAATCATGGTTTGAGGAGAAGCTGTTTCTATTCTAGCTTCATATGAATTTCAAATACTTAAGTTTTATTTTTAAGATGACAGTTATCTACAAGCCAAAGATTTAGGCAGCCTATCTTGAGCCTGAAAATACAAAATCTGTTGAAAGCAGAATTGGCTAGGCCAGCACTGAAATTACGAGCACATAGGATATACTTTAATTAGAAGGTTTTCACCAGCAAGTTCTTGTATACAGCAAGACAGTCTAAAAAGTTATGTAAGGAGAAAAACTGCCAAAACTTTCCAACAGATATGACATGGACAAAAGGGGCAGGTGTTTGGAAAAGGTATGGTCGCTAATTCTTTAACCGAACATTACACATACAACAGATATTGCCAGAGGAAATCTCTCAGTAAAAACTGACCTCACCTTTGTTGTTGGCCTTCACTCAATTTTCCTTGTGTTTAAAAATGGGAACATCTAATGAAAGCCATTGGGGAGCTATTTTATGTAATCAGCACAATGAGAAGCAACACTTCCTTTTTCTTACCTTCTCCAACTAAAATGGAACAAAACAATAGCTCTACCTATAAAAACCACTGTAAGAGTGAGCCAGCCATTCTTACACTCATTTGTTGAATTTTACAGCAAAGGATGCCCTTTGGCAGTTCATCCCTCGAAGCAAACACGGACTCCTCCACACAAGTACATGTGCAATCTTTCTTAACCTTTAAAAGGCTTAGAGCACAGGAATTTAAACAGTTACCAACAGTATTGCAGCACAATGTGAAATCATTTCACTCCATCTGTATATATAATCTGTATAATTGTGAAGGAAGCTGGAAAAGCAGATATTTTGCTGGAAGTCTGTAGCAAAATCACCAAACAGTTATGGATATCTACATCTGACTGAATGCTAATTTTCATCCACCTCCCAGGCATTAGTTATATTTCCAATTAATTTTTGGGTACACTAGTCAATGCAGGATACAGGAATATAAGACATTACAAAATGCAATAAAAATTGTTAAACCTTTCCAAAATCCCAAACTTACATGGAATATAAATAACATCAAACAGCCCATGACACCTCAAGCAGGTAGCAAAAACCTGCACCTAATTCTTTGTGAAAATAAATGCTCATTTTTTCAGGAAACTAAGTATCAGCACCAATTAATGAATGAATTCTCTGACATTGCTGAACTACCATCTGCCTGCAGAAATAAAGTCTGCACAGAAATGGCAAATGCACCAATGCACAATGAGGTGAGCATCCAGCATCACAAGGCGCTCCCTTCCCTTGGCACGTGTGGGGTGCCAGGTGCAGAGCAGCCTCTGGAGCTCCCTGGGTAACATCAAGCCTGTTTTAGTGAGAAGCTGGCTACTTACTGCCCTTTGAGGCTGACAGCTGGATTCAGTGTGACATCCAGTGTAAAACTCCTATAATTGCTCAGTTGTATCCAGCTCTCTGCAGCAGCACTGCTGACACTGCTGAAGCCTCTCCTCAGAGCTGGGTGGATCTCAGCTCTGCTCTGGGCTGTGGGATCACTGCCCACCGCTTCAGCAAGGCCAAATCCTTCCCACTCTTTGCAGCTCCCTCAAAGGTCCCACAGCACTGGCACACAAGCAGGGACTCACTGCAGGATCACTGCCCACACAGAGAACACAGTGAGCAAACAGCCTTTGCACCCCCAAGATCTTTTCAAACACTTGCCTCATACTGATCCCACCAGCACTCACTGAACCACCACTCCTCCAAGTCACTGTCACATTCACATTGCCCACTTCCCCAAAGAATATAAAAATACACTTGCTAGAATTCAGCCAAGTTTCAACAAATCATTTTCCTGGTAGATGATATCAATGCCTTTTATTTAAATAGATGCAGTATAAATAGGCTTTCTAATGAGAAAATAGTTTGAGGGCGTTTATGTGATACACTAAAAAAAATTATTACTTGATCTAGTCTGCAACTCCTTATATGTTAGTTAAAATTATTTTCAAGAAAAAAGGAAATATCAAATCAAATGGGTGATCTTCTGTCAGAAATTGTTTAACTTTTTACCTTATAAAGTGATCCCTATAAGGTGTTAAAGCTCAGACTAGTGACCAGTCCTTCCCTGCTTTCATTTGCCAGAGCAATGAACCTCAATAATCTTTATTGTATATACTTTCATCTTTCTGCTAGAATAGAAATGCAGTTGATTTCAAGCAGAATATATATACTTTGGCAAGTTCAGCCAAATCCCAGTTTGCATCTAGAGTAATTTTTAAGTATTTTAGCATGAAGCTGCACCTACAGAAGACTTAGAGACTGTGGACTTTGGGCCATGCCTTGCCTGTGCCTCTCGGATGCTTTTACTTCCACGAGGTTGCACTTCATTGCATGGTTGACTGAGCAAAGGCTTCTGAAGTTGTCCCTTGGGTGTTCCCTCATGTCTGATCATGCTTGTCTAATCACTTCTTTTTTTCTGAGATAACCATGTTCTCTATCTTTCTCTCATAAGGAGAAAGAAAAGCCTCCCCCCCCCCCCAGAAAAGAAAACAAACCCAAAGAAAAACATTACACACAACTTTCAAGGTTACTAGAACTGCTATATAATTAATAGCTAAGGGTATGCTTCCCAACAATGGCTTACTGAATAAAAAACACCTCACTTTAGGTGTTGACTTTTAAGAAACTTTCCACATTTCACCGTTACGTGAACTCCTTGAAAATAAAAGATTTAATACTTTTCTTTACATAATGTTTAAATGTCATACATTTGTGCAGCATATGTAGTTTCTATAATCATTCTTCTGCATTTTCATCTGTGCTGTTGTTTGAACAGATCTTTAATGTGTTTCAGACAATGTGAGAATTAACTACAAACAGACAGGAAAAGCTTTGAAATGAAACTGTCATCTCCCAGTTCAGCAAAAAGAGATAACACCCACCGACCTTTCTATAGTAGCTTTTCAATGTGGAGAGCATGGGATATTCTAGAATTTCCCAGACAAACTTGTACATGTGTTAAGATTACCCAATGGTAATCTAACACAACAAAATATTATTATTTTAGTGTATAAGAACAGGTCATCTGCACTATTCAGTGGATATACCAAGGATTTCCAGGTGGCCCAAGCAACATCCTAGAGGCTTCAATTCCAGCAAGATTTATGTATTAAAGAAAGGCATTGAAAACACTGTATATAGTAAGGCTAATTATGGATATTCATTTTGTCCTGTACACACAAACTGACACATCAGTAGAAAGGTCTCTCATCTCTGTCAGGTAACAAAATTGAGCAAAACCTTTGTGTTATCCTGAAGAGTTGATCTTAGAGATATGGAGTCTCAAAACAGAGTCAATTATATTTATAATAGCTACCTTTTTCTTTTGAAGCAAGAAAACATACAGTTATGACTGTTCACTACATTTGCAGTTTATCAAGCACAGCATGATTAGTTGTGATCTTCTCACAGAAATCGCACCATCAAATTTACATTAAAAAAACCCAACAGCATCATTCCACTAGCGGTATGTCACATCATTATCCTGAACAGGAAAACTTTGCTGCAGCCCTACATGGAAACCTACAATTCAGAAACCCTTTCCAAGAGGACAGTAACTATAGAAGTGACCAGCTATATAAAGAATTCTTTATAGAATCAAATATTTTAGTTATATTTTGCCACAGATTCTGACCAGACTACAACTGGCCCTGGCATAACTCTATTTTTTTAACAATTTTTTTCAGTGGCTGATGCATGTACAAAGCCAGAGGACTTGACAAGTAGGTGATGACAGCATTAAGAGCTAACTCCTGTTGTTATTAAGCTCTTTCTTTAAAAAAGCAAAAAAATTCCACCTGCTTAGCACAATATACACAGCTTAACTCCTGACGGTGAGAAGTAAAATAATAATTATGGTGGCTTTGGACCAAGGATTTCTTAATAATTACTTCTACTAGATTCTATGCACACTTTGCACAGCTCTCTGTGCATTTCTCATCTAGCTGGATAACACAAGAATATTCAGCTGCTGAATAGTTTGATCCTACTATTATTTTGGTACAGAGGACCTTAAAACAGACCAAAATAACCCCTGTGAACAGAATTCAAAACGACAGAGACCTGCTGAGGTCACTAAGGTTTGCATTGAAGAAGCATCTGCCTGTGGTCAAGTTGGCTGGTGAAAAGGTTGTGTGCACCCCCTCACAGCTATCCATGGTGACAGCACGGGCACAACTCTCCTTCAAGGTCAGGGAACAATCCAGAGGAGAACAAAGCTGCACTGACAGCCAGGGTGAGTGGCCACGCCTGGGCAGAGCAGGAGAGAGCTCAGAGAGCAGCCAGACATTCACCACATGCTTTCACAGAACCTGGACAGCTAAAAGCTCCCAGAAGAAGGGGTCTGGGGGTTCTGGTGGGCAGCAGATTGCACAGCAGTCAGTGGTGGCAGCTACCTCAGAAACCAGTGCTAGAGAAAGAAAAATGGTTTGGAAAGGCGTTGTTCATACCTTTTGTGGCAAGGAAACTGTGCAGCTTGTATATGTGATGCAGCCAGTTCAGCAAGGCAAGCTTTGCTGCAAAAGCAGATGCAAACTGAGTTACCTGTTTTATAAATGTAAGGAATTTAATTGTTTTAGTGACTGACTTACAACATTTAGATTCTATCTTATTGTAGTGAAGCTTAGCACAAGAAATAAGGGATGCTTATAATATATTTTGGCCAGTTATGCACCTAAGTAAATATTCCCAATTGCCTATGGCTCACAGATATAATTAGACAATACATTTCTTCTAAGTCATAAGGCTGTTTAGAGATGTGGTTGAATAAACACATCAAAACACAGAATTGCTCAGGAGCTGAACAGGAAAGGTCAGGAGAAAAATGTTAAAATATGTGACTTGTTTCTCTTTGGAGAAGAGAAACCACGGCAAACACATGGCGCAAGGGGAAAGAGAAGGAGATGAAGAAATACGTTCATTTGTTTAAAAAAAAAAAAAAAAAAAAACTGAACAAGAATGTTCCCAAACTACATTATAAATTCAGCCATTAGCATTAATTTATCCCTTACCTGTCAGGCTTCTGCATGCACTATCCTGGACTTTAGGACAGATAAAGATTCCATGTGCATCAAATCATGCAAAGGATATAAGGAGTAAAATCAGTATTTATTACAAGACACTCAGAAGACTGGCAATCAAGCACACAAGACAACTCAACACAAAAAAAATGTTCAGGCCTGCACTTTGGAATATGGAGCAAATGCAGTGTTGAAGAAAAGCTTGTCCTATATTCACAGAATCTTCACTATTCTGCAAACTAAGAACTTTGATTTAGTCAATTCCTTGCACACAATTGGTTTTTGCATAGACCAAGCATGGCTAGCTTTGTTCCTACCTGCTAAACAAACTATTTTTTGTTTTCAGCCTGGGAAGTTGCTTCTTTTTTTCTGCTTGATAGCCTGTTCTGGATCTTTAAACTACACAAAGAACCCCCTGCAGAAAAACCACATGCTCACATTAATACCATATTTCAGGTGGCAAGTGCACTACAATGGCCATCCCTCTGCTACTGCCAAGGGATGTGAACCTCTGCACCTTCAGAGGCATTCTTATTACAAGCTTGAGTTCAAAAGGTGAGATTTGTAAAAAACATCAGGCCAGGTGCATAGGATGACACACTGCTTGGCAGATTACATAAACACTTCTTGACATACTGGCTATACTAGAAGAACTGTGTTGTGCAATGATCATCTTGAAAAAACTTGTAAGCAAAGGTGATACGATAAATAAAATCTGGAGAGAGAGAAGAAGTGAGAATCATTAACAGTTCCACTTAAACCTCAGAGAAGACTAGTGAAAAAGGTTTGTTGTTTAGGTAGGTAAATATATATTATGGACTATTTGTATTCTGTTAAGATGCTCAAGTGCCTCAAGACATTTCTCTTTGCCAGTCACTTCTATTTCAGATCACCAGTCTATAAAAAGAAGGAACTAATATATACAAGTGTACATGCCGTGAGAGCTCGCATCTATATAAATACCCTGCTGAAGAAAATTGCCCACTCCCTATCATCTCATGCAAAGACACACAAGGGAAGCCAAGAGTTTGCAAGAAATCTGCTGCAGTACTAAACTCTGCTTTAAATTCCTTAGAAGTTATACGTAAATACACATATATATATTATATATATATATATATATATAGGCAGGATACAAATATGAGAGGCAGTCACCAGTTCTCCATGCAGTAACCTCTTGCAACACTCCCAAATCTCTGATTTACTCTAGAAGAATGCCATGGAGCACCCTCTTCACCAGCCCTCCACAAAATTCACAGCTAAGAGATTTGGTCCAAAAGAGTTTAAAGCAATAAAACAGTTAAACCAAGCCATGATGGAAGTGACATTGAAAATAACATAGGTCTTGAACTGAAGTAATTTATATGGTTGCATTTTTTAGTGTTCTCAGTTTTTTCCATAGTGCTGGACAGATTTTTCCTGAGGCAAAGAACGGTGTTTCCCTCAAAAATGCCAAATCAAGTCAACCCTCAATAGTGCTGAACTCTGACACAGTCATGTGGACTGTCAGCTAAGCCAACAAGGAAGAAGGATCCCACTGCAATATGGAATCAGCCATAAATATAAATTTTGTTTCCTTACAGAATTTAAACCACAATGGTTTGCGTATTTAACAATTTTAAGTGTTCTGCTTTTGCAGATAAATGTAATTAAATTAAATCTAAATTAATTTTAAAAAATAAATAAAAACAAGCAAACAAAAGAAACACACCACAAAAATTACCAATAAAAGAAAACCCAAGCAAAAAATGTTTATATTTCAAAGCATGAAGTGGACAAGAACCATATCCCTGGAATGATGCTATCTTCAAAGATATTTTCAGTAACATCCCAAATGCTCTCCAGTGGTGTTTATGATCTCCCCAGTACTGTAATGGATGAGGACACTGCAAAAAGGTAACTAAAAAAACTATAAAATAAAGAGTTT
The DNA here is from genome assembly GCA_030060385.1 of Muscicapa striata striata. Taxonomy (NCBI): domain Eukaryota; kingdom Metazoa; phylum Chordata; class Aves; order Passeriformes; family Muscicapidae; genus Muscicapa; species Muscicapa striata. The sequence continues at coordinate 3,035,630 of JAREIS010000047.1, forward strand.
GTTTTTTCCAGTTCCAAATCCCAAACAGCATCATTACACATCTTTTGCCAATCTGATATATTGTTTTATTACATGCAGTAAACCCTATCCTGCTCACAACAAGACAATTCTTAAATGACTTGTCTGTGTAGCTATTGACCTTGGGCATTTTACTTAACTTGCATGAGGAGGGTGTTTTCTGGAGAATGCTCAAAGACAGAGGAGGCTTTACTAATTGCTGTAATTACATGCTCGGGGTAATTTAGTTGAAAATGAGCCGCGCAGTGTTTTCATGTGGCTCCAATATTGCTGTGTCTCACAGTTCAGGGAGAAGCAGGAAGTCACAAAGAACCTACAGATTAGACAAATTGGATCAAAGCTAAGAAAACCATCTGCAGATTTACCTGTGACAACCTGTTTGCCCCACACACAGGCAGTGATGAAGCAAACAAGCAAAGAACTGGCATATGCTGCTCAGGAGACAGCAGTAAAACAGCACAGTAGAAAGAAAATTTTATGGCTATGTCCTGCTCCTAAGTACCATCAAAATGTTTTCATATTTCATCACTGAGAGCGTGCACTGAGTATTTACACAGTGGCAGAGCACCACAAGTTAGAACTGGGGATGAGGCTTAACCACCCCCTTCTACTGCCCAGGCAGGAAACAGGTTCAGAACAATATGAGATATGTCTGCCCCTCTCTTCAGCTTTAAAATACAAAAATTGCATCACTGAATTCCTGAACCAGGCTTAAGACCTGCAAAATCATTCTGTCTTAAACATCTCCTTTTTTGCTTGCTAACCAAATGCTAAGCCTTTGATTTGTGGTTACTTAGAACTCTAACTGCACTGGACACTAAAAAGCATAAATGACAAGGGGTGGAAAAAGCAGTGTCACTAAAAGAGAAAAGAAAACCAGAAAGCAGCCAAAGTCTTAAAAAAAAAAAAAAAAAAAAAAACTTGTCTGCTTACAGGGACAGCTGTCTGCTGTCTTACAGACTTGAAGAAGAATAATCCTGGTCCCTCCTTTTCCCTTCACAGAGGAATGAGCAAACACCCTGTAACACCCCAGGCCTCTTGAAGCCCCCAACCTCAAGCCTGTCACACAAGTCACAAGGTTGTCACATGGCAGAAGTGGAGAGAAACTTTTCACTCTGATGTTTCTTCCTCTCAGTCAGCAGTCAAGCACTGTGCAAATGCCCTTCTGCATGAAGAGTCTTTGTATGGATGAGAACACAGCACATAGAGCATATAGCCCATCACTCAGGGTTTATAAACAAGGTTACTACAAGGCACCAATGTGTCTTAAAAGATGGGTTTTGCAATAGAAAGCACATTAAATCCATCCAGAAAGGATCACTGAAAGGATCACATCTCCCATGTCTCTCACCATGGACCACACCTATCCAGTGGAATCCTGTTGCCTGTGGACTGTAACCTGGGGTTTAGAGCCCATGGATCTTCCAACTGAAGAAACAACAAATTGGAATTGATTCCATATTTGATTTATTATATTTCATTTATTTTATTACTTGAAGTGTTATTGGATTTCCTTAGAGCTGCAAACATCTCAAACCAGACTCCTCCCTTGTCAGGAGACACTGCAGCATCTCTCTCTGGAAGGCTCAGAGATTTCTCTAAAACCTGTGCTGTATGAATGTATGATAAATGTAGGATTCAGCCTCTCCCTAGGTGCACCCAGAATTCTTCAATCTGTGGTAGGTGTTTTAGGCACATAGCAGTTGTATTCCTTTGTCATGTAAATTAGAATGGCTTGCCCAGGTACCACAAAGAAGGATAACACTTTAAAAAATAAGTACCAATGGATACATCTGGAAGAGGAAAGTACTTCTCACCTGAATTCTCTTTGGTAAGACCAAAGCACTCAGAAAGTTTTGAAAAAGTAAGAAGCTTTCAGAAGAAAAGGATGGTAGAAAAGCTGCATCTCCTTCAGAATAATTTGTGTCCTTTTACTTATCTTTAAAGATAAACATAATGACTAACATTTGTGAATACTTAGGTAAACCTCTGAGATTGCTTCACATGGGAGCAGCTTTAGAGGTTAAATGTTTTAATTCCAAGAGACAGCTTAAAGATTAAGCAAAATTGCATTGTCAGATGCTTTGGAAGTGGCATCTTCACAAATGGAGCCTCACTTCTCACAACTGGCTGCATGTGAACCAGTGTTCCTTTCTGTAACAAAAACTATTACACCTCTACACTTGGAATTTTCTCCCAATTCTTGATCTAAATACTGGCAGATGTTGCTACCTTTGGTGCAGAGAGATTATCTTTGGCAGGTTACAAACTTGTAAGTTAAATGAGAACACTGCGGAATCATAGTAATACCAACATTTGGAATCATAGATAGATAAATTCTCTAAAGTGAATAAAAAACTTTTTGAGTTATTAGAACTGGGAGAGTTTTTGACAGCTGATTATTGAGTTCTCATGTTGGACAATATCCTGGAAGACCATCCAGAGATCTGACTTATGCCAGCTGTGGATTTATATTAGCCAATATTTCTGCAGCCTGTGACAAAAGCAAATCCTACACTACATCCAAAATGTGCATTTATGTATGTTTTTTCAGTGCTAGGATAAGCTCTTTACACTAGCCTTAACAAAAAAGGAAGATTTTATAGTGAGTTTAGTCAGGTCTCTCATCATTTTCTTGTGTATTTTAAGGACTTTAAGTGATTTTTTTAAGAACAGAGCTTTTTTTTTTTTACCTTCAGCTCCAACCAAAGAGCTTTTGATGCATTCCTAGTCACAAAAGCTTCAATGTAGCTTGTGGGCTAGAAGGTTGTCTTGTTCAAATTTATGCCACTAAAACATTTTTATAGGCTTCATTCTAATTTTTGGCTAATAAGACAAAGATAAATCTACTGAATGGTCAATGAGATATGTTACAAAATTCCACAGAGAAAACAGATGTGCCTTTTGTTTTTGGTCTAGGACTCCAATGTTCACATTGATTATCGTGCCAACAGCTGTGCAATGAAGCTCTTGCTTTTTCAATACTATGTAAAGATTGAACTCTGGCTTTTCAAAAATTAGACTATTTTAGAAGCTGTTTAACATTAGACCCAAAGCCAACAGTGTCATCCCAAGTGCTCCCTTTGCATGAATCAGGGCACCTGGCTGTAGATCTGAAAGGCAGGAACAGAACAGAGGCTGGACAACAGTTCCAGGGCAATCCAGCAGTGAGATTTAAACATTAAGCCTAGAGTAATTCAATGGGAAACAGTATTGTCATAGTAAGCAATGCAAGCCATTTTAAACAGTGGCCCATCAGAAAACTATCACTGAAATGATAAAAAAAAAGAATAATCTGAATATTAATGAGAGAGAAAAGTTCTTACTTAAGCAGCTTTCTGTTTTTCACCCAGCTATAAAAGAATGCACCAAAGGCAGGAGAAAGCCATTATCATTTTGTGCCACTTTTATACACTTGGCACAAATCAAGATGATCTCTGTGAGGCACCACTAAGATCTCACCTATAAAACTCGCTGCCGTTTCAAAACACTGGTAGAAGTGTCAGACAAAAAGGACACTTAAAGAACAAAAAATTACCTAAATGGCTAAAGAAATTAAATTATAATGAATATATTGAAGCACATTTATACTTCTGTAGATAATAAAAAGGCCAAGGGGGAACTAAAATTTGATTAACAGCTTTTTGTATCTCAGTGTGTTTCATGTACTACACTGCAGAACCAAATGGAGCTTCTCTGAATGTTTTCAGATCATTATTAAAGCTGAAAAATACAACCTTCCATCAGGAAAAACCTGATGTACTGGCTACTCAAAATAAAAATATTTCAAGCAGTATATTCAGCAATGAGAAGACAAAAAGGCATTTCTAAACATAAACAGTGAAAAGAAGATAATATGAATCTTCCACTATTAATTTCACTTCAATCATATTCAAACTAGCACCTAATAAAACTTTACAACACTGAATTAGATTCTAGTAGATTATTGGATTTTCTTTGTGCTTCACTAATCAAGTACACTAACACACTGCAGTTGCTGAGTTCCTGTTACACTCTGCTCTTGTTTCAAAAAAAATTGGAGTTCAGCTTGAGGTTGTGATTATTTATACATTTACCTCTTCACACCTTCCAAATTATTAAAATTATATTAGGTATATCCAGAGCCCGTAGATTTTTACAGTTTAGGAAATTTCCACATCAGCTTGCACATGAGGAAAGAGGGAAAGGAAGGAAGTTCAGAAGCTAAATTGGAGCTTTTTTTCTGCTGTACTAGAAGGGATTTCAAGGTCTTCCTGGAGTAAAACAAAGAAAGAAAGTAAAACACAGGAAGAAAAGTTACCTTTACTGTTTCTGTTAACAAATATGCAGACCATCTTTACTTGGCATATCCTGCAGAGCCTACTGGAATAGTAAGATGACTTAGTGGAATTTGATGATCCAAGCTACTTTTAAAAAACTGTTCGTTTGTTGGGGTTCTTTGCTCCCTTGAGATTGTATCATCTTCATCCAAAACTTTTCTAGTACTTGTAAGATTACCATTCAAAAATATACTTAGATTAAGTTTATAGTAAAATATCAGATTTAGGGAATTGTTTAGCTTTTTTTCTTTCTGCCTTTTTAATTTCATGTTCTAGAGTCTAAGTATTCAAAATATGAACTCTTCTTCTGTGGTACAGGAATTCTGCACTATTTGGCACAAGATATGCAAATAAGTCCCAGTTTATATCACTGTACAAAAGTCATATCTAACTTTGTCTTGCACTCTGAATTTAAGAAAAGTTTTCCAGACAATTAATTTAAGGTTCTTCACTATTCAAAAGGAAAAAGCGTATTTAAAAACCTTCAAAATTAAATACATAAACAATAAATATCCCCAGGACTCAAAAATCTTGCTCAAAGTCACCTGAAGTCCACTGTATTTGCAATCCTGGTTTATATAAAACCATTTTCAAAGAAAACTTCTGTTTTACAGGCAAAGGGAGAAAAATCTTTTCTCAGGCAAGAGTAAGAAGTGAATGCAAATACCTTATTCCAGGCAGTAGTATGATTTTTCTTTTATGCAGATGTGCAGCACTCACCATATTTCAATCCTCATTTTGTTGTGCTGTCTCTTATGGAAAGCCCATCATCCTTGAAAATGCTCAGACAAGGAAACCAGGAAAACTGTAACACTTGATCATTCCCATATCATCATCTCAACAAAAACAGAAGAGCAAAAATATAAAAATACACCCACCTCTTATGTTAAAATCTAAGGAAGATGTTGGCATCTGTACCAACCACAAAGACAAATCCAGATAAACACCTCAAGGCAGGCAATGTTTTTTCACCTGAAATGCTGAATACTTTCCCACACCAATTCTGAATTAGCTGCAGTGGTATGACAGCTTCCTCTGTCCTTCCACTTTCATTCCTTACTGTCACTGTTTGCTATTCCCCAAGGGAGGATGCAAAGAAGATGGAGCCAGTGCCAGGAAAGAAGGGCACAAACTGAGGCACAGGAAGCTCCCTCTGAACATCAGGGAACACTTTTGGAGAGTGGGGTGACACAGCAGTGGCACAGGTCACCCAGGGAGGCTGTGGAGGCTCCGTCCTCGGGGATATCCCAAAGCTGTCTGGACACAGCCCTGAGCAGCCTGGCCTGGGTGACCCTGCCTGAGCCTGGGCTTTGGGCCAGTGACCTCTAGAGGCTCCTTCCAACACATTCTGAGATTTTGTTTCACTGATCCAAGAAATTCTCCCAATACCCACGTGCATGTCCATGAATGTTCCCTGCTTAATGATGCAATGGTATTGAAATAATGGAACTGCAACAGATGAAAGCCATAGTAAGAGACCAGAATGAGGAATCAGCCCCCTGTACAGCAACCTCAGCCCACGGGCACCTCATTATTAGAGCAAATTAGGCTAAGAGCTGAACTGTAGGAAACACTGATTTATACAGGGCTGTTAGCCTGTCAATAATAGGATAAAATACATTTGTTCTGAGATGTATATGTCAAAGGCTATTTCCTCAAAGTATCTAATAAATAAAACGGTAGGACAGCCCTGTCATTTCAGCTTGGATCAAAACTCACTTTTTATGTACCTTACAGGATTTTTTAGAAATGTAAGCATCAACAATATTTTGTTATCTAATAAATTAGGCATCTTCATTAATTTAAGTGAACAGTGCAGAAGTCTAAAGAAAGAGACAGTACACTCATAGATAGTATAATCTTTTCCAAAAACATTTTTTATACACTGATGGTCACACTGCTTCAATTTATTAAAATTATGTAAATGACCAAGTTATAACCTGAATTTCCTATTTAACACCTAAATCAGATGAAAATTAATCAGAACTACCAAATTTGTTTTATAAGAAGAGTGACTAAAGATGAAATACTATTTCTGAAAAATAATTCTGTAAGTAAGCTGCAGCCACAAGTCTGATATAATGCACCTGGAGTGCTTCCCACTTACACACCTGAATTATAAGGAAATGTTCTGCATTTCCCCTTGGGGAGGAGGTGAAATATGCTCCACTGAGCCGGAAACTCACTGCTCTTGATTTTTCTGCCTCAGGTTGAGTTGGATATTCCCCCTGTAAATCTGGAAGACTCATAGAGAGAAGTTCCAAATACATAATACTCGCATTTGTTGATGTCATGTCCAAGTAATGCTTTTTTTTTAAATCACAAGTATGTACATACATATACAGAGTTTTACACACTCACACATTCTCCAGTAACATTTCATTCTGCCTTCTTTGCTGTTTCCCTACAAAGAGGCTCAGCAAGGGCCAGGGGCTGCAGGATGCTGAGCTTTCAGGAGCCATTCCAGAGCCCCAGACATGGAGCTCAGCCTGGGCACAGGGAGGGGAGCAGCTCCTCACAGCACCTGCCTGCCCTTGCTGAGCCCTGCAGGACTTGCACTCCCACCCCACTGCCCCTTCCACCACAGCTGTCCCAGCTGCTTCTCCACCAAAGGAGCTTTGCCCAAAGCCTTGGAAAGGGACCAATTTCTCACTGTTTTATTCTTGGCTCTCTCTCACGCTTTGGTAATGCTGAGTGAGGTGCAAACATGCACAGCAGATCTCACTCAGGCCAAGAACCAAAATAGTCCAGGCCTTGTTCCAGGTTGCACCAAAGTCCTTAAATGGTTTGGCCTTGTTCAGCGCTTCATCACTTTGCTTTGACGCATATGCCAGACTTCAAAAAGTCACCACTAGTCAGCATCACATGTCCAGACAAACAGATGTAACCTATATTGTCACCAGGACCGTCTGGAAGAAAGAACAAATGGTGCCAAGTCCTCTTTCTACTACTCCAAGACATCCTTTGACTTGTGAACAAAGCTCATCAAAACAGTGCTCAGCTTCCCTACACTGGTAAATTATTTCTCAAGGCAATTGTCACATTCTTAGGACATGATTTTCCTTGTGACTTCCGTTTTTATTGCTTCTAGATTGGACCACAGTATTTCTGTAACAAGGAAATTTTGTAATGCTCCAAAGGATAAAACTCAGTGAAGGTTCGTTATACATAATAACCATCCACTAAATAAAATATTGAGCAGAGAAGACATAATTAACAGAACCACAGAAGAAAATTCATTAAAAGAGTTATCCTTCTCAGTATCTGTTTTACAGATAGGAAATTACAGCATATATTACCACAAATATCTAGGGCCATGTATAATTCCAGCATCGTATTGTTACTACTAGAACTAAAGCATGTAACCTGCTCTTCTTGTGCAGCTTACATGTGTGTAACGTATTTTCTCTAAACTCATTGCCTCTTACTCTAATAACAAAATTTTCCTTTTATCCCCCTACTGAAAAGGAAAGAAAATAATATATAAATCTTACATCTGAAAGCTTAAAAATTACAGCACAGCCTTCCCCCATCCAAGGTCCTGCTTTTCTCCCTAAATCACTTTGAATTCTAGACAGTCTGGCTACATTGCCAACACATCCATTCTACTTTGCATGGCTTGATTTTTAGATTTATTACAGTTCATATAATTAATACAAACCTTTTAGTCTGAAACCCATATGCCAGGCGTGCAGGAGCAAGCATGTCTGAAACTTTTAAAGTTGACCATTAGTAAAACAAATATATTATTTTAGATCTATAAAACAGTTACACAGAGTAGGCTACATTTAACCTTATGGAGCACAATGGGCCATGAAGTACAAAGCAAAGATCAGTCTTCCATGAAGTTATAAATGAGGCTCAAATACCCACAGACATACTGACTCCTGGAAGATCCAAATTTAGTCAATTATGAGTCTTGGGTAGACTAGAATAGTAACTCATTTTTCTGCTAGGAGTAGCTGATTACAGATTCAGAACAAAGTTCAGCAAGCTGTGCAATTACCAAAATACAGACAAATTGAATGACAGGCATCATTTCAATCGTTATACACTTATCAGCATGCCAGAAAGATCGAGGAAAGCTGAGGTTGGCACGTGCACAACTGTTCTGAGATAGTCCTTGGTAGATTCTCAGGATACAGTCATTAGGAGCATTTTGGCCACCAATGACAGAGTTTGACCAAAAGGGATATTGCCTTAAATAAGGTTTAGTTTGGTGTTAATGAGTGTTTAATTCCACATATCTTGTCTGGACCAGAATGTGAACATTTATTTATTAAGGTAACAATGTCGTTTTTTTATTATTTATTTCTCACAACCTTTACACAGTTCTAGAGAATTAGGTGGTTTTTTTAGTTTTTTTTACAATTCAAGATTTCTATAGGGAATCTTAGAAAAAAATATTTATACTAAAAATCCATAGCATTATTTGCAGCAAGGCAGTGGCTGCTGTCACCACTGTGCTTCTAATATAATTCATATTTTGCCCTTTTCATTTGTATTTTTGTCTCAATATTTTAAAGCCAGAGAGGTCACCTTGATTCCGTTTTAACAAATTAAAACTGATAAAGCTTAAATTAGTTTTCAATGGCTTTAAAAATATTTTGTTGTTTCTCTAATGAACAAAGCCCCTCTTTTTGATACATCCTAACTAGCCTTTTTAATAATATGAACTTACATCTCATCATCTAGAAATGGGAGGACAGACACAATCCTTCTAATTTTATAGCCCTGACAAATCTCCCTGCACAAACCCACAGACCTTATGGAAAAGAGTATGTCCTAGAAACTTCTCAGAAGTTATTCAGTCTTCAGGATGCCACTCAAAATGCATTGAAAGCTGTTTTCTTGGGTTTATCAAATTAAGGACAAAAAAAGGACAATCTCAAGCAGAAACAGGCTCCCACTGCTCCCAGCACATAAAAGAATCCACAGCCTCTGACAATGAGCATTTTCCTGGGTGGTATGTTGAATTCAGAAGATAAATGTAGATTCAACACTATCTAACCTTGAAAAATCATGATTTTTTAAGAGGTATAAAAGCTGTTCTTGGTAAATGTTTATTGCAGAAATAAATATTGCATATTGGTAGACAAGGCCAATAATATTCCTGTCATTGAACATATCACTGAATTAGTGTGCTATTTCACTCCCAAGATGGATAACCTGGCATGAATTAAATGAAATCACTGATCATTATGTGATGTGAAAAGTTCATCCCAGGATGCATTGGTCATATCTGCAGCTCAGCTGCAGAAATGTTAGTGCTGGTGGACAAAGCACCAATGAACACACAGCTGAAACAATGGTTTGTACAATTCTTGCTACCCACACTCAGGAAAGACACTGGAAACTGTACAAGTACAGAGAGGTTACAGGGGCAACAGGGCACACCAAGAACCCACCACACTTGAGCAAAGCAATAGGTGACACAGACACTCCTGTCTGCCCTGTGGAGGGGATGAAAGAGGAGCATTGCCACAGTGAATTTAGGAGTGCTACCTATGGAGCCACAGTCTGTGTGAGAGAGCTCTGAATAGGCTCAAAAACAGTGAAAGGGTTCTAACCATGAAAATAAAGAGCATATCTCACATCATCCTTTTCAAAGAAATATTGTGTGCCCTAAGCAGAATTTACTGAAATATTTGCACAGTTTATGAGAGGAATTTTGTTATGCAAAAGTTCTTGAGATGGAAGCCAAGCACAGTTTTTGAACAGAAAGAAAACTTGGTGATAAGTATTAAAGTTAAAATGTAAAGAAGTAACTTTGCAAAGAGGTTCTTTCACTGTAAGTCACAGCCCACTTGGAAACAAGGTTATATTGACTACGAGTGAATGGCCACAGTGCAAAGGTTTTCCAAACCAACCAAAACATTTCTTTCTCATCTGAAGAGAAAAACTACAAACATGCTGTCAGCTTCTCTGAACACTCAGTAGCAACCAACATTACAAGACAGCTAGTCTAGCACTATTCTGGGCTCTTATACTTAAGATTTCAAACATCATTTGATAATACTCAAATATTAGAGTTTTCTATTTGTATTTTAAATAGATGATCTCAGTTCTTACTTAGTTTCAGACAAGTGGTGGCAGTGATAGTAGAATTTACAGAAAAGTGAAACAAAAATGAATTACAAATTCAATGAGAGGACAACATATTTTACACAAGGCTGAAAATATTTTAAAAATGCACAATAACCTGAAACACAAATAAAAGGCAGATCTTTCATCTAAAAACAATATTTCATTATGCTTGGAAAGATTCTTACTATAGAATGATAGAATATGCTGAGTTAGAAGGGACATCTTGTCCAGAAGGATCCTGTGAGAGACAGTTTCGAAAGCTTTACCGAAATCCAAAAAAATTACATCAACTTCCTTCCCTTGATAGACTAGATGAGTTACCTTGTTAGAAAAGGAAATGAAATTTGACAAGCAGGACTTCCCCTCTATGAACCTGTGCTCGCTGTGACAAATGACTGCGTTGTCTTTCAGATGTTTTTCAATAACTCCCAGAATTATAATTTCTGTAATTTTACCAGGCATCAAAGTGAGATCATCAGGCCTGGAGTCAGGACCATCCCTCTTGCCCTTTTTGAAAAGTTGGATATTAGCCAGCTTCTAGTAAACTGGTACCTCTCCAGATTCCTGAAACCTTTCAAAAACCATTGAGGCCTCAGCCAGCTCCTTCAGCACTCTTGGATGAATCCCATCAGATCCCACAGACTTACAGGGATCCAAGTGTTCTTATCAAAACCAAAAGTGAATTAGATGCTGGGCAGAATCAGGTTATGAAACAAGATCTTATTCCATTCTACTCCACAAGAAAACAGCAGATAAAGCTTCACAGAAAATCAAAATAAAGCTTTTGATTTTACTGTAAGTGTTTCAGGTTTGCTTCCTTCCCCCTCCAACATAAATTGCCCTTAAACTGAAATTATGCACAGATTATATTTGCTAGTGGATTATTGGTCATCTACAGAATTCTGCCCAAGGTCAAAAATGGCAGAAGCCTGTTAAATTCATCCCTAAGTGTATGTTTTACAATTAGTCTTCATTTTAAGCAGTGAAGACATCTGCTTGTACAAAGTGACTCACCTAGCAGACTTTAGCAAGCATTTTCTCCCAGACAGCTTTACTGGCTTTCTTTGCATTTATACAATGTTAAGAAACTTGAGAATTTTTCTGTATTTGTTCAGCACATATGAAGGAGTATATGTTCCATTAAGATAGCATCCTAAGTCAACACTAACATCACTCAGCTTCCACAGTAATTTCTGACTGACACTACAAGTAGCTAAGTGCTGCACTCTAACAACTACTGGTGGGCAAGACCACAGCTTGGACACTCAATAAATGTCCTAACAGAAATCTGAGGGAAGCAGCAAGGAAAATAAGTTTTCCAAGCTTTGTTATAATAATCAACCAAAATCATTCCTAGTACCAATGCATTGACTCGTGAATTGTAGATCCAAAGATTAAAAGTCTTTTTTTTACTGATATGCCAGAATCAATAGCTAAATTTGTTCTTTAAAAATGAAAAACTGTTTGCCCTCTGACTAGTAACAGATAGGATGTTGTATCTTCTTTTAACTCAGGTGTCTGTGCTCAGTGCTGTGGCAAAACTGCAATGAACTAGCATCACACATTGCAGGAAAAATCCTTCAACATTTACAAAAGAAATTTTAAAATTAAGCAAATTCATTCAGGCTCTTCTAAAGCAATTATGCAACACACTATGAATTTGAGCAGTGCCATCTGGTAGGAAGATGTACACTGCACATGTATCCATTATTCGCACATTTTCACACTGTACCAAGCCTCTGGGGGAATATATTTTACCATGATATTTGAATTGGAAAAACATCATTTAAGGACTCAAATTTGAAAAGAAATGGTTCGCATTTAAATGCAGCTACAGAATTAAAAGTTTAACTCACAAGAAAAAGTAGAATGATATGTACATTATCTAATGAAATGGGTCAGGAAAGAAAGACACTGACATCACCATTTTCAACATCTAGTTTAAGGGATTACATTTCCTACACAGACACTGCACCAAGTCTGACATAGGTCCGCTGAACGGCCTTCAGCTCTTAAATAGCTGTTCAGGGAACATGAATTCTTAATTTAAGCACAAAAAAAAATAACTAAAGGAACTTTAAATATTAGTTAGACCTTAAATTCATAGTATTGAAGCTTACTTGATTTCAAGATCTCTTTCCTTCATAGTGCAGATATGTGAATTGGCAAGTACAAAGCCAGCCTAGGGGACAAAGACTAGAAGAGATTATATGCATGCATGGCAAGACAAAAGGAAAAGCTTCCAATAAGCATGAAAAGATCCTTTCTTCATACAGGATTCATCAGAAAAATGGCTGGTATTACCAAGGTCCAGACACTGAGGAATTCTGTTTCTCTGGGTACAGCCAGGTTCCAGAGAGTAACACTGGACAAGTGAAACTTACTCACCACATTCCCAAACGCATTTGTACCTAAACACACAGGATATCCAGCAAATTTCAGACTGGCTGCAGTATTTACTGAGCTGCTTAAGCCATGTTCTATGGATGCAGTTAAGCATGACTGGTGAGGTTTGTAGACAGGAATTAGAACTTTATGTGCAGCAGCTGAGGTGATCTAATACAATAAACTACCTTTAGCAGCAGACCTAATAGCAAGATAAATCATTTTCCTTGGATCACTCAAATTATCCCCTCATTCTTTTATCATCATAACTCAGAAGCAGAAGTGGATTAATGCTTGACTCATGTCTTATTCAAAAGTAGAGAGCAAAGGGCAGAAACAAACAAAATTTCATTTGAAAAATACAGTTTCTATTTACAGGAAAGATCTAAACTAATTTCCAACATAGACTCTCATAAGTTCCTTTGCTATAAAGATATGAGTCTTTCTTTGTCAGCAACTCTTTTCCCTCAGTCATTGCACAAGCACAGTAGCCCAATACTCTCTTCAAAGGACCATGCTAAAATTTTGCATTGAAAACTCAAACATAAGGAATTGGGTTCAGATAAAAATTACTTGGCTTACTTTCCTGTCTATATTTATACAGAACTGGAGAGAAAAAGAAAAGTATTTAAAGGTAATCAATAAAAAACTTATATCTGACATATCTAGAGCTATCTCCTATCCAGATAGTTGTCCCCAAAAGAATGGAATTAAAATTAGCTTTGAATATTTCTTGAGATAATGGATAGGCTTTTCATCTCTGACCATTTGGCCATCATCTAATATCCACTTTATACTGCAGAATCCTACAAAGACTTCAAAGAGCAAATCATCAGAATCATCCTGGGTTCCATACCTATTGTGGCAGGCTCGGGGTTAGTAGTCTTCAGAACATTTTTCCTACCTGCAATGACATACTGGGCAGGACCAGGTGGCAATTTTGATGGATAAAGTTGCTTGTGTATTTAATCTGTACAAGCAATCATTACTTAGATCAAAATTACAATGCACAGTCTGTATCTATGAAAATAGGCCTCAGGCATTCTTGTTGTAGTCACGAAAATTGAGAAGACTGAGAATGATTCAGAGAACCTCTAGTGACTCTAGCCTATTTCTCTTCAGAAGGCTGCTTCACACTTTTTTATAGACTAAGGAAAGCACTATGAAAGAGCTCAATCTCATCTGTTCAAGAAAGTGTAAAATATATTCTAGAAGTGTGAGAAGAACCAGTGAGAGAACTGCTGGGATTTTCTCACAAGTGCCTTTATCTGAATGTCAGCAACTTTAATCTAGATCACTCATTATATAACAGGACATCACAACTTCAGTGATATTTTGGAAAAAGGCCTTTTCAACCTGGTTTGTGTTGGTCCTCTATTAGCTCTTAAAGCTTGCAAAGCGCACTCAGGAATAACTTGCACAAATACATGAGTTTTGTCAATAAATACCCCTTTAAAATATCACTTAAGGTCATAGCTGAGACATGAAATGTTACATACAATGTACATTTTGCTTGTCTAAGCATATTTGGCAGGTAACCTCACAGTACAGTGAGCTTCCTCCATCAGCTCAGGTTTAATTGCTTCCCAAACACACACTTTTCCCATTAATGCTTTTTGACAAATCCACTGCACGTTAACATTCATTACTTGCTCTCTCATGCAAAATGGGCCACTATTTCTCAATCCCAGTAAGTTTTCAAAATGAACTGGTTTCTATCTCAGACAGGTGTGGGTGGGTGCTGGCACTAAAACATTTGGGATGCTGCCAAGTACAGTTAGAGGCTTGCATAGCACAGCCCCAGTCGCAGCAGTGAGTAAAGCAGGGTCTCTTCTTTACTGGGGCATCACTTGAGAAAATACTACCTGATGTTGGAAATAACAGAGGAAAAAAGAGGGTTTTTTATAGATATAATGTTTTTGAGCCTTGCAAATGGAACAGAAGAGGCTTTGAGGGCTGTTACTGCACAGCCCTTCAGTGATGGGTTTCAGTCAGTAACCTTCCTCCAAGTGTTCCACTTGTGCTATTTCTGCAGCCAGATAGCTTTTCCTTTCTCTTGCTTTTTCTTCAGCTCAGGTGAAATTCCTAGAATTAGACATGCTTTCTCTGTCCTACCAGGATTCAGTTCCTACTTGATCCCAGACAAGGCTTTCAATCTCAAGACTTTGTCTCCAGGAAGGCTCCAACTTCCTAGTCAAGATTATACAAAGGAGATTGGCACTGAGAGTGTTCTACAGGTCCACTTATCTCTGCCCCCAGCCTGGAGATGATGCCCATTTCTGAAACACAAATAGAATTAATTCCCAATTCACTTTCCTGCACTCCAGTTGAATATTACAGGCCTCTGGCTATTGGTCAAAATTCTCTGATATTTAACACAAGAACACTGTGAGAATCTTATAGGAAACTGCAGGAAAGCTTCATGGGAGAAGGGTAACTGAAGGGAGGCAATTACTCCTGCATGACATGTGATACGGGCTTGGAGTCTGTAAAACTTGAAGATCTCATGAGAAATTGCAAAGTCAGTCCTTCAGATCTATGGAAACTCTTCACCTGCAATGTAAATTACACATGAAAAGCACAATTATAGTAATGGAATATGTATTTGTGGGGTAGAAAGTTTAAGAAGTGGTGTCCTAGACAAGGAAGGTAAGTTTGCACTAGTTCCAAATTCTCAGCATAAGCAAGAGTTACTAAGATGTTCTTTAAAATACCTTTCTTGATTTAAACAGTAAAATAAAATCTCAACCTAAGCTGATCCTTCTTGTATCCTTAATACCAACTCGTGGACCATCTTAGTTTCATCACATTACTGCAGAAGGCAACCCCTGAGATACCTACAGAGCCTATAGGTAATTTTTTTATGTTCTCTCAACTGCAAATTAAGCTTATTTATATATATGAAAACATGCTCTACAGTAACAGATGGGAGCTTCTGTGAGAAATATGCACATAAATTTTAGATTTCATGTGAGCTGTAGATGAAAACAGGCATACTGCCTCAGATTGAAATCTCCCAGCTGTATTGATTTTTCAGAATGGAACATGACTATAAGTTATTCACAGATGCTCTCCTCCCGCAGCAGCAAGCTGCTCTCCCTCCTCTCACGGGAAAAGGTGCACTGAGGAGAACTACAGATGAGCTGGAGGGAAAAAACTATTATAGGCAGCAACTGCAATGGATCTGACTGAAGAAAAGGATTTGATCAGAAGTCCAGGAATTAATTACTTTTTTAAAAAGACAAACAATTTAATCCCTCTTCTTCTTCCTCATTCCCTTCATCATTTATGTACATAAAACTCCACTATGTGACTTGCCTCAGACAACAATCTTGTCATAGACAGCCACACTACTCGTCTCTGGTCTCTACCCCACCCCAAAAAAAAGTCTCAGTCCCAACCATTGGCAGACATTCCTTCATTTCTTCATTGTCCAGACTCCTGAAACCTTCCCATAAACTTTGCAATGGGACTTTCTCCTCCATCTCCCAGTGTCAGTGTCCAGGGAGGTTCACTGCACCTCACACAGAGCATTCCCTAAGCTGGCTTCCACCTCAGCAGAGGAGAATTGGGGCAGCAGGGCTGCCCCCAGGCAGGCTGTCACACACACCAAACAGCTTGCAGAATAAACCCAACCCAAAACCCCCACAGATCTTTGAGTTGTCTTGTCTCCCACCTTCACAAAGTAAAACGTCATGCCCCCTGCAAGGTTGCCAGGAAGTTTTTAAGCAGAGATTGTGCAATCAAACATGTGAAGAATTGATATAATACAGGAAAAACAGGTGTATCCCAGGTTTGGTAGGATTATAGACAGGAAATCCAGCTTGGATTCATGGTACTTGTGATTTATACTGACATGGACACATCTGACCTCTTGGGTTTGTTTTTTTATTGTTTGGATCCATGACCTCATCTGGCAAACATCCCAGTAACTGAGCATTTAGAGATGCTTACTCAGTGAGTTAACCCCTTCTGAACAAAGCCCTGCACTCAGGCATCATTCAGGAACAATCTCTTACTCTGTCAGGGGGATGTCCACACGTAGCCCACACCAAGCAGCAAGTTGGAATATTCTGCAGGAACAGTCTTCGTGATCTTAGGACAAAAGAACATTCCTCAGCAACAAATTCTGAGTGGAAGCATTTGATACAGTCACGACACTCTGCCAAGGAAGATTTACTTCTTTAGTGAGGCACAAGATTGCAACTGCTGAAATTCTGTCTCCTGGGCATTTGAAGTCTATAGCACCTCCACAAACTCCAGGTTTACTCAACTAGAAAAACTAAAAATAAACCCAAATGTAAATGATGTGACAGACTGACATTCATAGATCCTGAAATGCAATGCACATCAATGCTGACCTAGAACAACCAAAGCTGCATTGTCATTTCACAACTCATAGCTTGCCCTATATAAGAGATGCACTTTATAGGTGCTAAATTCTGAAGAAAACCAGCAGTCATAATTGTCATCACAATTCCAAGTCCTTTTTTTCTTATTGCATTCCTCTAAACAGACCAAAATGAAAAACCTTTGCGGTTCCTCCCAAGGTTATTCTGCACACCCACACAAGAGAATTCCTGAGGGTATGGATCTGATGCAGTTATGAGCCACAGAGTTTTAGAAACAACCAGGAGACCCTCAAGAGCTTGTATAAACAGATCAACAAGAGTTTTCCTTGTAACTGCACCGTGGCAGAGACTGAGTTCTACCCCAACACACATCCCAGGGCTTCTACCATTGGACTCCAACATGAAAAACTGGTGCCTGTGCCCAGTACCACTACAGGTCCCACACCTGAAGACTTCCATTCTGGTCTTATTTAAGCTCATGGATGAGACCCACATACTGGATCAGCCTCAGAGAACCAACATCCCATGGCTCTGAAGCATGCTGAGCAGCTACAGCTGTAGTAGGAATAACTTCACAGAGACAGACCAATTCAGATGTTCCTGCTGCAGAGTACTTTAGTTTTTCCATGAGACAAGCAATTCTGGCAGTCCCTGAAGTCTGCAGCTGGAAGAATCACATAGGCTTCCACACAAATGATGCTGCAGCAGAGAAATGATGGCTACTAAGTCATCATCTTTAGAAGCACGAGCCACAGGCACAGCACTCCTCTGACACATTCACACACCTCGAGCAGTCTGCAAAAGAATTAGCTCTAAATTGGGTCCTCAGTGTAGCAAACCAGGGGATTTGTTTTGTTCACCTTCAGCACAGAGAAGGATGCAAAACATCCACTTGCAAAGGCAACTCTTCTGCACCAAAAATCCATTTCCTGCAAAATACTGAAGGCAAGTTCCAGATTTCAATTTTTGTAGGAAGTTTTATGGTCAGCAGCACACCTACCAACAGTCATCCTTAAATAATTCAAACAGACGTAAAATGATATTACACATCTTTCTGAATATTCAGAAGATCAGATAATCGAAATTTCTCATCTCAGAGGGATCATTAGGAAGTACAGGTCTCATTTCTAAATTGTAACTTCCAACCACTATGGATCATTCTAGCAAATATAACCAATTATTATGCTTCTCCCACAGCTTAAGTCATCTCCCAAACGACTGCTGGAGCCTCCAGTTTCACTTGTTATCTCTTCAGTGGTGCAGTTATGCATGAACATTAATCATAGCATAAAGGAAACTAAAGTTATTAAAAACATCAAATAAATGGGATTTACTCCTACAAAAATAGTTTATATGAGCTAAGGCATTAAGTTTTGACATTAAGCGTAAAGTAACATCGGTTTTCAATTTTAAAACCCCTCTTTCAAAATAAACTTATAATTGATCCACAATGTTTATTTTTTCTTGATATTCTTGTTCCCCACCCCCAATTTCTACTTCGATTTTTAAGTATAGAGGATGTGCATTAAACATGACAAAGAAAGATGCTTTTTAAATCAAAAGTACTTAGTCTGAAGTAAAGCACGAATTATTTTTTGCGGAAATCCACTCTCTCCACTTGAAGGCAAACATTAGCACATCTTGATACACTGTCCAAAACCTTGAATATCTGAAAAGGAACTCACATATTTTATAAAAAACGAGTCTTGACTGCACATAACCTCTTTGCTTTATACCAGTATTTAACCGAATTTGAAAACAGGTAACAGTGGAGAAAGTGGGTTGGATAGCACGCAACACACCTAGGAAAATTTATAGCATGGACTAGTGGAAAGAAAAACTAAAACTACTTTTACCTGAGTTATTAATTCACATTAAAAATTAAACTCTACACCTGCCACAGAGCAGTCTCACTAAGTCTGGCTAATCTTCAGGGTAGCTGCATACGACAGAGGGAAGATTCATTTACATATCTTAACACACAAAAAAAAATAAACATCCCAGAGAAATTGTCCCATACACCACAGACACATTGCTCCAAAATGGGTTCGCGAAATTAAAAAAAAAAAAAAAAAAAAAAAAAAAAAAAATTTGAAATCCTTAAGAAATAGGAACCAGGAAAAGCTACAACCAAAAGTTTTACTTTTCTGATGCTTGCGTGCCTTCCCTCTACTCCCTATTATGTAAAACGCTTGAGTACAACATGCTTAAAGCAATCTCGCCCAGTAATCTCCAGCTGAGAGCTAAAGGATGCAGGAGCTTTTGTACAAAATCTGTCTTCAAGCCACCAGCTAAATATTCCACAATCCACGGGTAACTGCCTGGAATGAAACAGCATGTTCTATTCTGGATTTGGGACCTTGCAGCTTTAACCAATTATTTACATAGTCATGAAGATCAGCTTGAATTTTGGAGATGTTGCTGCAGGAGATCTCCACCAGCAAGAGCTGTCACTGGAGCTCCTGGGAGGAGGAGCAGGAGGGTAAAATTATGGGTAAAATGGGAGTCAATTGGAGGAGACCCCTTGCCCAAATTACCTCTTCAAGTGCAGCCTTATAGTGTACCTGGGAGGTAGGGCACTGCCAGAACCTACAGCAAAACTTTGCACTGGAGTCTGAGGTGAGGTGAAGGTGGACTCTAACCACAAGGGAATAATAATGGAATTTTCCCCACTTTGATGCGCCTTGGCACAGGAATCCGGTGCAGTACAGAGCCCTGAGGCTCTCCATTTTGCAGGGAAAATGAAAACATTTCTAATGCTGCAACAAGAAATGCAGAAGTATTTTAAGGAAAGTCACTATAACATGAAAAGAAGAAAATAATAATCCAACATTTTCATGCCCTGTTCTATATGTCCTATCTAAAAAGCCAACTCCCATATACAAAATAAGAGAAGGATGGACTCTCATATTATGTTTTACAAGTTCAATTAGGAATATAATAATCCTCACCTTTTTTTGTTACAAATTTTAAATAATTAAGCAACGAAAACTCCAGATACCCATCTGAAGTATAAAGCAGCAGCTTATGCCCTCAAGGCAAGCTCCATGTAGACCAGCCCTGCCTGTGTTCTCTGATAAAAGAAAGCAATCACTCTGAAGGAACTGTCACCATTAATGTCACTGTAACGAGCACTTTTGACATCTCATCAACTTGAATTGCCAGAAATAAAAGTTAGAGAAAGCAAATTTCCCTCTGCTTGCAGATAGAACCCTTTATTATGAAACCTTTGAAACCAAATTTCCAATGGCCAGGTGCTGTAATGTCCCTGGTCGTGTCTTTTCAAGAAAGCATCAAGTGCCTGTCTCTGTGTCATTGGTTACATTCCCTACGGTGAGCTGTGGAGAAGCAAGCGACAATTGTCCACTTTTACAAAGCAAATGAATCATCATGTCACCGTGTTCCTGTGCCACCAGAGACAAAATGAGTTTAAAATTTCCTTCTAAAACTTATTTTTTATTCAAAGTTCTATTCCAGAATTCTTCCCAAGATTTAGCCATATCTCAGCTGCCTTGCCTTGCCACGTACCTTGTTACAAACTGCAAACACTGAAATATCTGAAGTTGTCTCATCTCACAGACTGTAACACGACTAATTTTCAAGCACCTTGCCTGTCAGTGTGCAAGCTATAAATTCAAAAACGCTGGGACAAGCATTACATATCACCTGTGCTGGCTGGCTTGGAACTTGCTGTCCAGTAGGTAGCAAGGCTGGATTCTCACCCTCCATTTATACTTTGACTGACAGTCATGCCTAGAGGGAATCCTTTCCACTAACCCTAATTGTTTTACTGAAATGCTGCCAGACACTTCCATTACACCCCTGATGTGCCAGGAGGAATTATAGCTTTTATTTGCACTTTCCTGAAAATAGCTCAGTAGTGCATGCCAAGATGGGGATCCTGACATTATTCACGATTTGGAAGAGGCAAGCTATCAGTTATCTTTAAACAAAGCACTGTTCTGCTGTTCTGCTTTCTTTTAAGAAAAAAATTACTCTATATTCCAAGAGAGGGACAGTTAACTGCTGCTTCGACTGGACAAGAACAATCTTTTGAAAAGACCTAAATTTCCTGCCACAAGCACACAAACAGGAGTGATATCAGTTGGCATCCCTGTTTAAAAACTTCTTTGGTAAGTAGTTATTGATTGTTCTTTTATGTAAACATTGTTTTCATATTTTAGCATGAACCAGAAGAAAATATCCTTAAAATGGGAAGTGCTGCTTAGGTTGCAGTGCATTTGCATATACCATGCAGCTACATTGAATAATGGATTTCATAGCATGAGCTATATAAAACACATTTCTCTTAGCAATTATAACACGATTCATGTGACAATCAGAAAATCCATTTATGCAAATAATAAATATCAGTGCTTTTGCTCCTTCTATAACGATACCTCACATATCCATTTTTTCCCCAATAACCAAATATTTTCCCATTGTCTCACCAATGCTGCCATTTTAACTTTGATGTTATAGGGCAAATTAGTGTTATCTATCATTAATAACAAATAGCAAGTTTAAGGGGGAAAAAAAAATTCAGTAAAAAGAAGCAACAAGATACATACTTCTGGGATAAAACCCACTCATTCAATAATACACTACTTGCAGGATTTACTTTGCATACTGGCACACAGCAAAAACTCTCAGTTTTGTCTTTCTTCTACAGACACACTCTGTTATTATTCCCAGAGGGAACACAAATTTTCTCTCCTTGAAAGGCATGGCCAGCACACAAACAGCTCTGTTTGCTTTCCAATTTCACACACATCCACTGCTGCATCAGCCAACTTCTGCTTGTTAAGCCTCCTTCCAAGGCTGTTTGGTTTGTTTCAGATTTCAAAGCACAGTGATCTTTTCTCACACTGGGTTTTGCCCAGTGGTTGTCCTGTGCTCTGCTCACCCTTCTCAAGCTAAAGAACAGAACAAGATCCAGTGATGTGACTGTTGTTGCACTGCATTGGACTATGCACCAGCATGCAAAATTTTCTGATTAATGTTACTTTGTGTGATGTAAGAAGTGGTAACTTCCCCAGAACAATTCAGTAAACTGGTATTATGCAAGGATAATAACTGGAGATCTGGAATGGGATTTATTTCTAGTCATTCACAGGCCAGTGGCACAGAGATGAATACTCTTACAAATATAAAAGGAATAAATTATTTTAAAAGAAAAGCATCATTCAAGATTCCAAGTACTTTCTGCTTTACTGAATGACATGCACAGTTATAATTTAACTTGCAGTGGATTAATGCAACATCCAGAGTTCTTTCACAGAAGAGCATGCAAGCACTTCCTGAACAGCTTACATCCATACTTCAGTATCACTTCAGTATATTTCAGCATATACCTCAACTCAACTGATCTACCCTAGTAAAGTGTATCACTTCAGAGAAAATAAGCTTTTTTATGCTTATTTTCAATGCACAAGCAAGTGTGTACATGATGACTTAAGCTAATTAATAAACACTATCTGGTTAATTGTTTTGTCCTTCCCAGTAATCAAAGGCCACAATGAAAGGCCAATAAAAGTTAGAGAAGGAGACTATTTCATTACTCACACATTATTTTATAGGTTCTTGTTGCCATACTGATAATTCAGACCTGAAAAATCAGGTTACTTGAACAGCCAGTGGATTACAAATCTACTGGGAATAGTTGGTAACAAAATTAATATTCAAGCCCAGTACCTTGTTAGAGCATTTGTTCTCAATTGGGATTTCCAACTTATTTACCTGATAGACTTTTTGCAGTGGAAGACAGTTCACAGTTCATCACTTCAAACTTCATCATGGCAGTTCCCAAAGAGAATGAGACCAGTGGGATTTTAATCAACATGGCAACATGCCAGAGGAAAATACAGATTTTCATATACCTGGTAGGGTAAATGACAGACTAGTCACTGGACTAGGAGAAAAAGTGCCAGAGTGGGAATATGTTGGGTCATTTATTCTTTTCCCCTCATCCCCTGAAAAGACTAAAATCATATAATTTACAGAAACTATTTTTTCTGACAGCCTGAGTAATAGCATCCTCTGCTCCATTTTCTCATAACTCTTTAGCTAGTCTCTCCTTCCAAATCTGGGTGTCTGCTAATGTCTGCTGTTTCAACCCTAAAATATGACCAGTATACACAAAAGCTGTGTCTGAGCAGAGAGTACATTAATAAGGTAACACTGCAGCACAGTTCAACCATCCATGTCTGAAATAATGATAAAGTAAAAACTGCTGTTATTCTTAAACCACAGATGAAGTTTGGGAAAGCAGATTTACCATCCCCTAGACCAAATCTCAGCCTGAACTTCAGACCTCCTGGTACCCGGAGGAGTGAAGTTCACAGAACCCTTTTCTAGGAGTCACACCTGAAAGCTTTCAAATTCCTCCCTGTCACAGAAATGCTTTTACATCACTTTTTGAGTAAATTTATTGCTTACAGGCTCATTAATCACATCTTAAAGAGCAGAAAATAAAAACTTCTATTGAAGATGACACCAAAGAAAGCAACTGACGTGTCAATTGCTCATATGTGAGCAACAGCTATTTCCACACTTGTATCTGCCTTGTATTGTACTTAAGTTCTTTAAGGCCTGCACGTTTTCCTGCATACCCATTCAGACAGTTATTTATAAACTTACAGGCTTACATGAGAACAGCCAACTTTGAAAATCAAGGTCTGATTTTGATATCATTTTTAACTTGGACTAAAATTAGCAATTATGAATGCATGGAGGTTTTTTTCGAGAACACCATTGAACATAAGAGATCAGACTGCTCATTTGCTGATTTGCTAGATGTTTCTTAATGTTTTCTCTCTTTGCAGCATGTTGAGCTTCACTTTAGAAAAAACACGGGGCAAATTCTGCAAGTTTTTTGTCCAAAACAGCAGACAAAGCACAGCTGCCATCCCAAGGCATTTCCAATGAAACTGAGGCAGGAGGCCAACTCTCACTTTTAAAGCAGAGGCAAACCATAGGCAATTCATCTGAGGCCCTGAGGGCTTCTGTGTGCCAGTCAGACTAGATCAGATGCAGCAAAAGAGCAAAGAAATGGAAGAGACAACTTAAACTCAGAACACTTTTCCAAAGCTCTCCCAGCAAAGTAGGTCTAGAACAGAGAGACAGTGGCAGCATGGGGGAGGGATCAGGGGAATCAAGACACAACTGACTTGATGAACATAAAGCTGAAAGTAGATGTGGTACTATCAAAATCAAAAATTGAAGCCACAGTTGAAAAACAAGAGAACAAATCCAAACGTGGCTTTGTTGGTGGACGTGGAAGCAGTTCCAGGAGTTTTGGCTGTGCTAGCAACACAACTTTGTGTCGTGATTCTGCACATGGACTCAGCAGTAAACTAGTGAAAACAGAATTTCTGAGTGGCAACGCCTTTGCTAACTCAGAGGTTCAATCAGTAAACCAGTGAAAACAGAAATACTGAGTGATAATGCCTTTGCTAACTCAGAGGTTAAGGCACCTGCTTCAAAAAGACATTGGTGCCCAGCAAGTGACACAGAAAGCTACAATAACTTTTTCCAGAACCCCATACCTTCTTTTTTAATGACATAAGTGCAAGGAAACAGATGTATCCCTTTTACATCAGACCCACTGGGAAAAAAAAAAAAATTTAAAAATAAAAAAAAAAAAAAAAGTGTAATCACAAAACCACTCAAAACACTAAAACAAACTATGCTACTATGCTATTCCAATTGTTTTTTTCTTCTCCTCTCCCAAAAGCACAGCTAGGCGGGCCTTAAACTTTCTGAAGCACTTTTTTTTTTCATCTGCATCGGCCTTTTCTTTCTACATGGTAACATATTTTCATTAATAAGCATTTTTTAACAAAACAATTGGCCTCTGAAGGTCCCTGAAAATGAAACAGCTGTAAGAGCTAAAGAGATTAGGATTCCAGTATTAATGAAGTCTGGAAAAAGTCTGAATTGCTTCAGGGAAGAAACAGGCTTGGTCACTTTGAAACAGAATTTTATCCCATTTGCTGTTCAACCTTTTTTGGAGGAAAAAAACACAAACAGTTCTAACCATGTGTTGTAGACCATGTGTGGCATTCATTAACACATCATTTTCACCTCTAATCATTTTTTTCTTCTCCAGCCACAGCAAATGATCAGAAAAAAGATTTTGCGCGCTTCTTAAATTTTTTTAGGAAGAATATTCCTTTCTTGCAAGGACATAATTTCAATTCTTTAAACACAGCCACAGAAAATGGCAAGAAAATAATGCAGCATAACTAAAGTTTTACAGTCTTCCTTCCCAAATGTTCTGCTGTATATCATGACCTGAGAGCTTCTCTCAGGTACTGAGAATCCATTCTTCCACAGCTTGAATCTGCAGAAAAATTATAGATTCTGGAAAGCATTGCCTTCTGTAGCCTTTTTAAAAGAGCTATTCAATAATAAAATCAAATTCTTAGTGATAGTGACACTCAGTTGCTCAGCAAGGCCAGATAAAGCGTGCTGTCTCTGAAGAACCCTTCATAGCTGAAGGCTCTGCAAGCTATGTGAACAGACACCTGAAATCTTCCTTTCCTCAGGACAGTGGTGAAAAGAAAATATCATTGTATTTATACAGCAATTTCTACTCCCTTGACTAGATTACTTAAAATAATCACATTATCATCACCTCATTATATTCACTACATATGTATTAGCCCATGGCACATGCCCCTGCATGTCATGGCACTACAAACCCCTTTCCAGAACAAAAGGAAAAACAAAAAAAAATATTTTAGTCCATGAAACAAAGTTTTAAAGGAGAGTTGGAATATTAATCAAGATATTTTTCTGTGTCAAAAACAGTTGGTTGGGCTAGAACAGCTGATTATTTACAGACAGAAATACCTCCATGCAATAGCAACGAATCCCAGCACAGACATACAGACATCAAAAACCTGACATGTTTTGTGTTTCCAGCTGCAACTGCAACCCAGCTGCCCACAAATGTAGGTCCTACAAAGCACTGCACAGCATGTCTGACATGCAGACATCATCACTTCCAGCTCAGGCTGGAACACACAAAGTTCTGTCATGGATACTGCAACCTTCCAGCCATGTAGCTCCAGGGCTGGTAATGGGTTCTCTTTTTCCCTAACAGACCAGGATGACAAGCAGCAAACAGCATCATTTTTCCAAGTGGAGAGTATGTCTTCATCAGGTCTCTCTTGAGAATTCTGTTGCTGCCTGAGGCACAAAAGAACAAAATGCAAAAAGGCAGAAATACGCAAAGAAAAGTCAAGTTTTCCTGCTTCACATAAAAAGGTAAAAATACTTTTAATTCCTGGGGAAATGTTATGTTCTTTTCTAGGAGATGAGGCTTCAAAAATTTTTAGAATACAGCTTGCCATATTCCAACAAGAATCCCAAGGCCAGTCTCTTCCCAAGGCTGATGAGCACAGTCCTTGACTGTCTGGTAAGAAGTACATCAGGATCCCACTCCTTCCACTTCACCTTTACCAAATCTAACATTTATATAAGCCTGACTGGAATTGGAGGCAATGTTATTATAGTGTTGCATGGTTTTCTCAGTCTCAAGCTTTCTGTAAATGTAAAGAAGAATGTAGAATTAGAAAGAACACATGGAAAAAACATGCTCATCCATCTTCATTGAGCATTTTCCATCATAACACCCGCCAGCTTCTTACCATTCCTGAGCTTCTTCATTTTCCATCTGAATATCATTCACCACTTTCAACTTCCCACCTAAGTTTCAGTTGTCTGACTCATTTTATGTTGTTCAATCAGTTTTTCCTCTTTCTACATCCAGCCACCATATCTTCCTCCCAGGTTCATTTTCACTAGATTAAACAAACTCAACTTACCTCATCTCCTGGAGGCAAGACTTTCACTTCCTGGTCACTGAAGTAACTAATTTCTAAGCTCATTACAAGATCAGGGCTTTTTAGAAGGTGGGAGACTAATTGCAGACAGTATTCCAGAAATTTCTCTATTGCCTGCATAGTGAAGTTGTCTCTATTTCTAATAGCTGCACTGATAGAAATCGAATACAGGAACATCCTGGCCCAAAAACTTTTGCTGCATTCAGACAGTCCTTAACAAGATGTTACAGTTGGGTCCTGTTAATGCCATTCCTGTTTTACCCAATTATTTTTTCCTAAAATATGTATTACTACAGCCTCAAAGATTATATATATATACACACATATACATATATATATATATTTCAAACTACAAAATTAATCTAGAATATACTAAACTATAAATTGTGGTCCTATAAACAGGCAAAGCATGTTTGGGCTATATTTTTAATCAAAATATAATGCAATCCAGCGAATTCACCATACTTCTTTTAGCTGTAGTCTTAACCTCAGAAAATTTCCCACCCTGGTCAAGAGACATAACTAATCAAAAGCAAGAATAAAAAGTCACAGCGAGCAGCACAGATTTTAATCCTATCCACCCAGTCATGCAGAGAACTGCTAAAATCTGGGTTAATCCTTCCAATCCTTAGTCAGAAATGAAAGTCTGTGCAATTGAAATAGTATGCCAGAATTAGAGTTGCTTGTGCTAAGGATTTGATTAAGCCAAAAATTAAGATCTGAAATAGCTTCAGTTAAAACCAAAGTGGTGCATTTCCACTGACAGATATTATAATCCAGAAGAATTGTCGTACTGAAACCAAACTCATAACTCTTCTCTCCACAGGAAATTAATTTGGGACAAATCCCAGACACACTGATTTTCAGATAGTTTTGTCCAAAAAAAAAAAAAAAAAAAATCAACTTTTTTCCATAGTGATGATGACAAGCACTGGACTGGAATGTCAGGAATAAGGAACAGTCACTCATGAGGAAGACAACAGAAATAAAGACAATTACTAATATTGACCTTAATATGAAGCAGATTCTCACAAACACTGGCAATTTTAACTACTTTGTTACTCAAAAACATGACATATCCATTAGATATAAGATATGCATCCCATATCTATCTATCTACCTATATTGGGCAGGGAATTGACTTTATTTTCAGCAAACTGAGAGATTACACATGTCACCATAGGAAATTTTAAAAATGAAGAAGGGAGGTTACCACTCTCCCAGGAGCCATTTCACTTGAAGCCTCTTCATCATTTGATTAAAGCCTGCACAAATCTAAAATATTACAAATAGTCTGCATTTGCTGCAACTGCAAGTCTCCAGGCTTGTCTACACACAATTTAAGTCAAGGCTGCATTTTATGGCTGTTTTCTTGTTGGAGTTACACGAGAGATCACTTCAAGACCCAGAACACCAGTGATCCCCTTGAGCCTGCAAATGCCATGTCTGTGCACTTGTGTAACACATCACACTGTGCAGTCACCACGGGAGGCAAAAGCAAAGTGGCAGCAAAACTCTCAGTTACAAATATTTAAGGTCTATAGTAACAGAATAATAGAGGGAAATATTCAGTTTTATTCTCCATGGCAAGATAGCCAGAGGTTTCAAGCAGTTGCATAAGCATATTTCTGTAATCTTTGTTGCTCCAAAGCTGGAAGCTTTTACTCAGGCAAGGCTTTTTGAAGTTACTTTGGGAACTGGCTCTCTGCAGATGGAAAAAACAAATGATTAAACCAGCTCAATAGGGAGTCAAGCTTACTGTACATACTTGATTTTAAAAGAAACTAAGGGAAGGAGAATTTTTAATACCAACGAGAATGTTTATTAAGAAGGAAAATATTCCACCATCTGAGCTGAATTACAAAACTGTTTTAATACCAGAATTTTTTACTGGGTAGAATATGCAAATGAAACCTCAAAATGACCCAGTAAGGCAGAAACGTAACTAGCAAAATGAAGCTTAAATAAGTTATCAGGTTTAACTCAAATAAAACCAACCAGCTTGTCAACAGGGTATTTCACTAGTAATCCAGTATATCATGAGAGAGAACATCCCAAGTGCAGCCCTTAACAAACCAAATCATTCCTTGAACTAGAGACTGCTCTTCTAAGCAGAAAATGCTTTAAGTCTATTGTGTGCTTGGCCTTTCCATCTCAGATATTACAAGACTATGTCTGCATCTTTATGGCTGTTACATAAAGAACATATTAAGCCTCTCATTAGAAAGAAAAACCCCCTTCATTATCTCTTTACATGACAGCATTCAAATCTTCAGGAAAAGCAATTAAATAAGCATTAAAGGACTAATTATTTAAAGCATTTGCTTACTTTGCACTTGCTCTTTGTCCTTTACTTCCCAATGAAATCAATCACACCAAAGTCAGGATGCCACAAGCAGGATTTTTGCTTACCATACAGACTTGTATATGACCTGCACAGTGTCTTTTCCTAGTGGCACTTTGCTCCTCAGCTTTAAGAAATGCCTTTGCTGGCCTGGAGAGCTTTTTCTGCATAACTTATTTAAAACTACGGTTTTGCATGCCTATAACCTAGTTTATACAGTTTAAAAAAATGCAGTAGAGTGTGGGAAATGAGCAAAGTTCATTCTTATTTTAGCTTAAGTTTTCCACTGCTTTCAGGCACTGGGGCTCCACTGCAGCTTAACAAATCAATAGGACCTACACTGGAATAAGGATTTCTGAGGTGGACTGTTACATTTTATTATTGCTGAAATCTCTTCCTATTTTAAAATATCTGCCTCATACTGTAAAAAAGGTCAATCAAAAGCCAGCTTCTTTTAAGCCAGGAGTCATCCCATACCAGGAAAGAACCAAAAAGATAACTTAAAACAATTTAAACACACTAAAGACTGGTAAGACTTTCAGCGAGCAGTAAAGACACACATACTGCAGGTGACAGCTGGGTCCACATATACTTCCTGCACATCCATTTAAATTTTTATTCTGAGATCATGTGATGTGTTTTTATGAGAAATTGGGAATCTGAAAATATCTGTGTATAGTGAGAAGATACTGAGCAACGGTTCAGGATGTTATAACATGATTTTTCTTTTATTATTTGCACCTGTCCTAAGTCATCTATTTAGTGTCATTTTTTCACTTATCATTGGAAATATTCCACTTACTCTTATACTATAAATTAGTGATGGATAATAAAGAACAATAGGAATGCAAGAGACTGCAAGCCTGAAAGGTTAGGAAAAGGTGTGACTTTTGATTATTTTGCAGTTGTTAAGACTGGTAAAAAAGACAGGATAAGGATATCTGGAAATGGCTATGAAGATCATTTTTGTCTTTAACTAACCCAAAGTGTGGAGGGGATCATGTAACTTGTATTTTCCCCTCCACAAGTGAGCTCCCCTTGCAAAGAGCCAAGGCTGTCCTTGTCCAGCTCTCCCCTGTGCTCTGCTCTCTGCAGACACTGCTCATTTTCAACCTCATGATCCAACCAGTCACTTAGACAACATCAGGATTTGTGTCATTCAAGATCCAGAACTTTGTTCAGTGCTCATAATTACAATTCTGTCCTCTCCACGAGTATTATAAAGGCCCTAATGGGATATGCAAAATTCAGAATTTAATTAAATTCTAAAATGGAATTATGAACATATTTTGAGATTCCAGTTCCTAAAAAATGCAAGGTAGCAAGCACTCCCACAAAGCACCTGAACAGAGTGAACATAGATGCATAGAAAAAAGTACTTATAATACTACAAATCAGAGAATTAGTGGAAACTCTTTCCATTTTTATAGAAATGAATGCTTACACAGAGGAGCATCAGTAGCCAGTCAAGTGCACAGCAAAACAAGGGGAGGATTTTATTTCAGGAAAGCCTATAATAGACTCCTTGTTTCAGAGGTTATACTAAAGGAAAAAAACAAGAGCAGTAGGTAAATTTTAAATTGCATTAGAATGCATACAAGTAGACACTCAAACATATCAATTTCCAAATGGTTAACTACAGCCCAGACTCCCCACATTGCAACAGGAAAAGCAAGGACCTCCCTGCACAAGTATGTACAGTAGTCAATGAATACAGAAGGAATGACTTAGGACTGAAAAGGATTGCCCAAAATCCCAAGGTCAGGAACCCTGAAGAGATAGAGATGGAAATTGTTCAGAATTTCAAGTAATTCTGGTTTTCTCATACTGTTTTATTCAGAAAAGGTCCATCAGTAAATTTTATTTCTGTTTTATCAAACATCAGTTCCCCACCAACACTGCCCTAGCTCACCTGGTTCAGTTTATACTCCTTTCCTCTATTACCTGCTTATTAAACAGGAATAGGTATGGCTTAAATTCATAGTTTTTACTTTGCTCTTGGGACTCCAAAGAAATTTTATTTGCTCCAATTAAGATAATTTTAGCAACTATCTTCTGTGTTCTGTGTACACTGAAAGAGTCCCAGTATTCCTCAAATTCAGGGATACAGAATTTTAAGCAGAGAGGTGTATTCCCTCCTACCTACCTTTGCTCCTGCTAGAAGTGAACTGAGGCAATAAATGAAAAAAAAAAAGTCCTAACTACCATGAAAGTCAAGTATAAAGTGGAATAGCAAATGGATGGGGTGCACCTGAAGGCTCCATCAGAGGAGGGTGTTTGGAAGCAGCTCTTGGATGAAGGAGGTTAGCAGACAATGGACTGGGAAAGGAAAATGCAGTCTAAGAGTGGGTAAAGAAAACAAATATTTCTTCTGCTCTGTCCCAGTTTGCTGGTACATAGTTAAGGAACAGTGCTTTAAGTTTCACATTCTAAGCAGCTGAGCCATCCACATCTTTCTCTGGAACCCAGATGCCACAAAAGGAAATGTCAGCCTTTGCAGATAACAGTAGTTAAATGCAGATGAAGGAGAGAGGAGACGATGGCAAACAGATCAAAACAAAATAAAGGACAGGGTTAGCTTTTTTTTTAGGTTAGTTTCCTACAAAAATAATGTGACTGCTGAAAATAAACCAGACCATCCTAAATGGTACTTGACTAGAATACAGACACTTCTCATCATTCTGGCATCTGTTTTCTTATGATGAATTCACAAGCCTTATCTCGTCCCAATTAGGTACTTCATATAGCTCTGATGCCTATGTCAACACAATTTACTCAGAACTCTTAATTAGCCTCACACACAAAAAATAACATGTAATTTGTCTGGTAATTATATGTTTCTGTAACTACTAAAAGCAACTTGTTACTTAGAACAGATTACCTTAATTCTATTTTCTGTCATACCTAATTGTCTTGCAAATTTTTTCAAGCTGAAAGGTGGCTATAAAATCCCTGCCCTTTCTTCTTTCATAGTGGTTCTACATACACAGTGTGTTTCCACTAGACACAAAATCAATGCAGTGAAAACAAAGCAGTCCTATTGCTAATTTAGTCATGTGGAAAGGCAAACTGCTCAGCACAAATAGGCAAAACTTTCCATCAATAAAGTTACAGAAGTCTTGAAACAAAAGTTAGGACACTAAAAACAAACCACCATCATCAAGAAAAGGGAAAAAAAAAAGAGAGAGAGAGAGAGAGAGAGAGAGAGAAGATAAGCAGCTTTCCACCCAGCAATCCTTTGAATGAAACATGTTTATAGAAATATCTTGCTGCAATATGCACAAAAGGCAGGTTATAAATAGTCACAAACACTGAGCAGAGGCCATGGAGCAAGACCAGCACTGGTGCTCTCAGTCATGCTGCAGCAAGGAACTTGTGACAAGGAAATGGTTCAGCCTATCTTCATTAAAAGCCTAGAAAAAAATTCCTTTCCAAACTATGATGGAGACAGGAAGCCCAAAACACTGACTGAGGAGTCATGTGGTAATGAAGCACCTCTCCAAGAGAGCTTACTCAAAACCCAAATCAAGGGACGCACCAAGCTGGGAGATATATGGTCTTGATCTGAACAAAACCTACTTTATCCAAGCTACTCCAAAATGGCTTCTACTGGGAAATTACACTGTTGTTGGCCAGTGCAGCACACCAAAGCACCCCCACCTGCAGGCTCCATCCCAAGGAGTAAGTAAACCAATGTACTTGAAAAATATTAAAAGTATGGAAGATTAGCACCTGTTTTCTCTCACCCTTCCTTTTCCACCTTCAGCAAGGGAGTCCAGGAGAAAGCAGGGAGAAGAACCTGCATGTATACCAAAAAACCAGACCTCGATTTCTCAGGGCTGATCAAGCCCAAATATAAAGCAGAAGATGTTGTACAGAATAAATTGAGATTGTTTTGCAGATGTATGCAGAATACTACAGTGTTTTAGTCAAATCTCATCCAGAGCCCTTTGATGTGATACAGCCAGAAGGAAGTGTACCTCTGCTTTGAATTCACCCCTGTCCAAAAATGTGTTAATCTTGCTAAGCAAGACCAAATGGAGTTACTGCCATGCTCTAGAAGTTTATGACTGGTCTGACCTCAGATATGTTACTGGCTTTCCTAATTTTAGTTCAGTCTCTGTAGCTGTCAAAGAAGAAAACAGAAAAGAAATGGATTACACAAATCATCTACATATATACATTTATGAATTATTTCTTTATTCCACAAGTGAAGCTGAAAGAATCAGTATGCAAATAAAAACTTAGTCAGAAATTTGGACTAGAAACTCCCTTTTTCAAGAGGTTTAAATAATTCACAAAGGTTGATCAGGGAATCCCATTTACCCCTCATCCCAGGAGCCCTCATGGCTGAGTCCCACAAAGGACTTTCTCCAGAGGAATTTTGCTCTTCCCCAAATAAGAGACAACTTGCATATCTGGAACCTCCTCCCCCTTCCAAATACTGAGGCTTTTTGATCACTTAAGCTTTATGTGTATGGAATGTACAGAAGAAATTGCTGTAGGGAAAGGAGACAATATTAACTGCATATCGTAAACCTACAGCTGCTGGGCACCAACCAACCTCCATCAGCAACTTGGAATATCACATTTACATATCAGCAAAGCTCATTTTCCTCTTGGTTGTTCAGCTTTTATACTACATTTCTTCTGCACACTTCAATTTCTCTCCAAAACATTCCCCCTCCTAACTAACCAATTTTATTTCCAGTTCTGGTTTCACAGAGCCTGCAAGTTTCACCTTTTCCCTGACCCAGAATATCAAGTCTCAGAACAGAGTAAGCTACATCCCACATTTACTGAAGGGAACAAAACATTTTCCTTGAAAGAGTGGGTAGACCAGACCATAACCCATGAGCAGCATTCTCTCCAAGGCCATGAGAGCCCCAGCTGGGTGTTCCCCTGGAGAAGCCAGAGGGGCTGGGAAGTGAACACACTGCAGAACTGGAGCTCTGCACTCAGAGAATTAAACCACATGCAGTTTTACAAACTGTGCCTCCAGCTTATGCACCTCAATTGCAAGCACAGGGGTTTTCTCCTAAGGACATTAAGGCTAAATCTAATATAAATAGCCAATGATGCTGCAGCAGCTTTATGTATTTATTTCACTGAAGTACAGAAGAAAATATCTCAAGGATTTAAACAAACAATATGGTGACAGATGGTATGGAGACAATCCAGGCTGGGCTCCCTCAGTAAAATCCACACAACTTCATAGCTCCAGGGAAGAGTAGAGGAGGAAGGAGGAGGGAAAAGGGGAAGAGAAAGAGTACACACAAACCAGATGACCACAGATTTGTAAAAAATAAAAGCTACAGCCTGCAAAGATTTTCTGTGCATCTATACAAAGCCCTTTGTACCACCACATGTAGGCAGATCTATCCCACAGTCTTCCAAGCAAGATCAAAAAAATATTATAAAGAAATTATTCAAATTAAATTGTTAGTTCAAATAAGTGACAAAACACACTAATGAACTGTCTATTCAAATAATCTAAGCATCCTCAAAAATAATTAATAGATGAAACACAAAAAATGTGTTTGACATTATATCAAAGCCCTTCTGTTTTGTACACTGCATAATTTTATACTTTCAGGTATATTCTCTGGATATATTCTAATTGCCAGAAACTTACTATGTATTTTGTAATGGTCTATAATTATTTTATAGCTTAAAATAAATAATTTTTAATTTTGTATTTGAGAACAGTCTTGGGAAAAAAATTCCAAAGGAATTTCTGCAAGCAGAAAATCATGCTGAAAGTCTTCTGTCCTACTTTCACAGCCCAGGAGTCTGCTGTGCTGTAATTACCCATAAGCAGACAATAGTTTGGAGAGAATGCATGGGTGATCTACAACAGGGATTTGCTAGCAGTTTTAAGATGTTGTTGCTCAAAGCAAAGATACTTAGAGATTTCTATTTACAAGAACTGTAAGAAGAGTCTGAAAAGAAAGAAAACAGCACCTTTGAGATGAAAATATATAGCTTACTGCAAAGGACTAAACTGAAGCCAAACACTCCTCTCTTCTAAATGAGTGGTGTGTAGAAACCAAGCCTGCACTCTCTGGTCAGCTGCAGCTGTAAATTTAAGCATACTAAAATATCAGGAACTTACCCACACCTAAACTGCATGAAAAATCAAGCAAACTCAAGAAGACTTCCACTTCCTACAACATGCTCATTAGTTACCAAAATTCCTAATATTTTCAAAACTACCTTCCTTCTACTTTGGGAAAATATACTAAATATCCCTCCCTTGAGCTCTATAGAAATGACAGTTCAAGTCTACTCTTGCAGTATTCCAGAAATTCATCCATGTTTTCCTTCACTGAATTAAGAGGGATAAACTTAGGTGGACAAGAGAATGAGGAATAATATAATCACACCAGAAATTGGCAGGAAAACCCTTTAGAGAAATGAGTGGGAGAAAGACAGCAAGAAAGCAAAGCTCACAGCATTAATATAATGCTCCTGTGAGTTCCAAGACCCAGCTGAAAGCAGCAAACACTCCCAGCCGTGCCAGTAGAGGAACAGCAAGGTCTAAACCAGCAGGCTGTATCCCAGCCACCTCCCCCTTGCACAGCACTGCCTCCTGAGGAGGAAAAACACCAGATATTGCATCCACTCACTTCATTCACTCAGCAGGACAAATCTCAGCATGCTTTTAACCCTTTAATACCACTGATGACAGCATGTGTGTGCAAAAAGTACTACCACAGATTGCATTCTAGGTCTAAAAATCTTATGGATGTGCAAGACTTTCTTAAACATACATATAGATTGGCTTTCATAGATATGGACAAGTAAACACAGATTTCCAAAGAGTTCAGTGCTGTATTTCTATTGCAGCTCAAAATAAAAATTAGAATATCTGAAGGTTATTCTTCTTATTGTAGCCTTCATACAGCTAGAAGGAAAGAAAATCAAATTCAATTGCTTCTTTAAATGTCAGAAGCTGTAAAAATTGTGTGCAACAGACTATGTAGTAGTGCAAGCTACTATGTCTAGACCTGAAACAGAAGTTATATTAATACTGATATTTTTGCACTAAAGTATTTATTAAGCAATGGTTTAATCTCCCAGTCTTTTACAGTAACAAAGCCAAAGTGAATATCATGCTCAGACACATAGTGCCATACACATGAGCCACCAGTAAGGGCGGGAATAAAAAGTTGCTATTATAGAAAGTTGTAAATTTACATTTTCTATAATGAAAGACAGGCTGGCAGACATAAGAATTAATGAGCACATTCCATGTACGACCTCCAGCAAAGATTCTACAGTAAAAAACAACTACGAGTACACCCTGCCATCCATCAAACAATTTTGAAAGCGTTAAGGGCTGAAGCACAGTTACACATAATACGAAAGTTAAGTGGCTTTTTAGCCTTTTTGGTCCTTTAGAGGATGGATGCCCATGGAGACATTTGGCAAAGAATCTGGAGGATGTGTGGAAGAACTTTAGGATCATCAACAAATTCGGGTACAGATAATGGAGCACAAATGCTCCAAGAGCCAGGAGTCTAGGTGGGCTCTGACCACAGCTGCTTAGAGCTCTGGTTTGCACAAGTGCAGCACAGTTTTTTGCCTCTCAAATGAGCTAAAATAGAGCAATTCCAGCTATAGCTATAATGAGGAGAAAACGACAAGTAATGTAAACATCTGCAAGAATTTCACTAAAGTATCTAAAAAGTATCACCACCAAAAGAATGAAAGATTCCAAAGCACAGTTTCAGTCAGTGCTGATGAGCAATCCGCTGCCCTGTTTGTTTGTGCCCTGTCCCGGCGGTGCTGCGGGGCCCTGGGCTGGGCTGGGCTGGGCTGGGCTGGGCAGGGCAGGGCTGGGCAGGGCTGGGCTGGGCTGGGCTGGGCTGGGCTGGGCTGGGCTGGGCTGGGCAGGGCAGGGCAGGGCTGGGCAGGGCTGGGCAGGGCTGGGCTGAGCCAGCAGTGCTCCCTCTCGGCGGCACCGAGCGAGAGCAGCGCTCAGCAGCTGCTCCAGGCGGGGACCGCTCCCCTCGCACACTCACCAGGCCCTGGCTGCACCCCCTCTCCTGGCTGAGGTCTCTCCACACAAGACACCAACATACCCAAGCAAGCCCAAAGGACTGCGAGTGCAAGTAAGGGCTGAAGGAACCTTTCCCCAGGAAAGCGACAGGTAAGAGCACTGGAATTGCAGCCTACGGCTGCACTGACACTGAGTTGGAATCAGATTCACAGCAAAAGAACAAAAGTCTGTGGTACCAAGGGAAAACCTAATGAGATAAAATGAAAATATTTGCATAGTGAGAGAGGTTAATTACTGAAACAGATTGCCCGGAGAGGTTGTGATATCTACTTCCAGGAAGATATTCAAAACTTGACTGGATGATCTGATTTCAATATTAGTTCGTTACAGAGTTAGGGCTGGGTTAAACAACCTCCAGCAATCCTGTCTAACCTCCAGGGCTCTCATAGAATCATTATGCAATAATATATGGTACTTACCTTTTGGAAAAGCAGTTAATTATTTTGCATAACAATTCCAGACCTGTTTCAAGAAGTATTGCTTTATGATAGCCCTTCTGGAAAATTACCCTCACCTTTATTTCTTGACTATGTTATAACTGTGAGTGCTTCCACAAGAATAAGATACCTCAAATTACGTCTTTCAGAAAGACTTCTAGAAAGATTTAAGTTTGCAGTACGCAAAAGCAGTATGGCTCAAAGGCACTAAACATTCCTGGACGTATTTACCATACATAGGGATATTTTTTTCCCACGTGTGAAGAAGCAAGTCTTTTAGCATTGACACAGAGCTAACTATGATATTCTGTTTTTTTAAGAAGTATCACAATTGCTACCATTATAATCATAGCATGTGGTGAAACAAAGGTAACTATGTTTGAAACCAAATGCTCAAGTCAGAAAACAGTTCCTAAGTAATGTTTGTGTTGAGATGTCTCCAATGTCAAGAGATACAAGATGAATAAACAGCCAGCCTGTTTTCAGCATCCTCCAAGGGATGCTGATGCACAGCAGGCTGGCACAGATGCCCCAGACAATTCTCATCTTGTTTCAGTAGATTATCCCACATCTGAATATGTTTGAAGTGCATGGCAGAACTGGGGACCAAAGCCAAGGAGCAGTTCACTGGCAGGAGAGCTCCTGCCAAGGGCAGGTGATAAAACCAGCTGGAGCAGAGCATGTGGCACTGTCCAAAGAGTATCTCTGCAGCACAGCCAGGATCAGGTAAGTGCCATACACCCCCAGGTGTCCCACTGGGGTGTTGGTAGGGTTTGGACAGCTGATGTCAGGCGAAAATAGATCAGCAACATTCAGAAAACATTCTGGTTGGGTTGGCTTCACATGCCTGTCTATTTTCCATGTCTGAATCATGCAAAATCTCTGCTCAGATGATGCAGGCAAACTCTGAGCAAACAGGAGCAGAGCTGGGCTGGCGAAGGAGGCAGTCTAGACAGCACACCACTCACCCCAGATGTTTAGACAGGGACTCAGTGCTTCAAAAGCTGTATGTCCTCCATTAATCACTGCAAACTCCAAATGTGGCCTCATCCTTAGAAATACAGAACGACTTTTTTTTAACAGATATGGCTCTTCAGTCAAGATTCACATTGACATAATATTTATCAGCCACAGAGAATATGGTAGCTTATCTCCTCTGAGTCATTCAGTGAACTTTTCAGCAGTATAGGGCATTATAGATGAGTTCTCATTCCTGTGCCCTCAGTTCAGTTGAGTTCAGCATCACATAACAAGCACCTGGCACAGAACTCATTCAATAAGGACATAAATGAAATGGCTATATTAGAGTGCCAGATCACTACATCCACAAGCAGGAGTGGGACAAGGCACCTTTTGCATAGCCAGGCTTCTCAATGCATGTGACAAAGCAGGAGACTTACAATAAACTTCAGAAGTCAGCCAACACCTCTGTGCCAGCTAAAATCCTGACAGCAACTTGAAAGATTTTATATTTGCAATCCTTCTCCCTCAGATTTCATCTCCCTGCCTTTATGACAGCACTGTGAATTTCAACTTCATCTCCCAGGAATTCATTCCTAAATGAATGGTTAATTGAGTGACACATGCAAGTCTCATTACTGCAATGTTCCAAACCCCGTTGCAAGACATTGCACACTGCAAAGGTCAGGTTAAAAATTAAAGCAATATTAGTTACATGAATAAACAATTCCTTCAGCCAATTCAAGCTACTGAAGGCTGCTCTGTTAGATTGTTTTAACACACAAAAGACAATTTTGATTTCCCAAATGGAAATCTTAGAAGCTAAATTTCAGCAGGAAAGTTTGCTAATAAAACTGATAATTTTGATAAAACAAAAGACAGTGATACAATAATGATAATATTAGCATACAGTGAAAAAAGTAGTGATTTACTGAGACCAAAAAAAAAAAATTAGACTGTTTCATTTTCTAGAGGCTCTTATATAGAAGTAAGAATAGATCTGTATCAGTAACATCTGGCATCTACTACCAAGAGTGAAGATGATTCTGTAAGGATTTCTTCCAGTGTTTCATCACTTAGCCCTGGCTGGGATGTTCAAGTGTTCTTATACTGGCAAAGACAGTTAAATGAAATATGTATCAAAAGGAAGCACTAAACACATATAAACCCAAGCTTTAAAAGACAAGTAAATCTGTGCTGTAATTTAAAAGCTAATAAAATAACTGCCTCTGTAATTTGGTCACTGCAATTGCATTTAAGATAGCAGCATTGACTGTAATAGTCTTTCTGTATAAATCGAGATGACAAAGCCATAGTTATATGATCCTTGCTATAATTCAGTACTTACTGTCCTCCCCTTGTATGACAAGTTCAAAATACCAGGAGAAACAGACCACTTATCCCAATGGAAAAAAGTCTTTTCCAGAGGTAAAAACTTTCCAAAGTTCAAAGTTGATTCCTCAATCATTATTAATCCTGCTTCTTTTTCCCCCTTACTTCACAAAATAATATATTTGGACCACTTCCTTTTCAGATGTGTTCAGAGAGCCCTTTAGTATTCAAAAGTGACTCGTAAGAAATAATAATAGTCAATTAATAAGGAACCCTAAAGAATGGAAATATCAGGAAATAAGTTACAATTAACATAAAATATCCTCATGAGCTAGCAAACCAGTGACTGCCCACATCTGCACTCTCTCTTTGAGCCTTTTTCTCTTAGACCCCAGTGGGAGCTCCTCTGTCTTTCAGGCAAGGCAGAGTCCCCAGCAGAGCTCAGCCTTGCACTAAGTGCCTGTTTCAGGAACAGTGATCACCTCACAGCATCAATGCTGCAGTGCCAGCAAGGAGTTCTTAAAAATTATTACAACGTTAAGGAACTTGAGACTTCCAGTCTCACAACAGATGACATAAAAATATGTTTCCCAATAAAACCATTTGTCATTATCTCTAGATTTCAGACAACCCCTTACTGGATTTTCAAGAACTACAGTAGGGACACAGAAGCGTCCAATTTAAAAAAATCTAATTCCATAAATCTATGGAATGCAGTTGGTTCAAGTGTGCAAGACTACTTAATGCAGACACTAGTAGATCACTAAAGTCTGGCTTATTATTGTCCTATTATTACTGTTGCACCCAAATACACTCATTCAGGTGTATTGCCTGCTATTTCTTATAAGCACCACAGAACATCTGCTTATAGTTTTACATCTTATCCTCAAAATCATGTTATGAATCTTCTATTATGAGGCTGTTTATACATTTATTTATCATATTAGCTA
This sequence comes from Muscicapa striata striata, assembly GCA_030060385.1. Lineage (NCBI taxonomy): Eukaryota > Metazoa > Chordata > Aves > Passeriformes > Muscicapidae > Muscicapa > Muscicapa striata. The sequence goes on from JAREIS010000047.1 coordinate 3,076,730, forward strand.
TTAAAGTTTTTTAACTGACCACCATTCCATGTGCTGAAGAGTAATATCTCATTAGGGCTCCTTTTATATGTTAGAAAGTTGAGTTTCAGGGACGAGCCCCAAAATATTTCTGCATATTTAATGACCCATCAACAAAGACACCATTATGCATACTTTGTTTCTTTTTAAGTACCATTTGGAGCATCTTTGTTTAACTCCTTGTAGCAATTATTCATGATAGAGACCAACACAATGAAGTACACTATAATAGCAAGAGCTCTCAATAAATTTTCCTACCTTATCTGCCATTATCATGGAGGCCCCGCCATGAATTCCAAGAATTGGAATAGAAGTCTGAGATGAAATAAAATCCAAAATCTGAGCTACTGCCTCCTGATCAGTGTCATCTCCAAAAACCACTCCATGGATCTTGGTGCCCGACATCAAGTCACAAACATGTGTTATGATGCTCTTAGGGTCAGTCTGGTTCACAAGAAGGGTCACTACATTGATATCAACAGTCAGGTCTGCTGACATTTCCCGGGTCCAGAGAGCTCTGATATCTCTCTCCGTTATATACTTGGTCCTTCCCAGAATCACTGCAATGTTCAGGATGGGATAGTTTTTCTCTGCTCCACGAACAAGATCCAAAGGTGCCAGAAGAGCTTGGAGTACCAGGAGAGCACAGCCAATTTTCCTCATCTTTGCCAGCTTTATCCCCTGCAAAAGCGATCACAATGTATAAGAAGAACATAGAGAAAAATATATGTACTGTATATCTTCAAAGAAGGTTTTAAACAGAAAGCTTCTGGGCACAATGCAAACTTTAGCAGCTTTTTATAATGCATCCTTCACCTTAGTTCCAAGTCAAGCCTCTTATATCCCATCAAAAACTTGGCTTGATAATGACAGTATTATAGCTGGTCTTCCACAAGCAAGGCAAAAACTGTAGCAAAAGTTCAGAGAAAAAACTGATTAACATCCTTCCTGAATAGCTGACAAAATTAAAATGACTGTCATCATTTAAAAAAAAAAAAAAAAAAAAAGACGTTATCATCCTTCTCTTTATCCTTGCTGTGCTAAAATAAGTAAAAGAAATCTTTTTCCATCCAGGATATTTTCCTTCATCCTGAACATCTATTTAAACTTCAGTCACGGTCTAACAGAGAGAGGTATTTTAGCTCAAAATGAGAGAAGTGAGTCAAAGGTCTGCTGGAAACCCCAGTCCACATACTCCTTACACCTCACAGCATCCCAAACCCATGCTGTTCTATTTCTGAAGATCTCTCCTAGGCAGCCGCTGCGTAAGGAATCCTACTGCATTTCTGGAACAGATTCAAAAGCACAATATTCTATCTTAATTCTTTTCTGTCCTCTCATGCAGCATTCAGAACTTGAGCATCTCAGAACTGCTGATCTCGGACACACAAAGTTGTCCCTAGTTGAGGGGAGGGTGCTCCATAAATGAGCATCGCTGCATTGGTTACCTCATGTCGTCACTGAATCTCTGTAGGGGGCTGAATACAGACGGAGTAGGATGGGGAGAGAGATGAGCCACGGAAGGGATCTGAACTATCTGAAGGAGGGAGGAGGAGAGCAGGTCTGACTCTGCAAGATCTCCCCCTGTTTCTGTGCCCCGAGGGATTTCCACCCCCATAACTGGCTCTGCTGGCTGCAGGAAGGGAGTCCCTGTGCCACATAAAGCCAAGCTTTTGCAAAGCGTCACGCAGAACACACAAGCGGGGCTGTCCAATCAGGGGTGGCATTTTTCAGATCTCCCCTCTCATCTGCCAGCCCTATCTCCATCCTCAGTCAGAGCCGTCTGCTGCTGGAACACATAGCCAGACACGGGCTCGCAGCATCACCGCCTCCCTTCGGGGCACACAGCGAGACGAGCACTGGGCAGAGCATTTAACTGCACTTGGGTGCCGCTGTGCTGCCTGATTCACTGCGGGCCGGGCTCCCTCGAGCGCGGTGCAACAGCAAACTGAAGTGCCCCGCTTCCCCCCGAGCCCGAGGAAGGCTCAGGGTCCCCGAGCCCCGCTCCGAGCCCCGCTCCGAGCCCCCCGCGGCGCGCCTCGCTGCTCGCCGCGGGAGCGCCAGGAGCGCGCCCCGCCGGGCCGGCCGCGGCGCGAGGGCGCCCCCTGCGGGCGCGGGGCCGCACGTACCCAGCGCCTCAGGAGACGGGGCGGCGGCTGCCGGAGGTGCCGGTGCTGCCCGAGGTGCCGGTGCTGCTGTCGGTGTCGCTGCAGGACATGTCGCGACCGCGGGCATGTCGCGCCCCTCGCTGCCCGGGCTCAGGGGCGGCCTCCGCGCCGCTGGCCGCACGCGTGATCCCTGCCGCAGCCTGCGAGCGACATCGCATCCCGGGAGGGCAGCTAGGTGGACAGGGAGACAGGCAAGGGGGGGCTGGACACGGGGGGGGGGGGGGACGGGACGGGACAGCGAGGGGAGAAGAGGAGACGAGGAGAAGCCGTTAGTCAGGTTGCGGGTTTGACAGGAGAAAAAGAAATATACTTCAATCGCATGTGGTATGTGAGTGGAGGTAAAGTGACTACACTCAAAAGTTCCCCCCCTTCACTTAGATTCCAGCTCTTTGCTAAAAGCAGCTCCGTGAGCCCTCAGCTGTGCGGGACACGTCCCTCATCTTATCCAGGTCAGGAAAATCCTGGGCTCCCAACTGCCCGTTGGCTTCCAAGTGAGATGGACGGGTTTGCGCTCCCAGGGAAGAGACATCCAACCTGGAAAGCGCAGCTGGAAGCAAACTAATTAACATGATCAAGGGCAGGAGTTTACTTGGCAGGTTCAAAACAAGCATAACCTGGAGCACAGCTAAAGCTGTGTGGGATAAAGCTCTTTTCGCTCCTGAAACAGAACAGCTTCATTCCCAATTTACCGTAAACCAACCCAGGGAGACACTATAGCAAAGCCCGCCACGGAAAGCTCGATTCTCTGTATTTTTCATTCACAGTTCCCAGTAAATATGCATGAAGACAGTTCTTCAAGCAACCCCGGCTCTATGTAGGACGCGGGCGCGCCAGGCAAAGCAGCCGGCGTTCCCGAGGCGGCCCCGGGGCTGGCGGGGAACTCGGAGCCGGCCCCGCCGGGAGCCCAGCGCGGCACCCGGGGCTCCGCGCCCCCCCCGCTCCCCGCAAAGCCCATACTTACTGCATTCTCCCTCCACATAGTTCCAGTTTAAAGATTCTCAAAGTCATTTCAGTAGATTCCCTTGCCAAAAATGAAGTGGAAAATAGGTTCCTTAACGCCTGGATTTCATCCTGTAACTTGTTCCCACCGCAGTAAATAGCAGCCCGGCAGCTCTTTATCGCTTGAAATCCCGCATGATCAAGTTTTAGCAGAGCCATTGCAACTGAGATTCGCTCTTTACTTTTGGCAGGAGGCATTTAAGCGTCTTCATTTTTTTTTTTTTTTCTCTTCCCTTATTTCAAACTGCGATATTGCCGCAGCAGTTCCCCAGGACGGCAGGCGCGGAGCCCCGCGCTGCTCTCGGCTCCCTGAAGCGGCGGCTCTGGCGGCACGGAGTCCGGAGGTGCGGGCTCCACCCGGGGCCGCCTGCGCGGCGCTGCGGGCGCGCTCCGCTCCGCTCCGCTCCGCCGCCCCCGGCACCGCCGCCCTTGCAGGGGCGCAGCTCACGGCCGCCCTGCCACACCGAGACCAGCCGCGGATACTTTGAAGGCTTCTCCCCACTCCACCCTCCCCGCCCCGCTCTGCTTGCACAAGCACCAGCGAATGAGTCAGACGCAGGCAATCGGGGGAGGGGGTGTCAGATCTGGAGGAACGGCGAGAACACCGGGTTTGGGGCACAGGAGTGGCGAACTCGAGAGCTCTCCCCGCAGTTACATCCCCAGCGAAAGGTTGGTAGCCCGGGAAACCCCAGAGTGTTCTCCTTTCCCTTGATGCAGGGGATGTCAGCCACAAATCCCTGCCGTGGGGCTCAAGGGAATGAATGTGGAGCAGCAGCTTACACAACTAAAAGCAGCCCTAAAAGCTCCAGACAGCAGCCAAATATCACAAAAAAGCTCTGTAGAAGTTGGCTCCATCTGGGCATCCCTGCTATTCCATCTTCCTTTCGACATCCCCCATTTCAAAGCCTAGCACCTGTTTCTCCATCTCCCATTCCACTCTCACAGCCCTGGTGTCGGACCCACCTGGCCTTAGAGCAATTCTTGCCTTCCTGCCCACACCACAGCCCACCTAAACCTCCCTCCACCACACACTACTGTGCTTTCTCCCTCACTCCATTGCTCTCCTGCTTTTTCCTTTCCAGCATCCTGCTCCAGCTGCCACAACTTATTTGGTTTTGCAGAGATGAATGTGCCAGCTGAGTACCACAGAGGGATGGCCTCTCCCGAGCTCCATCCTTTACAGCCATGTTCATTCCTACACCGAACACTTCAGAGTAAGGCAAAGTCACTCGTTTTGACAGAACCCCCACTCCTATGCCAGAGGAAACTTTTGTGTTCAAATAGGATAATGCCAAGTGTTCACCCACTGAAGTTTGCTTTTCACTGCATTAAGACACAGAACACCCAGAAATCTCTCCCAAAGATACTTAACAACACATCAGCTTTACTGCTCTTGACAGTCTCATCATTGAATTCCTAATAGGTCTATGCCTTTTTTTTTTTTTTCCTCCTTTGAAAGATCTCACCTCCTAACTTATTTAGAGATTACTTCTTCAGACATTACATTAGTCTTTCTAAGCAAAGCAATTAAGCAGCTTCAACTTCCTTTTTTTTTTGTTTTAATCTTCATTTTAATGCATCTCTGCATTTCACCCTGGATGAACATTTTCCCCCTGTAAATATTACAGTTGTGTTTGTTACGGTTACTGGAGATAAGGTTGCAGTTCCATCCTTGTTTAAGGGCTATTTTGGTGTTATCACTCAGGAGATTTACTGGAACAGCAGCAAAAACAGATTCAAAGTCCTCAAATGCAAATGAAATTTGTAATGGTGAAAAATTGCAGCTCTAACATTAGCCTATGCTTAAAATATAAAAAGGGACATGGTGTTTTTGGGAAATATTTAATATACTATATACTGTGTACAATACACTGAGTCTAATGGTGTGAAAGACCAATACAAGAAATACCCACATTTTCTAACTTCAGAGCTATGTGATTTTCATTAATCTAAATTTAGAAATAGTTTAGCATTATTTTCAAATATTTTTCCTCAATTACTCTCATAAAATTTTGTGAAATATCACGATAAAACAGTCCAAATTTACAAATTAGAATTAGAAAAGAACATATTAAAAGTTTGTGCAAACACAGTGGGATTAATCTTGGCAATACATATGCAGTCTTCCCAAAAGCTACACCAAATTCAAGCAGATTACTGCCTACAGAATTGAGTAAATGCTGCAGAATTAAGACTGCTGCTTTAATAAACATTCACACTCCCTCTCTAGGTACATTTGCACAGTTTTAAATTAAAGAGCTGCAAACATGATTAGAAGTCAAATTCACTCAGCAGAAACAGGGAAACGAAACCTGTATTTAAGTGTCTTACCCCTGTCAATTTTGTGTGAGGGAACACTTACTTCAAAAGCACCGTAACAAACACTAACATCCCTGCACGTGGGGCATTGAGCACCTTCATGGACAGCATTTATTCTGGAAGGCAGGTGGATTTATCCCTAAAGGATTGTCTTCTCCACATGGGCAGCTCTGCACTTTTCTAAAAGCAGCTGCAACACAAGTTGGAGAAGTTTGGAATCGTACATTCTGAGGATATTTTCCATCTGAAGTTTCCCTACTAGGCCTGCCTCCTACATAAATACATATTTAAAGGTCAGGAACTTTCTTCATACTCTGTTCCTCTTTCTGAAAATGACCTGTTGCAAAGAGCACTTGCCAACAGAAACACGCAGCCAAATTATCAGGTACAAGCAATGTTTCCAAACCAGGGTCCGATGGGCTGGCACAAAGCAGATTTCTGTCTGTCACTGACTCCTTAGTGAGTGACACTAACTTGCTCTCTATTCGCTTTACTGTACCAGCTGAAAGATTCTTAACCTCAGACATGTTAGACAGCTCAATTAAAAGTCAAATAAAACCTCCAGACTCCAGAAAACAACTCTATAACTTTCCTCTTGCTTTTAGAAAGTGCAGTTAAGTAAGCTAAGTATAACCATGCTCTTAAAAAAACCCCAAAATTCTTCAAAATTAGCAAAATTAGTTTAAATTAGTTTAAAAATACTATATTAGAGGTCCCATTGTTGTCACCCTATTATCAATTGAGGTAGTCTTCTTTGTAGTCTTCTTTGCAAAAGTTTAAGATAATTTGAGAGACATCTCAAACAAATGGCAGACTTCCTCAATAATCCTTGCTACATGAAAACTACATTACAACAATTTCCTAAATTTAATGAAACAAAATGAGATATTATAGGCTAAATTAAGGGAGAGCTCGCTTGGAATTCTTTCCAAATTTAAAAATGTTTTCATTCCAGTCATAAACTACTTTCATATCTAGGTACTATTGCTGTAAGTACTAACAATTTATTTATCTGAATATCACAAATTTATTTATCACAAATATCTGAATTTCCTACCCTGACAAATGTGTCCAACAGGAATCAACAGTGACATTGATGTAGTCATTTTTCAGAACCACACAGGATCAGGTCTGAAATGAAAGCACTTGACTCAACAAAAACTTAATGCATATCAAACAACGATACAGTACATAAATTTACTCTTGGGAGGCTGCAAAGTTACTTACATACTAAATTAAATCAAAGTAAAAATGGGAAAGAACTCAATTGTTTTCAAACTTGCTAAAACATTTTGTCACAGATGGACCTCTTATTGAAAACTGGCACAGCTCCTCATTTGGCAGTGCTCTTTCTTGCACAATTTACCAAGTCATGCATGAAATGATGGCCTTAAGCTACTCTCAGTTTTGCAAAGGACATGAGCTAGCTGCTATGGAAAAAAAGAGGAGGCAACATGACTGAGTGGAGCTTGAGGCTGTTACAGCACTTCAGCTTCTCTGCAAACAATCCCCAGCAAGGAGGGAGCACACCAGGGACTGCTCAGCCAAAATTGCTCCTTTCCACCTCACCTCTGATTATCAGAGCTATTCAGGATTCACCAGGATTGTGTCTCTGCCTCTTTTGTAATCAATTTCCCATATCAAATTAATTCAGATGTATTTCCAAACTCTTCTATGCAGCTCCCAAGAGGAATTATTTTTTAGTCAAATCTAACTCTAAGGGTCAAAACAGAATTTCATAATGAACTCTGTACTTTTTAATTAAGGCAGCTCTATTAACAAAGATCTGTGTCACAGCAATGCAGCCCTGTGAAGACCGTGTCAGTACCAATCCCATTACACACTGAACTGCCTGCACAAGGCTGGGCTTCAGGGAACTGAATCAGGTAAATACTAGTTTAAAACTGCCTCTCTTCCCTCACTGCACTCCCCCATGAGAAATTGGGGAATATTAGCATATTTCTAATAAAATCTTCTAGGAACACCCAACAAAACACCTGACCACTGCATGGCCAGTACAGCTTATTCATTAGTGCCTACAGAAGTAAAGGAAGAGTCAAAAATTGCCACTATTTATTTAGGGCCAAAATACAATCTCCTAACCCTCACTGAATTTAGTTCCTGAAGTGGAGAGCCTTTACAAACCAGAATTTTTAAAAATACCATTTGAAGCCTCCTCTTCAGCCACCCTAAACCATACAAATCTGCCTCATGTGTCTATTATGGACAGTGTGATGAGCCTCCCAGACAGGCAGTTGCTACCTCCTATTAGTCTACCTAAAGAATACTCTCACATTTTGGAAGTGTACAATGGCAGCAGCAGTTTTGCTCTTGCCTCACTTAGAACATCCTATGTGGCCCTCACATTTGAGATGGTCTATCCTTCATATAGATTTTATGTACCTAAAAAGACCCCTGTGTATATAGATGATGTATCTTTTCAAATTTTTACCACAAATTGGTTGAAGTTAGAGATTACTACATTTTTCATCTTTTGATGAAACAATTCTCATGTATTAAGTATTCAAGGGGCTGGACAGACTTTTAAGTTTGAAAAGAATAATGAGAAAAACACCCTATGAATTTTTAAGACAGGTGAGTTCCTTGTCTTTACCAATATTAGCATTATTTGTAAAACAAACTTTCATGAAATATTATTTTATATAAAATTTGTTTTAACATGAAAAAAAAATTACTACTTATGACTGATAAGAGCCAGCAGTGACCTCTCACACATTGTTCATTGGCAGAAGTTGTTTGCTAAAAGAAAGTTGTACTGAGTGGGAAGCACCAAGATGCCTACACTGCATCTGCTTCTCAGTGCTTCACTAAGAAAATTCTTAGGGAGTTGAGACTTTTCTAAATCTAGAAAATCAAATTTAGTAAAGGTCAGTGGAAGCTTCTTACCAGTGCAAAGTTACCTCAGCTCTAGCTGGAAGATATTTTTAAGATGAGTAGTATTTTGCTCCCTGCATCCAACCCATCTCTGGATCGTAGGCACTGGCTCTATTAAAACTAGGTGCTAAAGGCTTATGAGACATCTGAGCCAGTAGGAATAGATCCAAGATAGAAAAATCCCCCTTGAACTTAAATTACAGTTCCACATGATGAGTCAGAGCCTTCTGTCACCTATTTCTGCCATACAGGCTACATGGCTTTTGTTCATATACAGGAATGCTATTAAGCCACTTGAGTATGAGTTTTCTTTAAAGTGCAATTATCATGGTGCTTCTAGATCCTGTATTTTATCTGCTCTTGCTCCAAAGGAACCCCAGTTTTTGCTTTCTGTAGAAAGAATGCCTCTTGCTTTTCCCTGCCCAAGGAGAATTCCAGGCTGCAGTGATAATAATCACAACTGTGATTATTAGCAGATCTAATTTGTTTCATTTGATTGTAATTTCAAACCTTGACTTAATCTCACTGGTGGAAAACAATGAGCAAGACAAAGATGCTTTTTAAATAAAATAATATATTAAAACACATTTGTCTCCTACCTAAAATGCAGGCAAAGCTTACCCAGGTGACCACATTTCTAGGAACTGATATCCAAATCAATTACCTTAGTTCTGAAATGTCTTCCCAAGAAAAGCAAATGCTCTTTCACCTAACTCTAAACCCTTGACTGACTGATCAGTAGCTGTGAAACCTAAAAGAACTGGCTTCTGCTTCTTAGAACCATGGAGTTCAGATTGGATGGAAGAAGGAAGGATTCACAGATTTTTTTCAGGTTGCTAGAAACACAGGAGTTGTCTGCTCTCTTGCTGACTTGAAAGGTTAATCCATACCCATGGAATTAATCCTTAGGAGGAGACATTCCTTTTGTTTGTGGTGGTTTCTTTATGGTCCAAATATACAGGTTTGAAGAAGTCTTTTCCCAAAATGTTACTGTCAATAATTCTATTCTTCCTGCCTCTCCTGTCCTAATGGGACAAAAGAAACTAATTCCTGCGTGAATTCTGCAAAGAGAGGTCAAGGACTGGGAAGCTTCTGGTTCTCCAGGTGACACAGAATATATTCAAAGTTGCTTTGAGAAAGAATTCAAGTTCAGAGGCTGAGATTAGGCAGATCCTATAGGAGGGAGCCTCAGTTACACCTGGGAGGAGGATGCTGACTGCAGACTTGCCTTGCAGTGTTGCTGCTCTCTGATCTTTCCAGGGTCAGCATTCAAGACAGTTGTATCCATATTCAGTGACATAAGTAACCTGCACTAAGATTTGGGTTGTTTTGGTATTTGAACATAGTGCCTAAATGCATTTTAAATTTTTATGTACATAGGTGCATCCTCTTTGATGAAATTTATAATAGTTTATTAATATAAATACAAAAAGAAAAAAAAAGTATTTTTTTCCAAATAAAGGGCCTTCTGTGATTTACTGGAATGACTTCATAAATGTGACTTAAGTGACAAATTAAATCTATCCTTACATTAATGAAATTATTTGATTGAGATCAACTACATTTTAAAATACCATCTGATATATCAACACAAGCATTAAACTTCTGAAATTCATGAATTAGTCAAGTATATGCTCAAGTGCATATTTTGAACTATAAATATCCTGTTTTGTTTTACCTCACCATCTACATACAGCACAAACATTCAGCAACATCCAAGCATATGCAGGATTGGGTTTTCTTGAACAACAATTATATATAAGAATCATCTAAAACACAAACATCTGAAGTTATTTCACCAATTTATTGAAAAAAAAACCAGTCCCAGAGCCATTTTCTGGAATTAATATACAATTGGTTAATTTTTATAAGCCAATTAACTGTAATCTCACTCGGCAGACGGCTGGATGCTATCTACCCTCACACAACTATTTCTGTTCCCACCAGTCCTTTCTATCGTACAGATTCCAAAATAACTGTGATATATGTAGGAACAAGAATATTGCTCCAGTTTAAAGCCTGCCAGATCTTATCTTTCATCTGCAAAGATCAGACAGATTTCTTGCTTTCTTAATTTTAGCCAGAAAGCTAAAATGATGGAAGATAACCAAAAAGATAAGGCTTTCTTTTTAGACTGCCTTGCTGAGTGGGGAACAATGGCCTCTTCCAAGGTGCACAACACTGGACAAAGGTTAGGAGCTACTCCATCTGTGTTTACTTTGTATTGCCTTCACCTTTACACAGAGTCTCCTATCAAAATCTGAAAATTGTTAGTATTTGCAGATCAAACAGCATTTTCTTATGCAGCATCCCAAGGAGCAGATACCAAATACAGTATCTATATTCTTTTAAAAGTTTCAAAACACACTGGGTTTATATTCACCCTAAGTGTTAAAGTAATAATCACTTAACCTTAGTGATCTCACTGTTGTCCTAGCTCACAGATTTCTTTCATGGTTCCAAGTTTTCCTTGATGCAAGTCTGAAAACTTGAAACATCATATTTTTTACCAACTGACTTTTCATCTCTGCTGGTTATCAACATTCATCCTTGAACACAGGTGAAAGAGCTGTTCATCCCAAACATTTCAAGGTTCAAAACCAAAATGAAAAATAGACTCTGTTTACTCTTTGCAGAATTTTCAGCTTTCATTCTTACCCCAGTTAAACAAAATGTCTTTTAATAATATTAATTCCTAGACTGGCTGTTTACTCCAGGAGTAAGTTATAAGGTTGAAAGGGGTGAATATTTTTCTCAAGAATTCCATTTTGGGGATAGGACAGGGACATCTTAATGCTCTGAACTAGGATTTGACTCAGTTTTCAGACAGGAGGCATGGACTGGGGTTTAAGCAGGTCATTTTAACCCTTCATTATTTTGAAAATGTCTTCCTATAATTTTCAAGGGTTCTTTTGGTGCCTTACCTTCTGCAAACCTTTATCAGCTCCACCAGTCATCAGCACACACAGCTGCATAAGGACATTTACAGATGTTCATCTTAGCTCATCCAGAACATCTGTTTCATTTACTCCAGTTCCATGCCCTGACGAACACTACGGTATTTGAAAAAGGCAAAATTCCCTGATGCTGACAATCCTTTGCTCTTTAGCATCAGTTCTTCCTGATTTAGAGTCATTAAAACATCACCATCATCACTTACCAAGGCACTTCTGAGTTCAGTATTACTGAAGAGACTACAGGAGGACAGAGAGACCCCCAAGAGAAATGCCCTCCAAGAATCTTAGTGGGACACATTCTGAAGCAAAAAAAGAACATCCCACTATCCTCTGAATGACAAAGATTTCTATTCCTTAAGAGATCACTCAATTTATCTGTATACAAAACTGCACTATCTCAAAATATATCTTGTGATGCACACAGTGTAATGTATTCCCACCTAAATATATCCCATCACATCAGGCAAGATAGCTGAATAATTTTGATAATTTTTCTTTTGATATTTTTTTTTTATCTAACCAACCAAACTAAGTCCATGAAGGTCTGATACTTTCAACACATGTTAAGTCTTCATATTTCTCTTAGAAGCTTTGAGATAATCTGCATCTTACCTTGATCTGTACCTATGTTTTGTCTGTGAATTCTTAACTCAATGCAGTGGAGCATTGGGAGATCCAATGTCTCCACCAGCACAACAGCAGTTTAGTAAACAAAAGGGTATTTTACTCCCTGAAGCTCAATTAACTGCTGAGTTAAACCTCATATCAAGATGATCAATTAAGGCACTTAGACTGTTGAGACAGGAAAGCACAGGCAGGAATAAAGCTCAGTTTCTGGGGATAAGTGAATAGTATTTTCTCAGATTGTTTTCCAAATAAGTTAATTTTTTAAATGTGAGGAATAAACACACACCAGATCTGACAAATCAGCACAGGTGTGGAGCCTTTGATTTTATACATAGATCCATAAAAGACACTAGCATATAATAGGACAGAACATTAAGTCAAAATTCTAACGGAACTTATAAACATTATAGTATGAAGCATTCAATTTCTAAAAGAAAGACTAAAAACACAATAAACTTCTCCTTTAAAAGGCAAATGATTAGTCATCTATAAACTCAGCAGATATTTTACTGATCAACTGAACCAAGGGGTTACTGCAGAAAGTAATTGTTTCCCTTCTATTTCTTTTCTGGAATTACTTTTTGTGTATTCCTGCAGAAAAGGACACGAGTCATTACAATCTTATTTACCATTGAAAATAAGGTCTGATTTGACAGCTGTTCACTTAGACAAAAATGCAGACTCAACCCACAAAGCCATGCCTCAAACTATGCCCTGCAGCAGCTAAAGAAACACCTTAACAAATGTCACACACAGATACATCCCAGTGACTCCAGAGAATGCAGAGAACCCAACACATCCTCCAGAAGGACATGCACACTGAAGGACTGTGCATCCATCACCTCTGGAGCACGTGATTGTTACTCTAACCATAGGAAGTCATGGCTATTCTTAGCATCGAGAACGTCACCGTATAAAATGCTCCTCTTGAAATGTCATATGCTCAGGATAATTTACTTCATTCACAAGAGCTTCTGAATAGTTAAAGCTTTGGCTAAATCCCAAAATTCCTCTATGACTACTCTTATCAAGCTGAACAGCATCCCAGTGTTCGACCTCCCTCTGAGAAAAGGAAAGGGAACAGCAGGGTATAATCCACTCACTGAAATGGATGGAAAGATGGTCTAAAAGTCAAAGGATGTTAAAACCACTCAAGGGGACAAAAAGCAGCTCCATACATTGCCTTGCATGGCAATTGCCTAACAAATGCTGCATGTCACCCAAGAACAGCAGTCTTGCATAAGCACAGAGCAACTGCACGCTGTACCTCATTCTATAGGAAAGGTAAACTTAGAACTCCAGTCAGCTATTTCAGCAGTTACCATGCCTTCCAACTGCAGCACAGGGATGACTAAGCTCATTAAAATTGTCTTCCATACAGGTTGCTTATAGATTCATTGGAACTAATTCCACACAGTGAGAATTCCTCCGTTCCTATGTGGTGCAAATGCCACTCTTCAAGTCTCTTACACTTCTGTAGGCAGAGTGAGATGATTCACTGAGACCTGAGATTGTGCTCAAATCAAACACTTAATATTGTCTCAGGCTAAGTTTAAAATCCAGGCCTGCAACTGTACTGCATTTTCTCCGTTGGATCTAGTTGGATCTGGAACACTCATCTATAATGTTTACTGGCTGGACACTCCATTTTAAATCCTGTTGCATGAGCTAAGGAAAAAATCTCAGTGGTTCTGTCCAACTGTCAAAAAAATTCAGAATGATATCAAACATGATTAGGACATACTCATCCTCAGAGCAAAATTCTAGCCACTACATAGAAAAATTCCCCTCATCTGTACTAATATTTCAAGACAATCAGTTGGATAGAACATCAAGGAAAACAGATAATTCTAGTCAAGTGCATTATTTTAAAAAATAAAGTCTATCCTACATTAAATTGTCCAAAGCTACATTAAGCATCAGCAAGTTATTTTCATTTGATTCTGCATGGAAACCACATTCAAAACTGGCTTGAAGATTTCCAGTGCACAGCTATATTTATATTGTTTACACAAAACTATTTGAGAAGCTATCCACATAGTGTCCACATCAAATTACTTTGTCAAGGTATGATCTGTAACTACTCTTGAGTCATTAGCATGCAGCCTTGATTACTTAGTAGGTATCTAACCACAGGAAAGGAAAACAAATCACATTACCCCGTGCTGATTCAAAAATTGTTACTGGTGTAATGTGATGTAAACTGACAATGCATTGCAGTTCCAGCACTGCACTGCATCAGAGGTGAAACAGGCAGGCAAAGAAACAGAGCTAAGAATAGCACATTTAACCCTTCAGAGACAGTCACAATAAGTAGCAGACATAAATCAGGCAAAGTAGAGATAGCACTGAAGAAATCCCCTTATTTAGGTCTTTCCCAGACTAATCTGCTGGGGCATGGAACATTTATAGAACATACCAGCCATGCAGTCACGGCATGCATGCCCATGAACTGCTTTCAAGAACTCTGAAGTGCACACACAAGCTAAACAAACACATGATGCTTCCCTCCTCCACTCACCCTGGTAAAAAAAAAATATAATCTCAAACCCTTTCTGAATAGAGACCAATATTTCAGTTCACTGCCTGGATTTTGAAGTGTTTTGCTTTGCCAAATGCAGTGCTGGGATTGCTTTATTTCTCCTGATGCTTTTCTTATCAGTTTGTGAAGGCTGTGGGCATATTCTCTGATCCTTGTCATCTACTTAAAAGCATTCCAAGTTTGTAAGTAGAGCTGTATCTTCTTTGTCTTTAAGGGTTTACAATTACATCATTGTCATAGCCTGCCTGGAAATTCCTGGAGGGAAATAAAAACAAGGGACAGCAAACAGATACACAGAGAACATCCCTCTCCTCTATAAACAGAGCTTGAATAAGATTGTTCAGGTTTTGGCTACCATTCTTAAGAATCATACCTGAGTTTGTATTATCATCCTCAAATATGAGTTTTTAAATTAATGTGCTTTTTCCTGTATGAGATTTTGAAGAAAAGCTTGAAAAGGAACCTGAAGTATAGCCAAAGCAAGGTGAATCTCACTGAAACACAGGCTATGGCTATTCAACATTTTTTTAAGAGTGAGTGACATCACTTGTGATGAACCAACTCTTTGTATGACAAGACAAACAAAAGAATCTTTTTATCAACCATTTTTATTCCATTGCCTCAGCACTGGGACCATAGATTAACTCCAATGGGTTTGAATTTGCACCTCAGCCCTGAAAATTGCCATCACTTTAAGTGAAAAGGCACTAAGTGGAAGGGAAAGCTGCTGCAGCACATGCCCAGAACCTAACCTGGCTATAATTCCTAACTCTTCCACATCACTTCCTTCTCTTCCAGCAGATGAGCATTTGTGTATGTGTAATCAGTATGAACCAAATTTACCCCGCCTTTACAAAAACATTTAAAATTTATGGCTCAGAGAAGCAAAATGATCTCTGTGCAAAAGTCAGGACAAAAACCAAAAAATTAATGTGTGTAATCTTCTCTAACTAGGGATATGTTCCCCACTTGTTGTATTTCAGCATCTCACAATCTCTTAATACAGTCATCCACAAAACTCTGGTGATGGAGAAAAGGAGCAAATGTTTTGCCATCAGCTTTCTTGGTGATGAGTCAGTCTCCTTTTTCCTCAGCTTCTTTATCTTTACAAAATATTACATAATAATACAGAAGTGTTCTATTTCCCGTCAAGGAATATCTTGCATGTTATTAAACACATTAAAGCAGATTTACTTTGAAGCTTTGAATTGTTTGCAGCTTCCCCTAAAAGAAGCATTGCAAATACCGCTGTGTAAATGAAGGATATTTTCAGTTCAGTGGTTAATGCAAAGCAGGAAAACAATTTTGTGCACTTTAAACCACAACTTGACGTTGAAGGAAATGCTGGGGTATTAACCTCTAAATGGCTATCTAAGCAAGATACCATTGTTTCAAAACCATCAGGTCAGAATTATTTATATCACAACTGGACAATTTAAGTAGGATTAAATAGCAATATAATACCTTTGGCTGACCCAAATCTGTATCTACTGAATAAATAAGTGGCCAGAAAAAAGTATGTCCTAGTTCTACCCATAAGTAGAACACATTAAAAACTTTTTCCTTTATGTACCCCTTACTGGCCTGACTTCTCAAGAAAAATGCTGATCCTGTAGGATCCCAGCACCTCCAGAGAAGGCTCCTTTGCCTTCCTCATTAAGTATTTTGAGGAGATCAGAGAGAGGATTAATCATGTTAACCACTGGAAGTACATCATAGCATTTATCTTGCAAGCCTTACCACCTGGGAGGGCAATCTCTACACACTGACTATTAAATACCTTTCTCCATCACAACATTGTTGAGAATTTTAACCACTACCTCTGATATCAGAGAGTATAAATAAACAAAATTGCATTTAAAATTGTATTAGTTGTATAAGGAACTTAATTTAAATCATTAAAATATTCCCAAATAAATACAGTTCAAATTAATATGACAGATCCTATGTCCCAGGGAGAGAAGGCATAATTTGTACAGAATTTCAATAGAAAATGAGCTCCATGTTAAAACCTCAGAGCAACAGGAGCAATGCCACCATAGCAAGTTCAAATTTTGAAGCAAGTAAGCAAAGGGAAAAGAAATTCAACATTTTATTTTAATCAGCATATATATACTTTTAATACAGACCTAATAATATCAGCAACTCCAAGATGCAATAACCTCATCATTAGAGAAGGGGCACAAGATCAGTTTATTTATAAGATTACCACGGACACTTGCAACACATTATATGTGTTTAATATTTTTAATTGTTGTGATGCATAATCACAAGAAATTCATCTGCCAATGAGCGGATTTTCATTTGAGGCAGTGACACTGTAATAGAGCAGTGTACACTGAAGGTCAGACAGTTTCTCTTTGTCATGTTTGTTTCTGCTCTTGAAAGCTGTAACAGTATTTGTAGATGTCACCACTCTGCACAAATTGAAAAGGAACTACCAGTGCTTAATGCTGCTTGAGAAAGTCTGTACAGCTTCATTTGGTAAGGAACAGTAATTTGTTCTCAACCCATGAGGTGCTGGCTATTCTGTTTGTAATGGATTATTCCTTCCTCTCCATACTTGAAAAGCTGCATTTAGGGCTTTTTGTTTGTTTGTTTTGCCCTAGTTTCATTATTATAAATTATTGCATTTGAATCAGCTTTTGACCTAGATCCCAAAAAATTGATATTTCTAAGCAAGTATTCAGAGCTCACATATTCTCAGTGACAGCCACAGTTCTGGGACACAAGCTTAGATTAATGCAGAGAGGGGAGAAAAGTATTGAGAAGTAGGTAATGACGTTTCTTCCAGCTAATCTGAAACTGAAAGGGACAATGAGCGAACACAAAACCCACTAAACTTGTAATGAAAAAACAGGCAAAAACAGTAAATCAACTGTAATAAATAGCTACAATCCAGAATGCTGCATTCAGGGCCAGAAGAAATCTCTTTGCTCAGCAGGAATAAGAAAAGGTCTAGAGCAAGAGCCTCCTGATTAAAAAACCTAAACCACATACGACAAATTTTCAGAACAAAAAGGATAGCAGAAAGTCACTCATCTAATGGTGTGTTCAGAAGCACAAATTTCATCACAAATTTCATCAGCTAAAAAAAGTCAGTTTCCACACAATCAGTCCCAATACCCAGCAGATAAAACAGATGGGTCACTGGCCATTCAGAGCCCATTTCCATGAAATGCATTCTCGTGGTCTATAAATAACCGAGTAGGGACACCTGCTTCCTGGCAATGCAGTAGAAGTGCCTCTGTTCTTTTCTACTTCCATCATGTTCATTATGGACAAGGATAAAAAGGCATAAACACAA
Source organism: Muscicapa striata striata (assembly GCA_030060385.1). Taxonomy (NCBI): domain Eukaryota; kingdom Metazoa; phylum Chordata; class Aves; order Passeriformes; family Muscicapidae; genus Muscicapa; species Muscicapa striata. The sequence continues at coordinate 3,094,562 of JAREIS010000047.1, forward strand.
TTAAACAATAAAACTTTTTCCTTTCCAAGACAACACATATTCTGCCACTTCAGCCTTAGTACAAGCAGCCAACATCTACTACTCATTCAGTTGACTGAAAACTGTTCATCTCCCAAATTAAACATACTCTGAGGGAATTTATGCCAGGGGGATGGGTTATTTTATTTTCATTTTATTTCTCCTACTGGTAGTTGCACTGAAATCCCTATTAATCTGCTAGTTATCCTTTAAGTGTGCATATTCCTTCTACTAAACGTTACTTGCTTTGTTTAAAATTTTAAGTCAGAAAATATCATTCTGTAAAAAAGAAAAAATTAGAGTGACTCTGGCAAATGAATTCATTCCTCCATAAAAACCCATAGGAAACACCGTTTAGGGTAAAATGACAGACAATTTCTGGTGGACCTGCCAAAGGCAACTGTGGCCTTCTGTTGTGGACACAAACAAGCTGGTAAGGCAACCTGCTATCCCTGGATTTCATCATTTATTCTGTTCCAAACAACTCACCCATGTCTTTGTGACATTTGTGAACAGTAAGTGTAAGAGCACATGAAATCCACTCAGCACAGGCAATGGGAGGAGAGGAAGATTTCTGCCACTGTTCAATAAAGTGTTTCAGCTGGGCATGTCCCACAGCTGCACTGCCCAAAAGCCAAGAGGCAATATTCTTTCACAATGCAGAAGAACAGTCAGCACTACCTGCCAAAAGCCATTTCTATATTCTTTATTGCTTTCATTACAACCACTTGTACCTTTTTTGCAGATCTGGACGAAATAACTCCTCCCTTTCAAGATTTACAACCTCACAACCCATCCGCCCTTCTTCAAGTATCTCACCTCCCACTCAAACATCATCTTTTTGCTTTGTTTACTTTAGATGCATTTCTTTCAAACTCCCTAACATGTTTTCATTATGAGCTTATCAACTTCATGTTCCTTTTGGTTTGTTTTCTTCTCCCAGGCTTTCTCAGTATCTACCTACCCTTCTCATATGATAACAGAAAGAACATACCAGAAATTTCTCAAAAGGTTGCTCTTCTGGAAAATCAATGTTTCCATAGGGAATACCAGCTCTAGTTTAAAAAATAAAAAATAAAAAAAATTAAAAAAACCAATCATAATCCACATTTCAAATTCCCAGTCAGAAATAGTAAATGGCCCAAAAAAGAAAACACTTTAACACTACTGACCTAAAGTAGAAAACCTCTGTCTTAAAGCCTCAATTTATACAGTGCTGCAGAGCCTGGCTCCCAGTTTCAGAGCTCTGGAAGAAAATAGTTTATCTCTATGCAGAACATGAAAAAAAGTATCAGTCTGTAACCAAATTATGCAAAATGAGAAAGCTTCCTGTCTTGCTATACTAACGGTTAACTACAATTTGATAAAAGAAGAAAAAGGAGGTCCTAGGAGGGAAAAATCAAAATCCATATTTTTAACAGCCCATACAGTCAGGAAGAATTTAGTCTCCACTAATGACTCATGCAAGTTTCCCTATAATCCCACTCTTGCCTTCTTCTCCAAAATCCCATGTACTGCATCTATTTGTTATATGTACTTCATGTATTTTCTTAAGTAGAAACTTAATTTCTAGCACATATTTATAAAGTTAATATAAAAATAAATATAAATACATCAAACCAGTTGCAGATGACTATTTCCATATTTGCTCCCCATTTTGCATTATAAGTTGCCCTCAGACAAATCTGTCACACACTTACAACCAAAGTAATTTCTGTCATCATTTGGGCTATCAGCCCATATTCCAAAATTAAGTGACAATGCAACTAAAGCCCTTAAGACTAAGTTTAGAAATAGCCAGCATACATTCATTCACACCACCAATAATGGCATCAGACCAACTTGGAGTCACAAACTAATGCCCTTCAACCCACAAGGAATTCTGGCAAAGATCAATGGTAATACCCTACATTACAAAATATGAGCTTGATTTTTCTGCTAAATTGTTTGAGCAAAGAGTAAGTATTTTCCCTTCAACAGAGTCATTTACGAAATGAAAAAAGTTACAATTGTATCACAAAAAAAATCTTCTGTCTCCACATTGCCTAATAATTATATTGAAAATTTAAATGCTCAGATTTTCCTAACTGCAGAGCATGAATGTCACAGTTAGCAGTCAGTTCAGGAAGCTGTGATTGCTGTACACATTCCTGATCCAGTACTGATTCAGCAGCACTAGAAAACATTCATTTATCACTAAAGCAGTTGGGAGGCAGATATAATGAACCATTTTAATTAACACTTATTCGTCACTACAACATGGATAAAGCATTTTCAAAGGTTTATTTTCCAGCTCTGAATGAGTTCATTTTTAATGGTATCTTTAGCTTTTCTAAATTAATTTAAAAGAACTTCCAACCTACATTTAATATCCAGTCCTTATGATCACAGCTGAAATAATGTTTTAGAATGCAAGAAGGATGATGACCTTCAGTGAATGGTGGTGCTGAGCATTGCCCAGGTGCATGATTCACCCCACAGACCACTGTGCAGCTGGATTTACATTGCTTCTGTGCAATGCTAGGCACACACAGTAAACTGCCACTGACTAATGGGCAGCTTCTCTATTTTATTTGCAGGATAAGTAATAAAGCAAAAGGGAATTAATTTGCATTGCCCAAAGATTTTATTCCCTAGCTGACTTCTCCTCTCACTTGCATGCACTTACCTGTATGGAGAGGTACCAATAAAACAAACTCACTGGAAAAGGTTCATCAGTATTCCAGGTTCCACAGTCAAACTCTGCAGTAACTGGTAAAACAAGAGACACCTGAGCACAAATCACTTCATACCCATTCAGACCAAAAAATATTAGGAACACCACTTAGTAGTGTTTATATTTTTGCTATGTACAATCTGAGGCAGTAGAAGTCAGTATTTCAAATCAGAGCTTCTTCTCAAATTCAATATAGATTTCACCTAAGCAACAACTGAAATGTGACACCTTGAACATCCTATATACCCTTTCTAGGAAACAACTTGCATTTTCTCCGGACAAGATTCTATTTACCAAGCCATACCTTACTTGGGTTGCTATTAGGTTTGTCCCAGGGTGGGAGTTGGATGTTGCTTGGGTTTGGAATTTTTATATTCACCTATTTCAACATAAAGAACAGTGAAGATTTCCACCACTGCTTATTCAATAATTAACAAAGCTTGGACTCACATCAGTTAAGAACACTGATATTTAAGAGACCCTGATTATAAATTCATGCAGAATCTAAGAAATTAAGTAATAATTTATATTTTTGGTTAGGCCCTCAAATTTGAAGCCTATCTAAATTTAGTAACTTGCCTCTCTCTGCTGTGTATTATATTATTCCACGTGCTTCATTCTGTTGCTAGTTACAGCTCAGCCATTTTTCACATTTAAGTATATAATTATAAAGTGACCTTCTTCCAAATGTTGTACTAAGACCTTTAAGAAGCATGTCAGAAACTGTCTCATCTAAAGCATTTGAGCCTTGCCTGAGATGTAAAAGCAATAGATTTTTGTATTTTAATCAGATGCTTTATATTGATATGAAAAGACACATAATATCAGATACATTAAAATAAACATATAATTAATTGCTCTTTCAGTTGTCTTTAGTAAGGGGTCACAATCAACATCCTTTACAAACCTCTTCCTCCTTCTCATGCCCCTGTGCCCACAAACAGTTCCAAGGACCTCTAGAGCCTTGTGCAAATACTATAAATGTAGCCCTGTTGCCTGTGGAAAAAGGTACACCACAGATGTTTTGGAGATTTGATTTCCATCTCTTGGATAAAGGAAATTTTCTTGACACTCTGTGATATCTTTAAAAAGTGGAAAACGGCCTAAAAAAAAAAAAAGAAAAAAAAAAGAGAGATTATCTAGTAGATTCCAACAACTGATGCTACATATTGTAGCCAGAGTTAAAAAGCATCAGTGATGGCACATGCTACATCAGCTTCAGGAAACTGGTGTACAGAATCCTCAATAAAAACACTACAAGTTGTGTAACAGCAAAGCCTCAATGCTTATTTAATCTCAAGAGAATTTCTGTCACAATGGTTAACTCCACAATCACTGTCAATAAATTTACTTCTTCACAGCAAAATCAAAATCCAGGCAAAGAATAGAGCAGTAGAAAAAAATCGCCAAAAACAGAACCCTCAATCTTTTGAATAATTTCCAGCATAAAAAAAAAAAAAAAAAAACCACTGAAAATTAATGTCTGAATGCTTTGAACTCCTCTGCTCAGAAAAGAAAATGGATGGGGGGAAATCGCTGAGAAATTCCATTGATAAATCAAAGCATCCCTACTGCTCCCACGATCTGAAGTACATTATCACAACTAAAACCACCTGACATACCTTCAAATAATCCACTGTTTCCTCCTAGAACTATGAAAACATTAACTTGTTATTCCTGAAACATTGCAATTCTTTTTATACCACAGAACTCCAGTCTAGTCTCCCATCAGTCACCTCATCCTTAGCTTCAATCTTTGAGCAGGAAGTTCATCTCTAAACTAACTCCTTTATTTTAATTCTGAGGCATTAAGATGAGTCAAGGAGGTTGGCAGGCAGTCAGTTTTTCACTGACCTGTAAGCACAACAGGAATTTTAATACCCACTTCACTCATTTAGCAGATCCAATCCTCAACAGCACACTTACTAATTGCAGTTTTAAATCCTGCAAAGTAGTTTATCCTTTATTATAATAGCCTATTGCAAACACCAAGCTGTAGTGTTAAACATTTTTTGGAAAACAGCCTCACTACCAGTTTTTCAGACAGCATCCGCAGTTCTTCCATAAACATTAAAGCATTATTCTCTTCTCACAGCACATTAAGAAAGGATATCATTAACTTTGTATCAAAAGCATTGCCAAGGTCTTCAAGAGTGGTTAGCATTTTTTAAATGAGATATGAAAAATAAAATATTCAGGATTTTTCCTAAAATTGAGATCCCTTCTTTTGCATCTCTGAACAAGCTCTCAAGAAAGGAAAACACAGAAGAATCACAATTGTATTTCAAAAAGTTCCTAGCATGTCCAGATTAAAATAATAGAGAGATCAGAACAGAGATGTCAAGAAAATAAAAAGCATAAACAAGAAGATGCAAAGACTATTTATGGATTGTCTCTTCTCTGCACACTTTAAGGGAAAAGGTGTTTTTACTGTCTTCTGTATCTCACACTACAGAATGTACTGGCACACCTCATATTGAATCTCAGGGGTTTGTGTTTGAGCTTGAGGTTTTGCAGTTGGGGCGGGGGGTTCCATTATTGAGATATACAGGAAAACTGAAATCAACCTCCCATTAAATCTTGGTTGTCTCCAACCATCCTCAGGTAGAGAAAAGCAACCCCCAGAGCAGTCAGCAAGGTGGCTCTGTGAGGATGAAGCCCACACCCCCTACCTGCTATGGGAGCAGCTCTGTGCCAAGCCAGAGGCTGAGCTGAACTCAAAACAATATTCAGCAAGATTCTGTTGGCCTGCAGCAAAACCAACATTATATTGCCATTGCCAGCCAGAGATAACAGGCTTCTGATGAACCCATCCTTTCAAACTTCAGGAGAGGCAAATAGGAGGTGCTATTGCTGGTTTTACTCACAGCTCAGCTTTGTGCAATTGTGTGGTCTAAGACCTATTGTTACAGTAACTGCAAGATATTGCTCCAATTAATGTAGCATAATAACAGGTAGTTAGGCATTCTAGAATAAACTATTTACAACCCTAGAATAATAACAATGCAGTAGAGTAGCTCAGGCACAAGATGACAAAGGGCTTGAAAGTACAAGCGCAGGAAATTAAAAGAGATCTCAACTACATTCAGCTCATGAATAGTTGATTACTGGTCCTTAAATGCATGCAAGTTTTAGAGCTGGGTAAAGCCAGATATGACAAAAACCCAAAGAATAAGCATCCAATATACATATGTATGAAGTATTTATTACTTTTGGGAAATTCAGCTGTAATGTGGAATTCCAGACATATGAAGAAGGACTAAGGAGTAACCATGCACTAAAACCAGGATTAGCCCCAGGAGGGTTCTACAAGAAAAAAACAGCATTATCAGTATCACTTTCCTTCTTGTGAAATGTCTCCAGGCTGTCACTTCCCTCCCATTCCTTGATGAGAAAAGCTGCACCCATTGACCTTAGAGCACAGAAGGGTGGCAAATGGATGAATAAAAAAGCAAGGGGGAAAGGGGGTAAATACAAAGGTGCATGGAATAATAAGTTTAACTATATCATGACTGAGACCTTTTCTACAACAGAACTCTCTGAAATACTTATTCCTAGGCTAATAATAACTCTTTGATTAGACTATCAAGACTTTAATTAGGCTAACAAACTCCTGGCTTTGCCTTTGCATATGAAGTGTTTCTTCAGACCTCAAGCTGCACAAGGTGCAGTGCAGGAATTCATGCAGCCAAAGGGAGAGTGCACCAGAAGGAATGATTTCAAAAAGGGAAATCCTGTGTGCCAGCTTCTATTTCAAAGCTTCCTCATAAATTTCCAGTTAAAAAGTCAAATAAAAGGCATCATTTTATAAGCAGTTGCATCACTGATAATAAATGTTTTAATTTCAAGGTTTTTCTGCATATGAATGAGGTACTAAAAGTAGTTGAAATCACATATAAAGAGTTGTATTTTTATTACTCAAGAACAAGTATATAAACTGCTTATTAGCACCAAAATTAAACTGACTTAACATTTATCTCCAAATGAAAATCTGATAGCAGTTGTGCAGTAAAGACACTTACAAATAAACTGAAGTTAATTTTCTCCCCAATCATGTACTAGTCACATAAAGTGCCAAATTTGGAGATACACTTAAGTATCTCTTGATTTTCTTATCCTGGTAAAATGTTCTCAGAAAACCAGTGACTTGCTGATCTCTGAAAAGGAGAAGCTGACTAGAAACACTGTCCTTGACCAATACATGGGGTTTTGCAGAAATACCTGGCAACATTGTTCTGTCTTTACATAAGCTTTCCTACTCTTTTAGTGAGAATAGTGATTAGCATACATATGAGTATCAGCTGGCATAAGCATTTATACTATCAAGTACACAAATTAAATACAAGCATGATAAGCAACAATTTTATATTTACCTTAGAGCAGTCAAATATCAGTAACAAACACTACATGATTATTCAAAATAGCATTCAGGTTACTGGATTTTTTTAAGAGTAGTAGAGCTAATGGGCTTCTGTTTTCATGGCCACATCCATTTTCTCTGCAAGGAAGTTTTGTTCAAGCAGCTCAGTTTCTGTTTATCCAGTTACTCAGCTACTTAAGCATCCCTTCAGATCAAACAGCACTGCACAATGAAAGTAACTTCAAAATGATTGCCAGAGGATACTTCAGGATATACAAAGAGTATGGGCTATATAACAGTACAATAGACACAGACCAGTGTTTTTGTTAGATACACAGGCACTACATGGTTTTTCCATCTGTATTTCAATAATGAAACCATAAACAAAAGTAAGGCTGTCCTATGTAAGGAGACCAACTTAGGAAAGGCAATATGTTTGTAAAATTTAGAACAGTAATACTGAATCCTGCCTTTTTACCTGCCCCTACATTTGTGGCAGACTTGTTTTGTGCTCTCTTAGAACGTTACCCATCCAGAGCAGGACCTAGCTACCCACAGAACACTGGGTCTGCCAGTTCAGACCACAGAATTAGGACCCACTTACAAGCATAAACTTGAATTTTAGGAGACACTGAAGTGTCTACAGTGAGAATCCTACTGTTAAGGATTCCTGATCAGAGACAGTGGAGATCCTTTAGTTTACCTATTCTCTGAACAAGATGCAAGTGTTCTGCAATTCAGCTATCAATGAAGGTAGCAGTGCTCTGTCCTCTTCCCCCATAGATACTAAACACCAACTTAGAACAAGCTGAAGTATTTTGACAAAAGTGCAATGACAATCTGAGATGTTGTGTATTACAGAAGTATTCATAAATCTTTGCTCAAGACAATTGCATTATTTATATAAAGAACCAGATTACTCTGGGCTATATCTTACAGTCATGGAATAGAAGCTTGTGAAAAATCCATACAAATGGAATTTTATTAACCCCTTTTATTTCAACTGTCATTATACGTGAGGTCTACCTGACTAGCACAGTCAAAATCATCTTCACTATCTGGAACTATACTTCATCTAATAAATCACATAAAAGGTAGTAGTAAAGAATCAAACATCATTAGAATTTGCAGTTTACAAAGTAACTGCTAAGCTTCATTCAAACATCTGGAAACCACTGCACATTCTCCAAAAGTAACAGCCATTACATAGGAGAAGCAAACTGTATTTTTAGTAACATGTCAATTTATGCACAGTGCCCTTCTGCAACCAAAGCTCTGGAAACAAGAACAAGAGAAAAAGGGAAAGCTATAAAAGAAAGCAGTTATTTAGGGGGGAGGGGGTAATCAGGAAGTATTGAAGAATTAATAAGCACAGGGAAGTATAGGCAAAAAATATAGCTGCTAAAATATGGTTGAAAAAAAAATTTGTCAGGGACATCAAGCTGTTAAAATAATGGAATACTTCATCCTTTGAGATCTACAAGAAAATGTCAAAATTGCATTTTCCTCTTGTTCTATGGAGTCACAGTAAAATGATGACATGATTAAACAAGACAAGGAAAGAACATTGGAAATATCACTGAGGTATCTGTTTTGCTACCATAAACTTTCAATAATTCATGGACAAGGTAATATAAGTATTTTAGAGATGCTATAATCAGCCAACTATTCACTAGCAAGTGACTACACCCCTGCAGTCAGATGTGAAGTAGCTTTAATTTAGCAGCAGATAAGTAATGAACTAACAGCTTAAGTTACAGTATCAATGTTATGACATTTCAGTAAAATTGAGACCTGGTTTTCAGTCTTTTCTGTGGTGCATCTCATGGGGAGACACATGGTAATGTACTCAGTGTGGTTGTGCTTCCATTGCAACTGACCAAAACACCCAGTTTTGACAACATTTTCAATACTTCACTCCATATGGATCTTCTTTAAGGTTTGTTTATTCTACAGTGGCTGCTGGCAACAAAATACAGTACATTAGCCTGGCTTCTGGGTTTTTGTTTGGATGGCTTTTTAAAGGCCTACCAAACCAGCACGAGACTGAATCATTTATTATGTTAGCTAAATTTCTGACATTCTCTATCAGAGATCTGAAGTTCTATTTAACTCCTCAAACCACCCTCCCATGTCTCACAAGGAGATGAGTAAAGCATCTAGTTTCATGAGTAAGCACATAGCTAAAGCCAAGAAATTTAAGTAATTGCTCATCTCTGCAGTGTGTTGATAACATAACTGAAGCGTGCAGTGCACCTCTGAAAATGGAGGCTGTGCAGGATCAGCTGCCAAGGTCCAGCTACAGATAAAGCCACCATTACCAAAAACCATAGTTACTGAGCTAGAAATCAAAATTTAGAAGTGAAATCCTGAAGTAGTGGTACTTGCAATGTCAGAAGTAGTAGAATTTAGCCAATACCTCCATATAAACCAAATGCTTCAAAGCATATGTTAGCTGCTATATTTGCAACCCCATTCCCTGGCTTAGTCTCCCAAATAGGGAACTCTGCAAAGCAAAGCCTTACTCCCAGCAAAAGCCTGTCTCTGCTATTGCCTTAGCACTTATCTTCACCTTAATGCAGAGTAGTTATTAATACAGTTTGATGGATCATTTGGACAGAAGCAGCACAGCAGATAAACCTGTTCTAGAGAATGGAAACTTTTTTTGCAGTGTGTAATTAGAAGCAATAGGAAGGACATTGAACATGTCCTCATCAACTGAAACAACATTCTATTAAGCATTTAGGTTTAAAGCACATAGGCACACTTCGCTTAGAAAGTGGATACAGTGTAAATGCAGGGAAGAAAGCTGGATGCAGTATCATGGCTAGCTTTTCTAACAAAATAAACAAGTTTTGCAAGGTAATGTTATTTAAAAAGGCAAAAGCCTTCCTTTCTGAAAAGTCATATACTACTAATAGAATAGAGAAGTGAATCACTGTCAAGAAAAGTTCTGTAAACTGCTCCTGAATGAATTACATCAGATCTAAAGTTATTCCAAAGTAGTGTAACTCATGCTTATAGAGTTAATAATGTTAATAATGTCTGTTCCACAGTTTCAGGATATATATATTAAGGATATTAAAATACAGATTTAAAGATCAGGTAAGCTGTGAAAAAGTTCAGTACTTGCAAAGTCTGACCTGAGATCAAGGGCCAGAGTACCATTACTGCCTCCTGCTTTCCAAACATCTACTGTTAGATTCCTCCAGCCATTGCAGCAACATACCAAGTCACATATATTGTCCTTTAAAATCTATCAGTTTCAGCACAGCTGTAGACCTAGAAAGGGTGATTATTTTAAGCAAATGCCAGTATTTCAGAAAATCCCAGGTATTTACATGATTTTCATTCTTATTTTACTATGCAAGGAATTATTGGAAAGATAAAAAGCCATTAAAGCAATTCACTTCAAGAAATTGATAGATTTGCCTCTGCCAACTCAATACTTTGAAAGAATAAATAAAAGAGAAGCTGGTGATTTTCACTAGACCTATCCTATTGCAGCCACCAAAGCAACTGTCAAGGCACAGCAGGGACAGGTCGCTCCCCACAGACCAGGGAGCAATTGCACATCAGCATGGTCAGCAGGACAGGGCTCACCAACCAAAGGCAGCACAGCAGAGAGCAGGGCAGGCTCAGCCAACAGCCCAGACCATCAGGCAAATCCAGGGTGGTAACACAGGTGCAAGGTCAAACCAAGAAATTGCTCTGCATGTGAGGGTCAGGCCAACAGCAGGACATCAAGCCCAGGGGCCAGAGTGCTGCTCAGTAGGCTGCAGAGCAAGGCAGGACACAGGCATGGCCACACTGCAGCTCTCCCCAGGCAGAACATGGGCTGAAGACTGAGTTTAAATAGAGCCTGGCCTGTGGATGTGGCTCAAGGCCTCAGCGGAAGCTGATCAGGGCCATCAAGGCTTCAGAGCATTGACAGCAACAGTCAAGGCAACAATTTTAGAACTTGCATTTTCCTCTTTTTTGATTTACTTATTTCTCTTTAAAGACTGCCTGCCTTCTAAAATAAAGCAAAGACAAGAATCTCATTTTTCCTTTGATATGGCAGCTATGGCATACTCTGGTGTGTCAGCTTGTTCTGACTCATCTCCATTTAAGTTTGTCCTGAATACTGTTTGCTTATTCCACTTTGCACTGTATTTGCCTATAATTTACTTGCTCTTCATCTACCAAAATCTATTATCCTGGTCTTCCAATTTTCCCTCCACATATTTTTGTCCATTGCTGTTGTTGCCTACAGTTACACTCGATCTCTTTCTGCCCTAAATGTTTCCTGCCATGATTTATCTTTCTCTTCTTACTCCCTTCTCTCTTATATATGCTAAAAGGAATATTAACTTCTTAATACACAGGTGAAATACACTTTGGGTTTGTCTCTTAAAAATAGCTTTCTTCAGGGGTTCTTTCAATAATACCCCAGGAGCAACCTGCTGATTCTTAGTTCTGAATACCAATTCAGATGCTAAAATATGCAGTAGGTGAGTTTTTTCCCCAGTATTTAAAATAACCAATTATTAACACAAGTTAGTTTCTCCCACTTCCAAGTCTGAGATACATTATACTATATTTCAAGAAATTAAAGATGTCGCTAAACAATAACAAAGTCAATTCACATTTCACTTTCTCTTAAACTTACTGTTTAAGTGGTTTTGAAAGCCCCAATGTTACCTCAGCATTCAACAGACATATTTGCTGACTATCTCATCTAATAGCATGGGTTTGAATGGGCTGAAATGATACCTTGAGGCAGACTCTAGAGCTTTGCTATGAACAGCAAGTGTTTTTCTAAGAATGGGAATCTTCTTTTAAAATATGAACAATTACAGGTAGTAGCCTTTGTATCTCTTCTGAATGAGCAAATTTCAATCACTAAATGCAGAAAGCATTCACATTAAAACAAATTTTAATGTGCAGTGGTAAGTTATCTAAGGCAATTGAAAAGGCTTTTCTCCCTGAGCTGTTCAATAGCTCAGAGATTAGAAGTCAAGACCTCTATTTCCATTGTCCTTCCATCTCTTTCTTTTGAAAATGTAAGTGAAAGAACACAACAGTGCAACCTAACACCCACGGCATACAGTGGTCTCAACTCAAAACAATGGCTTGAAAGTGAAGATAAAGACACATGATCCCACCCACGTATCCATTTTCTGGATTGTCCTACAGTATTTCCCAAGAAAGCTTTTTATGAGATGTCACATGAAAGTGCTTGCCCTATTTAGACCCCTGTGCACAACAGCAATGTCTGCCTTGGTGGCCACATGGCTGGGACACACTGAGCCCCTCAGAGGAAGGACTGCAGAGCCTTTGCACAGAGCCTTTGACTTCTGCAGCCAAAGCAGGACACAGTATCTCCAACGCCAGCAGCTCTGATACGAGGGTTCTCTCTGTGTCAACAGGCCAGCCATGCAAATCTGATTCAAGGATATCTTTCTCATGGAAATTGCCTGGCATTTTTCTAGCAGATCAAAGTTTTTTGATGTAGGTGTTAGTGGGAGATGAGAAATTTCATAAAATAGTCATGGTACTTTCTCAGTCTTTAAAAAGAGGCGTAAGTACTTCTAACAGCATTTTATTTACCAATTTATACAAAACCATACTACTTCATTTTACTTTAACAGATCTCAACTTTTAAAGATTTTTTTTAAAGGAGCATTTAAAATACTTGTACTGTTTAGTGTCCTTAGAAGGGAGTGGGAAGTATTTATAAATCAAAAAGCAACCAGAAAACAATTAAAATCACTGTCCCATTGTACAAAAAAAATATGCAAATCAGCATAAGACCTGGGGGTCATGCTCATAACAACTTCCCTGCTTTCCCAGAGCCAAAAATCATTTATCTTCTGCAACACTACAACAGTATCTTCAGTAACATTTACCTGAAGGCAGGTCACACCTGCACAGAGTGATTCCACTTTGCTAACAAAGCCTACACAAGGTGAGATGGACTGGCATCTCCCCATCCTGCAACTTCTGGCATGAAAGTCTAGCCAAGAGGAAAAGATGCAAGATCTAAGCTATGAACAACAGGACAGCTTGAACATAACAAACACACAGATACAATGCTAAACCTGTTTCAACATACATGCTGCAGTGCCAAGTTACCTGTTCTAGAATAATTTCTCCATCATGAAAGCCTTTCTCCATCATGCAAGGCTCAGCCTTGAGATGCCAGAAATTCATTACCTATCTAATTGCACAACTTCAAAGTAAATAAGTCAAAGAAGAAAAATCAGAGACCTAAATCACATTTCTCCTTCAAAGGCCACAATGACTTTTCTGGAGCATCAAGCATCCCATCTAATAATGCTGTATGACACTACTGCCTTGAGATTTGGTTTCACAGTGACTCATGGATTTTGCTCACGTTTCTTAAAAAATCTTTTCACTTGCAATGACAAATGTCACTGATCTGACCAGCCACAGTCAAGCCCAGGTACATTTCTTAAGTGCACTCTACAACTAGTTTACTCTCACTCAGAGCTACAATCCTGTTAGCATCTTTTCTTCTCTGGTTTTATACTGCCTCTGGGATTAGTCTGGATGTATGGTAAACCCTGCTAACATAGAGCCAGACACTTAGCATCTTAAGGGTGTTTTCTACCTCGTTAGCAAATTCATCAGCACAACACACCATCCAACTGACTTCAGAACTGATGACAAAATCAGGAAGAGAACATAACCAAGTTTTTATCTAGTTGGGAGGCAGGGGAAGAAAATTGCCCTTCCTTCCTTCCTTCCTTCCTTCCTTCCTTCCTTCCTTCCTTCCTTCCTTCCTTCCTTCCTTCCTTCCTTCCTTAGCAGCAGGCTATTAGATCATTACAGCCATCCATGCATTCCCAAAACGACCATGGTAATGTATGTCCATTACCACAGCCTAAATCATCAGCCTGTACATCACACTGGCTCTACATCGACCCAAGAAAACTGACTTGGAAAAAACAAAAAGCAGAGTGCACATCCTGTTAGTCAGCTCCCTGAATGAGCTCTGCATGGATTAGATGAGTGCCCTGGAAAGAGAACATGAGACTGCATCACATGGAGGGAAGGGAAAAAGTAGAACCACAGCAGTGTTGACTTGTGTTGGTTTAAGCTGTTGTGTAACAACACATAAAACTACTTATTTAGTAGCTTAAAGTGATTAGAAAATAAAGACTTGAATGATTCAGATTCTGTCAGGCTGGGTGCATACACAAAAATTGCACAGACAATCTCAATACAAAGGCAGGCTACCCTCAGGCTTGATGTTTAATGTTACCTAACCTATGGTATTAAGGACAAGGCACAGTGTGCTTTCTACATGAGACACAAACCTTTCATTCAGTTCAGGCCTTTATTTAGAAGAAAAGTGTGACATTTACTGCTGTTTTCCTAGCCAGAAGCCCCAAGTTTTTAATGGCTGTCAGATATTTTTGCCAAAGGAAGCAAGTTAATGACTGAAAGATTAGATGACTCGAAGGAAACAGGTACAGCAATAAATCAAATATATGAAAACATGAGAAAATTATGAGAGGGTCAGAAGTTCTTCAGCCTTAAGCACTTCTAACAGTGTTAGGCTTCCCCAAGGAAGGCAGCTATGAAAACCTAAAATAGAGGCCATGAGACTCAAATTCTCACTTGCATTGATCGTGTAAGCAAAAACAACTCAGACTTGTCTGTCCCCAGCCTGCCAGCATCTTCATGAACCCAGATGTTTAAGCAAGACACTGTGTCAGTGTCATGTCATTAATAAAGCTGCCACATCCCAGTAGTTGTCACCTCCACTGCATAGACTACTGACCCTCCTATTGAAGATGGCCAAAAGAAACCCCTAGAATTCATAATTTAGAAGACTTTTATTCAATATACTACTATGTAGATGGAAAAGGTATAGTTACTTTGAAATCCTTGCACATGAGTAACGTGTCTGTCTCTATCACAGCTTACTGGTTCTTGCAAAATAAAGGCAAACATACTCTCATTTGCTTCTAACACCACACTAACAGATGTTGAAGGAAGACAAAACAAAGGAACAAAACATATGGAAAAGCTTGGAAGCTGGTCCCTAGAAAGTGACAAATCTGTGGAGATAAGTTTACCTTGGAGCATGCCAGCATCCACTACCGGTGTAACAACAGATCTCAGGGCTTCTGTTTGGGAAGATGTATGAAGAGGAATTTAAGTGTGCTGACAAAGATGAAGAAAACTTGATAGTACAGCCTATGAGCACTCAAGTATAACATAAAGAGTAAGAATCATACAGAGAGAATATAACTTATTTTTTATGACATAGTAGCACCAAGAGGCATTTGTACCATTTTTCATTAGTATTCTCAACACTCCTGCAGTGCATGGTGCAGTTCATTACTGCAGTCCAGGGAAGGTCAACAAAATCACAATGAACTCTCAGTGATTTTCATCCTGAGATCTCAAGTCTGTAATCCAGACAGTGCTGATTTTCAGGCATAGTTAATTCTGGCTAGGCAATTACAAATGTCCACCTTCTGTAATATTTTGACTCCTGGCATTAAAGCCAAACACAGACTTTTATTTCAATAGGTCAGAGAGGGTATTTTTTTTCATCTCTCACAAGCACAAGAGAATTAATGTATGTGTATAGTACACTTAATGCAGGTACCCAGTAAAATGCCTTTTGTTCAGGAAAATGTGGCCAGTTAATCTGATTGCAGGCATCACAATGCTACTGACCTCACAAGAAAATTCTGTCCTTTAGGGATGACATCAATTTTCAATATGCTATGCTATATGCATTTAAGTGTAAACTAGAATGAATAGCTACCATTTCCATTAAATATTTGCTGAACTTGTTTCCTTCCTTGTGCACAGAAAGTACATTTGAGCTGTAACTTTCTCAAATCTGGGAGTCCCAGTGAAAGGAAATGTGTGGATTTTTTCCTGTTGAAGATAAAGGCCATTGTCAAATGCTGTGCTTACTCAATGAACTGGTCTGGTTTGGGTTGGTGGGGCATTTTGGTGAGTTTTTTTAAAGAGCAGTGAGATCCAAAGTCACTTTGCACTTAAATTTACAGTTTAAAATTAGTGGAATAACTACTGATGTTTATTTAGTTAGGTCTGACTGCTGTCTGCAGCTAGCATGAGGAAAAAGAAGCATATTAATACTGCAGTTACAGACTGCATCCAAATTTGTAAATGACAACCAATACTTCTGGAAGTATTTCATGTAAGATGTTCATATTTTAGCAGGATATTGGTACACCTAACATCAAGAGAGAAAGAATAACAAATATCAAGTAATTAAGGACTTTAATGTGCTGCAGGAAATAATATGCACCACAGAAAATTTAAAGAACATACTGGAGAGCTCTAATACTATTTATATTCATTTGTAAATTATTCTTGAAAAAACTGGTGAGGTTACACATCATTTCCAGAAGGGAAGCAGAAGGAAGCTTACTGTTGTGTCTTTATGACAGGCAATAAATGGGACTGTCCAGGAAATCTTAAGGCATTTGGCCTCATAGTGCTGTTCAAGTGAGCAAATTATGGAAGGTAATCAATAAACACAAAAATAAAACAATTAAGCCAAATTATGCTACTTAGCACCATTTCAAGGAAGGTTACTTAACATGACCACTAACTTTGTGATGACACATGCTTTCCAAAGTTTTGAAACAAAATCCACATGCTACAAATTTATGTAGTAGGCCATTCAATTATTGATTATTAAAAATAATTATTTTCACTTTTAATCTGGCTAATCAATATAATTTTAATTAGTTTTCCATTAGATCTCTTTGTGCTACTCCAGACACATAATATGAATTTAAAAGTTAAGAGTTGATAGATAACATCTAAATGATTTATCAGCCCTCTGCAATCACATGGCAACTTATTTCCATTTCATTCCTCACCTCTCAGCTTACTTTATGACACTCAGTGCCTATTAAAAACCAAAAGAAATAATTCTAACTGAGGCACTTGATGGGCAAAAGCTTCATGTGAAGATCTGGACTGAGCTACTGTACAATTCAAGTTCAACTCTTCTACTTCACGTTTAAAATTTATTTTCTTTCTCCCTTTTCCTTGCTTCAAAAGGTAAGAAGGAATTAAAAAATCAAATAACTTTCTTATCAAAAATTTACACTACACTTTTGCATCTTGTGCAAATTTGCAGCTTGGACTTTTGCAGCTTGTGCAATTTGTCACAGTTAACAAGAACAGTTGCATATTTTCTTTCCAGTAATACTTCAAATGTTCCCTGACTTAAAGCAAGACTATATTGTCAAATAAATCTTCATATATCTTCTTAGATCTGCCAGGTCTTTATGTGGAAAGTATATTTTTGGGTGGATTTAAAATTTATTAGTCATATTTAAGCATGACAGCTAAAAACAGAGGACCTTATTATACCATCTCAGAGAGATGTGGAGTTGAGGGGAAGAAAGTTTCTCAGATTTTCTGCATGAAAGGCTTTTATTTTCCCCTGGTTGTTTATTGGCTTTAGCTAGGGGAAATAAGTTTTTCTCTAACTCTTTAGAATATTTTACACAGCCTTGTGGAATTTTTAAATCTTTTGGATAATTACTAACTAGCATAATGCAATTGCCAGTTCATTCATGACTGTCAGGAATCATCTTTTGCTCTAAATAGTTTCAAAACCAGTGTTTCCTATATGAAAGAATATTTTTTTTTAAATTGCATTCCTTTTGAGCTGTTTTTCAGTAAAATAAGAGATGACTCCTTTTACACCCTGCTTCTAGCTTTTGAAGAAAAATCTTGTATCCAGACCTGAAGCAATTGCACCACCTGATGGACCTATCAATGGAATCCCAATTATCCTGCAGATTTTTCACAACAGCAGGGCAGAGTTTATCTGCAATGCAGCCTGATGAACCATGGCTTCAGCAAATTTTTGAGTTACACTCAGCTTGAGAACAGAGTGTACAGAACAGCATGGAGTAGGTGCTGCTTGTAACCTTGATGACCTGCTTGTCATTACAGTTGGTAACTCACTGACACAAAGGGGAAGCACAGCACACACAATCTGCCACGTTTTTAATTTGGATTTGGAAGATGTTTAGAACTGTCTGTGACTACTGTTGGAAAACTAATTTTCTTTGTTTTGGGATCTTTTTTAAGTGTAAGGGAACCACAGTAACATTCAGGAACTGCATGCAGTTTTATTCAAAATATCCTTTCCACCAAATTCATGTACTAAGATTTGACCTTGTTATTGTTTTTATCTTTCTCTATGGATCAGGGCAGACCACTATAAACATGTCAGAATTCTGGACTGAACTGCTGGTGTTGGGATCTCTGAGGATCATACTAACTTCATAAAAATTACTTTAAACCCCAACTTCAGGACCTTGATTTAAAATGAGGTTAGAGGTGAAATTTTCACTAAAAAATAGTGAAAACTTTGGGATTTGAACCTGTAAGAAGAGTAGCACTGACTCACTCATTAATTGATAGCCTACAACTACATTTTTAGCTATGCTTGCTTCAGCTTCGGCTTCCTCTTGCACATTGTGCAACTTTTGAACTGACCAGAAACTGACAATCATCTGCTTCCTGACTAATGCAAATTCGTAACACTCTGGCACTTTTTAAAACTGCAATCATTAAAACTCTTGGCTAGAGAAGTCATAAAAAAAAAAAAAAAAAAAAAAGTATCCACTGTATTTTTAAAGACCTCTTGAAAAAAAAGAGCAAACAGAAAAATGTCCGGCTAATGAAAATCAAAAGCCAATCTATAGCAGGAAAGGAGGCAAAGTGGATGAGTGCCAAACAAATTTCTCTAATAAAATGTTCAATAGGATTCATAATTTAATGAGACATTCTAAGCCTGTTAAATGTCACTTCTTGCCCAGAAGACGAAATATTATGCTAAAATATTACAAACCAAAAAGCCTAAGTGAACTACCCAAAGAATGACATGATCCCAACAGCCCTTTGGCAGTTTATTTCTGCTGAACCTGTGGAGCAAACAGCACCTCAGTGCTCTGGAAGAAAAGCAGAGCCTGGAAGTGCTCAGACTGCTCCAAGTCCTCTGCCACACCTCATCCTTCCAGCCAATTTCTGCCACTGTGGAGTGGGCAGAGTGCTGGGCCAACCTTCCTTCTTTTCTGATTCTTCCTACACCTGCCCCAGCAAATGCTGCCCTTACAGGGATATGATTCCTTCAGGAGGTAATGAAGCATTTCCAGTGAGAACTCAAAGTTCTCCTATCACCTCTCCAGAGCTTTTGGGAGCAGATTCAGAACACAAAGGTCTCAGCAGGTCAAAATTCATTTGAAGCAGAGCTTCTGGTTCTCTTTCCTTTGAAAGGCATCTAATATATACATGGAATCAGTGCTTTAAGAACTGACGCTACATGAACAAAATTGAAATAATCAGGGCATTCCCTTCAAAACTGCGCTACTGCTCTGAATTTAATTGCTAACAGAGACAAGAAACT
Source organism: Muscicapa striata striata (assembly GCA_030060385.1). Classification (NCBI taxonomy): domain Eukaryota; kingdom Metazoa; phylum Chordata; class Aves; order Passeriformes; family Muscicapidae; genus Muscicapa; species Muscicapa striata. Next base: position 3,114,089 of record JAREIS010000047.1, read on the forward strand.
AGTCTGACCTCAAGTCAGGACACTGAGGAGACACAAGTGCTTTCACCTCCCTCCAGAGGAGAGAGATGAGGAAATGACCACGCAAAGATGAGAAGTCAACCCAACTTCTACTAATACATGCTTGTCAAATTTCTGCTTGATAAAGATATTTTAAAAATATCTTTAAAACATCCATTTAAAGAATGTTGTTTAATGGCCATTGAGGGAAAATACCTGAGATTTTACACTCTAAATACAGTTGCCATGTAAAATTGTACACTGAGCAATGATGGAACAACTAAAGAAAGGGGAAACATAATAAATCATTCTGATTAACGGAAATCATTCATGTCATAGACCTTTCAGATAAAAATAAAAATAAACCCCAAGCCCCACTGTATTTCTGTGAGTTTTTGACTAAACCCAGCAAGACAAAAAAATATAATTTAAAAACGGTTATCCATCATTCCTCTGTGCTGCTACTTTTAATCTAAGGATAAAACAAAAAAAAAAACCCTGAATGCAAATGATTACATTTTGAAGTGTTCAAACAGCCTTTCATCCTAGCTTTTTTTACCAATGCTACTCACAGCAGACTGCATTGGAGAATTTAAAATAATTTTCCTTCCAAAAAGCTTCACAAGCTGCTTTTGAGCTAATAAAACACTATGCATAGCTATGAGTGGAAGATAAATATGTCCTTAGACTTACACAGTCTCTAAACTATCATTCTAATTTTCATGCATATATTTGGGTATATGGATATACCCAAATGGATAAAATTAATGTTACTATTAAAAGTGAATGGTATCATTTTATAAAAATGTCAGTATTTTAGAGAGGTTAATGCTAGTGCTCTTACTCTCAGATCCTCACACAATTATGCAAAAGAACAGCTTCTGAAGACCAAACAAAACCAGGGCAGAATTTTTTCTTGTACATAGATGAAAAAAATAGTCCCCTTTATGAATGACCATTTGGAATATCCTCATTTATTCTGAAGATTTAGACTGCACAGAGAGGACCATCTGAAAAATTGTCACAGTAACAAATGCACTCAAAATATTGTTTCCAAATCATTGGACTAATCATTAGCACCTCACAAGCTTTAATGCATGACAACACCATTAATAAAATGTCAGTGTCCACAGTTTTAGACTATTCTGTTATGTAAACAGAAAATCTACTAAAATGAAGCATCTCAGGAGTCTCTTTTCTTACTACGATATCAAATGTTTCAATATAAGCAATAAATCATAAAATGTTCAATGGGTTTAACAGAGCAACAAAATTTTTAGACCAAGTCTCAGATATCCTTCAGCTATTATATCCTAATTTACTAAATACCTACTATGTGGCAAAATGGAAAAGCTTGAGGCTATGCTGTGAGGAACACCCAACCAGCATGCCCTGAAACTGCTGGTGAAAGAAACTGTTCTATACATCCTGTCATCCATGGAAATAAAAAATCAACATGGAGGAAACAAATGGGCTTATATTTGTAAACATTGGCAAAGCATCATTCAGATGTTAAGATTCAGGTTTTCTGGAAAAAATAATGTTTCTCTTTTCAAATTATTAAGTATATTTCACAATATTTTCTGCTGGGTGAATACATCTTCATGTCAGGAAGGTAGCCGGACATTACAGAGGTGGGCTGTCTTACCCTGGACTTTCACACAGAGGAATTTTCTATGCTAGAACCAGCTTAGGACAGCTGGAGCTTTGCCACTGCCCCTGCTATTCAGCTGTTCCTGAGAGAGGCCTCTGGGTCTGAGATCCCAAAGTCTGCACTCTCCCGAGCAGACAGCAAGGAGCTACAGCCTGTGAAAACTTCCAGGACTTTCTATTTGCTGAAGCCAGCTCTAGTGAACTGCACAGGACAAACACTACAGCTGCATTCACTATATGAGTTTGTTCATGGAATAGGACTTGTCAATTTGCTGTGCTGAGCCGCGCATGTTCCGAACACACCGGGCTGGGCCCTGGGCTCGGAACGTGCCACGGGAGCCGCGCATGTTCCGAACACACCGGGCTGGGCCCCGGGCTCGGAACGTGCCACGGCCGCCACACGCGTCCCGTTAACTGCTCCTGACCCGAGCGTTCACCGCACCGCGGGGTCCGCACCTCCCTGGGCCGCTGCTCCACGGCTCTGCCACCCTCAGGGGTGAGATAAAACTTTTTTAGTTTATGGCCACTGTCACTGGGCACCACTGAAGAATATTTACAGGTAAGAATTGATGACTACGGCTAAGGTAAAGATGGAACTGGTAACCAGCCGCTCATGAGACGTCCTGGGGAAGTCGTGACATGTCGCGGGCAGCGGCGATGAGGGGCAGCACGGTGCGGAGATCCCGCGCCAGCCGCCCCTCAGGCCGGCCCCCTCTGCGCTGCTGGTAAGGCCCGGCGGGTCCCGTCCGCCGGGCAAGGGCAAGGTGGCGGCTCCCCTGCTCCTGCAGGGCGCAAGGTGCCGGGAGGGCACAGGTGCGAGCCCAGGGAGCGGCTCGGGGCAGCTCCGCCTGTGCCGCGACAGAGCGGCCCGGCCCGGCCCGGCCCGGCCGATGAGGGCTCCCTCGGGCCCGCCCGGGGGCAGCGCTCGCAGTCGGCTCCGGCCTCGGCCCGTCCTCCCCCGTCTGCTCCCCCAGCCCAGCCCAGCCCAGCCTGCTGCATAACCCCGGGCAGAGGGGAGGAGGACGTTCGCCACGAGCGGCCACCTCGTTCTACCGAGTCATGGAATCATCCAGAGTGAAGGAGACCTTGGAGATCATCCAGTCCAACCGTCAACTGAGCAGCACCATAATCTAACATAAACCATTAAACCGCATCACCCAGCATCACATTCAGACGTCTCTTAAACACCTCCAGGGATGGAACTCCAGACTCCTCGGCTTTTCCAAGGGGGGTTCGGTGTCGGCGGGTGGTGCCGGGCCCTGGGGCGCGGCTCTGCGGGCGGTGGGGTGGGAGCACGGGCAGCAGCAGCAGGGTTTGCTGCCCTAAGGTGAGTTATGACCTGTGCCATCAGAACAGGGTGGTGGCGTTACACCGGTAAGCTCTTGTGAACAGCCTGCAGTTTTGGTGTAACTTGTGAGGAACTCCCAAGGTGGATGTGGTCGCATTGGCATGATGACACGTTTCTGTATGGAAGGTGAATAAAAGACTAATATGTAGGGGTTATGTGAGATTTTCACTAAAAAAATTAAACGTGTAACTGAAACAGGTGTCTTTAAACCTTCATTATCTTTAAACCTGCATTCTCACCTTGAACGAGACTCACACTTTTGGCACCCACATTTTTGACAACTTAATGTTTTCTTGCTCTAAAATTATTTAAAATAGGATTTATTTCAAAACCATAAAAAATAAAGACTTCAGATATGAGTTACTTCATGTATTTGGTTTTAAAATCCACTTCTTTCTTTTAGGACACACAAGAATATTTGCAGAGGCATTTGAGAGAAAAGTCAATGTATCTAAGGAATGAAAAGGGCGTAAAAGAGATTAAGAAAATAAGGAACACCTCAACAGAGAAGGACATTTTTATATGGTTTGCAAACTAGAGATAATTTTCTTCAGCCAAGTGTCTTATGTGCAATCTGCAAAAGTAAGGACTGTGTTGAAAGTGTTTTTTGAATTAAATGTGCCTTCAGTGCTAAATGGAAAACATAACCAGTGTTCTGAGCAACAGTCAGAACAGTGGCTGACAAGAATGTTCTTTTGGTGTAAATGTTGCTGAAATGATTACAGCGTCAGAATCCTGCCCCTGAGATAATAAACAAAAACTCAGATGCAAACCAACATTTAAATGCCAGAGGGCATGGCAGGGGGAAGGCAGATGATGAAGACCAAAATGCCTAAAAATTCAACTGTGAATAAATTTATTTTTTTTTCCACTGTGAAATATAGTCTTTTATAAAACTGATTTCTGCAGATGTTCTGGCTTACACAAATCTCAGTTTGCTAATTAGGGTAAATGTTTAAAAGGAATGTGCTTAGCTCTGCACCAAGTAGCTTAGTCGGGGAATTGTTACTCCAGCATCAATACAAAGTTGATATTGACTGGAAGGTATTATCTCACTATAAACCCTGAAGAATCATTTCCTCTGTGAAATGTTTATTTTGTAAATGTAGGAGAAGAGACATTTCATTTGCTGGTAGTAAGAAAGAGTTTCTTAATTGAAGATGGTTCTGACATGCCTCTGAGGACACCATCTCAGCTGGTAAGGCTTAAAAATCCCTATTCCTGGGAAGGCTTTTCTGTGATGTGTCAAAAAGCTCTTAAGTAAAACAGAGGTGAGAGGCACTGGCCCAGAACAGGGTAGGAAAAACTCCATTGGCTTCTTTTACTTGTTTGTTTTAAGGTAGAGAACGTGTTTCTGTCACTGGAGAAGAAGAAAAGAAAAAAAAGGGGGTTAGAAGTGAGAAAATTAATAGCAGCAATTAATTAATTAATAATCTTGTTTCTGTCCTCCTCTTCCTCTGCAGGCTTTTGTCTGAGGTTTTGGGGTTTGTTTCTCTTAGCACAGAATACTATGTCTCAATTCTACTTCAAAAGCAAACTGCTGCAGCAATTTAAGGTGGAATATCAGTGATTGGAGTGATACAACTCCTCCTCCACTGCCCTGCATTGTAATTATTTATGTTGGAAGGAATTTGAAAGGTTGATGATGGCTTTTTCTTTTATTTTTTTCCCTCAGGGGACATTGAAAGGAAGCAGGTAGTCCCCATAAGCAGAGGAAATACCCAGTGTAAATGTATTGACATTACAGATAAAAGCAATAAAAGAGTATTTGTAAATGGAAAAAAAAAAAGAAAGTCTTTTGGCAAAGGTAACGTGCAGTGATTGGAATGTTTGAATTGTTTTGTGTTCAATAGAAAGCTTGATTTTATTATTTTCTGGTGATGTGACTAGCACTCCAATAGTTCAACTGTGCTGTACTGCTTAGAGCTTTTTTATGACTGCTGTAAATCACTGAAACATCTTAATCCCAGCACTTTCTTCCATGAAACTGAACTTCCAGTCTGGTGCTTCCCAATGTGTGTTGCCCTGGGACTCCAGTGATCAGTCCCTGATGATGCAGAGGGACTTCTGGTTAGAAAGGTGGGAGGAAGGTACTGAGAAGGTGTGGACACAGAGCTTAGGTAGTGTTTGGTGGTAGTGGGAAAGTTGTGGAGCCAGAAAAATCAGCAGGCAATCAGCAGGAGTGGGGAGAAATATTTGTGCACACACATGAGACTGCAGGTGCTACTGAATTCACTGATCAGATGCCAGAAGTCTTTGGGAGAAGGGAAATTTGTAATTTATCACAGAGGCAGAAAACAAATAATAAATGTAGAGAAAAATGGTCAGATTTTTTTTTTTTTTTTTTAATGGAAACTTTTTTCCCTGAGGAAATGCATAACTTGTCATAAAATTTTATTTTCCTGACATTAGGATGCACTCTAGTCCTGCTTATGCAGACATTTTTTTCCTTGTAGCTGGTATTATGGATATATGTCTGATGTGCAAAATCAACGAATAATTTTAACAGGAATAATTTAAAATATTTATAAGATATTTAAAATTTTATTATTCATCTTTATATAACCTTTAGAATTTTTTTATTTCTCAGGTTAAAAAGCTTCACTCGCTCACAAGTACTCTGCTTTAAATTTGCCTCTCAGCAATTTTTGATCATTGGTCCTGTAGAAAATAAAATCCTGTGTATATGTATGTATGTAGGGAAACTATAAACATTTTTTAAATATTTAAAGTTGTATGTGGTAATACAAACATTTAAATTTTAGAAGGTGGGCTTATTGTGACACCTCCTTTATGCAAAATTACTTAAGTCCAATGGAGAATGCCAAGGTACAAAATTCTGTGGTTTGTACCTGCCAGAAATGCCATATAAACAATAGAAAGAAAAGTACTACTCTTCCTGAAACTTTGGAAAATTTTAAATTTAGCACTTGTTTCATATAGGCATTTCAGTGAGTTTACATTTTCAGATTTGAAACACAGCTTTTCTTTATTCTAGATTAAACTTATGACTGGTGAACAGATGGGTATTTTAAATAACGACTTCTTTAATCAAGAAGTAGAATGTTTAAAGAGAAGAGTTGGACAAGTAGAATGCAACAAAACCCATGAAGAACTAGTTAAAACATCACTAGTAAGTTTATTTGCATAACTGTGTGAAATTTTTGTGTGTAAATCACATATGACTATTATGGTATCCTAAAGAAAGACCCCAAAGCATGCAAATTGTTTATTTTTGTGACAAAGATAAATTAATAATAGCTCTATTTTCTATTGCAAGTCTCACTGTCTACTCATCGTACAGCAGTAATACACAACTTCCTTATTGCAGGTGAGCTGTGTTAACCTTGCTGTGTTCTCTGTTGGCAGCAGCAGGTCTCTGAACTGGAGAAAGAGGTGAATGCTATCCTGGCCCTCCAGGAGGAAACCTCATCAACAGTAGCTGTTCCTTAGGTGGGATGCAGGTGCAGCCTCCCCTGTGGCTGATACAGGTCCCTTGCTGTTGCATCAAGAACAGGAAAAATGTATGTAGAGCTGGTATTGGTTGATGTTTGAGAATTTGTTTTGAGATTACAATGTAGTTCTTTTCAGTTTGATTAAACAAATTCAAAGGAGGAGATGTTGACAATTTCTGCTTTGATGCTGTCCTGTTGGAGACACACTGGAGTTTTTCTGCTGAAGGGCTGGACCTCTTTATCACTAAAAAGTTCCTGACAGTGTACTTGCCTCTTTGAGTTACCTTGCATCATCCATTTACCTATTCCCAGCCTACGAGCCATGAACTGCATTCATTGAACTGCAATTAACTGCAGGTTGAAGACTAATTTCTTAGACAGTGCAAATGAAAATCTGAAACAATAAATAAAAATGTCAGTAACATAGCTACTAATACAAAAGCATTTCTTATGGGAGGTAATGATGCATTAGTACTAAAATAAGACTGCAAAACATCTTTTTTTTGTGGGAACATTTGGTTTTTAGGGAGAATGGGAATTTCTCATGTCCTTGGACTGATTGTATTTTTTGCTGAAATTCTTTTAGCTAATCTTACAAGAGATGTAGTTCTGTAAATTGTCAGCCTCCTGTTTCATGCTGACCATATATTTCATGGAAAAAAATCTTTTAAAATAAAATTGTTCAGAAGAAGTCTTTGGAGTCACATCTTTTTGGCCTTTTCACAAAAAATTTAATCAAAATATAAAACAAAGATAAAGTTCAGTAAGACACTTACAAACCTTAAGTTTTAAATTTTAATTTGGGATTTTTAAAACAAGTTAATCTTTAAGTTTTAAGGTTTTAAGATATGTGGTATATCCTCAGGCAATTAGATTATGTTCTAAATAGTTTGCTGTAAATCAAGTACTACTTCACTTGTGTGAATTTTTGGATATATAATTTTGCATTTTTACAATAATTTTTGGTTGGTTTAAGAAACATAAGCAAGCAGATAGTGTTCCACTCTGCCAATTGGTATGTAGTCTTGGATAAACTTGATTAAAGACAAGCCTTCCACTGAAATTCTGTATTATGAGAGTGAAATGAAAGAAAGAAAACTTGAAGTGATCAATACAACAGAAGAAAACCACAATTCTAGTGAATGTAAAAGAAAAATTTTAAAATTTATTTTCCAGCACCTCTCTAAACTTAATGCCTGAGGTGTAATATGTAATAATTTAGGTACTCTTAAGGAGAAGATAGTTCTGTGGAATCATAACACCATGTCTGTTGCTGTACTGGGTTTACATGCCAAGGTTTTTGTGGCAGGGGTGGCTCCTGTCAGAAGAGAGCAGGGGTTGGATCAGTTGCGTCGTGTTCAACAGAGCCCTTTCAAGCCCATTCCAAAATGGACCTTCCCCGGCCAAAGCTGAGCCACTTTTTTAATTGTGCACACTGCAGAATGCTCAGACTTGATGGAAAGTTAACTTTTTAAAGAGCTTGCCAAGGGAAAGAACAGTGACAAGTTGGGCTTTGACGAAGGCTTCTCTTTGGCCACCAGGAGGCTCCATTGGAACGGGATTGGAACAACAAAACATTTTTCTATAGAAGCAAGTGAGGAACGCTAGGAGACACCATCGTCTGAAATAAGCGCACAGATACCCCTAGCCGAAACCCTCTTCCAGCCGTCCTTCCCCTTTTATCTTCTTTTTCCTCTACTTTGTGTTTTCCTTCCTTTCCCTTCCTCCCCCTCTAAATCTGTCAGGCCTAAAAATGTGTAAAAACAATTCTTGATGAAAGGATTTAAACTTTTACCCTAAGAGCTTTTAGGCTTTTAATTTCCAAAGCATATTTAAGTCTTCAATACCGATACTTTTAACCTAATATTTTTATGCTAAAAAGAAAATAAAAATGTCTAATGTGATATTTGAAAAAACTTCCCAATATGGCACGTTTTTTACTTCTTGCTGATAATATACTAAGAAAATTGAGTCAGTGAATCATTATATTCCTAATCCTTCCTTTGTTAAAATATTTGCCTGGTTGGTTTAAATGATGTTTTCTGAACGTTACCATTTATTTAACAACCTTTGTTAGCAAGTTTCACTTTTGCAGGTTTTTGAACAGAAATGGAACAAAAGCTTTCTTCTTCAAGCAGCAGCAGTAACAGACCAAAGCCTGCACTATATGATATGGTTTAGGTATCACTATCATTGTTGCATACTTGCTGACATTTATTACAGCAGTTTAATTTCATTAAGGCAGCTGCAGTTTTACTCATCTGTGCAATGTAAACCTGTTTTGAAACTAACTAACTAAGTACATGCACAGCTTTTTGACATTTTGGCTAAATTTTTGGGAAGGATTAAAAAGAACACACACACACTTTCCTTTAGAAAGTGAATTAGTGCAGTAGTGATTCAAGATAAACAAATACCCTCTAAATGCAATGGGAACTTCTTTAGCCCTTCTTTTGATAGCACAAGGTGATGCTAAGTTGTTACCACCAGTGTGTCAGGAGGGTTTTCTACCTTGGGAAAACCTGACTGGGCAGATAGAAACCAAAGGTCAAAAAAATGCTGAATATTAATCCATGAACGTCAGGTAGTCTGGCCCAGTGCTGTTAGTCTGGAAACTGTACAGACAGCAGCAATTCATATTATAGACTTAAATAAAGATTTAGACATTTAAATGAAGTAAGTATGAATATAAAGTAGTGTGAGTGGCTTATTTTTGTTGGTGCACTAACAACTGGTTTTGTCTCGGTGCCTAGACTTTCAGGCAATAGCCAGTCTGCCTCCAGGTATTCACATCTTGCCAAGTGCAAGTGCTTTGTGCAGGCTTCCTGAAGGATTCAAAGACCCTTCTCAGAATCTCAAAACTAAAAGAGGCTCATGACAAAATCCAAGGGGAATTGGACTGTCATGGACCCTTACAGAAACTGATCCAAATGTGCTTCCCTATGCAGTTGTCACCTGTGTCTGTTCCATTAAAACCTTAGTAGTAATACTGCTTCAGACTGGAAGAAAAAGGGCATATAAAGGCTTTGCCACTTCCAGTTCCTTGCTGTTTACCACAGGTTATCATCCCCAAAGGAGCTGCTTTGTCATACAATGAAAAGATCTCTTTGGATGTTACAGACCATTTGGTGATAATAGAATCTATAACTGCTTAGAAAACTCTTCAGGACACTCAAGAGTACCTTACTGAATGGTTTGCTACTGCTGATAAGTACTAGATTGTTTCTTGAGTAAGTTTCATGTCAAAGCATGACTTGCACTGCAGACAGTATAAACTTTATGTTTCTCACTTGTTACAGTCTGTTATGTTACTCCATTAACTCTGTAAGCTTGATTCTACAGCCTTGAAAGTGAAGTCTTCTTTTTAAAACTACTTCCACATTTCATTTTCTTTCATCTTATTACTTCACAGGGGATTATTGCACATATAAAAGAAATGAAAAATATAATAAAATTTTCAACTTAGTTATTTTATTTCAATGATTTCAGGATTCTTAGCTGTCTTTAGTGTTTGGAAAGGTAGTGGCTCATCTTATTCCTATCTATAGGAATTATAGGAAGAATTCTTTTCTTTGGTCTGTTTAGCTAAATAGCACAAAATTCCACAATGCTCAAGATAAGAACAGAACAAGTCAAGCAGTCCCTCCATTATTTTGAACACATTTGGAACCACATAAAATTAATTGTTGATGTAGCTGGGATAAAAAACTAGTTAATGTCTAAGCAGCACAGATCCTATTATCTACAATACTTTTTTAATATACGGTATAGCAAAGTAATGCCCATTTCTTGTCCTGAACAGAATACATAAATAAAAGCAAACAAACATTTTTTTGTTAAAGTACCTTGACATAAATATTATAAATTGTTTTTCCAAGGTTGTTTCCTGTGCTGCAGATGATTACTTGCTGGGTGAAAAACATAAAGGCAGATTCAAGGCTGGTAGTGAATATTTTAATATTTGGGACTTTTCCCTTTTATTCATTATCATTAGAAGGGAGGAGTTTTATGGGGTTTGGGAAATTATTTCTATGGAGTTGGGGGAGTGTTTTGAGTGGATTTGTACAAACCCAAGAGTGCTGTTAGCACCTCAGTGCAAATCCAAGCTTGGACCAGAGCAGATATAGAAGTCACTGGCCTGTTTCTCACATTATTTGCTCATATGCTGAAGGCACTCAACCTCATCTTAAAATATATGACTGTTTCTGCAAATGATGGAAAATAAAAAAAAACCTTATAAGTAATAACTCCTCAGAGCATCAGTGGATCTTGCATTAATGAAGACTTTCTTTTGACATCATATATTTAAAAGTTTAATACACTAATATTTTCTCTGCTTACCCTGAAAGGTCTTCAACAAAGGACAAAATAACCAGCTTGTGGTTCTACTACAGGAAGGAAGAATTTAATTTTACCTGTTCACACAAATACTCAACTATTTCTCATCCAACATTGTGTAAATATATCCCAAGCTTAAAGACAAGGTCAGATTGCTAAATGTATTGAGTTTGCTATTACAGTACAAGAATTCGTTTTAACTTTATTTTCATGTACATTTTCAGAATATATAGAGTATAGAAAATGGTATATTTTAAAGGCATATAAGGTAGAAAAAACCCCTAAAATATGTTTGTCCTGCTCAAACTCTAGTTCAGACTAATTTGGTATTCACTTGCTGTGCAGAACATTCCCATCTATTCTGTGTGGCATCATGCACATGCTGGTGATTGTACAAAAGTGGAGTGTTTGTTGTGTGTGTGCTTTTCACTTTATTAAAGGGACAGAGCTTTTACTGTGGAATTAAACTGTGTTCATGTATATCTACATCTTTACTTGAAATATTTGCTCTACAAATGACCTGAGCATTATCAAGACAAGAAACTGAAGCATCTCTGCAAGTCAGTGGCATAAAAGCTTAACTTAGAATTTTTTCATTGTCCTCTAGATATTAGAGCTTTAATCCATATTTGCTTTAAAATTTCCCTTATTGTTTCATGATTGAATAAATTCAGCAAAATGCCTAGCTAACAGTCTATTTTCATCCTTAAACCTGCATCTATTTATTTAAGACAAATTCTGCTTGCTTGCAAAAACTCTTGATTTTGAACCTGAAATGTATTCAGCAAATTATAGAAACACTTTTTTTTAAAAGTAGGGTAATAATTCTTGAAATTCAGAGCACTCCCAATATGAGGAAAAAAACTGGACAAAATACTAGCATGCTGCTAGACTGGAAGAATTCCTTTTCTTCAAACTGATGTGGGTTTTTAACTATTATTATTACTTTTACTGTGATGTCCTGCTTGCTCATCCTAATTTTTTAACAGTCTTACTGGGATTTCTTTGCTCCTAAAAGACAAGTAACACATGCCAAAGCATTATAGGATGTTGAAGGAATGAAGATGGAACTACATGACTTGTCACTCATGTTGGAGACAGTTCCTAAAAAGCTATGCACTTGAACTTTTACTTTGTGATAAATCAAGGATAAATCTGAAGAAAGCAAATAAAATTTCATTATCTGACTACATTAGACACCAACTGATGCCATCAACACTGCCTTATGATACTGAACTTGTTCTATTTTAAGTGTGATACCTCATTCAAAATCTTTTTTTTTTTTTTTTTACTGTGTATGGGGCCAGCTGTTGTGAATATACTGAAATAAATAAATAAATGGTTAGAGCTTTTCAAAAATCAAATCTGTACTTAAGCATCAAAGCTGTGACTAACTAGAACAGGCCACTTCATTTCATTCTCCACACTGATCTCCAAAATCATCATCAGCCAAAGCCAGTATTACACTGCTGAGCAGTTAAGCCTTGTATTAGAGCAAAGATTTAGCTGACAAAATTACTGAAAAATAAAAACCACCAAGTTATTTTATCTTGAAACCTATCCTGGAATTCATAAGCATAGTAATTGCACTCTGATTTGTTTAGTAGCAGTGTTTAGTTCCAGTAAAATCCACAAAGGAATTTAAAATGAATTTTTAAAAGGCCAATTTCCTAATGGGCAGACTCAGGGAATGCTTTTGTACAGGACACATTAACCATGAAATCACTACATGATAAAAGCTCAGTGCCATAAACGTGTTGAGTTTGGCTGTAAAAACCTATATTTGGCATTGCTTGATCACTAGACTGCTTAGAAATCTGCAGATGTAGGCACAGTAATGCTTTTCTATTTCCTATTCTCCCTCCCAGAAAGGCTGCCCAAGGCTAAGCTGAAGGGATCCAGGGCTGGGGTGGGGAGTTCCCCACTGCCCCAGCTGTGCTGGGCCCAGGCTGAACAGGGAATTGGCTGATAAGTGCTCCCACCAAAGGCTCTGTGTGCTTAAATTAAATGTGAAAGACAATCAAGAGAAACATTTGCTGGAGTACAAAAAGGACTTGTTTACTTTTGCAGAGCAAGTGGTTTTAATAAAAACTTGATGACACTTACTGTACATTATAAAGAGCAGAACACTGGTCCTGCGCCAGGGCAGACACTCTGAGTGCAGCTTTGGGCTTTAGAAGAGTTTGCTTTTTCATTGTGATCTGAGCCTCTTTTTTCACACACCCTTATATTTAACATATTTCAAAGGGATGTGTCTGGTCCAGGAATATAGTTAGTATATGGCTTACAAATTAATTTGTACAGGGTTTATTTGTAATCTACTAGAGGCCAGGAACAAACTGTTAATGTCTAATAAAGGAAAACCATTTATGATGATGAAATATGTAAAAGAAACAACTTGGCTCTGTCTTGCTCTGACCCCTGACCTGGAGGTGCCAGGCATTTCATTTCACCTGCCTTCTTTTTTTTTTTTTTAATTGTTTCATATCAAGAACACAGTACATATTTAGAGAAACAATACCTTTACTACAAAACCACATAAATGATTATATACAAAATGGTTACTGGAATTTGGTTTTGTACTGCAGTGACAGAAATAACTAAGTGCTGACATTTATTTGCGCTTCCTTAATACTAAGTACATCACTCCACTGATGAGGGTGAAGGCAAATGCAATCCAGGCTAAGACAAAGGAATAGCCATATTGGCCTTTGGAAACTTCCATTCTATATCCATGGCTCTGGTGCAGGTCTTCATGCCTGTCTGTGTAAATGGAAGCTGCAATCATAACACACAGACCTGTAAGAGGAAGAAAATAATAAAGGTCAGCATCTTAAAATATTATCAGTACACACAACTATTCACTGTCTCTTCTGTCAGCTGCTTCCACCAATGTCCTTTCTTCACAGACACTCGTTTTCCATCCTGAAACTAACCTGGCAGCATTTCAAGACATATTTTCAGTTTATCTGGCAGGCTTTAAATTTGAAGTGCTGTTGTATCTATGTCATTTGCAGTGAACAGAAAATTATTCTGAACATCTGGATAGTTTTTAAGACTGACAAAAAACAAGGTGAGTACTTTCCTGTAACAGTTAGAGAGTTATTCAGTGCGTTCAAGAAGTTCAGAATTTCAAATTCTTTCCCTTCAAAGTTTAAATTACTTTATCTTGAGCAGTGATGATATCCATGCTTTAATATATTACATGCTATATATCCATGCTTTAATATATATAATATCCATGCCTATATATTACAGAATGGAACAGTTCACTCTTTAAGCAATTATGAAGGATAAGCTATGGCCTCAAGAGCACTACGGAGTTCTCATGCAGCTTATTCTTTTTGAAACCTTTTCCCACTTTCCTACTTCTGCAAAAATATCATTAAAGTCAAAAGCGTTGAAAAATCACTCACATGACAGGAGCTGGATAACAGAGGTTAACACAAATCTCTCTCCTTGCTTTAGACGGAAGAGTTGAAGAATGAAAACCAGAAATGCCACACAGCAGAAAATTGTAGACAGGATCATGGTGGCCTGAACAGCCTGAATTGATTGATACTCTGCAAAAACAAAGCAGCTTTGATTACAAATGTTTCTCTCTTTGCCTTCTCCCTGCAAGGAGTAAAGGGGCAGAGCCATGTTCTGTAAGTAGGAGTTCAGCAGATGCAGCAAAGCAGTTGTGTGTGCATTGCATAGGCTGGTTCTCCTCTGCTTCCTTGGCATTAATACAGCCAGTGACTTAAAGATTCTAAAAGTTTCTCATCAAACAGAATGAAAACAGTGGAGAGACTACTTCTGCCACACCCCACCTTTTGCTGCCATCAATGCAGATTTCTGAAGAACTATAAAACTGCCCCTGTAAATTTAATAGCAATTTCACCAGATCTGCTGAAGGAACATAGACACAGGCATGGAGAGACACTCACCATTGAACTCATCAGTGATAGCCGTACAGGTGCTCGTATTTGTGTCACACATTCTCCAGACATCTGTAGAAAAGTTATCTCCCACCCACCAGGCCTGGAAAATAAAAGCAAAGGGTTCTTACAGGGAGCAAAAAACAAACAAAACGCACAAAACTGCTTCATTGTCCAAACGTCTACTGATCAGATACATCAGCTGTAACAATTTTCACTTATTTTTGATACTTAACCACTCAAATGGAATGTCAGATCTCATGGCATTTTGGAATAAAGGGTATATAATTATCCACACATCATTCTCATTTTAGACTTCCATGAAGTAGGTAAGGGAATCTTAAACATCCCAAAGCATAAGGGATTTCCACCATTTGGGCAGAAATTTTGTATATTCAGTGACTGCTCACTCCTTGAGACACTGGACAAGATGTGTTTGTTCACCCAGACCCTGTTTAGGATGCACACCTCTCTGAAGGAACAGCATTTGCTACTTTGCAGGAAATAGCATCACCTGTGAAACAGAAGTCCTTTACAGATGTGCTGGTTCCTGCCACTGAAGTGATTAATCTCAGTGCAGTGCAGCTCTGCTGAGGTACACTGTGGCATCTGTCTGGAAATGGCTGCTGACAAATTAAGATCCTCCTGTGGTATTTCTATTTTGAGGTTTTAACATTCAAGGCAAAATGCAGTGTCTGAGCAGATTTTTACAGTAGCCTGGAAAATGACAAGCACTCCACAAGTGGCATTTCCTCAGGAAACCCATTCCCATTCCAATAGCTACCCAGGCCTTTGTTTTGACTAGAGCTGCACAAAATACAACTTTTAAATACAATTCCTGGTAGGATCAGCTGCTTAAATAGACATTCCAGAAGCCTCAGAGCTTACTGTGTAGCTCTGCTAACAACACTGCAGTTAAAACTGTAATATATTATGGTGGTAGGCATATGGATAAACAGAACACTGTGTTTTAAGAAAAATAATTACTTTTTCAGGATGCCATTCATTTGGATTTTACAGTCCAAGTTCAATATGTTATTTTTCAGCTCTGAGCTCTACATAATATATAGATACATAATATAAAATCTAATAGAAGATGGTTGTACCATTTAAGTTTTTAATTGTTCAAAAGTAGCTAATGACACAAAGCAGAGTGCATAGGCTTTTATTTCTCTAATAATCTGGGTTGTGCGTAGCAGATTTGAAATAAGATTATGTTGCTTTGTCCACTGTCTTTGCTTTCTAAATATTCAAAGGAGAATGGTAAGACAACCTGCTCTAACACTCAAATAATGACCTACTTCCATGAAACAGTCAACCAACTGACTAAAAAGTATCACCTGAGTTTGTACACTTTTGCAATAAAAAGCTGTGGGTAACACATCATTTCACTTGGAGCATGGTCTTCACTAAACAGTATTTTCAGCAGTAATTTTTTTTATATCAAAAGCCTGTATGTACATCAGACCTCATAGACAGATTCCAGCACACAGACTATGGTCAGGATAGTAGGCTATTTTGGAAAATGGAGAATTCCATTAAAAGCTAGATATAAATATCTGAGGGTAAATTGTTTCTGATCACAAAAATAAAATGGAAATTTGAAAAGAATGCAACATAAAATATTCTAAAGCTTTGTGCTGAAGCTGCTTCAACTTAATGGACACACACATTCATGGTGTCTCTCACGATTTAACTGGGCATCTTGGACAAACATTTGTGAGGCAAAGCACACCTTGACTGAAATTATGCCCACACATTAATCACCAGCTGTTTGACTTCATGTACTTGGCACAAAAGGACAGTGGATTTTCCTCCTCTCTCTCCTTCACATCCAGCTGAATGAAACCCCAGGGCTCCACCCAGTGAATACCCTCCCTGGCCAAGTCTCTCCCAGGGCAGAGGAGCTTACAAGATGCCATGGATAGCCTAATCCACCAGCAATATGCATACCCAAGGCATTTTTGTTACAGAAAGGTCTTAGGACATCAGTGTGTCCAACACTTAGGACCAGTGTGTAGGTCCTCTCAGTAAGTAAGCAGAAGACTAGAGAAGAAAAACTCGATTTTTATGAAGCAGAGAAATGCCAGTGTGTTTGAGAGACACCGAGAAGAAATGCCACTTACATTGTCAATAGTTGAGATGAACAGCAGCGCTGCTGAGGTTATGTGAAACACGATAATGAAGGCCAGGAGAATCAGCATCCTTGCTCTGGGGAGGCTTTAGGCTGAGATAAATCTGTTGAACATAAGGAAGTATACGAACAATCTTTAAGAGCTGTCAGTGGATCAACCTGCAGTTATGGTGCTGTTAGAGACAGTACCATTCAGATGCAGTTTTAGTCTACAGCACATGTTCTATCTCTGCAGATACTTAACTAGCATCATGGGTGCTAAAATGAATCACAACCTGAAATGAAGCCAAAAGGTACATTTTACAGTCTTCCAGTATGATGGCTGCAGTGAATAAACACAAAGAAGTTTCTTTCTGTGTGCAAGGATGGAAAACTCCTTCACATTGGCTTTTAGAGAAGTGCATTTTAAATTACAGCCTCATGTGCAGTGATGATAGTGTTTCTGCTGACTGCAGTAAGGTCTTGTTTCAACCATCCTTCCAAAGAAGGAAGAACCAGATTTCAAAAGGATGCTTGTAGAACAGAATTAAGTACATCAAGAACTATCTCCTAGATTCAGTAAAACCTATGTTGTGTCTTAGACCTCACATCCTTTGTTCATACAGTTATAAGTTTTATGCATTGAATAATGACTAAGGACTACCATTTTCTTCAATATATTGCTCTTACTGGTAGGGCTGAATAAACCCATGAGTCACATAAAAATACAGTCAATTTTATGTCCAGTCACTTAATACTCTCTGTAGGCTACCTATTACCTTCATACCTTATTTAACCCACTTATTACAATGTCATATCTCATGAAAAAAACATATGTTGATATGTACAAGAGAATCAGAAACTGTATTTAACTGGAATCCCCAGGAAATCTGTGGACACATAACAAATAGCTTTGGGAAAACTACTACTACTAATACACAGGAAAATGCAATTGCTTGACATATCTATTTTTCTTGGCCAGAAATTCTTGCCAATTAATATATGCTATAAGGAATCTGCAGTCTTGCAGATCTTTGCAGTTAAGGTGCACCATTCTGTACATCATCTGCATGTTGTCACTCATCAGTACATTAATGCATATTTCTCCCTTTCCTTTGCTTTGGATACATTCTATGATGTCAAATGATGTCACTCACATAACAGTAAATATCCAGAAGAAAGGACAGTTACTAATTTTAAGACTTGACTTTAAGGCTTGATTTTTTCCATGTCTAACTCCCTCTCTTCTACTGCCATTTACTGGAATCATGAGCCACATGAGTATATAAAAGGAAATAAAAGGACTACTCTGACAGCATTTTTAAAGCAGCTCCAGTGGCACTCTCATCAGGGCAAATAATAACTACTCTGCAAAACTTTAACAAAAAGATAATTGACAGCATAATAACTCAGTGAATAGAGACCAGAAGTTCCAGACTAATCCTCTCCATCTCCACTGCAGTACAGAGTTATAACGAGCTCAAAGGCAAACAGCATTGAAGTGCTTTTGTGAAAAATGAGTCAATAGCCTTATATCCATATCTGATTAGAATGACTGAATGGGAAAGCCAAGTCAAACCCTAAAATAGGAAAAGCAGCTACTCTAGTGTATATTCCTTCCCATTTCCTCTCATTAAACTCTGCCTTCTCAGCCCCAATGAAGAACAAAGTGGCAATTTCCTTCAGTGAGCTGATCCTACTGCATGACTCAAGGTCCTCTGAATCCAGTTCTGCTTCCAGAAATGCCATTCATGGCTCTCTATCAAGCCTTGCTTGAATGAAAAGAAGAAGAAAGGAAAGAAGATATTTTGTGGGTTTCTATAATGCCACATCAAAATATTTTCATTGTGATATGTACCAGTCATTGCACAGCACCCTCTTGTCTTGTGGCTGGTTTTTTTCTGAGGTTCATTTCTTGCACAGATGGTATCTAAGCATTCAATAATGCAACAATCATCTGCCATATAAGGAGAGAGAACCAAATTGTACTCAGGATTATTTTAAGCATAACAATACAATTTCATCTTATTACATGAAGTAACATAAAGTAAGAGACAAAAAAATGTAACCTAATTAAAACCAATCTTGCAAAAGCAAGACTTGCCAGCACAGAAGAACCGACTTCATCTTCAATTAAGTGAATGTTCTTGTTTTACTGTTTTCAGCCATAAAGAGAAGTGTTTCAGCCAGGATAGATAAACATGTATGGCTGGTGAGGAGAAGATATTTTTTGTTTTACCCAAATAAAGCCAAAATTATATGAAAGGGATTTTTGTTTTGTCTTTATCAAAAAAAAAAAAAAAAAAAAAAAACCAACAGTAAGAAAGGTCTGATATTTTTGTTAGGAAGACCCTTCCTAACAACCATCTTTAGATACCTCCTTCTGACTTGCTGAAACTGCTCCCTGTATGAGCTGCTACAACTTCTGTGCACACACTGCTAAACAATGACACATGGAGACAGGAATTAAATACACTGGGGAAAAGAAGTAGATAGACCATTTCCAAGTAATTAATACCAGGAAAAGACAACAATAACTGGTTATTCAATCTGTCATGCCTGAACAGGATCCCAGAAGTGCACAGACCTCAATCACTCCTACAAACGTTCCCTTCCCATGGAAACCCAGGAGTTTCTGTGGTTCATTCCAGCCTGCACAAGGAATAATGAAGGGAGGAAGGTTTTTCGGAGAAACTCTCTATGATTTGCGGGCAGGAAGCAAAGAGCAGCTCTCCTCTTCCAAGATGCAGCCAGCAACATGGCAGATGCTACTACAGAATCTGCATCCTTCTCTAGGCATAAATTCTGGATTTCATTTCTCAGAAAGAACTACTAGTCCTTCTCCACTCCACACAGTGCTGGGATTCAAAACCTTACTGTGCAGACTCAAGATTCTTCTACTCCCTCAGCAAGAAGCTCTTCCTTCCCCAATCCTCTGAGGACAGCTTGCCTGGGAACCTCTCCTAGCAGCAGGCAGCTCCTTTCCTCTCCCTATGAGCAAGGGAAGAATACAGTTACAGAGCACTGTTTGCATTAACATTCCAAATTCTTTTTTACTAATGTATTAATAACCAAACACTTTGGTATTATCAACTTATTAAGACCTTTGGTATTAACATCCTATTCTGCATGCTAGCTGTACTCCTTTTCTTCTTTACCATGAACTGTACCTGGCCAGAGTGATTTTTCACCTTCTCTCATTTGCAGCTCTCAGGTCAAGGTGTTAATGACTTTTAAGTACACTGCCTTTAGGCATGAAGACTGGGATGATGCAACAGATATTGTTCATCATTCGCCAAAGTGGCTTGTATTCTTTTGGTAGTTTTTACACACACACAAATATGTGAGAAAAGCTTTTTGGACACACTACACTTACAATGATGGAGCCACTCTTCTCAGAAGTACATGATGAAAAGACTACAGGCAACAGTTACAAGTTGCAACAAGGAATAGTCCAATTGTGAAAAAAGTATTAATTATATTCAATGAGCATGATTAAGTACTGGAACAGGGCCCATGAGGCTGTGGGATCTCCATTCTTGGACATCTTCCTGACTTGACTGAAGCAAGGCCCAGAACATCCTGATCTAAGCCCCTGCTTGGAGCCAGAGCCTGCACTAGAGACCTCCAGAGGCTCCTTCCAGCTCAGCTCTCCCAATCTGTAGCTATTTCAGGAACCTCCCTGTACTAACCTCCAGCAAAGCTCTGACAAAAGAGAACATAATCATTGACTTAGCTCATCACATCTACCATTAAAAACAGATTCAGGGGTTAGAGTAAGGATGACATTGGATGTCAACATGAATTCCTTCAATTGCAAGCCTCAGCATTTAATACCACATCACAAAGTATGGATGGAGTAAGGCAGAAATGGACAGACACTACTGAGCTACAAGTGCAGACTGCCACTGGATCTAGAAAGAGTAGTTATAGGAATCCCACTGAACACATCCAGATTTGCTGTGGTAATAAGGTTTCCCACAAATGCTGTTAAGCTGCAGGATACTTACAGAAAACACATTGAAAACAGAAGGCCAGTTGTAGGAACAACACTTTTTTTTTTCAGTTAGTAGAGAAGTAATGCTCCAGTGCTCCTCCATTTTACATGGAGGATAAATGCAGCAGTCACACTTCTCTTGAATCTCTTCAGTAATGCAGACTTCTGGAAGCAGTAGTTTGCACTTGCCACAGGAGAGAGCCTGATGAGCTTTAGAAGAAGTGGCTAAGAAGGGCCTCTGCTATAATCTCCTGGACATGCAGAGACAAGTACGTTTATTCAGGATAAGACACTACAACCATCACAGAACTGCACAGTAAAATAAGGTACTGAGGCCAGGGTTTTCAACATTTCTGAAACTGAAGTGTGTCAAAACTGGATTGTCTCCCTATGTCATATCCCACACAAAAACACATCCCGTGCAGAAAAGCCTCAGTTTACCTCCAGGGTAAAGTTTATCTTTAATGTCCATCAGTGCAAAGAAACATGACTATTTCAGTTTTATCTTCTGTTTAGTACAGCAAGCAAGCAAAAATGAAAATAAGTCTTTGACAGTTCCTAACAGAAGTTTTATCACTACTTTCCAATCCAGATGCCATCTCCACAACAAATGCTTTCCTTTCTTCCCATGCAGTTCAACTCTGCTGCCAGGCTGTTTCTCATGTTTGTGCATACTCAATTTTTGCAACCAGCAATACATAATGAAGTATGTTTATCCTGAGCTCATTTGCTTTGGAAAGGCTGAAGCTTACACTCCAACACTGGCTGCTGCCCTCACTCCCTAAGACCAAGTCAGTGGGTTTTTATCATCTTCATCTGAGCCCATGTATGAGAAAACTTCCACACAGACAATCCTGGTTCATACTCTTAGAAACACGGTGAAATTTCTGCAGAACAGCCCCTGCTCTGCACAGACCAAGGCTGGGGGTGTGCAGACTCTCAACATCCACATTTATTGTGCTGAAAAGACACACCCAAAACAAGGGGCAGAGGATCCTGCTAAACAAGTTACCATACCTGCAGCTCTCTGCACTGAGATGTTTCATTGCAACTAGAACAGCAGGTCTTTGGGCCATCAATAAACATCCAGTTCAGCTGAACTTTCTTGAGGTCACTGGTGTCAAACTGAATCAAAGCAAACCTTAATTATCAATTCTTCTGCCCCTCAGTGCTACAATTAGGTCTGAATATGTGAATATAGAAGAAAAAGTCTGTATACTTGTAGCATGAGAAATCTGTCATCTTGTGATGCATCATAAGTTGTTTGGATTTACATGTTTTGCTCAAAAGGCTTGTTCTTGTGCCACATCTCATGGTATCTCATGACAGAGAACTCAGAAGCTAGCTCACATTTTGCCTGTACCATTGTCTGTAAACTTGCACAAAATTGCCTGGTCTATGAAGAACAGAGTGGTACTGTTAGCTTTCTTCCTTTTTTTTTTTTCTTCTTTTCTTTTCTTTTTATCAAGTATGAAGGGTTCTGTTTTTCTTGTGTGATCTCAGAACTGGAACCAAAAGTGAAGTTTAGACAGCAGACTTTCTCCCAAGCCAGCAAGAGTTTTTAGGATTTCATCAATCCTCTAATGCCTAAATATCAGATGTTATAAATAAATATTATGGTATTGACTTTTCGCAAATATTAGGGTGAATACTATATGTGTGGTGCTGAAATGGTTTTTAAAATATAGTTTTCTTTGGGAGTAACACAGGCTGATAAAGTGTCTTTGTAGTAAGTGAATGGCCTGCTTGGTTAAATAACACCCAGTGAAGACATCTGCTACTGATACAGCAGTTACCAGCACTGAGCATCTGTAGAAATTGAAGACCACAGCTCAAATTAAAACTGATAAGAAAAATAAATTAAAACCACAGCCAAGGAACACGCATGCCCTAAACAGGTGGACTCAATGAGAGGCCATGCAAAATGGTTCTTGGAATATGGAAAATAGTTTATAGAAAAGTTTGAAATTGTATGATGGGTCTATGAATATGCAACAGGCTGATGAATTTAAGGGGTGTCTCCAAAACAGCAGGTGTGCTCTTGGCACCCGGCCGTTATAACCTTTTGCTTTATTGTTTGTCTCTTATTGTCTTTTATTAAACCTTTTAAAATCTACCAGGAAAGTGAACTTTGTTTTTCACATCAAACAACAAAATGGATGAGAAAACCAGGAAATGTAATATCAAGAGAATAATCACAGCAGTTGAAACAACTCCAGTTTCTTTATTTTTTTTGTCTGAGTTAATTTAACAGTCAGGAACACCAACACTCTTCAAGTGTACATTCAAACTGTGACCTGTTTTCATGCTCAGGTGTTACCCAGCTAACAATCAATACAGAAACTGAATGTCCTCCTTCAACCAGTCTCTGCAGCCAGTGTGGAGACCTCCAAGAAGCACTGGCTGGCTCTGACTACACCTCTACAAAACTGAATGGGGACCCAGGAGGGAAATGCCAAGTACAAGTAACAGTCTGTATAGCACATGGGCTCCCCCTCAATTTCTTCTGGTGTGAAGCTAAGCATGAAAAACAACGTGTGTTCACAGGTCCCTGCTTGCTTCAAGCAGGGCTTTGGAATCAAGAGGGCTAAGTGTCCTGTGATTCCCTAGATGGCACAGAGACCATCAGCTCTTTTTGTTTGCTTAACTGAGAACACACTCAAGCCCACAGCTCTTTATGCTACCTATTTCATGTGGAAGAAAGAGAGCTTTTCACTTACACTTCACCTGCTTTTCAAAGTCTTTCCTCACAAAGCAAGGAAATCAGAAGGAAATGAATCAAAGTTCCCCGCACCCAACCACTGTATGAAGGGAAAAAAAAAAAAATCAATGCAGCAAAAAATTAATCCACATTCTTTTCTAGAGGTCTATTTGAATTACAACAATTATGTTTTCTTTTAACACAATGGCAGAAAATAAAGTAGGGTCATCCTATCAGGTCTAGATTTATTAGTGCCCTTGCAGCAGGCTGTGTTAAGACCCAGCAACCTCCAGCACAATTACAGCAGTCAATTTGTTGTGTTTTGATAATGAAATACAGAGGCTTGGAGAGAAACTCATGAGACACAGTATGACCTAGTTTTTATCTATTTTCTTTCAGAAAGTCATGCCTTGCAACCAAAGCCCTGAGGTCTGCTCTTTGTGTGCACCACAACTAATACAAATGTGCATGTATAGCTTAATAAAACCTTTTGTTAGTGTTAGGATGTCTGTCCATTCTGCTGGTACTGATGGCATTGCCTGAGCAACAGCAGACTTAGAGTGAACAACTCATGTGCCTGGCCTCCCTATTACCTGTGTGTGAGGAGATGTTCAAGCACCCTTTCAGCTCTTTCTCAAGCAACTTTATAAACACTAACTCTGGTCTTCTTTTCAGAAACCCCATCTAGTTACTTGTGATTACAGGTGGGTCTGGCAGATATCTCCAGACTTCTTCCCTTCTCACCCTGTCCTCCTCATTAGATCTATGCTACCAAGCCTGAACTCCAAAGTCCAGGAACTTCTAACCCTGCTGTTCTGTACATTTCCAAACAAAGCAAAGAAACAAATTGCAGCAAAAATACAACATGCTAGCTTTGAGTATCGACACCCAAAGAAGCTGATGTTTCTAATTCCTTAGGAATGCTTTTAATAAAATTTTGACCTAGGAATGCCAGCATTGCTGCCACTTCTGCAACTCTGTCAGTCATTTATTTGCAAACAAGTTTGGACTGGGTTTAGACTTGCCCTACCACTCCTTTCACTGTGGCCCTGCTGTGTGCACTGCAGAGCAAAGTCACTCTGCCATGAAGCCTTTGTGGGCAGACTCAGCAGAAGAAAACCAGCAGGACCTATGGGAACACAAGGACACAAGACCCTGTTGTGGGGTGGGGAAGTGTCACTTACTGGGAACATGAATCTTGTGACATCGTACCTGAAAATCCTAAAAAACTGCCTGAAGCTTAAAAACTTCAAGATAGATGTATTCAAATACGCCAGCAAAACCTGAAAGAGACATTACTAGCCACTAAATGCTAAGAAGACAATTTAGCAGGTACAGAAGTCAGGTGCCTACACAGACAGACATATTTGAATGAACGTCTTTAAGACTTCATCTTCTTAAAACTGCTTTTTAGAGGGTTTTGTGTGGTCAGCAGAAAGAGAACGTTTTTTCTCCTCCAGCAGCACAAATCGCATCATCCTCAAAGGAAATCTTTTACACATTCTTCTAAAATTTCCTAAAAAGTTTCCCTAAAGCACTTTTTCTTGTAACTGTACTTTTATACTAGATAATAATAATCTCATATTTAAAATATTCTATATCTGCATCAATCCCAACACAACCCACAGTGGTGTAAGGTAGGCTGCCATATTACTAAATAACACCTAAAAGAGTTGCAATTAATCTCTGATCCCCATCATAGTCATCCACTCTTCCATCTTCAGATTATGCTGAGCATCACATGCCTTTGGCAAATGCTAACAAAGCAGTCTTTAATCAAAGACACCCCATGGTTCAAGGGATTTCTCAAAGGGCACATATTGTTTGAGAAAACCCAGCAGTAATCTGAAAGAAGTAACTGCTTTTATATTGCAGTTTCTGGTTTCTTACAAAACATAAATATATTCTGTCAGTTTTTACAAAGGCATGTGCAAAACATGTTATAAAATCTTTGTAATTTAAGTATGTATGGGTAGAGCTTAACTGTATTCTTGGAAAATGAAAGAAAGCACGCATCTTTTCAGGTGTTCAATGCATGCTTTTTGTTCAACTAGTTTGCTTGTGCACCAGATACCACTTCAGTATAAACAAAGATGTGGTGTACATTAAAACCTTCTTAACAATCAAGCTGGTCCAAAAGTACTTAAAGCTTGTTTTCCTAAGCTTAAAAAGACAAGAACTTCTCGTCCTGACTTGCTCATTTTCAGAGATCAAGACAGAATGGGGATATACTTGTTTGCAGGTCAAGGCAAACACATGGAAGGAAAAAGAACTGTTTAACTTAGAGATGAAAATAAATGGCTATAAATCAGATGTGAGCACATTTAGGATGTAAATTACAACTCTCAGAGCTGTCACATTCTGGAATGGCCTTACAATCACTACAGCATAGGAAAAAGAGAGTTCCACAAGATACTCCAGAAGAAGGGATTTCTGTGATGCAGGGAGAGTGCTAGCAGGGTGACAGACCCGCTGTCCTGAGAGGACCCTGCAGCTCTGCTCTCCTGGGAAGCCTCTCAACAACTTCATTGAGGTCTCTGTGTTTCACAAAAGGCTTTCTGCATGATACCCATGCCCTTGGCACTCAGCTGGATTCTCTGCTGTCCTCCCAGGGCTGCTGGCAGTGCTGGGAGCAGTGCTGGCTGTTGGCAGTGAAGTAACACCGTGGTCATTGTGACACACAGCCAGCTTGGAGGCACCTTCTGTTTCTCAGCTGGGCAGCAAAGCTTCTAAGAGTGAGCATGGCCTGTGCCCCTTGTCTGAGGGTGACCTAAGGGCTACCACTGCCTGCTAGCCCCCCAGGGCAGTGGTCAGGGAGCACTGAGCCCTTTGCAGCCCTTGGCACAGCCCTGCCTCTGGCTGGGGAAGCAATAGCTCCATGGAGCCAGGACAATGACACAGGGCTGTTCTGATAAGCTATTCAAGCTATGAGAACCCTGCTGGGAACCTGCTCCTGAAACAAACAGCTCAACTGAGGTGTGGCCTGGCCTCACCCCTGCTCAATCACCGTGTGGCCACATTTCAGTGTCAGGGTGTCCCTGTTCAATACCTTGGCAGGGCAGGGAGTAACAGACCAAGTTAAATACCAGACCTTTATATCAGGTTGACAGATAAAATGTGTCCTCAGTCAATGAAAAGGAAGAAAAAAAAGCACACCTGCAGCACTGACTACACATTAACATAGTTCTGAGCAAACCTCAGAGTCTGGGCTCTACTGACTACAGACTGCTGCTTATCCAGAGATTATTCCAGATACAACAGAACAGCTCAAGTGATTTATGATGTTCCACCTAATTAACCAGCAAACAAAGGCAGAAAGGATCTGTCTGTCCAGATTGAAAGCAATGCATTTAATTCTGTAGAAATAAAAGCTGATATTGTTTTAACTTTGGCAGATGCTCTGTGGAAATTGCTAGCAATTAAATGTTTTCCATTCACTGCTGTAAAATTTTCAAACTGCTTGTTTTGATTTGGCTTTGACTAGCTCTGTGTTGAGAAATTTTGGTTTTCGTTATTTCAGAGTTTACACATCATCTATCAAGAGAGTGAAAACATTTCTATTGGTGATACAACAGTTGGTTACAAATAAAAAGCTCAAACTCTCCACAACTACTACTACTACTACTTTGTTTGACAGCACCATTGTAGCACAGGATTACACTGAATACTCAGCCTACCTCCAGAATGCAATTTTTACACCATAGCTTGTAATCAGTGCAATTAAAGTTGTGGACTCTACAAGCCCAGGTAGCAGGATTTCTACGCCTTGTTTGAGCACACTCAGAGCACAGCTCTTCTACACTGGCAGCTCTATGGAACAGCCCAGTCCCCTTAGCTCCTGGTTCACTCTGCTCTACCCTGCAGCTGCACTTTGACCAGGCTGGACAGTGCACAGCCACAGTGCCAGGTAAGGGTACACCAAACACCCTGACAGATGGGCAGGCTCAGCCAGAGCCCTTCAGTTGTTCACAGATTGTTCTGCAGTCTCTGGACTTGCATTTGTTTCTGCCTTTGAACTAAATAGCAGGTTTGTTGCTTCAGTGGATTGAGCACTGCAAGCCCTGGAGAACAGGCGAGTGTGCAGCGCCCACCTGGCAGCACGTGCACCTCAGCAGAGACATCCAGGCCTCTTTCTCTCTGGAAGAAGGCAAGAATCTTGATCTATTTTGGGACCCTAAACACCTGCATTAAACACCCAAGGGAGTGTTCACACTGCCCACCTCGGCTGTTTGCAGCCCATGCAATTCCAAACATAGCACAGTGTTTAAGAATCACTGAAGCAAACCATAAATACATATCCTATAGCCATCTCTAAGGGGTGTTTGAGTCAGTCCACTTTCTGCTCCACCTACAACTCCTGTGAAGATCTCTACACAGCCAGAGGCTTGTATTTTAAGGTCACACCCAAATTATGAGGCTTCACCTGGCATGCACATACCATCATTAAACCTGCCCATGAAACTTCACTGGCAAAATAAAAAGGTGTAATTACATTTTCCCCATTCAGTGGAGAAATAATAATTCCTTTGATGGATGAATTCAGGCCATCAGGCTTTCTTTTGAGTCTCACCCAGCAAGATATATTTTCTAATAATTATGATGCTTATCTTCCTAATGAAGTCATAAACATCACCTGACATTTTGAGATACATTTTATGAAATTATCTACTCGCTAAAAAGTAAAGTTTTTAACAAAAAAAAAAAAACACAGCAAAAACTCCACTGCAAAGATCATTATTTGCTTTGAACACCCAAAAAACAAGCAAACCCTAACAAACACTGAACATGGAGCTCCATGAATGGAATTCCTTAGCACTGTGCTTATGTTCCCCCTGCATTCCCTCTGAGATCAATGTGATGTCAATAAAAGCTGTGCATTCCTTTCTACTTTCAAATTTGGCTGTGCTGAAGTATCTCATGGATTTTACATAAGGTGTTTGCTTCATTTCCTTATTAGTTCCTGTATAATACAGTACCTCATTCTGCTAGGTCTTCTTCCAACAGGAACATGGAGGAAGACCTGGAAAGTACATCTGCCAGCTAGCAGTATAAAAGACCTTGTCCCCAGACACCTATTTATCTCTTTAATTAAACACATTCTTGTCCTGATTTATGTGAGGATATCATGACTTATATGATGCTCAAGACACAAATAGAATGTGAAGTTCCAGTGGAAAATCAAAATATACTGAAGCCACTGAGATGAAAAGGGAAGTCTCCTTATGCTGCCACTGGTCTCATTTTTAAATGACAGGGAAACAGCATTATGAAAGGAGACAGCCTACCTAATATACTTAGCAAAAGTAGAGGAAGGTCTTGCTTCTCTAAATACCCATATGGGACTCATCAGTACAATACTGTTCTAATCACTGAAGGAATGTCAAACCTGAGATGGGAAACAGCCTTGAGACAAACAAGACAAGAAAATAAAAGCCATAATAATGGACGTAAAAGAAAGACACAAAGCAAATGTGAAGTAGAAGATGCTAATAAATCAAGACAAGTCAAGTACATTAACTGAAAGTGGGTGTAAGATGGAGATGTTCATTTCTTCTAAGCAACGTTGGCCAGCAACAATTACTCCAGCATCTATGAACAGAGACAGAAACTTTGTCTAAGATAATAATGTTGCAGCAGTCAGTCTTAACCTGCTCAGTCTGTTTTACAACTTCCTTTATTAACAAGGTTTTAAATCTGTGTAACCAAATAAAACTCACTGTTTTTCCTCACTGGCAGACCCATAGCATAATCAACACTGTTTGTATGTTTACGATAGAAGTCTTTCCAGACCACAAATAAAGAATTCAACACCAGTAGTGTCTTGTCTACTGATTGGAGGTTGTTTTTATTTGAAATTATATTAACACACCATTTTCCTTCCCAAATGAGCATACTAACAAGAAACTGCTCACCTCCTAAGAGTGTTCATGGTATTGCTGCATTTCAACTCATTTCAATTGCTGCATCAACTCCAATGTTGATGGCTATTGGCAGAGTAATTCCTGGATTTCTGGCTGGGCAGACAGCTACCTGGTAACATCCCTGTCAGCCCCACAGCTGGCATGATACAATCTGTACACATCTTTATTCAGCATGGAGGATGAATCTTCCCTCAGGTATCCCAACGGTCTATTTCCTTACTCAACTCTACAAGTTCACAAAGAGATTCAGAAAACAGCAAGAGTTCCTTCTTTCAGTATCTTGGAAGAAAAGGTGAAGTCCTTAAATCTTATGCTGAATAAACTCATATCAGCTTCTGGTGGCCATGTTTACCATATGCCTTTGTTTCCACTCCCACTTTGATTTCACCAGCTGTGGCAAGTACCTGTACCCCAGATGCATTCCTTAGGATGGCATCTGTCATGAACTCTCTTACAAAAAACTGCAGCAAACTCTCTCCAGCAAACTGCAATTCCCGTTCCTCCCCCCAGTGAAACTCATGCCCAATAGTCCCCTACTATTTGTGTGGATTCCTGCCCACATCTGCAGCCACCCAGCACCTCAGTCCCAGCAGCCCAGCCTCACAGCTCTTTCCTGAACTACATGGACAGCAAAGCCTTCAACATCTGAGAGCAGGTCTGGATGAAAGAGTCACTATAGACTATTTCTATTTGACAGAAAAAAACATCTGCTCAGGCAGGCAAGAAGGCTTATTTTATATAGTTAACACACCAGCACTGTATATACAGAGTCTGCAAGTAAATGAAGAGAAAGAGCTAGTTTTTGTGTTTCTGATTATAAGCCAACCATAACTGTTTACTTCCAAAGTTCTTAAAGAAAAAGCCAACAAAATTCAGTGTGGATTTCACAGCTATTTAGTGGGTTTCTTCACAGCCCTCTATCAAGTCAGAAGATACTTCTAAGATGCTCTACTGCAATAATTACTGATCATTCATATACTATTCCCAACTGCTGGGAGGAAAAAAAAATAAAAAAATCTTCCTGTATCATGCATTCCTACCAAGAAATTAACAGAGAGGCTGAATTGCAGGTTTCTTGATGGCAGCATTCTGTGGGTAAGAGCAAGTCGTGCATGAGTTTGTTGAGGAACGGACAGCAGTGCACTGTTCTTCTTAGAAATGTCCAAACAAGGAGCTGACCTCTCAAATTCAATAGTCAATATTGCAGACAACCCACGTTACTGAGAGCTACCTATCCAGCATCCAGCACACAACGACCCCGATGTAAGTAGGGCATTACATATAGAAAAAACCACGCGTGAGTAAAACTGCAGTTTGACTCAAGTGGAAAAACGTTTAATGCTGGCAGAAACTTCATAAACCGAAATCTGCACTGAATTACATCTAAGTGTATTTTCCTTCCACTGGGGGGGGAGCTGCCAAGAACTGCTACAACGTTACTGCAACACACACGAACTCCTCTGAGAGTTCATTACAGAAAAGAACAGAAAGAAACTATCCCATGAAGAGCGCGAACTTTCTACTGGCTTGGCCCAGCCTGGCCTCACTGGCGAGGAGCCCCTCGTCCCGTCCCGTCCCGGTCCGCGACGCCCGGGGCGAGGCAGCGGGGCCGGGGCTCGACGGGACCGGGACCGGGACCGGGACCGCTCTCCCTGCCCGGCCTAGCGACGGCGCAGCACCGCAGCCACCCAAATGAAATGTGCTTCGTAGTAAACAAATGCTTGCTTTTAATTTTCCCCCATTTCTGGCGGCTTCTTCCTCCCCTGGCCGGCGAAGCTGCCCGCTCCCGTGGCCGCCCCGCTCCCCCCGCGCCCCCCGCCCGGCCGAGGCTACTCACGGGCGCGGGCCGGCGGGCAGCTCTCCGGGGCTGCGACCGTCTGGCGGCGGTGCCTCCGCCCGCCCTCCTTGCGGGAATGATGTCAGCGCGGCTGGGTGTGGAACCAGAAGGGCTTTCAAAAGTGCCCCCCGGCCGCTGGCGGCGGGATAGGGGTGTGAGTGTGAGTGCGAGAGTCTGCGGCCGCGGAGGGAGGGACGGACGGACGGGCGGAGCGCGCACAGGAGAAACTTTCCCCGCCCGTTCCCACTCGGCGGCGGGCGGGCGTCCAGGCGCAGCGCCCGGCTCTCCCCGGGGGCGCTCGGGCCGTCGTCCCCCGCGGCCGGGGCCGGTCCTCGCAGCGCTGCTCCCACCGGCCCCCGGACAGGGCGGGCTGAGCCCGGCGCACGGGATGCCAGCGGCCGGACACTCGGTTCGCTCCCCGGGCGGCCCCTGCCTTCCGTCTGAGCTGTCCCTCCCGGAGGAGCGAGCGCTGCGTACCGAGTGCGGGAGGCGGCGGGGCCCCGTCCCGCGGAGCCGCGCACAGCGAGGGGCGGCGGTGCCTCCCGTCACCCTGGGCAAGGGACGGACGGCAGCTGCCCGAGGGTAGCTGGGCGAGGGCTGTTCGCGGGAAGGACAGGGCGAGGCCCCGGGCGGAGCCCTCTAACGGGAGCCAAAGCGGGGGAAAGCAGCCGCGATTCCCAAAGCGGCCGGGGACAGCTGCGGCGGCCGCGCCCGGCGGGGAGCCCGTCCCGGGGAGGGGGCCTGGGAGGCGCCATTTCCAGCCCGCCGTACTTGGGCCGCTCCCGCCAGGGCCGCCCGCCCCTCAGCGCCGGGCCCGAGGCAGGCCGAGCACCCGGCCCCGGCGGGACGGGCCGAGCGGGACCGGCTGCTGGCGGCGCCGCTGAGGGACGGGCCCGGGGCCGTAGCGAGTGCCATGTTAGGGCAGAGCCGCCCTGGCCGGGAGCCCGGTGCGCCAGGTTCGGCTCGCTCCTGTCTGGGCCTGTTCGTCACCGAGGAAAACGTGTGTGTGGAGCTGAGGAAAGCTGCGCTCACAAAGCCGGCCCTGGGCAGCGCAGGTGAGAGCGGGGTCACTGCCCGCGCCTCACGCCCGCTGCTCGCTGAGGGCTCCCCAGCCGCCATCGCTGGGGCAAGCGTCAGGCACCAGCTCTGCCCCTTTCCAGATTGGTTTTCACATGGCCTTCGTCAGCGGCCATGGTATTTATCGTGGCTCACTAGCAGGCTGAAGACCGTAATTCCGCTTTTTTGGCTGCCTTGCACGTTTTGATGCTGGTACAGCCTCTTTGCTTACTCAGCTGGCTGAAGGGTCTCTCCTGCCCTTACCACAGTGTGATGTTGGCGAGGACATCTCTGTTCCCCTGTTACTGCCAAGCTGTCTGCTTTACGTTGTTTTCTTTTGTCTTGCCCTCTGTTACAGTTCTGCACAAGTCACTGTCAACATTTTTTTTTTTGATGTTACCTAAAAATCCAGCAGACCATGACTCTTTCGGTTCAGACTGTATGTGCAAGTTTATGAGCAGTGTTTCCCAATCCCAGAGCTTACCTGTTCTGTAAGAATTCCAGCAACACCATCCCTATTCCTAGAGTCTTTACACAAATAGCAACTGTTTTGCTGAGCAAAAACAATCTGTTGGTCGCTACTCAAAAATTAGCAGCACGACCCTACTTCATTGCACCTTCATTTTTTCTGAAGTGCAGCATTAATGCCTTTGTACAGCTGTTAGGAATCTTGCACCTTGCTAAAAAGCAGAATTACAGGAACACTATGAAAGAGTTGCTTTGTCAGTCTATGCACCACCAACTCTACCAACTGCAACAGTTTGACTGGGGTGGCACTTGGTGGCATGGTAATTTCTTATGGTGTCTTTTGCACTCCGATATTAGCTTTAGCTCTGTTGTAACTGCCAAACACTGTGTTCACAATCACTTTAGAATCATACACAAGAATATGCAGTCCCATAAACAGTGTCTACTATTCACTAAAATACACGTTCCTCTATGCTCATGTATTCCAAGTTTCTGGATAGGAGGGACTGGCACAAAAGCAGTGGCTGCTTCTTCATTTGTACAACACTTAGTTTCTGCTAATTGCCTTGAGGTTAGACTGGAATGGGAATTCAGAGTGGTTCGCAGGGGAGATATTCACAGCTCTGTGGCTGAAGGAGCAAAAATAAGAAGCTTATGAGTGAATATCAGTGGAGCAGACAACCCTGCTTGTCAATTCCCCGGGATTTCAGAAAGTGATACCTCAGGCTGAGCCAGCCTCTGTAAGCATGACAGCCAGACTTCCTTCCACTGAGCAGAGTATTAGAGCTGAAGTCACTTAAACACTCCCCTCACACAGAGATAAGTTTGCAATTGAAATATGACAACAGAACACTTGATTTTTAAACCAAACATGTTGCTTACAACTCAAGGTAATGGAAAAAGGTTTATTGTGCTTCATCATGCACTGCATTTGAGGTGCCGCTTGCTAATTAGTGCAGAATATTGTCCCTATAAGAAAACATTTACTGTTACAAATAGTCTCCTTTCTTTTCCCTCAATGCCTCATATTTGCATTTTTAATTGTTGAATAGTCGTCATCCATATTTCATCTTAGCTAGAAGCTGAATAAATAAAGCAATATTAACACACTGCCAGATGACTACAGGCTTTTTCTGGAAACAGATTCTCCAGGTTCTGCTTTTCAGGCTTATGTTGGACCGAGTACTTTGAGTGATTTTATTTTTTTTTTTTCTAATGCCATGCTAAGTATCTGAAAGAAGTGTTGACCTTTTTCCTGCCCTTCTCTTCCCTAATTTGCATGAGGGATGATGATGTGAGGGAAAACATGTTATATCCTGATGGATAAGTACCCCCTTCTACTTCATTACATTGACAGCAAAGCTGTTTGAAAGCAAAGTCACTGACAAGAGAATTCCTGGTGTGCAAACACAAGATAAGCCATACCATTCCATGCCAGTTCTTCCTGCTTGTCTTACCATGTCCTAGACAGTATCTTTGAAAGTAGCCAGAATTAATAAATTAACAAGATGTATCTCTCCCACTTCCCTCTACCAGCTGCCATGCAGTGAACACAATTTACCTGTGTATTTGAGATAAGCCTTTTTTTCCAGTATTTACAATTCCCTTTTACACAGAGCAAAGTCTGAAAGTGTAGGCCTCAGCCATCATGACCAGGAGAGGCTGTATAATGGAAATATGGGCTCAAATATTGATCTTACTGGCATAGTGTGCATTGAATGGCAGAAGTTCAATGTGAAACATTGATTTACAGACAATTTGCAGATATGTAAATGGACCAGCAGTAGAAGTGTTGATATCATTAATTTGTAATATAGCAAGTAGATGAATAATTTTGGGGTTTTTTTTACTCACAGTGATTACATAGCTACAGTTTATGCTTTATTATGTTTCTGTCAAGATGATGAACATGTTCAGTATTTTTGTAGCTAGCAGGGATCAGGGCATGCTCTGTGCAGTAAGAGTAAGTAAAACCAAGCTAATAAGATCTTTGGATTTATCTGACCAGGAATACAAGTGAACCTGGAAGAAAATAACCTCATGATTGCCACTGACTCCAAGAAAGAGAAGCCTTCAGACTGAGGGAACTGCTGATCAGTAGGGTAATTGTGTAATTACTTGTCCAACTGTTAAATGGCTTTTGATAAAAATATCTCTGCCCAGACAGGCTGTAATCTGACTTCTTCCAAAATGGAAATACTGTGCCAAAACTTCTAATAGGAGGAATATAAGGCACCATCCTCTGTAGGCATCCTTGTAGTACCAATCCGTTAGTTTGTCACAATGAAAACCAATGTACCAATGAAAGACTTCTAGCACAGTAACAAAACTAGCATTGCATTTTTCTTCAAGAATCTGAGTAAGAATCCTCCAGATTATTGATTCAGAGTATACAACACTACTAGACAGCTTCTGTGATTACTTCTGTAAAGCACAGAACTTTTTTCTTACGTAAAAAGAAGTTACATTTACTGCCAAGCCTACATAAGTAATACTGATGAGCTGGAGCTGATTGGGAAGCAGTTTCATCAATGAAACCAAGTTCAAATGTAGGCTTGTATGGCAATGCTGCCATGTCTATAATTGAATAAATAGGAAGTGTGCTGTAGGATGATTTTACCATTGGACAGTTTAATGAGGGACAGGATGGAAGAAACAGTGAGAAAGAAAAGACTGACATGGGTTTTTCCTGTTTCATGGCTCTTTTAAAGTCCATCCAAAGGAGCTGCAATGCCACAATTTCATTAGTCCCCTAAAAACCACTGAGCCATAACAAAGTTCTCACACCTTTTTCCCCCTTTTCCTTTCCCTCTGCAGGGATCAGAGGGTTCTTTGCTTCCATCCCTAAGAGCCCTGGTAGAAAGTGTCTCAGATCTGTACAAACCTTAGTGTACCCTTGGTAAAGAAACTGACTTACATACCCCTTCCTGCTCCAGTCTTGGGAATGTTTCCTCCTCCCCCTCAAAGAAACATTGGGAAGTTAAGCAAGAGCAGCAGCTTCCCATCAATTCTTAACTCCTTGAGAACTGATGTCCGTGTTCAGGCTTGCTGAGTCTAGGACAAGGAGCTTGGAAGGAGTTCTGACAAACTTACGAAATCCTGAGGGATGAGAAGACATTCCCATCTTCTCCTTCCCTGCTTCCATCAGTTATTGTTCTTGACTGCCTCTTGCACAAGTCCAAAATATCCTGAAAATTAATGTATGTGGTTGGCTGCAGTTAAGCTGTGCCAAAACAAGTGAAAGACTTGGGCATAAACAGCACAGCTTTTCAGGGACCTAGTTCCATGGTTTATACAGCAAATATATATAGGAGATATTAATTCAAATGTTTGGTTACCATGTTGATCTGCAGAATATGCAAATCTGTGGAGATGATATTCAATAAAAAGGAAGAGCATACCCTTCCTTTCTTCCCCACTGTTGGGTGTTCTCCTGGAAAATGCTCTTTTTCTGTATTCATGTTATAATTACTTTAAGAAAATCAATAAAAATTTCTGGCAAAAAGTAGCCAAGGCAAACTGTAGAGCTGCCCCTGGATCAAACAAAGCTGTTTGCCAGTGCAGTGATCATATTATGAGAACTTCCTAAAACCAGTCCTTCAGAAAGTGGTTATGGATGAGAGTAGCAAAAGCATTGAGTCCAGGGACCTTTAAATCAGAGGGTGTTTTGATGCTATTGGCTATTGGATCATGTCTCTTTAGCCCATTTGCAGAGTTTTTCTATTTAGTCAAAACTTGGCCAGACAATGTTAAATTAAAAATTAGCTTTGTAACTGGATCTAGCTATTAAAATGCTTTAACATTAGGATTTAACAATCCTAGCTTTGTTTGGAAAAGAAAAGGAAATAAATTGGCAAGGACTAAAGGCAAGCTGCAACAACAACAAAAAAAAAAAAATGCAGAGCCTCTGAAGTTCTGTGCAGTATGTTAAGGGCTTAATACAGATAAACCTGTGTGTTGCTTACCATCCTGCCAAAACAATTGCAATATAAACCCTACCCTCCAAACAGAGCTTTACAAATCAAATACCATAGAAAAGAGCTTCTAACCCATCACTCTGCTAGAGACAGGAATACAGGAGACTAAACTGTATTATTATAGAGGGGTAATAAGGCCTTAGCCACAGAAAATTTGCTGCTGTTTGAAGTCTGCAGGAGTGTACAGTTGGAGTGGCAGGACCAAGATTTCATTGTACAAACAAAATCCAAAAGAAGGTCATAGTACCCTACAAGAAGGCACTATTTTGAAAAGTAGACACTTGAACTGCTTAGACAAAGAATGTATTTTGTCACTTTGGCTATTGACCTTGTAATCTAAAAAAATCACAAATCTTTAAATCACTTTAAATCATTTAGAATTAATTAGAAAATGTTTGCTCCTCCAAGAGAACTACTCACTCTCAATACGCTCCAAACAACATCACATATTTAGAATGCAAGGAGTTAATAGATTTTCATCTGATCTGTAAAGTAAAATAAGCTACTTAGCATTTTTATTTCCTATAAGTGGCCAAACAAGAAGATTTACCCATTTGCAGCCAAAGCTGAGTGACAAGCAGCTCCATCAGTGAGGACACTCTATATGGATCTGTTCTGCAGAGTACACAGGTAAATAAACAGGGACTCTGAGCCATCAGTGGGATGGTTCTGCTTCCCTCCCCGTGGATCAAACCACAGCATTGCAGCAGAATTCTCACTCAAATGGCAAGCCTGACGTGCAGATGCACTTCTCGCCATATAAATGTGTGCACATGTACATTGTACACTATCAAATATGTACACATAGAGATTCAAATCCAGGACCTGGTTAATCTGAAAATAATTTTTGGGTTAGCATATTTTCTGAGGACTGGCCCACACTGTAAAGATTCTAATTCTATATATAATTTGGAAATCCATCTTTGTTTATTATTACTATGTCTCCATGCATGCTTCTTCTAAGTTTTCATTAGAAAAACACAATATTGTTACTCCTACTGAATTCTTATGTAATTTTAAGTATTTGAATGGCCACAGGAAATTTAAGTATTTGAAATCCCACAGGAAAGCAGTACAGAAAAGGGAAAAAACAGACTTGGTTATGTCAGTGGAATATGCATTTAACTCTTCATGAGAGCATTGGGGTACTGTATGGGACATGGACATGGCAATGGACCAGATTCTGCCTGCAGATATACATTCTTTAATCTCATTTACTTAAGTGGGTGTTGCCACAGGCAAAATTTGGACCTGTGTACTCTTTAACTAGAAATTGCTTTCATAGTTGTTGCAAGTATTAATACTGAATGTGCACAGCATGAGCCCTATCATTGCTAAGATCTAAGCTTTTAGTACATTAAAATTTTAATAAAAACCATAAATTTGAAGTAGTAATGATTCTTACAAATTTTGCATTTTAAATCCTGGTTAGTAAACAGTGCATAAGGGTATCAGGAAACAGCAGTGTGTTGTAACTCTTGCAACATTATTACAAGTCTCAGGCATTTACTGTTTTCTCAAAGGCAGTCATAGAAATACGACTTTTACCCTCATATTAAAACAAAAACAAAAGCAAAAACAAAAAAAAAAAAAAAAAAAAAAAAAAAAAAAAAAAAACCAGAAGAAAATGTATTTGTCATCTAAAGGAAGATCAAAATTGATTTTTTAAAATCTATAATTTTTTAATTTTATCATAAAATATATTGTGGTTTGACACAATGTTTTTGAATGTTGGCACTTGCCAATACTAAGATGTTATCATAAGGGTCTTCATAAAAAAGAATCTCACAAAGCAGCTGCATCTGTATTATAATAGCTGGGATTTGTATATGTATTCTGGTTTGGGGACTTTGGGAAAGAAGCAAAGACTAGAGCATTGCAGCAGACTGTAAAGATCTGGTTGATATAAAGGGAGTGAACAAGAGATACTGATTAGTTTGAACAAAGGATGCTCCAGTCACTACTGGAAGATCTGAAGCTGAGGAGAGGACTCTGGGGAGTCAGATCAATCTGTACTGGGCTTGTGGAGCTGGGTGTGTGCAGCCCTCCTCCCTTTTCCCTCTGGCCCAATTCCTGCTTCCACAGGAAGGAAGCTCACAAGTCAGTCAAAAGGAAATCTGAGTGTGCTCCTCCAGGCTGACCAGTTGTCCAGAATTGACATCTGCTCTTCATTACAGCAATGGATTAGCTGGGCAGTTTGAACAGTGTCACTGGGAGTGATCTCAACAGTGTTAGAATTTAGATCAAGGAGTAGAATTTTGTTAAAGGAAGAAGCAGTATTCTCGATTTTAAATAAAAATTATTAATTTTTTTTCTTTTACTTTTAATTTGTAAGAATGTATCATTAGGATGTTCAGAAGTGAGATGGGATCTGTCCAAATAAATTTTAGATAACTGAAGGTGCATCAAGTACTCTTCTCCAAAAGCTGGGGAGAGCAATAGTTGTAAGGGAATAATTTCAACAGTTTCTTCATTCCTCAGATTGTAGGTTATAAAAAATTAAATAATCATACTATCAATATATGAGGCATAATCTCCTGCTGATTGAAGTCAAAGTCTCCTCTGGAAGCAAGTGTTTTTCTGCATAACTGTCCTGCAAACAGGACAAATCAGCTCCTTCCTCACTTCCACAATCTTGTAGGACTTCTGCAGTTTCACTGCAGTGCTGCTCTGCAGGAGGTGGTGGAAGGTAAAGGTCTTGTCCTTAGCAGCCTTTTATGTATGTGGACACTGTTGTAGTTACCAGATCAAACAGCCTTTAGCTGTTGTGAAAATACAGACATGGCAACACTTTGTAGGTGCAAATGGTTGTGGATTTGGTGGGATTTAGCAACATTCTGTCATCAGCACTGAATTGCTTGAGTTCAAAAGCTGTACAGGACTTCTGAATTGTTCCTGAAAGAATATGTGAGATCTGTTGAGATGAGTCGTTTATCCAGTGTGTGCTCTCATCTGAGCTTCCCCATTAGTCTCATCCACTGATGTTTGTTGTTTTGTTTCTTCATTCTAGTTGGGATGGTGTTGTCCTGGGCAGCTTGTTACCACATCATAAGGAAGCATTGCATTGACTCTTCAGTTTGCAAACTTCTGGTTTTAGGTATAATTTTGTATTTTAGCAAGCTTTGTCTATTTGAGCACAGTATGAATGGAGTTTTTGTGTGTCGGTTCCTCCCTGTGGAACTGCTCAGTGTCTAATGCTGCAGTACCTGTTCTGCTTGAGAGGCTGCTGTCACAGTGGGGCACCTCCAGTCATCATCCCAAAGGGAGTTGTTTCCTCTCCCTTTTCACCCAACATGTCCTGTTTTCTTAGCCACAAGACCAGCCACCATTCAAGCTCTGTTAGTGGGGTTTGGGAGGAAGCTAATGCTGCCCATTCAGTTCAAAGGAGCTGCTCTGTTTTGTTTGTTTTTTAAATTATCTGTTTAGAATTAAATGCAGCTGGTATTCTGCCATCACTATGAACAGGGTTAACCCAACCTGGTAAGCAAAGCTTTCCATTTGAGACACAAAAGTGTACATATATGCGAGATTCTAGAGTAGCATGAAGTTTTTCCTCCTATCTTAGAAGATAAGCCATTTCCTTTACATGAGAAGAGCAGAATTTTTTCTAATCATGCATTACAAAGACAGTACTGAAGTTCAAAAAGATATGGAGTATTTGAGAACTTTGAGCCTTCTTTGTTGCTGAATTCTTCTGAATGAACCATAGCTAGCTGTTTATTCTCCTTTAATTGGAAGCCTATTCCATAGGCTCTTAAATTCCAGTTGAAAAAAAAAATGTTTCTGTATCTTTTCTCATATTCCTTTATTATGCACAAGCTTACTGCCACCATAGTGGCTTACTGCCCCAATTTATCAATACCTTCCCAAAACAACATGTAACAATTCTCATTTCATTTCAAGAGTATGTAGTAATTTCCTCTTGTGTTAAATCTGAAGTCTGTCAACTCTCCTTCTCAGGGTTGCAAACACTGGCTGCTGACTGATTGTCCCAGTCACAGGCAAGAAGCAAAGTGAGTTAGAGCTGCTGAGGCAGCTCAGATGAATGTCCTGACACTGCCTCTGTGGGTGCCCAACATCTCCCTGCCCTGCTGGCTCAACCAGGTGCTGAGTGGGTCCTCACAGCAGGATAAACAAGGGGTGGAAAGGAACTGTGGCCCTGGAACAGGAGACAGGAGGCCACTGAAGGCACACAACACTACACATTTTCTTCAGTAAGGCTGTACTCTGAGCAAGGAGCTTCTACTTATTAGGACAGCCATCAGCATTTTAAAAATCAGCTTCATCTTTGGAGTTAGCTACACTTAGTGTGTGCTTCAGGTACAGAGTTAATCCAAGCATACACAGCAAGGACCTCTATTTCTTTTCTGCAAACCACAATGTCCTGTACAGTGTCAGTTTAATGTCTTTAGCCCAAAGCATGCTGCTGTGTGCTAACAAAGTGCACTTGCAAATCATCGCTAACACCTGAGAGCAAAAATTACTTCAGTTCCCCCACTAAGTTAAAAATACAACAGGGGTAAAAAAAAAAAAAAAAAAAAGCTTTAAATTAAACATTTTTTTATCCATAAATAAGAGTCCAGCTTTGAGTGAGGGTGTTGTGAAGATCTGAATCCATATTCATGTGCATGTTGAATGCCATAAACTGCTCATTGCATTCTGTGCAGGATGATTCACTTTTTCCAACTACTTCAGTGTTACACATATGGAATCTGTTGTATATTGTCAGCTAGTGCTGCACGCTGCTTCATCCCTTTGTATATATAAGCCATTCTGAGTAGTTCAGTCATTCCTGTAATATCCTTATTTCTGCAGTGTTCCTCTCAAGAGAGAGAAGGCAGGGCTTTTTGATACTTTATTTTGCAATCTAAGTATGGAATCTAATTAACTTTATCGTAACAGCTGCTCCAAGAACACAGGACATTATTTGATGCTATGTTAACTTGGACAGTTTAACTTCAAAGCACTTAGACTGTGATCCTAAAATTGTTCCCTTTTGAGATTGTGTGTTCTGCTTTGGGTTTTCTTAGATATAACAAGATCATCTTTGAGCTCTTTAATCCCCTGCGAGTTTTGACCGCCACATTTGTAG
This sequence comes from Muscicapa striata striata, assembly GCA_030060385.1. Lineage (NCBI taxonomy): Eukaryota > Metazoa > Chordata > Aves > Passeriformes > Muscicapidae > Muscicapa > Muscicapa striata. The sequence continues at coordinate 3,155,962 of JAREIS010000047.1, forward strand.
AAGATAAAAGCATCTTCCTGTGGCATAAGGTCTTCTCATCTGCCTTAACCTTTCAGTGTTTGGCAAATGGGATGAAAGCTTTTATTTGCATTCAAACAAAAGTTTAAAGCAATCGACTGTCAATGAAGCTGCTGGCAGCTGTTCCAAAATCCTTGGGACAGTTTATAGATAGCCAAGGCTGATTGGCACTGCTGCTGAATTCCTGAGAAGGGTGGAATTGCAAGCAGATCCAGTGGGTGTGTTGTGAGGAACGAGGGGGCCACGTGGATGTGCATCTTCTCATTTCTTCTGACATCTAACCCAGGTCTACAGCAAGCTCTCATTTTTTATTCAAACCTTTGGATGTCGCGGTTTTTTGGTTAGGTTTTTTTTGGGGGGGGGGGGTGTTTTTGTTTTGTTTATTTGGGGGGAGAGGTGGTTTCAGTCTCTACTGGAAGCAATAGCAACATCACCTCTCAGATTAAGCCGTTTTCAAACTCTGTGTGAATAGCCTTTGCAACCTCCTTCCTTTGGTTATGTTTGTGACAGACAAAGCACTCCCAACTTCTTGTAGCTGTGTCCAAACAGAGAATTCACAAATATTTGCCATAAATTAAGGCATAGCATAATGAAACAATTCTTAAAATCTTGAATCACTTGTGCTGAAAACATTGAAGACCAGGACTGGAGAGTCATTCCCTCACCCTCCTCCTGCACATGACCTAAAACCAGCCTGGCAGGTGAGAAACAGGCTTTCTGGTGTGGTTTTTTTGCCTGCTTTGATAGTGCTTGCAGCCCTGCCAGGTGCAGGGTGTGGCTGCATGGGAGCTGAACTGCCTTGTGCTGAGTTGTTTATCTTTGCTGGGAAACCTGCCTTTACCAACCTGTGGTAGGGAACTTTGGGCTTAGACATTGTGCTCAAAGAAGACCACCTGTGGTGAAATGAGTCCCATCTGCTGGAGTGGAGGTGTATCAGTTAATACAGAATAATTAAACCCATAATGTAAAAATAAGGATCTATCCCTTTGGAATATACCTTTTTTTGTTCTCTCCTAATGGCTAAGTGTAAATATTATGGGCTCCAGTAGCATCAGAGTGAATAATGCTCTCCACCCTTCCAAAAGCAGAATTGTGACTTTGTGAACTTCCTATACTTCCTACTGTTTTCTGCATTTTTAGAATAAGTGGTGATGTGGAGTTTGGAGGGTTTTTTGTGTATATCTAAAGAATCTATATCTAAAGGCTAAGACTAGCCTTGAAGGCCACATTTGCTGGGCCCATGACCAGCAGTACAGCCTGCTGAAAAACACTGCCACTGTATTAAACCCTGCACTAAAGTACTGCAGGACCTTTACTGTTAAACTAGATATTTGCATGTCAGTAGATGTTGGGATGCAAAATTTTTATTTCATAAACAAAATAAGTTTTAATATAAACAGACTTCCAGGTTTTGTTGTGTGAATGGGCTTGAGGACATTGATACCAGCCCTGAGGAAGAAGACATGGGGATGCTGGTGGAAGAGGAGCTCAACTGACCCAGCAATGTGTGATCACAGCCCAGAAAGCCAAACGTGTCCTGGGCTGCAGCAGGAGGGGACTGTGCCCTCTGCTCCTCTGTCCCGAGACCCCACCTGCAGAGCTCCCTCCAGCTCTGGGCACCCAACACTAGGAGGATGTGGAGCTGTGCAAGCAGTTCCAGAGGAGGCTGTGAAGATGCTCAGAGGGCTGGAGCACCTCTGCTCTGGAGACAGGCTGGGAGAGCTGGGGGTGCTCAGTCTGAGGCAGAGAAGATTCTGAGAAGACCTTAGAACTCTTCCTGTGTCTAAAGGGGCTCCAAGAGGCTGGATATTTTTTAGCAAGGGCATGCAGTGATAGAACAAGGAGTAATGGCTTTAAACTTTAAGAGGGAAGAGTTGGATTTAAATATAAAGAAGAAATTCTTCCCTGTGAAGGTGGTGAGGCACTGACTGGCACAGGTTGCCCAAGGAAGTTATGGCTGTCCCATCCCTGAGAATGTGCTTGTTGCAGCCTGGTCTCATAGAAGGTGTTGTAACTAGATGATCTTTAAGGTGTCTCCCAACCCAATCCATTCTATGACAGGAAATTTATTTTTTTGTCTTCTCTGTGTTACTTGTGTGCCATCTCCCCCTCAGTGTCTTATTTAATCTCTCATGGAAAGTTAGGAATACATTAGGATAAAACTTTTCATTTCAGAAAAAAGAAATAATTCATTTTTCTTTTCAGAAAACATTTCATTTTTCTTTTAAGAAACATGGGGAAAACAGCCTTATAAGTTCATCCAAAGGCATAAAAAAACTCCTGTAAATTACTTTATATAGTGTGAGGAACTGCAGGAGGGTTTTTCTTTTCCAATCTTGCAGAATGCAGTATTGCCTTTCAGATCTTGATCTTCCAGTGGAATGCTAATGTGAGCTCTTCTGGGGAATTTTCCTAATGGCTTTACCTAAAATTACTGCTTTACATAGAATACATAAGGGAAAATACTGACTTGTCAAAATTCAAAACATTTTGTGGGAACAAATAATTTTCTTGAGGTTTTTGACAGGGAAGCAGCTTCTCAGTTGAATGATAAATCCACTGCATGTGCCCCTGCCCAGTGATTTTGGCTGTCTTTAAGTCTCTGCTTGCAGTCCTGCTGGCAGCCTTGCTTGGTAACTAATGTGTGTCAGGTTTTTATTCTCACCTACTGAGGTTGTTTAATTTCTTATCTGTGCTAGAAATGCTTCAGGACAGAACTGAGATGGAGTGTTTGTAGTCTGCTTAAGCAACTCCACTGGTTCAGATTGCTGCCCTGCTGTTCCCAGCATCTGCCAGGTGTCTGCCCTGGGAAGTGTTTGCCAATCACCTGGGAGTTGGATAGAGACAGGCACCTGTTCTGAACTGATCCACCCAATTCTCATTGCATCCCTCCTCTGAGCAGCCTGTCTCTGAGGATGTTTTTACTCCAGGCTGGATCAGCATATACATATTTTGTTTTCTTTCCTGTCTTTCATAAAAAATAAATAAAATTAAAAAAAAATTAAAAAAAAAAAAGAAAAAAATAGCTTAGTGACAGCTCCTTCATCTGCATGGAGAACAGAGGCATCTTTCCAGAAGATGCTGATTTTTTCCCCCTTTCTTAGATGAATAGAAGTCAGACACTTGAAATTAAACCGAAGAAAAGGAATTTTAAAAGCCAACTGGAGCAGGAATGTTTGCTTTCAGTTTGTTGCTTCCTGTTCTGATCATGAAATTTGATTAAAACTTGGTTTAAAGATAACAGCAACCCCACAAATCAATGTATGGTATAGTAATGTCTGCTAGCATTTCTTTTGAAGAAGAAATTATTATAAACTCTGTCTCTTAGGGTTTTTTAGTACAGAGGAAGCATTTCAGTTGCCAAGATCATAGTTCTTGTTCTACTTTTTCTCTTTTCCTGTTTTTCCTTTTCCTTTGGATCAAGCAAAGAATGAGTCTGTATCATGTAGTTCTCACTAAAATTCACAGACTAAGGGTTCAGTTTTTCCTGGGGAAAAGATGGTGAAGGTATTGGTCTGAAAGAAAAAAAAATATTCTGCTGTACTGAGACTGATTATACTGAAAAAACAGCTTTGAGCAAAAAAACCTATTTTATTATCATTTGAAATTTAAAACTCCATTGATGGTTTAGTAAGATTCCCCTACGCATAACTTTGTAATCAGAGAAGACTTGTGAGGAGATTTTTAAAAGAAATGCTAATGTTTGTCACAGAAAAGTGAGAATTCTACAAAATGATTGGTTTGGATTGGGCTTTTTTCCCCATAAGTCATAGGAATCTTTCTTGTAGGATCTTCTTTTCTTTTTTTTTTTTTTTTCTTTTTAATGTATTTGTGTTTTGTGATGCTCAGCAAGACATGAATATAACCCCCCTAAAGGCATGTGAATAGGGTTAAACCAAATATTTACTGTTTTCTAGGTGTATGAGTCAATAAGGATCAATAATTCTTCTTAGTACTTTCTTTGGCAGTGGATTTTAAAATTCTGAATGAAAAATGAATCTGGCCATAACAGATTCTGCTTTCAGAAGCTTTGTGTTTCTGCGGGGTATGTTCATGCTTCTGTCTAAAATTCAGTTGACCATGCTTGCTTTGAGAAAAATCCTCACAGCTTTGCCCATCTCTAATCACTGACTAGGAGAAGTTTAGTTCAGAGTCTTGAATTGTTGCATTTTAATGCCTACTGGCTGCAAATCAAACGTTTTATAGTGATAACCACCAAAAACTCTTTATCAAGCTTTATGCATGCAGTGAAACACTACTTTGTTGTTGTTGTTGTTGGTTGGGGGTTTTTAAGTGGAGGAGAACAGGGCTGGGCTCCTGTTTGTGTTGCAAAGGCAAAGGGTGGCTTTGATTGTGTGTGTGACTGTTGAAGGACTGGCTTGGACAGCAGGTGTGGAATTCCTGCAGGCAGGAGCAGCATTAGCATGAAGACTCCTACTGGTTGGTTTCTAGATATAATAATTACATAGCGAAAGTTGTCTGTGGTTGCAGGAGAACAAAGAATGCTTCCTTGCACTTTGCCAAAGCTCCCCCAAAATACCTCCCTTGAACTTAATACAGATATTTGTTCAAAAATTAGGCTTAATTTGAATCCACAGCAAAGAAACTTAAGCCATGTGTAGCAGTGCCACCTAGTGTAGACTACTACTTCTTGGTTTTCCAGAATTTTACTATTCTTGTCTCTTGAGTCTATAATGTTCATGAAAATAAACATTACCTCTGCATTGTAGAAAATGCTTTAAAGGTGAGTCGCTTGAAATGTGGGCCAGAGTATCTTCTTCCATAAAACAGCTCTTACCTGATGACTGTTTCACTCCTCTTTGCTTACTTCATGACAAAAACTGTTTTAAGTTATCCATGCACAGCAAATTATTTTATTTATGTCATGTTTAGATTTTAGAATGAGATGGACAGGTAGGATAGAGCAGCAACTGGAAACTCTTGCTCAGGAAATACCAGCTTGACATTGTGGATTTTTCATTGAGAATTGATAATACTGTAGAATTATAATGGAACAAAGTAGCACTTATTATGACAAAAACTGGTAAAATAGTTCTGTCAATGTACATGACAGACTTGATTTGGGAAAATGGAGGAGTAGAAATTAGGATTAGATTACAGATTCAAGCAGTAAATGGTTTATCCTGTGTGAGAATTCGGAAAAGAAATGGTCTTAAACTTGCTGTGGGTCTTAGCAAATTGTTGTCATTTTTAAATCTCAGCCAAATGGCTGTTCCTGCTGTTGAGTTTTGCCTCCTGACTGGCAAATAGTCGTCACAAGTCTGAACCTTTGTTACAACAAATAAACAAAGCCATGGAATGGATTTTTATTTTCACTATAATCCCTCTAAAGATAGACTAATGAAATCTAAAGAAGTTTTTCTGGATTTTCACTGGGTTTAGAAAAACAGACATTTAGTTCTGTGCACCTCTAACCTAGAGGAAGTTCATCACTGCAGCTGGAGCTGCTGGGAATTGCATGTTTTTTCTAGATTCCCAAAGGAAACACTGTCAGCCAAAGTCAGAAATGGCAGGAGGACAGAAAGCAAAAGGCAGAACGGCTGGATTGATACTGACATAGTATTTGTTCTGCTCTGCCTTCCAAATCAGCTGCTGAAGGTCTTTTCCAGTCAAGAATTGTTTGTCTATCACTGTCTAGCTTAATACACAGAGGCACTTCCGAGGCCATCCAGGGAATGTGAAAAGCCCTGTCTTGAGTTCAGGTGTGCACATGTGCCCTCTTTAACAGCTGATTCCAGACATGGGAAGTGCAGAAGACCAGCAGGATCCTTGAAGGAATGATTTATATGAAAGGCTGTTACTGAGAGGATAATCTATAGTGTATTGATACTCAGTGTCTTGGGATGTTGTGCTGTACAAACAGAACACTACACAATAATCTTTTCAGGTAATGCTGCCTTGGAGTCCTTCCTTTGAGGGGAAAATGAGATTGTGACTACTCCAGTGCCAAGGTCCGATATCACTGACAGGGTATGATGCAAATTAAGTGAGCAGTTATAACAAACATGCATGGGCATATCTCATGTTTCACAAGAAAATCAGATTATGACTTGAAAATTTGGGCACCCACTAGACTGTTTTTATTCCTAGTGGATATGAGGCAAATCTCTTCACAGTGCTTCTCTATCAACAATGGTTTTCTATTATTTTTGTTCATTGGACCAAAGTGCTATAGAAACAAAGCTCCAAATTATATCAAGAACATTCTGTCTCCAGAACTCTGAGCTGCATAACTCTCAAAGGGAATTAATGTTTTGGCTGTTATCATTGAAGAGCATGGACAGTGTTTCTGACTGAGATGAGCTTGGTATTTCACTCACATCATTGTAAGGGGTTTATATTATTAGCTATAATTCAGTCTCTTACTCTATAATTTTAGAAGCCCTGGAGTGGAAGGGCACTCAGGTAGCTCTAAGTTTATGGTAGCCTAAGTTATATTCAAAGTACATAGCATATATGAAGGCATCCATGGCCCTTTGGCTGGTGATTTTGAGCAAATGTTGTCAATGGCAGGAATATTTCAGTGCTTCCTGGCACTGATTGACAAGTGATGGCTTTGAAAACCAAGGTTGTTGAGTGGAATCTGAAGCATTTTGGAAGAAGCAACAGCTTTGCTGCTAACAATTGTGAGTTATCTCACTCCGATTTTATTTACTAATCTATTTGGGAGTCATGGCTTGTAGAGAAAAGCAGGTGATCTGATCTAGTTCCTCCCATTCTTCTCTGTTAATATGCTTCAGTGATCTGTGGTTTCTATCACCAAGTGGTAGAGGAACATTTCAGGGACTCCATATTAAAATGTTAGCATTGCATCACAGGCACCTTCTCTGTTTTCCTCCCTTGGGTTATGCAATAAAAAGTTTTGGAAGTGCAGCAGAGGTAGAGATATTCATGGCAATGTCTTCCCAGGTCTGTATTAGCCAACCTGGTTTGTTTTGGTGCTGCAGTCTGCATTAGATCCTTCTGCAGACCCCTCCAGGGCAGTCTTCTGCAACAGGCAGCAAAGGCAGTGAGCTTTGGAAGGGGATTGCTTGAAACCCCATGTCAGAGATTTGTTTTAATTCTCAAGGGGCAACCACTTCAAATGGCAAACATACACAGTTGCTTTAGATCCAGGGCAGATCTGTGGATGCCACACTGACAAACACAAGCAGAGGTAGGTGTTTTGACCCAAGGAGAATCAAAACAAAACTAAACTGCAAGGGCAAGGTAGGCAGCATTCCAAGGGAGTCCAGGATAATGACTGGTGTGTCCTGTATCTCACTGGCCTTTGCCAGCAGCAGAACATAAAAGCTACTCTGAGCTGGCCTTGTGCTGAGGGCTGCAGCCAGGATTTCACCTGGTGGGATATAACTACAATGTTTGTTTTATTATTTTGCAATATTAAAAAACCTTCATAGGAACCTAGCAGGAACCTTTTGATTTGAAAAGTCACCACTGTTGTCAAATATACTTGAAAGCTGGAAAATAGGTTTTTCATTTTCATCTTTTCAAATGAAAGTTCTCTGACCATTTAATTCCTGATGGTGTCTTGGGCTTTGTGGCTTTTTCCCTTTTGTTATGCTGTTTTAAGTGAAAGCAAAATACTGATGTAATCTTAGCAGCAGTAGAAGTATTTTTAAGGATTTTAAAGGCAAAGTTCAGATAATGTGCAGACATGAAGGTGGTAGAGTAAATTGGAGTGGAGCTGAGTCTTTGAGGCATTAAACACTGAACCTGTGAGGAGCTGGAACTTGCCACAAGCAGTTTGAGTGGCAGTGTCTGAAAAGAGAGGCCATCCTTCCCAAAGAGGGGAGCAGTTTAATTCTGACTACAAATGAAATAAAGCTGTAGGAAAATTAAATGCCTAGGCCTGTTAACAACTGCACTTGTATATTTCACAAGCAGATCAGAATCTGATTTGTCATTTGTAAGAAACTTCCCCTCATGGTGCTCTGAAAATCAACACTTAGCAGAGCTGTTAATGCCCAAAAATCAAAGTGAATGGTCCTATGAGACTACTCATGTAGTGAGTACTACTACTCATGTATTGATTTTATAATTTTATGAACTTACAGCTGTGTGTTAATGTTATACATTTCCTTTCCCAAAAGCATATAAATTACTCTGTTCTGCTCATCTGAACAGTTTTTTGCCTTTCGAAAATCTCACTCATCAACTCAGATATGCCAATTAAGTAATTAACAAAAGTTTTGACAGACTTCTCTTGGTTCCAGTTCAAATATTAAGGGAAGCAGTGAGAAAGCCAGTACCTCACACTGAGCACGAAAGCAACTGCAAGGTATAGTCTCAGATTAATGCCCTGCTTAAAATCCTTGGGGTTTCCTGTATGAAACAGGGAAGGTGGATTTTCTGGAAGAAAATTGCTTACTATTTAAAAATTCATTTTGCAACAGCAGTTTTCTTTGTCTGAAAGCTCTACTGCATTTCAATGATGATAGAGGAGGTCACTGTTGTTCAGTCCCTGCCATAACTTATTCTATTGTAGGATAAAAACCCAAAGCTTCTCTAGTTGTTAATAAATTAGTATAGACACAAAACTCCTTGTATTTTATAAAGAACTCAGGGTATCATATCAAATAAGGCTGGAAAATATTTTACGCTGGAAACCAGGTTTTTGCTCTCCCACTTGTGAACAGCAGAAATACAATTGAAATTCTAGACTAACATGTTCAACAAAAGACAAATATTCCTTGCCTATCACAGCAGAATTGTGCATAAACAAAAGGAAGCAGTGCCAGTACCTAGAATGCACCTTTTTCCTCTGACCACCTTTGTTTTTTTCCCTCTGGCTGATGCTTTGATAAAAATGGTTATATAAAGGCCTCATGCTGACTTCAGAGGGAGCTGCCACAATCCATGTCCTTGGCTGATCTCCTGTTGCCCCAGCTGGGCCGTGACCTGAACAATTTGACAGTTTAATTTTTTCAAGTGAGCCCAGCTATGGCCTTGATTCTAGAACTTAACTTTATTAGCTTTGTGTATTGGCTCTAGCATCAGTATTGCCTCAACATCAACATAAAAGAGCAGAATAAGGTGCAGTGGGTAATTCTTCCCACTGAGTTGGCATTACTTGCTTTCTATGATATCACACACAACTTTACACCACCTAACTTGGGCACTGCTGTGCTTTGAATTTTTTTTTTTTTCTTTATGGTATTACCATATCCTTAGTCACAGCATCTTAATTTGAGATGCTGCTATGCATTCCAGTTGGGTGGAATTTAACATTTAGATTTTTAGCTAAACTTAACATCCCTAGAGGCTTTAGAGTTTGAAGGCTTTTTTTTTTTTTTAATAGTTAAAGAATTGCAATGCCAGTCAAGCAATATTTTCCCAGGCTGTCTGCTGCTGATGCAAAGTGGAATACTCAGTTTGTTGATAGCATAAAGCATAGCCCTGCTCAAGGAATTGCCCAATTCAATGGCAGAAACTGAGGAGCACCTTGATTATTAGTCGGCTATGTTATGGAAACTATTTGAAATCTTGGCTGCTACTCTAAGGAACTACTTAATAAAAATAAGTATGAATCAAACAACAACACCCCTACCAAACCCCCACCACTCCCACAAAGAGAAACTCAGTTGTGATATTGAGAGTGTGGGCAGAGTGAATGTATTTTGACTGCTCTGTCCTGAATGGGTCACAGAACTGCACTTCCACTTCTTTTTAGTTAGACAAGCACAGTTGTGTTTATTATTCTGAGTACAGAAGTCAACACACTTCACATTTCTGGAAAACATTCAAGGATTTGTATTCCGTGCAAAAGGGTTTAAAACAGAATGTGCTGCTTGTTAAAAACAGCCTATCCCAGTTCCCTCTCCAGAGCAGGGGAAGCCAAGTCAGAATTGCTGAGAAGGAAGAAAAGAGGGGGAGAAATCTAAATAACAGAAATGCATCTGCACTATTGTCACATGATACCACTGAGAAACATCTGTGAATAAAACAGAGTTCAGCAGAGAGTCTTAATGATTAGAAATCAACCCATTTGTGAAGGAGGTTATTTTCCAGTGCGTCAGGCAATGATACAGAGCCCAGGCACTGAATAGTACAGCAAGGTGGGAAGTAACTCCCATTGTTTATTCTGATATTTTAGCCATAAGTGCAGCCTTCTGTCAGTTGAAATTTTTCTGAAAAAGTGCAACTTTGTCCAAAAAATTATGAGTAAAAGGAGAAAAATGGCAAATAATGGGAGAAGTCACATAACCACATAATCCCACACAAGAATTTGGTCTGTTTCACATGCCTGAACAGTATTTATGCTACTAGAGGTGGGTAAATACAGCTAAGTCTTATGAGACCTTCCATGGTTGGTGGGAAGCTCTGGCAGTTCTCTTCAGGTTTTAACCCAGTGGCTTGCTTGCCTCTCCTCTTACAGATAGAGAGTATTTCTGTGGGAAGTTAATTTTAATTTTGATAACTTTCTGCCACAGTGCCAGTGAGTCATGAAATGAATGTCATTAGCATTTACAGGAAACATGAGCAAGTACAGAGATAGAAGTATACTCGAGCATTGATGAAGTCAGCGATTTTCATGTCTTTTGGGATTTTATCTTGCATTGTTAAACACACTGGCAAGACATCCTGGGTGGGGGTGTTCTCTTTATAACATGTCAGAAATCTTACAACAGGTGAAGCTGTCTAAGTTTGCAAAAATATGCAAGCCTGTGTAGAAATGTGTGTCATAAATGAGATTTCCATACATCACAAGTAAGACATGCATGCTTGTTAATAATGAAAATTAATCAAATAAAGGTGACTAATCTAGCAGCATGCTTTCCCAAGGTAGTGAATGCTCTCATTTGCCTTTTTGAGTGTCTCATGGAGAGCAGCAGGAAGAATGTTAGGTAAATCTAGAATGGACTAGAGCAGAAAAGTAACTTAAGGGGTTTCTAATTCTTTTACCATGAAATACATCTGGACAATGTGCCTAGGTAAGCTTGGGAATTTTCACAATTCTTATGTTCTGAATTTTTTAGTGATAAAGTTCCTATAACACAAATTTCTTCAAGCTCTGCAGTTTAAAATGTAAGTAGCTCATGGCTTTTAAGAACACATATGAAATGCTGTAATAAAATCTGTCTGTCATCATGTGTACTTAAGGAAATGAGAGCAAAGTAACTGAGGTTTTGAACTTGGATTCCTGTTTTTGTTTATTGTTGTAAGTTGATCAGCCAGTGAATAGTTTAAGTTCATTATGCTGATGTATGGGATGTGTTGAGAAACTCCTGATTTTGTATTTCAAACCAGGGCCTGAGTAATTATAAAATTTCATCATCATTTTTCAAGAGGGGATCAGTGGCAAAGAGCTATAAAAAAATTGTTGGTAACCTATTAAAGAACCTGAATGCATTCAGGTTCCAAGTGCACTGCTAATGCTGAATCTCAATCCATTTTTCTGTTTTATGGCAACGCTGTAACCTGGGCTGGTTATTCAGAGTGCTCAGACTGGGCAATTTGAGATTATTAACAGATTCAGAAGATTAACATGAAACCAATGATCGGTTCCGTATGGTCTAAGAAATGGAGGGAAATAAAAGATAAATTAGCAGTACCTAGTCTCCATTGCAGAGCAGCCTTGAAAATCAAACAAGAATTTGGCTGAGGGGACTGGTTTGTTGTTGTATGTCGCAGTGAGGGTGGCTGTGACAAATCTCTAAGGTTCCATGACTTCAGGGTGAGGGTGGTGAAAATGGAGTGGGAACATTGGAGTTGCCCAGAAAAGAAACTCTTCAATTGAAAATGAAACAGGGACGGTGCCCAGAAACCGAGTGCAGTGTAGGGATGCTCCAAAGACCAGGAAATGGGGTAGGAACAACAGTGTATAAAGCAGGTCTGGGGAAGGGCTGAGGGCAAGGGCCCAATCACAAACAGGGATTAGGAATATGTAAAACAATGCAGCAAATAACAACAAACCAGAGGGGACAACTGGCGCTACTTAGCATAACAACCTCAAAGACTTCTGGGAGGAAATCTGAGGCTCACCCTGACTTAGATGTTTCCCAGTCCTTGGAGTTAATGCCTGGTTTGTTAGGGGTGCAGTCTGGCTGACTCTGAGTCCCAGCCAGGCCCATTCCCTTGGTCGTTTGTTTAGTTTTGCTGGTTCTATTGGGGATGTGGTCTGACCCAGCAGTTGTCTAACCAGGCATCCCCACTACTGAGGTTTCAGACAAGTCTGTCTTGCTTTCCAACCTGGTGGAAGACATTTGTGTTTTTAGCATTATCTCCTGTTTGGACAGCCCTCACTTTCCCACATAAACAGAAATATGGAAGCTTATAATACTCCCCATGGGAAATGTCTCCAGAAGTGCCACGGTTGATAAAATAACATTAAAAATTTTTATCTGAGTTAAACAGGAAATTTAAATGTAAATAATTTAATATTCTTTGGTAGAAAGAGGCTGTGATGGAACTAAATGTAGTTTAAAATAAATGCAGTTCCTCCCAAAAATTACCTAGATATTGTATTGTCTGTGCAAATGCACAGTCCATGTCCTGTGACAGCATCTTAGAATATATTACTTCTGTCACACCCACCATGCTTTCTTCTCTTATTCAGAAATATTACTAAATTTCCCAAACTGCTGCCATATGTTATTTTTACTTTTAAGCACTCAAATTAAAAATTTGGTTTTAACACAACACTTAAATCTAGGAGCTGAAAGGAATGGGTGGGTTTGCTTTCATCAACATAGTAAATTGCTTTTTAATTTCTGTATTTCTTATCTTGCAAATTTTATCATTCAGATAGAATTTTATTATTGGATTAGTGGAATCAATTCAACATATTTAGTATACATTAACTTCTTCATATGATATGTGGTTTAATGAACTACTTAGCGGTGACTCATTTCTCTGCTGTATTCCTTTGCCACTGATTCTCTGTTGCTGTTGTTGAGCAAGAAAAAAGAAGGCAGCAGTGGTTTGGATACCAGAGCCGTTAGGGAATAGCGAGTGGAGGAGGTGCAAGGATATCCAAGTAGGAACTGAGAGTGGAGGCCAGAGAGAACGCTCCAAAAGCAACTGAATTTGTAATTGAGAACATAATAAACCGTTAAATCACTGTGGCCTTGGTACTTAAATGGGACTCTGAACTGCAATTTTAAAAATCGTACTGCTTTAGACATAGATGTATCAGTCTTTGTGATTGCATTGACAAAATAAGCTGCATGTTGTAAAGGAAAAGTCAACCAATTGCCAATGAAAATAAATTTCAGTGCAGTGAGATAAAACCCTTAAAGTCAGCACTCCCTCTCATGAAGATTAATTAGTTGCCATCAAAAACATCAGAGAACAATGTGCATGGGCTCACTTAGGTCTTCAGGGCATGTGGGAGGATTAGTGGCATACATTAAGTGCAATCATTTTCATTGAGCAAGCAAGAATGTTCTTTACCTTATCAGAACAGTGATCCACCCCTTTCTTTACACGCTCTCCCCATGTGGACTCTTCAGCTGTTTCTTCCATTAGTCCTGTTCCACCTCTGCTTAGGAAATGATGAGTCTTGCTGCTGTCTGTCTCCTAGCATGGAGCTGGAGCACACAATTCTCATATTACAGCCAGTAACTAAATAGCTTCTCAAATATAACTTTTAAAATCCACCCACTAGTGTGCATCCAGTGCATTTGGACTATCCAAGGTGGAAACTGCTATGTATCCACAAGAATCTGGTTAGATTTTTTAAGTATGTAATTAATGGTTAGACGATCAGTAGATCAAATTATTAATTAGTCTTTCTGTCGCTTGACAGGTTCGTTCAGTATAAAACTGCTATATTGAACTTGTTCATGCAGATACTTACATAAGGAAACAGAAAAGATAAATACTTTAAAACTTCAGATTTATGTTATCCTTCATTAATGAACTATTAAATAGCTTTAGATTTACTCTTCTGCCAAGTGGTATGACTCGTACCAAAGATTTGTGGGTTTTCTGCATTCTACATCTGTATGTAGAACAAGTTTTCATCATCAAATAGGAGTACTATGAAAACTTGGGCAAATTTTGTCTTCCATGAACTCATGATTCCAAGGAAGACTTAGATTCTGGTTCCTATTCTCTTTGTTGGCTCCCCTTGAACACAAATCCATCCCAGGCCAAATGCCTACATGATAATCTGCCACTGAGTTGGTCTAAGTGCTTCAGTGTTCAAAGATCCAGTGGTGGCTGCATTCAGCTGGAATTAGGGAACTGCCAGCCATCGTGGGGAATGCTAACACAAGGTACAGACTTAACCTGTGAATAAGAAAAAAGCAACTGGTTCTGTAGCTTTCAATGACAAATCAAAATTTATTTCTATCACTTTCAAATAGAAGCTTTATCGTAGATGCTAATTTTAAAAAGCAGACCTATCTCCATATTCTAATAAAAGTTGATTGTGCTACTTCAGGTGACTGCAATATGCTGTCTTAACTTAATTTCATTTAATGTAATATGAACCTTGATGAATAGAATAGAATAGAATAGAATAGAATAGAATGGAATGGAATGGAATGGAATGGAAGATGGACCTTGATGAATAGAATAGAATAGAATAGAATAGAATAGAATAGAATAGAATAGAATAGAATAGAATAGAATAGAATAGAATAGAATAGAATAATACACTTCAAAATTATTTAGTGTTAGCAGGGAATAATAAATATTGTGGCTGGGTATACTGTGTTGTTGAATTCTAAATGGCTTCACTTCCTTTTTTAATTTTAATTTGTTCATGTTGTTCTTGATTTAGCTACTGTTATCTTCGTTCAGTAAAACAGTCCCTTATTATGAAAACATTAGTAATGGCTTTTAGATGAATGGGGGGAAAAAACAGATGTACAAAATATTACCAAAGAGCTGTAAATATTTCATGAAAGGAAGACAAGGTTCAAGTGGAGTAGTTAATGAACCAGGCCATGATACCATTACAAATACAGAGTTGTGAATGTTGCAGTGTGACAGCAGTCAAAATGTTCAGCTGGTGGCAGTGCCAGTAGTGGATGTAGAACTGCAAAGTGGGAGTGAAACCAATGGCATGGGGCACTTGACAGCAGTGATCTTCAACTTGCTGGATGGGGGAGCTTTTTGATCAAGAGAAAAATAAAAATCTTTCATTGAGTGAAGCACACTCATATTTATGGGATTAGAGATGTAAATTGAAAGTACTACTGGCCCAACTTCTAATGTGAAGTAGGACTATTGCAGTCATCAGATCCAGATCAGATCAGCCATAGCAGAATCCTGAAAATTCCAAAGATGGAGATGTTTCTCCTTTCCCCCAGAGAAGAGGTGGTCCTGCTGGAGCAGGGGCTTTGGACGAGATAAACCAGATCTCCCTGCCAGCCTCAGCCATTCTGTGTTAGGGGGAGTGGGACACATCTTATTTGAAGGCTCCTTCCCTTAAATGTTAGATAGAGAACATACATTCACATCCAAGTATATCATCTGTATGATTAATGTTGTACAGTGACCCTCTGAAGATAAAATTACATATTAAAGTGTGTTCAGTTTGAACAACAGATATAGAGATGCAGCTTCAAGTGCTGTATGAGCCTGGAAGAATATTATCCTTCTTGAAGACTGGTTAAGCTAAAAGAATGTACAAAAACACTCTATATAGCCAGAAAATCACCCAGGCAGAGAAAATGTTAATGCTATTCACGAAGGGGCCAAAAATGGGGGGGGGGGGAAATAGATATTGTATGAAGTGAAAAGAGTGGTGTCTTCGACTCTCAGCCACCTCAGCCACCTTAAACTAGAGTTCTTGTTTTCACAATAATGGCAAGTTATTTCTAAAAGTCAAAATTTGTGATGTAGTTGTACCAATTCCCATCTTCTCCCATATCTGCTCCAGGGACATGACTCAGAGAAGTCTTAAGACAGCTTGGAGAATTGAACTGTTTCAAATATGTTCTGTGTCTTGTTGTTTTGGTTTTGATAACTTTTAATTTCCTACTTTGTAATCAAGAATGTAACCCTCTGTCTTGCTAGACTAAACTCAATTGCCTTTTTGGATTTGTCTAGCATTAATGATAGCCTCATGCAATAGTGCCAAGTATAAAGCATCTTGTATTTTTCCCAAAATAGGGCTATTTATATCATGTCATGGAGAATTTAAAATTCAGAAAATGTTCAGGAAGGTAATTCAGGGTGACTTTCCCACTGAACTGCAGAGTTTGATTTGGTACTTAATAAAACCCAGGTTGGAATCTGAGGGAGAAATACCAACCAGTAATCATGCTCTGATAAGGCCAGGCAGAATACCATTCCTCTGACTGCCACTTCATGGATCTTACACATCCCAATTTATCCTACACTGTAAACCCCAGGCAAAGATGTGCAGAAGGGGAGTAGTTGTTTCTATTTCCTGTTTCCAAAGTCTTTCCAACACCTTTGCCTGATCTTTTACAACAATGTAGACACATGAATTTCACACACTTAAGATTAAATTAGGCAGAATACTCAGGTAGAGCCTTGTTGGGAGGTCTAGAGGAGCAAGAGGTACTGAATGATCCTACCTCTAAGTGAAGCAGCCCAGGAAATATTCCTGCTCTTCCATCAGAACTGCATGTGTGGGAACAAGTGTTTATACCCCTGTATGGTGTTCTTCCATGTAACATCTACCTCAAGGCAAGATTAAACAGGAACAGTCTGGAGACTCACAAAGAGGATGGTTCAAGAAAGTTGTTTTCATCTGCCTTCCTTTCCTTCCCTCTTATTAAGTTTTTTGCTTAACCTTTAATTTCAAGCTGTGTTTCAGTGGATGGAACCTGTTATGGGAAATAAGCAAACATATTTAGAGTTTGCCTGCAGTTGTGCATTCAGTGGTGCTTATCAGATCAGTCTGGGCACCCAGGGGTTTTATCACTCATTAGAATGACAGCCTATGTCTAAAAATAAACATAGGCATTGAGCAGGAATGCAAATGGAGGGATGGGAGGGATGTCCCTGTAGAGGGAACCAGCTAGATAAGACTGCACTGAGTTTTAAATAATAGGGCAAGCACATAAGAGTCTGAGATGTGTTTAGATGCAATGAATCTTAATTTTTCTGGGACCTAACACTTCGTTAACAGAGGACTGAGTAAATCACATCAACAGATACAAGAATCTATTCCTGGCTTTCTGGATAAGACTGTTGCTACTTTCTGTTGTTCCTTTAACCTGATGTTAAAGGTGACAAATTTCTAGGTATCAAAGAAAAGCCCATGGGCTACAGATTGAAATATTGAAAGACAACCTGTCAAAAATATGTGAAAAAGACACTTTTTTTTTTCTGTGTTGCACTTCTGTGGGGATATTTACAACTGGAAAAGAACTCATACTTGTGGTATCCTGCAGTATCACTAAATATATTGTAATACTGTTCTCCGTAAAATCTTGTGTGCTTAGTGCTGCTAATGCAAATTAAGGTTCCTGCTCTTTCCTTTCAAGAAGAAATTTAACCAATTGGATTGAAAGAGAACCTCTGGATCAGGTCAGCCTTGCAGCTACAGATAACAGTACAGAAGTAGTCAGGTCAGAGGGTATTAAGGAGTTAACAATATATGCCCCTGGCTGCAACACTGCTTTTCAAAAACATTAAACAAAGCATATATCAATAAAGAAAATGGCAAAACTACAGACAGCACAAGAGCATGACGTTTCCCACAAGTTCTTGGACCATTGCAATAATTATGAAATTTGCTAAAATTTGGAATCTTACCAATTTCCTGTCCTAGAAAAGACATGTGTATGTTTGTCTCAAATCTCATCCTTAACTTCCAGATTTGTAACTACAGAGCAACTTCTGTGGCTTTTAATTATTACATAGGTAATTTCTTGACTTGCAAGTGACCTGCTGTATGTCAGGGGTCTGTATATATTTTGACTGCTTTTTCTCTTTTCATCTCAGGAGAAGGAATTCAATCCATAATATTTCTCTCACAGCACCTCAGTTTGTGTCCTGAAACCTGCATAGATTTCCTGCCAAGTCATGCAACTATAACATCATGGCAATCAGCAACAATACTTCTGTTG
The DNA here is from genome assembly GCA_030060385.1 of Muscicapa striata striata. Lineage (NCBI taxonomy): Eukaryota > Metazoa > Chordata > Aves > Passeriformes > Muscicapidae > Muscicapa > Muscicapa striata. Next base: position 3,174,000 of record JAREIS010000047.1, read on the forward strand.
TTTGAAGCATGAGGTTTTCAGACTGTTAGGAATGCTGGTGGTGCTGCTTCTTTTAGTTATTTAACTTTTTCTAAAGTCAAGAAACAACTGATATCTATAGTATACTAAAAAGGCAGCTGAAACACGATCTTAGTCTCTGCTTTGAATATTGTCTTACTTAGTGATTCTCTTTTGAGTTTACAAAGACACTCTCGAAAGAAAAAAATTGTATTTTAAATTTGCTCTTCTCTGGATCACTGAGTGATGTATGTGTGTTATTTCATAGTTTTTTCTCAAGTCCTGCATTTGTGATTTGTTAAGTGCTTTTGTTTTGGGTGGGTAGAACCTCTTTATGATCAGAAAGATACAGGATAAAGTAGGCAGCTGCAGTCAGGCCCTGCTTCTCTGGGTGCCTCTTTAGATGTCTTTGGAGGTCCTGGCTCAGTGTTTATGTGTTTGCTCTTTTCTATTAAAACCAGTTGTCCCTGCACTTTCTCTACCAAATCCTGCTGTACAGGGAGCAGCAATCTGTAATTTAGTGTAATTTAGAGGGAGAAGTTAAGACTGTAGAAGCATTAGGTTATAGGATTTGTCGATCTAAGAAGTAGGCCTGTCAGTACAGACTACCCCAGGGGTTTTATTTGATTATCTAATGTGTGTATGCATACTTGTACCACTGACCGTGCTAATTTTGATGTAAGGTTCTTCCAGTGGAAAAATAAAAGATCTAAGAAGTTGCTTTGCTTGACAGACTGTGGTTAAGTGATGTGCTATTAGGATTTGCATAGGAATATATAGGTAATATGCCAATGGAGGTTGCTGTGCCTGAAACCATCCAGTGGTATGTACTGACTCACTGTCTCACCATGCTGTTAGCAAGTGTGCAAGAATTCTAAGGATATGCCATGTTTCTCACCTCATTATTGCATATCAAGCAGGGCTCAGCCTGTAAGCAGTTTTATCAAAGGAATATAGGTAGGAGTAAGGTTCTACTTACAGGTAGACAGGAAGGAGAAAAGCCCTGCTAAAGAAAGGATAACTTCAGGTATGTTGAAATCTGTGAGGTGTCAGATCTGGAAGACACAAGTAGACCCCAAACAGTACAAGGGGTTGGATTCATTGTGGGGTTTGTGTGTAAAAATCAGATGTTAAGCCCAATCTAGGGACTATCTATAGTGATGCTTTGAAAAACTGGATGCTTCCTTTTACTGTTAGCAAAAGCAAAAAGCAATTTAACCTAAAGCATATCCAGACTCAGTTTCATTGCTGTTCTCCAGAGTGATGGTAGCCAAGAGGACACAGATACCCCCTGCCCCTTTGCATACAGCCAGCGCTGCCATCTCAGAGAGGTGGCAGTGCCCCAGCTAGTGCAGACAGAGCTCTGTCAGCAAGGGGCTGCTGTGGGAGCACAGAATGCCCAGTTCCTGACCAGGCTCCTGTTCTCAGTGCTGTGGGCAGGGCTGCAGGGCAGGCACAGCAGCCTGGGGAGGAGTGGAACGATGCCAGGTTCTCACTGCTGCTCACTCAGCCCTGACTGGGGCTGGCCAGGCTGTGAGCTCTGCTTTGGTCTGAGGGCAGCCCCAAGCAGAGAAACACTTTAAGGGCAATGAATACTGATTTTATTTTCTTTTCCTTTTTGTAAGCTTTTAATGCCCTGTGTATTTCCTTTTTATTTTCAGTTCTTTGTGTAAGTAAAATAATTGTAGTTTCTGCTTTTCATGCGTGAAGCACCATATTAAACTAGATATTAATTTAACAAAACTAATATCTAGTTTAATTTAAGATGATACTCGGGTAACAGTTAACAGGAAGAGTTCTCTTAGAATCATAGAATCATACAATCATTAAGGTTGGAAGAGACCTTTTCTTTCAGAAATGAGTAAAACTTCAGGAAGGTTTGGGGTTTTTTAGGTGTAGAACAAAATCCTAGTTAGTGGAAGGTGTGGAATACATAACATTTAGGTTAACTAATCTTCGTTGTGAGTATTTTCTAAATATAACTAGTCGTAATACTGGACAAAAAGGTAATGGTATACATGGTGTAATAGTCATGAACTTGAGTCTAACCTCAAGATCCTGTCTGGATAAGAATTATGAGATACTCTTCCTGTAACCTTTGCCATTAATACTTTCAGCTTTATGGTTAATACCAGCAGAGCCCAATCAGGCTTAGGACCTACAAAAACATTCCAAAATAAACAGAATGTAGACAGTGTGAACCAGGAAGGGGAAGGACAGTCTTCAGCTCTGTATGAAATGCTGACTATATTAACTGCCACAAGGTATAAGGCACTATGTTTTTTAATAAAATAGCACAAGTAGTAATCAGTTAGATGTGAAATGGATGGCTTGTACTTTGTCAGAGGAATGCAAATTTTAAAAGAACAATAAAAGGCTTAATTTTTACTTTTGCTGAAAGGCTTTAGCAGAAGACTGGAAAGGTTTTGTCTGAAGAGGCTGCAATCCAGTCTCTGGACTAATAGTACTAGAGCTTGCTTGTTTTCTGAACTAACCATAGGAAATACCTTTTGTTTAGAAGATTCTCAGACACTTTATAGATGAACCTTGAATGAACATTTTGAATGATAATTATATCATAGAGACAGATCACCTTTTCTTTGGTTTAAAATTCTGGAAGAGTGCTATAGAAATCCAGTGGGATAATATGATTTTACTGGTGTATATGTAGTGAGCTGACTTCTGTTCCCCTAGTCTTAGACAGAATTAAGTGGCAGAAAGAATAAAACCTTTTAAATCCTCAATAAAATACGCTTTATACAATATTCCATGAGAGTATTGTAATTATTAAAAGGTAGATAAGCCTAATAAAGAATGAGTGAAGATTGACAGGCATAATATTGCATTGTATGTTAGCTCAGTCTAAATCCTATAAATCCCATTTTTCTTCTACTGAAAGAGATTTTTTTTCTAAATGTGTCTGTTGGTTGTCTGTTCCTCTAGCCAACAGATGACAAACAGCTCTTGGAATTTCTCTGTGCAATGTTAGATATCTTTCTGTTACTAAACTTTTTGTCCAGTTTACTTGACCTGAAAAAGGACCCAAATCCCACCATGCAAAAGTAATCTGGTAGCAGTGCTGTTGTCCATTTGAAGCTAAGCTCTAATCAGAACAGAATGCAAAGATGGGGAAATAAAATAGGTAGTGAGTAGAAGGAAATCAAAGAAAGTGAAAGAACATGGCAGCCTTCTATGTCTAACCATGATTGTCGGAGAGGCAGTGAGATACTTCTGCTGTGTGAGAGATTCAGAAGCAATAGCCTGGCATTACAATGGTAACTCAGTCTCACCTAATTACTACTGCTAGCAAGAGTAGTCAGCCATTCAGGAAGAGGAAAACTGATTTCTATTTGTAATTTCTTTTGTTTACAACTGATGGGAGCTGTTAACATCTGTATCCTCAGGCTCTGATAGTCCATTAGAGAGCAAGGAGGAATGGCCAAAATGGAATTGCAGCTGGGAGGAGCATGTGGCAAGACAGCAAGGACTGCCAGGCATCCTGTAATGTCATCAGCATGGCAGCCTCCACAGATCAGCACTGCATTCCAAAATAGATCCTTCAAAACAAACTTTAGTCCTCATTATAGATGAGAAATAAAAATGTGGACAAATCACCCCAGACATTCCGTGGCTCACAGTATTTCGAGGACTGCTTTGTTTTCTTCAGTAGCGTGACCTTTCAGTGAGTACATTGCTTGCTGCACAGCTGAGCCACCCAAATTTCAAGACATGAGGAGGCAGCATGACAGCCTGAGAAATCCAGTTTGAGAGTGCTAAAAACATGAAACTACCTGAACAAAAAAGCCCCTAATGCTTTCTCCCCCATCTCTTTTTGGTTCTGGATTGCAAGACAGCCAAGAAAGCATTCCCAAGAGCTCTGCTCAGTCTGAGTCATTTGCAAATCTGTTTTAACTTCTTTAACAGATTTGAAATAATGCTTGAGACTATTAATCTGCCAAAGAATAAAGTGTAATGGTTCATATAATACATATTTTTAAGAAAGGTTGGTTTTTTTTTTCTTATCTTGCATGTATATACATCTTACACGTTTGAGGAAGGAGTGAGAAAGCAATACTGTGGTCACTTTGGAGGAAATGGCATTGAAGCCCTTGTATTTTTCATTGCAGGAAGCTGCATGAATCCAAATACTAAAAAGATTAAAACAGAAAATTGGGATTTTGATATCTACACCATAGTAATTAGGCAATTTATATTGGTTTAGGTTAAGTTTTCATTCTGAGGGGAATTTGATTCCTGATGTTACCTGAAAGCACCAGATGTTCCAGAATGTTACCAGAAGGGAATTAGGTCCTCAGAAGTTTGCTGAATGCTCAAATTCTAATAAACAGCCAGCTTCCAACTTTGCAATGGTCAGCTATTTGAAAATTAATCTTTTCCTAGCAAAGGACTGACCTAAATGTTTCCCACTTAAACTGTTATATAAATATTTGCATTTCTTCCATGATGCATGTTCAAATTTGCATGCTGCTGGTTTGATTACTCTGGTGTAATCATAGCATTAACATAAATATGCATGAAAGGCACCATCATTTCCTCCCCTGTGTCTCACATGCTTCAGATTTATCTACCTGGGGAAAGATGTACACTGTGCAATTTTCTTAAGAAGGGTATGTTGCCTGCTCTGGCATCACTTACAGTGTGGAGGCAGGATTTATATGTGCCCTTTATCTGTGTTTATTTGGACAACTCATTGTGAACGTAGCCGGCCCTCTCTCAGGTTTTACTAACCTGAGTTTCATGCAGCCTTACCAGAGGAGGCTTTTTCTTTTTATATGTGTATTGTGTGCTGTATTCTCATCTTTTCAAAATGGCAATAGTACAAAGAGGATGTGCAATTAGTTCAGAATATGTATGCTCTCCAGTTTCCTTTTAAGTCTGTGTGGACAGATAAAAGACTTTTCTAAACTATCAATGGATTTGTTTGCCAGATGCTTTCCAGATGAGTACAGTGAGGGTGGAGAAAGCATGACTTTTGGCTCAACACAATTCCTTTGGTTCCTTTCATATTTCTTTCAAAACAAGCTTTTGTTTGTTTTTTAAGAAACAGGAAAAAAATATTGGCAAGTACAAGTCATTTTAGATGGAAGATTAGTATCCGTAGCATTGTATTGAAAAATCAGGCATCTTTAGTTTTAGAGAGATGGAGGAAATTGCTCAATGCTTTTTCAGACTCGGAAGGATTTTATTTTTTAAATACATGGGTTATAGATTTGCTAATGTTGCAGAATGTTATGTATGTGAGAAGTCTGAAAATAATAGAAGTGTAATTTTTATTACTTGTATCACTTTTTTCTCCTGTCCACAGTATGCAAGAGGGCACTTATTCAGTGCACTCTGGGAAGCAAAAATGGAAACAAGCTACTACTTTGTTTTCTGTTTACACCCTGACATTTCTAAACAAGAGAAGAATGCAGAACATTTGTAGAACAGATTATTTTCTTCTAATTTTGCAAGAAATAACAAATAGGAGTTTGATGATTTTGATTTGGTAATGATGTGTTATATGAGAAATATGCAGAGCAATTAGAAATGCCAAGAGAGTCAAGCATTTTAAACCTCCCTACCTGGTATAAATGGCTAACTGTGCTTCTTTCTGAAGAAAGAATTGTCACATTTTCTGTGTGTGACAAACTACTTCAGCATTTGGACTACTGATAACTATAGCACATAAATCACAAGACTGAAGGCTCCAGTGGGTAAAGGAACAATTAAAGAAGCAATTGACTGATCATCACTGTCACTAGTGAAAGTTGAGGACAATTAAACAAACCAACCAAGCAAAAAACCCACCTCATTCCTGTATATCTTGTTCACAGATTTGGTGCTGAGGGCCTGTAACAGTACTAGAACAGGACTTTCCATCACAAAAATGTGTCCCCATCATGGTACTCCAACCTATTGCACACAGAATGAATATTCAGCAGCCAGGAAGAGAGGCTTCAATAACCTTGTGTGTGAGTGATGCTCACTGATGAGCCATTACTGTCATCACCATCTGCCCACAAGGGAAGGATATATGCTCCTTTTAAAAATTTGTACTTCATATGATTGACCCAGTATATTATCCAGATCTTCAGCTTCAGCATGCCTTGGAAGTGTTTTAAATTCAGAGAGACTGAGCACAGAGATTTGGTACAGCCTGATTGCTTTGCTGTGAACAAGTTTGCAAAAACAAATCGAATGTTGGTTCCCTGTCAATATATTTTTTATAAATCTTTCCAAAGGACAGATTAGTTCTTTTGTAGTGGCCTGAGAAAGAACTGTGCAGCACCTCCAGACAAAGAATCATGGGCTAAGGCCATGGTCTGCTGTTTACTCTACAGAGGCAGGCAAGGGAGGTATCAGGGTGGACATAATGTAGCACTTACGGGTTTGCAATGAGCATGCTTAGGATATCTCTATACCACAGAGTGAACTGCAGGTCTGGAATATTTCACCATCAGTGCCTGAGACTGAAAAATCGGTATATTTATGCTTGATATAAATAATGCAGGCTAACTAACGCTGTTCACTGTCACTCTTTCACTTCATTACTGAGACAAGTTGAAAAGCAAAGGTCAGTTTGCTTCAGCTGTCATTGCTGAGTTCATCAGGCAGGAAGGAAATGCCTTCTGCAAGAAAGTATTTTGATGGTAACTATTGCATGACAAGGTTGGAACAGAGATGCTTGATGGTCCCTCCAACCTGGTATTCTATGATTCCCTGCTTCTCTCGTGTATATGATAAAATTATGCAGATTCCTGTATCTCCTCTGAGCATCTTTCCCTGTCCCTGCATTGCCACTGTGCTTTTTCCTTCCATCTTGTGCCGCTTGTTCCAAATTACTCTTCCAGCTTGCTAAGAATCTGTTTCTTTCTCACCACTTGTCCTTCAAAGCTAGCAGTGCACCCATTTCTTCTCTCCTAAAAACCTTCTCAACACTTCCTATGCTCTGGCAGGCAGTCGCTGCTGGCTTTGGCAGGTCCATATGCCAGGGACCTGCAAGTCAGTGATGGAGAAGAAGTGTGTTTTCATTGGGTGGTGAAACCATTTGATCCATGACTCCAAATATACTATCCCCCTGTTAAAAGAATAGGTCCCAGTTGTCTGTCCTAGCACCAGAGATAAAGGGAGTTTGCAGGAAGATGCTGTGGAAAGCTGTGGGTGGACAGTTCAGAGTTGGAGTCCACTTTAATGTCAGTAAGAAAATTGCAGCTACTGAAACTATGGGAGGCAGATACAAAAGCAGACTTATCCCTCTCTCAGGGTACTCCAGATTCCATGCTGCTTAATGAAAAACTTCCAGGTTCTGTTCTTCTAATTCAAAGAATCTGTCCCCAGAAAAAGCAAAGCTCTAAGGATAATGTTTAGAGCAGCTTTAGGAAAGTTCCAGCATGTACTGGAGTGGGTACTGGTGCTGTGGGGAGGAGGATGAAAGGGGGGATGTTTCTTCTAAAGCCCTGTACATTGCACAGCTCAGAGAAACAAGTCTGTCACTATCTCATCAGTTGCTCTCCCTTCCCTTCACTGCACCTTGAATGTTCCCTTGAATGAGTGAGAGTCCTGCCTCTGCTTTGCTCAAGATACCAAACATCCTTGACAGCAGCTCAATGCTTCGTGCCAGAGGACTCTGCATGGCTGCAACAGCTCTAAATACAAAGTGAGGGCCTTAAGTAGGCAAATCTGGCAGCGTAAACTCTCTGTAAATGTTGTCATACTGAGAATAGCTCTTCTGCTGCTCTTGAAATATGGAAGATAAATGAACATTAACATGCTGGAGCTATCTACAAGTAATAAATCGCAGTGCCTAAATGTTTATGTATGGAACTTGTGCTCACCAATGCATAGCTCTGATTTATCTGCCCCTGGGGAGAACCAGGTAGCAGTTCTTTTGCCTAAGTTCTTCCAGTTGGGGTACCAAAAAAATGTATCATTTAGGGCTGTCTGCTTAAACAAGACTGTCAACTTGCCTGTACAAACTGCAGATGAGGAATAAACTAATATTTTTCCTTCCATATTTGGATGACCTGTTTAACAGCAAAGCTTTGTACTTCACTTGCAGTTAACAAACAAGCTGAACCGACTCAGCAGTCTCCCCCTGACACAACTTCTCTGCTAGGCCACATTATTCCCAAGTTTTTCTTTTCTATAGAGTTGTGCCTTTAGTAATGTGCCATTGTTTGCTTAGGCACTTCTTGTCTGTGCAGTGTTCAGAACACAGGAAACCTCAGCTATGCCAAAAATCTTTAATGAAGTATTCAGAGTACATTTTAAAAAGTCATTCCCCTATCTAGCTGTAAAACTATAGTCTCTCTGCTCAGACTAACAGCCATGAGGACAAATATATATACTGATAATTTTATTCTGCAAATCAATTCATTTGTTCTCAGTCCAAGGCACAAAACTAACTCTGCAGTAAGTACTTGTCCAGATGAACTCTTCCATTGTTAACAATAGATTCAAGGAATAAGCTCAGCTTTAAGGATCTGTAAGAGGGAGAAATATTTGATAATTTTAGTACAGAGCATCCATTAGTAGTTAGTTATAAACTCCCTTATTTTGAACATGGATTTTGAGTCAATTAATTTCTGTAGCATCCCTGAGCCCACATAGCTTGGAGTGACACTTTCTAGTTACAAATTTCAGCTGGAAAGGCAAACACTCCTTGGGACTTCTCTCTTCATAGGAGTAGGTCTGTGCCAGTCTTGAGAGACTGTATTGTGCAGACAGCATTTGTGACACATGCATGGGGCAGCTTTGTCCCCAAGTCTGTTTGGTATGTCTTTTCCTACCTGAAACAGAGGCATGGAACTGCCTTTTCTTTTTCATCTGGGATGTCAGGAGGGAGGGGCCTGACAAGGGTTGTGCTCAGCCTGAAATGAGAAAGGTGAAGCGGGGACACAGAGCCTGAGCAAGCAGAAAGGAGGAACTGCGGGATGGGAAGCGCTCCCGAGGAGAGAGGGAGGGCAGGGTGCATGGAGAGTGGCACGGAGCAGAGCTTGCAGAGTGGCAGAGGCGTGTTAGAACAAGCAATTGCCATTTCAACACCAGTTCAACAACCGATGGAGGTAATGCAGCAACCACATCAGCATAGAGCTCAGCTCTGGCTGTAAAATGTGTACAGAGTTCTTGTTTAACCCTTAACAGCTCAGTCCACGGGCTGGGGTCGCAGCAGCATCTGCCGTGCAGGAGCATCTCCAAGTGCCTGGGCAGAGGGCTGGCCTCAGCTCAGGGCTGAGAGCAGCAGGTCCTTCCCGAGAGCCTGGGGGCACGGCGTGTTCGGAGCCCTGCGCCTCTGCACTGAGCGCAGGGAATGCAAATGGCTCTCCCGAGCCCATTTTATGTTTACCTTGTTTTCCTGCACGGCGTGTTTGCAAATGCTTGCGAGTTAAACACGGCTAGGAGTGCGTAGGAACACGGGGGTAACACGTACACAGCCCTGGCAGCGTGTCAGGCTCCGGGAGAGCCAGGCTGAGACAGTTCTAGGTGGAGCTGTCTGAGATAGCTGCAAGTACAAGTTTCACAGACTCCTCTCAGAACATTGCCTGCAGGGCACAGATGTGATGGGAGGGGATGAATACACTCCTGTCTTTGTTGCATGTTTGTTTTTGAAGCTGAGCTTTTAAAACAACGTCACTCTTCCTCCTACGGTGCTTTAACTACACCACAGAACACCAGTGCCTGGGTATTGAGCCTGAGCCCTGCCACATCAGCCACCTGTTCAATCAATCTTTCCCTTCTTGCCGGCTAAAGCAAGGGAGCAGAGCAGGATGCACAGGCAGGAGCGCTGTGCGGGGTTCTAGCGGGGTGCCCGTGCTCTCGGCACCAGAAGTGTGTCCTTGTGTTGGTCTGTGCTGCTCAGCACCCCCGGCACTGCAGCTCCCTGCTCCTGCTGTCCCTGCTCCTCTGGCTGTGAAAACTGGCATGGTCTTTTAGACCCTGCAGAGTGGGGACCCACAGGCATTCTTGGTCCCACCACCTTCCTGAACACGCTTTGCCTGTTGCCCTCTGTGGAGATTATTTTCACCACCATCTTTTGTTGGTATAAGGCCTGGTTTTCTCGAGCTGAGTTCTCTTATGAATATTTGTTTCACAACACTAAGAAATTTCTCACAAGAAAACAACCTCTGTCTTGCATATTTAGACATATTTCCCTTCAATCTTTTCCACTTTAAAAATTCCATTTGATTTTGGAGGGTTTGGTGATAGTGCTATGTAGCATATGCCTTTAGAAAAATAAAAAGTACCACACAACAAATATCTTACAAACAACTGATGGGAAGTCTCTCTTGTACACTATAGGTCTGCCTTATATTAAATACACCACATCAGCATGGGTATTTTGTATAAGTTTGAACTTCTTTGCATTGGCAGCCAATGATGGATTGCTTTGGTGTTTATAAATACTGAGAGAAAATCCAAACAAAGATTCAGATCACTGTGTCATCTCCTTTACTTATTTGTCCAATATGGCTACAGGAATGTTATCTGTGTTTTAAAAATAAAAACCCCTAAGAGATCAAAGGACATCATAGGAAGAGTGGATAAACATTTATGGATTCCAACTGAAAAAAACTAGAGCTATGAAGTCTAAAAACTTAGGAGGGTCTTTCCTTTCATCAAATAATACTTGTACCAGTCTGACCTGTATCTTATTCTCCTGACTAAGTTTTAATAGAAGGTTTGGTTTTCAGCATGGTTTTCAGCAGCCCTGAGGCCAGGGAACAGATTTGAACTGGTAGTGCCAGCAGTTATTTTATGGCTTGGGCAGGCATGTTCTTACATGATGTGGGACCATAATGCAGTGATACTGAAATTTCTCCTATTCTTTAATACTTCAAAGCAATTTGCATCAGAAAAAAGATTTTCTGTTTTATATCCTCTCTAAATTCAAATTCTTTATTGTAAAATAAAACACTGGTTATTTGCTATTGGTTATTTGTTTTTTATTGTTGGAATTGGTTGTGCCTTTGCTTTAATCCCTTCATTTGAAAAAGAAGCCTGTAATCCACTTGGGATGGGTCTCCTTCTTAAAAGAATTTGAGGCTGCAGAACTGAGCTGAAAATGTCATAGTAAACTTTGTAACTACTGCTTTGGTGTCAGAGTCCAGATCCACAGTCATCTGATTTGCTTGTGTTTGTCACTGGTGCATCTCCCTTTACTGTATTGCAACTCTCTTCTGCAGAATGGGTTGCCTGTGCACTTTCCCTTGCAATGAGGAACAAAACCCTTGTGTGCAGTGAGGAGCAGTTATCAGAGCTGCTTGTGGTTAAAAACTCAATCATCAGACACACAGGTCTCCTATTCAAGGGTACAGGGATTTGAAATCTCATCTCTGCTGAGCATAGTTTAGATGCACTTTGTTTCCAAGAGCTGCCAGTTTTGTTGTACTAGGAAATGCATGATTGTGATACTTTAAATTCATGCCTGTGATGTTATGAGTGGGAGGAAAATCCCAGAAAATCCTTTTTGGTCAGTGGCTGTTGTATTAACCATCCTAGCCCTGGGCTCACCCTGTTTTCAGTCACTAACTGCTCTAGGGGCTAGCTGATACTGCCCATTTTTTAGAGGGATAGTATCTTCAGACCATGTTCTGATTAATAATAGGGACATTATGTCCATGTAGAGTGTAGATCTCATCGGGCTTTTTGTGTGCTTCTGCTGCACAAAAATAAGCTTTGCTCATATTTTGAGACAAAGGTAGTGTCATGAATTGGGGATGTGTAAGAGTTCAGATTATCTCTTAATTCAATTCAAATTTAAAAAGCCCAAGGACATGGGTTTGAAAATGTTGGACTCAATATGGTATCAGAAATGGATCTTCTGAGAGGTTATTATTTTTCCAAGTAGCTAACACTTAGGTTTTTATACTAGAGAATGAGCAATATTTCTGGTTAAAGACTTCCAAGCTGACACATGGAAGGAGGAAGGTCTTGAAAAGTCCTGTCATACAAACACCCTTACATATATTGATTCACTGGGCACACCACCTGTACAAATTCTGCTGCTTTGCTGTTATTTTAAATTTTTTTTTAAGTGCTGCTAGCAGAGTTGGGTAAAATAAATTGCCTTCACTGCAATCAGTAATGTTATTGCATCCAAATGCTGTTATCATTAATGAAGATACTGAGAGCCATTGTTTTCCTACTCGATTTGGAATTTGAGTCCATAAACTTTTATGAGCTATAGTTTAGATAATGTTAGGAAATAGCTTGTCTGGAACTAAAATTATCTCATTGTTTCAAACAGGCAGGGACAGGTTTTGGTCTTTTCTACATTACTTTATTTGCTATAAAACAGATCTTATCTTTCAAATGTTCTGGAATTGCACATTAAATTTCTGGGTTTATACATGGAAATGCAGTAGATCTGGCTTCTTGATGTCTGTGGCTCCATATGATACAACAATTAATGATCTAGTTCCCAAGGAGAGATATCTATGGAAAAAAAAGTGTTATATTCTCTTGGGGGGTATTATAAGAGATTCTCAGGTTTATCTGTGTGAGTATCTTTATGACTGTTAGAAATATGTTTCCTTTGATGTATTCCCATCACAGCTGGGATTAACTGCATTCTGGAGGCTGAGTGTAAATTTACTCAGTACATCAGTGGCAGAACAAGATTTTTCTGCATTATACATCTATCTTGGATTCTGAGGAGCAAATAGTTTCTTGGGATTTATATAGCTTTACAGTCAAAGTCCATGAAGGTTTCCTCTTTTTTGATAGCCTAAAGAAAGCCATTTGCTTTTTAAAAAAGGATTTATGCTATCAACAAACTGAAATGTACTGCATGTGTGATACCACTTAAAAAAAGACAAGAGCACTTTTTCCACTGAAGGTTTGTTTTCACTAGGATAATACATTTCATATCATCTGCTCAGTTATATTTAGGAAAGAAGATGATTTTTGTAGAGTGTTGGTTTTGCAATTCTCACTGAAGATTTGTTCTTGCTGCTGGTAGGTAAATCTCAGGGAATTGCTATATCTAAGTGATGCTCTCCAAGAACAGCACAAGCTGTCGTGGCTCCCTGGCTTTAAGAGCCACTCTGAGTAGGAATTCACACTGTGAGCAAACATTTCAGTGTTGTTTGCACTGACAATGTACCAAGTGAGGTCTCCACCCAAGAGCCGTCAAGATCTTGGAGAGAACATTGCTGAACAAAGGCACAGTCAGGAAGGAGCTGGAATTTTTAATGTTCAGAATTATTGTTCAGCCCTACTCTCTTTGGGATCAAAGTCCCTAGATTTTCAAATTCAGGCTGGCTCGTCACTTGTGTTGATTGCTTTCAGAAAAATATTTTTTTCCTTCTTTTCTTCTTCTGTTAAGAAAAAAAAAAAAAGTGAGATCCCTTAGAAGTGCCTCCCTTCTGCTATATATTTCTTAATTGAGTTCTTGGCATAAGGAAGGGAGAAAATATGTCTAGCTATTAGAGTAGCTGTGTGAACTGGGAAAGCCTCCAACTTCCAGAAATATATTTAAAGCCTTCAAGAAGATCCAAATTTCCAAATAATTTTTTCTCCTTTGCTTGGTCAGCTGTCAGTATTTGATAAATAGGGTGGTACTATTGTCAATATTTAACAGTTCAGCACAAATATTATTCTTCATACACTGTAAAAATAGTATATGAAATGCAAATAAAGTACTTTATTCCACAGTTTGGTAGTAACATAAGCAAGTGATAAAATCTCCCTTGCCTCCATACAAAGGCATAGAGAGGGAGAAAAATGTTACCAGTGGAAACAATCTTCCCGCTGGGAAACAAAACAGTGAGATTCCTCCCTAAAGTCACATCCCAAGGGGGGTTCTGTGATAGAAGTTTGTTGTGAAGTGTTTCTGAGCAAGAAACAACAAGGTAGGACTGGTAATTCAAACCAGATTCCTGTGAAGTCTGCAGAAACAGAGCTCCTCCTGTATCTAGCAACACATCACCAGGACCCCCTGAATTGCTCTGCAGTCAAATATTCAATACAAAACTCAGTTACTTCTGGAACTTTCCTTACATTCAGAAAGCTGCCTCCCAGAAAGCCACCACTTAGCATTACATTGCTGGATGGAGCAGCCTACCCTCTGCATAGCCACGTGCAACCTGACTGTGGCATCATCCTGGGAAAAATCAAAATGCAGCGTGGTCTGTGAGAGATGGGTTTAATGAGTACCAGGATAAGCCTGGATGTCACTTTCCAATTTTATGTTCCAAAATGGTTTCCTATTATTTAAAATCTTTAGAGACTTTGTTGCTATGTGAGTGGTTTGGCACAACAGCCCCAGATGCTGATTTTTTAGCAGAAGGGAGAACCTGCATGTCAGGCAGGCTGTGACGTGCCGGGCTGGCTCAGGGACGTGTCCACACGGTGCAGCCCAGCTGCCCCTGCAAGGGCACTTGTGCTGGTAGAGTGGCTAAGCAACACAAAACAAAGGATAAGGAACAGAGCCATTTTATTCGGGAGACTTTCAGATCTGTCATTGTTTTGGATTTGGCTTCTGTCCAACGCAAAATGCATTTTGGTTTTACTACAGCTGCCATGTAGAGTGGACCCTGAGGTAGTAGGAAACTGCTCAATTAATAGAACTGTAGTGTGCCACTTATTCTGTAAATGAGTGAGTAAATCCAGGAAGAAATACAAATAACAGTAAAATGTTATTATTTTATTTTGTCCAAACCAGACAGGATGCTTTACCAACTAGCTCTTCCTCTAATCCTTTACTATGATTACTGCACTATTAATGTGTTTCAGCTGCCATCCAGAAAAGTCACATCTCAAAGCCAATTCTGTCCTTCTCCTGTCCCCCCCACAAGGTAGAGCTCCACTGAAAACCAGAATGCTGAGCAGTCTTGACTGATCAACTGAAGGACAATTTCAGGGCACTTTAAGAACATTTGTTCCTGTATTTTGTCATGTCTGATTCTCTTAAAATAAGAGAATAAGCAGGTTTCCCAAGCCCTGCATCCAAGCCTCTCACTTGTGCAGCTTCTGTAGGAGCATCGTGGCTGGTTTGAACACCTGTAGAACATGTTTGGTATGGATGGTACCAGCCAGTCTTGGTGTAGTTCATGGTAGCTTAAATTTGTGGGGCAGGATGTGCTGAAGAGTCTAGGTTTAGCACACAAACATGGTAGCACGGCCTGTCAGAAAAGCCCCTGAATATGGAGCTCTGAAATCAAGATATTGGCCACAGTGCTTCCAGCAGTTTATAGTGGAGATGTGGCAAATCCTCTTGTGTAGTCACTGAGCTGGTAAACTCTTCATACTGACAGAACTGTGCTTCTGTTATTTTCTACATGCACCATGGACTGTAAGAAAGATTGATTTTTCCAGAAACCACTTTTAACTGATTTTGGGACAGTCACAGTTGCTTAACTACAGAAAAGTAGACTTTATTAATTTGTTTTTTGTCTAAGCCCTTCTACTATGAAGCTGGCAGCACACACAAGGAACAAGTGCCATCATCAGCACTTCCTTTAAAATAAACAGCAACTCAGATAACATTTTACATGTTACAAAGAAGTGGTTCATATGGTATTTTCTTTCTCTATTGTAGCCAACCTATAAGGCTGAATTCTTCTTCCCTGAAACCACAAGAGAAATAAATTATTTAAAAGTAAAAAATCTCTAGAAAGTGACGTAGCAAATGCTTTTACTTTCTCTGAATTTTGTCTGTAAGAAAATACATTTTAAGCTGTGAGATCAACCAAAAATTCTGATAGGAGAAAAAGTGCCCAAATTTCAAATACCCTGTCAGGATTACAATTTCTAATTTGAGATCTGATGAACATAGCATGCAAGGATTTGGATCCAACAGAACCTCATGTGGATTAGGGAGCTGTAGTAGAGTAAAATTCATGCGCATTTCAGAAAGGACAGGTTATGCTAATTATCTGTCAATATAACTACTTCTAGTAAACACTGTACTTACATAAACATTTGGGTTAAAATATTAGAAATCATATTAGACTGACAAAAAACTTGCATATATGTGAAGCCTAAAATACTTCTGAGTATCTTCATTTTATGAAGCTCTTACATAACCTAGGAGCTGGCAGGAGTTAGAGTGACTCAGAACCCCAGGTGCTTCTGGGTTTTAAGTATGTCATACTAATGTCCTTTCACTCCAACTGAAGAAAGATGATTCTAATGTTCCAGTGACTTCAAATGAAGTTTTTTTTTTTTTTTTTCCTAGACAGGACCTTTTGGAACATCAACAACATGACTGGCAAATGTGGGAAGAAGGGATAAGTTACACTGCCTTTTTGATCCCAATTAAAACCTGGTTGGTATTTTGGATATATGAAATCCTGATGACCAGACTTATATCAATCCTAGTGCTGCTGACAATTTTATGGAGGAGATCTTCCGGGAGAATATGGAAAACAAAACTCAGAGTGAGTATAAAACTAGAGTTGTGTATTAATATTCAAGACCATCTTGTTTTGTTCCATTTATTGGAGGTATTTAATAAAATTATTATACTGGCTAACTTGCTATCTAATTGATTGTGTGGTGGTACCAGAAGTGACAAATTATCTACTTCCACAGTAAATGTAGCTGCTAAGTGAATGTTCCAGAAGAAGTGGAAACATGTTTATATTTCCTAGCCTATAGATTATTATTTACCCTCACTGATCAGGATGCATTACAGCCAGGGTGGTGAACCCATTCAAGCTTTCCTGTAGGTAGCTTTAGACCAGAAGAGGTCAAATTGAACTAACGTAGTTTCTCAGCCAGTCTACTAAAATCAATGCAGCTTGAATTTCAACAACCACTAAAAATGGCATAATGTGATTTAAATTATATTGCTATTTAGATCTTGTCTACACAGTAAGTTGTACCAGATTTGCTAATGATGTGTGTGGTTTGAAAATTGGATTAGTTCCTGCTGCTGAAAGATTATTTATAGAGAAAACCCAAAGAGTTAAGAATGCCAGGAGCCTGCATCCCAGTCCAAATCCTTATGGGCTTGTTGATACTGCATAGAGGAGCAGTGGGAAAGATCTCCTGGTTGGCACTGCCCCAGCCCACTCAGCCCTCACAGCAAAGCAGTTTTGCAGTAGATTAATCACCTTGGACCCTGGAGTGGCAGTGTGTGAACATGACTGAACATTTGAGGCCACATTTCCACATTGTACTGAGCCCTTTGTGTCCAGGGTTTTCTCACAGAGATGCTTGAGAGAGCCTTCACCCAAAAGGAAACCTTTACAGATTATAGACTGCAGAAAAAAAAATTTGGTTTGATATGGAGAAAACACAGAATGGAAGAAGGTGAGTATAATGGCAGTAAATTTCTCCTTATAATTTAATTCTGCAGTGGTTCCTTCTTAATCAGATAATCACTGTAAGCTAGCTGTGATTTAGAGGAAATATTTATGTTGGTAATTCAGTGCAGTTTGGTAGCTACTTGCTTTGCAGAGGAACTGCTTATGATGAAAGGGTAATGTTGGAAATATTGTTTTATTTCTTGTCTACAACTTTACTGGTTACAGAAAGAGACTTAATGACATTAAATATTGATTATATTCCAAGCCCACATCCTTCCTTTTCCCTGAGAACACCAAGGATTTGGGTCTTCTGCTGCTCGGAAGCAGAGTTTGAGTAACCTGTGCTGTTGTCAGGACTTGATTATTTTGTGTTCACCTGTCCATTGCAAAGGTGAGTCCAGCTCCCAGACAGCATTGGTGAGTAGATGTGTGTCAGGGAGAGGTTTACAAGCCTGTCAGTCCCACCCATTGCTCCCTCTGTCCCCCTTCACTGCTAACCAAAGCAGCAGCCTGTGGGGCTGTACCAGGGCTGTGAGGCAAAGAATGCCCAGTGCTTTCAGAGGTCACACACTGCTCAGCAGGCTCCTCCTTTCCTGTGTTTATGTTACACCCCCTGGCAGCACAGCCCTGTTTCCCATGTTATGCCTTGATGCCTGCAAAGGAGCCAAAGCCTCCTCTGGTGTGGATCTGTTGTGGGGACTTGTGAGAATGTTGCCCTCTTACATTAATGCTACTTAAAACTGGGAGCACATTGTAAATACATTTATTTATTTTCAATAAAAAAGTATAATTCAAAGTAAAGCCATGAAAGAATTTTATCAGCCAAGAAAGAACTGGGCACAGTTATGTCTCAGTTTTAGAAACTATTGAATGTGTTATGTATTTTCTACTTCTAGAGGAACAGAAGACTTTTTGTGGTTCAGATTCTGGGTAGGACTTTTGTGGTTGAGCCTTTAGTCTGTATTGGTAGTAACACTTTCTTCCTTGGGCAACAGCTGGAAATGGTGATTCATCTTCATGAAGCAAATCTAACAATGAAGCAGTATAATTAAAACAGTCCAGAGCATGTGGTTAGCAATGAACCAGGACACTGAAACCAACTCCCAGAGCGATGCCACACGTGCTTGTGTTTTGGTAAGCGTGTAATGCAGTCACCATGCTGATACGGCCTGGCCTGTGATCATGAGTCTATGAATTTAATTGAGATTTGGTGGATGGGGATAGGTTACAGGCTCTCTAACACTGAATTATTTCTAATGAAGTTAGAGAAGAGGATGAAATTAATGTTTCTGCAATAAAATGTCTACAAGCACATTATACAGAACCAAGGAAATTGGTTAGCACTACAAAGCAAACTCCTCATTCATTCATTCATTCACTAAAAAAAATATTGTTTAAGCTGGGCTGTGAACTCAAAACTGAAACATGTAAAGATGCACACATCTTTAAGCCTTGCCTGGCTGCATGTAAGTGGATGTGGGTTAAGTTCATTGTGTGTTCTTGAATTTTTATTTTCTTTTTTTTGAAAGCACCAACATTTAAGACATACAAAGTAAAATGGCCTCAGGGGAACCACCTCCAATGAATCACAGAAGCTTTGTTCAAACAGTTTTCGATTACTCACTCTGACCACACATTGGCTGAAGTGGTTTAGATAATCTGCTGTACAGGAATGGATTGGTGGGGAGGATCACCAGACAGCATTGCACCAGCCCACGTCATTTCTGGATGCCCTCCAAAGGCAGGAGCAAACACAACTGCTGAGAAGCGTGTTCCTGCCAGAGCGTGGGGAGGCACTGGCCCAGCAGTGCCCCGCAGGAAACTTTCCCTTCCAGGACATGAGGAAAGTTTTGTGCTGTAGTGCTCTTGGGAGCATGGAGAAACCTGCTCCTGCTGCTCTCTCATTCCACCAGCTGTGATTTTTGTGGCTGGATACAGTTAGACTGAGAGCAGTCACTCAAGTTCCATCATGTACTCGGAGTAGGCTTATGTACAACATAAGCACTTCTAAAATGATGCAGCCGGGCTTTGTTTCTTTTTTGGTTCTGAGGTCAGCTCACTGTTTATTATATGAATGCAAAAAGCAGCAGACAGGTAATGTGGTGAGAGGAGCATACTTGTGCCTTCTCATTTTTAAATTCCTTTAATATTTTGCTTCTCAGTCAGATTATATAATATATAATAATTCCTACCCATGTTTCCATATTATGCCTAAATTATTTTGTAAAAATTAACATTTGTTGATATTATACCTGACTGAATAAATAGTGTACTCATGACTGATTTACAATTAATTTTAGGATATATGCCACATTATTTCAAAGTACTAGGACAACTTGCAATATTTAGATGGCAAGCTTAATCCAGATCTGGAATCTGATATTGATTTTAACCTGACCAGTTTTATTGTCATGTTATAGACACATTCTGAGGAGTAAAAACAAAATACCATAGGCTCTTCTGGTAGAGAGTAAAAATATAGGCAAAAAAGAAAGTGAGAGTCAAATTCCCTAATATATTGATATAATAAATTGCCTTTTCACACCCCAGGGATAAAAAATCCCCCACACAATGAAGCTGTTTTTGAAAGCATTCTCAGTGAGCTGAGTGGAAATACTCAGAATCCTGATTACTTGTTTATTGGAGTGGGTGGTTATTTTTTCATTATTTTATTTAATAGGTACATGTTTTTCTAGCATCTTTCTGATCCCTGTGCTCCCAGCCTTGGAACAGCAGGGTCTGCAGGAAGGGTGGTGCTGGGCATGGGAACACCCCTGAGCACTGGACAGGTGCTGGAGCTGGAAGGGATAATCTTCTGTTTAGACATGGTACCAATACTGGACTAGGTAAACATGTCACTTGCTGCCTGCTCTGACTGATTCCCAGAGCTCATGTCCATAAACATCCTGGCCTATTGGTACTTCCAGGAAACTGAAGCCAAGGTAACTATTTATGCTAATATTAACTTTGTGGAAAGCAGATGCAAACGTATCAATGAGGGCTGACATCATGATTAAAGATTTTCCTTCTTTTCCTGAAGATTTGTGTACTTTTACATCAGATCTAAAATACATTTACTACAACATCTTTTGGCATAAACTGAGTGTTTCTTGAGACATGTTAATGGCCACGTACCACCACCCTCTTCTACACTGACTTGTGCATACTCTGTTTTCTGTTCACCAGTCTGAGGATGTGCTCCAAGAGCAGCTCGGAGTCTGAGCAGAGTCCCAGGCTGTGATTAAACTCCTCAGAATGTTTGCATCCCCAAATGACCATATGCTCTGAGCCCAGTGATGATGAAATGCAGAGGAGCTGTAATGCCTTCTTGGTTTTGTGACCTAACCCTTGCCAAATACCTCACCAGGACTTCTAGGCTTCTGTGTCCAGCACCTCAATTTCCAGGGTTCCACTATCCAAACTCCGGATGAACCTCACATTATTAGGACCAAGATTAAGCCCAGAATCAAGTAAGATAAATCAATCACAGGCTTTTATGTGCAAGGGATATAAACAGAAGAAAACATGCCATTTCAACATGGGATCATTTTTAGAACAGCACCATATTCACACTCTTTATTCTTATATGTAGTTTTTGATTCTTTCCTTTTTCAGGTTACTGATTTTAGAAATAAATGGTTGCAGGAGGGTCCCTGTATGTTGTTTTGGAGTTAGGTTTTGGTTGGATTTTTTTGATCTGGAAAAGAATTTGCTGTTTCACAAATCAGAAAAATTATTTTTCATTCCAAAATGGGCTCCAAATCTCATTAAAATAACAGGCTTGTTTGCTTCCAAGATAGCAAATCTTTACTATATTAATTTTCCTCTCATTTTATGGAGCTAGCCTGCTTAGCTAGGAAAATAATTTGTCAGAAAGAAGGATGTCTCTGAGACTGGCATTTGTTGCTTGAGAAGTCAGTCCAAGAACAGCCTTTGAAAGATTGAAGTTTTTAAATACAAAACCTGAACTTGTAGTACCCTTTGTCTAATTGCTATTAAAAGAGAAGGGAACAGGAGCTGTACTAGCTGCCTTGACTACAATCACTTCCCCGTGTGGTAGAATTTAAGAACTAAGCCAATGCCTGTTGTACTAAAGCAATCCTAGCAATGCTTTTTTCCTCCAATTATTACAAACTGGAGAAAGAAGAAAGGGTGCTCCATGATGCTTGCTGATGGATACCTGTTAAATGGGCACTCATCCACACTCACTTCTGCCCTCACTTGCCTTCTGCTTCTTCTTGTTCCTCTGATGTATAGTCAGGAGCAAGAGAATTACCAGGACTACTATCATGTTATCCAGAGCTTAACCAGCAATACTTTTGCTGAATAAACCTATTGTTTTTCCTTTTTTTGACAACATTGACCAATTTTAATTCCTCCTCACCAGCCTAAGCTGTTTGCTTCCACTGTAGCATTTTGTAATTCTGATGTAACTTCATTACTGTGGAGTTTGTGATGAGTAAAGTGTCTCTGCTATGTATATGCTGCCCAATAACTCAGCAGAAACTGCAATAGACTTCATTCTTCTCTGATGTTTTTGATCCACATATAATATACAAACAAATTATTCTTTCCACAAATACAAATACTCAAGTTTCTCCAGGTAGTTTATTATTGCTGTTTAATGGTGTAGCAGTAGAGGGATATAGCTACTGGTTTTTTCCATTACAATCCAGTTGTTAGCAGTAATGTCATAGTGTCAGCTGGACTCCATGACAAAATTCCTGCTTGTGTGTTGATATCTCACAATGCACTTGTGCTCCCTTCTGCCAGAAATTATTTTATAAAGCGGCACTTAAAAACAATAGAAAACACCAATTGAAAATGTGATGCAAATGTTCATGCATTTAAATCCATGAGAAACTTAGATGGATAGCCAATTCAGGCATAAAGTGCTCAGCTAGCCAGACCCTATACAAGCTAAAGTACACAAAAAACTTTTATGCTTGGTAGGCAGGGGAGGGAAAGAAAAAGAAAAAGAAAATGTATTTATGTGCTGGGAGCTTACATACATTTAGCTGGTTAGTCTGAACTTTCCTAAGAGTCCCTAAAAATAAACTGACAACATCTTAAACTACTTATGACAAATAGAATTGCAGGAAAACTATTGTTTCCAAATGTGCATTAAAAAAAAAAAAAAGGAGTGAACATGAGGCTGCTCTGTAAGAGAAAGAATCTTAATGGAAAAACTTACAGAGCTCTGAGTGGAGCTGTATGAAAGTAGTACATGAGTCTTGCTGCTTAACAAAATTTTATCTGTTGGTAACTTCAGGTTAACTTCAGAATATATGTTTCAAAATTCAATTAATATACTTTCAACTCATGCTTATTTTAGTAAAAACTTACTGCAGAGGCAATAGACAGAGATTAATACAGGTCTCACTTCTGTGTCATTTCTACTTTGTATAATAGGAAGATAAGGACAGAACAAATGTTTGAAAAGTTCACCGTGACCCACTTTGAAATATCAGACTGTTTCTGACCAGAACCAAGCCAACATTCAGGCTAAAGATATGGAAATGTATTTATCAAAAGGCAAGGAAAACTTTGAACTTAGGTGTCAGGATAGACTAATGACATTCTGTGTACAAATACTTCTAAATTTTAGTTGATTTAGGGCTCTTCCCCAGCTGCTGCAAAATAAAAGTGCAAAAGCTTAGTCATCTTCTTCCTCTAAAACAGATAAATGTTCTGTTTGTGGGCCTCTTTATTTGCATACTTTCCAAAGTTTGTTCACTTTAACAAAGAAAAAACCTAATGTACTATTTCTACATCAGGAAATGGTTAAGAAGTATTATCAATTACTGTAAAATAGAATAAAATACCTTCTAAAATATCTTTCCCGAGTTTAAACATGTAAGTTGCAAATGAACAATCAGTGTGTAATTCTTGGCAGATGCTGCAAGGTTCCTTGTAAAATCCTGACATCTGGCTGTGAGCAAGCTCCTCTCAAGCTGGGTGTGAGCCACATGCAGTTCCAGGGAAGGGAATCCAGGTGTATCTTGTGAGGAGGTGCTCAGTCAGGAAGCATGTAAGTGCTACAGGACATTTCTATGCCTTTTGGATATAAGATAATCTGCAGTGGCCAACTTTAAGTGAATCTTACCTCAATTGTCTTTGGAGTTTGTCCTTGGCATCTGCTACTTTGGCAACATGACTATTAAAGCTCAAGTTAATACAGATTCAATTATTCCACCTCTCCTAAGCTGTGCACTCAGTCCAAGTCTGCATGCTTTCAGAGTATGCATGTTGAGAGCACCTGATATTGTCTCCACTGAATTTAGTCCATGATGCAGGAGCTGAAGCACTCATCAGGGATTTCAAATAACTTACAGCCTGAGCCCCTGACTTCAAAACTGCTGGTGTGGTGTAAGCTACTCTCTTTGGACTTAAATTCACCATTTCTTTAATGCCCTGCTTAAAGAATGTATTTTTACATTTTACATTTACATTTTACATTTACATGTATTTTACTCACCAAATTGAAAGGCTGAGACAAATACCTGTCTGCATTTAGTCTTCTTTCTCCACACAAAACTTTATGCTAAGAATTAATCCTGCACATTAAACTTCGCAGGGATAAGTCACTATTTTTGGAGTTTCACATGTACTCTAGATTTTAACTGAACACTGAGAGTAAATATTAAAGGATGCAAAAAGAAAATTATAATTTTGGTCATTTCAATGGTGTTTTCTCAGGAGCCTTTTTTTCAGTTATCCATAGGGTATTTCTGTCTCCAGCCTGAAGTATTGACCTTCTTAAGTGATTGGGAATTCCTTAGTTCTGCACGCTTATTTAGGCAGCTGCCTTGAAAAGCTTCAGGTAACTAGCCTGATACAATAGTAAAGTGTATAAATCAGTGTACTGAACCTGAGCTGGCACTGCTCACAGCTACTGAGCCAGACAATCTCAGTCTATTTTCTGCAGGATATTTGGGGTTGGGGTTCTTTCCCCTTCTCTATGATCTGATTGATTATATTCATTTTCTCATCAGAAAATTAAATTTCTAAGTAGGTTTCCATCTTGACTATCTGAAATACTTAGTACTTAATCTGTTCTTTAACATTGCTTTTTCAGACTGTAATTTATCTGTCTGGGTCTGTTGAAGCAGAATGCACTTGCTCTGCTCCTGAGTGCTGCAGGTATGTCTCAGACTGCCAAATAGTTTCAGGAAAACTTTAATGAAAAATGTCTTTTTTTGGATAATGGATGGTGAGAAAGAAAAAGGTCTGCAAAACTTAACCACACAAATCTGCTTTTTACTAGAGCTGACAAGAATAATTTTATTCATTGCTAATCCTAAAAGTAGGTAGTGGTACTAGAGTCAGCAGAATGCTTGCCAGGTTTCCTTCGGATATGCCCTCATTTCAGTAGTGAATGAGGTGATCTTTTAATGAAAAACAGAACATAAATAAACAAATAATACTGATTATTTTTCTCTCCTTCCAACAAGACAGAGTCGTTATCATTTGAGATTGTGAAGTACATTCACCATTGGAGTCCTGCTGCGTTAGTGATAAGGGAACTGACAAGGCATTAGCACAGCGATACTGCCCTCTATTGCAAACTGCTCTGCTGCTGCTCCTGCTCTTGCATTGACGAGACCAATGCAAATCAGCAGTTTCAAAACTGCAGACAAATGGGGCATTTTACTGCAGTCATTTTCTATCAGTCTGTAACACTAAGGCTGTGCCAAATGCACTAAGGTCCCAACAACCCAAGCTGTTTTACAGGCAGTACATGAAGTCTGTGGCAGACACTGGTGTGCTTCATTGCCCTTATCTGCACCTCAGCTGGATTTTGATTTGATTTGATTTGATTTGATTTGATTTGATTTGATTTGATTTCATGTGGGTTTGTAACCTGAAAGGCACAGAACAGAGTAAACCAAAACCAGAGGGGACACTGGCAGTGGAGCTGGAGGGTGAGGAGCCGCTCAGCACAGCTGTCTCTGAGAAACCCAGCTCAGCGCACAGCCCTGCTCAGTGCCACTGCTGCTCTCCACCAGCGGCCACTGGGAGCCGGCAGGGAATGACTGGTGGGGGAGGCTCACACCGAGGCAGGGCCCTGGGATAGAGAAGCCACTTCTCCCTCCATCGTTCTCAGATGGGAGGAGAAGGGCCTGTGGTCAGGCAGGCTCCTACTGCCACAGGGAGGATGCAAAGGGAAGGCTTCAGTAGCCACTCAGTCTCAGCTGCTTTTTCCACTGCATTGATGCTGTCCAATGTGTTCCTCAGGTTAAGCACTTCTCATTAATAAAATGGGCCTCAGTTTTGTCAGAAAGATCCTGCTCTAGTTCATCTGTGCATCTCTTTTGATGCTGAAAAGGGGATAGACCTTAATCTAAATGACATTTAATGCTGTTGTGCTAAGTAACGAATTGTTTTCATTAGCTTCCTAGAATGCTTCATGTTAGAGTTTACTGGCATTCACAGTGGCTTGAGAATGCTCAGTGCTGTAATTTTGGCTAGAGGGAGCTGCTCTACCATCCTTCTCCACTGGCCTCTAGTGTGAGTTCACTGAAGAGAAGTATTTAACCTGTTCTCTGAAGAAAAGTATTTAACACACAGCTTTTAATAATGTTTGTCATTTTAATGACAGACAACCACAAGGGTGAAAACATCCAGTATTTGTGTGGCATGAGGGAAAGCCTCAATGCAAAAAGGAGGAGGTGTTCAGGGGGAACCTTCATGCCAGCACTGCTGTAAGTGAGAAAGAAAATAGCAGACCAGAGTTGTGGTTTCCCATCCCTCCTGTTTTGGGGGACAAATTCACTTAGCATAACTCAAATTGCACATCACTGCAAAATATGTTTAAGCATTTCTGCTCACCTTGGTCACAAGGTGGGAAATATGTTGCTCCATCTCTGCTTTCTTACTCTGAAGGAATTTTTGGTGTAACTTCATCTCCTTTGGCTCTTCCAAAAGCAGGGAAGGCCTGGCAGGCCTTGGGCTAGAATCAGAATAATAAGGATTAAGAAATTCAAAGCCTTGCTTTCCAAAGCTTCAGGAAGACACCAGACTTACTGACATTTTTGGTAAATACTGGCATATGGACTTGTCAGTTGGTGTTACCATCTGTCTGCCTGATGTGGAGATAGAACTGGATCAAAGGTGACCAGAAATCCCACCCTGAAACACTAAAGCCTGTTGTTCACCCAGAGAGCCCTGCACAAGAAGCCCTTGCTGGCTCAGAGAAGAGGGATGCTGAGGAAGGAATTCACTTTTCCTTTTTGGTGCTTTTTGTGGTGAACATTCTATATAACCTTGGGAACAGAGGATGATCTGTTAGACCCAAAAGAAAAATATTTTGACATGTACCTCAGTTTAAAATGTGGATGTCTTGCTGACATCAGTGAATCTAATCCATATGTTGGACAACCCAGAGCACAGACCCAGAGTGCTGTACTGGGTGGTGGTCTCACACCAAGCCAGTTTTTTCAAGGCCAAGGTACAGTATAAACATCTCAGATATGTCTTACTGGCCAGTTCCTCCTACCTCAAACATCTGAATTTGCTTAAACATTTGGTTCCACTTCCAAACAGCATTTTGTTCATCAGTTTCCCTTGGAAGGTAAGGGAGCAGTAAGTGCAGGGGCTGTACAAATATCCAGTGGTCTTGTATGGCTGCTGCAGGCAGTCACAACGAAACCAGAGCAGCTGGGGAATATGTGCCATAATATATATAG
The DNA here is from genome assembly GCA_030060385.1 of Muscicapa striata striata. Classification (NCBI taxonomy): domain Eukaryota; kingdom Metazoa; phylum Chordata; class Aves; order Passeriformes; family Muscicapidae; genus Muscicapa; species Muscicapa striata. The sequence continues at coordinate 3,200,944 of JAREIS010000047.1, forward strand.
AGAGACAGGAACAATGGAGTTGTCTCAAAACAAGGAACTTTTAATGTAAACATAACAAACATAGAAACTGCATGGTACAAGGGACAACTTTCAAAGACGTGGAAACCCAGAAAGCACAGAGGACAGATGGGATGGAGGGTACAGGATCCAATCAATAACGAGGATAAGGAACAGAACCATAGATGTAGCTGGCAATTAACCAACCATATATCAAAACCAAGAATAACACCTTATCAGTAACAAACTGGTTAAGATGTTAGTTCCCATGAGACAACCCTGCTCTCTATTCTCTCACCACCATGTCAAAGGATGTCCTTTCTCTTAGCTAGGTGTCTCCCAGGGCTTAAAGCTGAAGCTCTCTGCATCTGCAGGTGAAGCCAGCTGCCTGTCCCCCCTCAATTTCTAATAACTTGGGCTTTTTACCTGAGATAAATACGCTTGAAAACTTCTTAAAGATCTTAACTAAATGTATTTTCACATTTTTTTCTAAATTTTTGTTTTGTTTTGTTTGGGGAATTTGTTCTGGTTTGGGTTTTTTAGGTAGGTGGACTAGTTTTCGTTTTGGCTTGGTTTTTAGTTGTTGTTTTTTTTTCATTCCTAGAGTGTTATTTTTAAAAAGCTTGCAGTTGTTGAAGTGCTGTGTCCCAAAAAAGATACCTTCACAGCATAATTCACTCAAAAAGACAGATTAAACACCAAGATTTGCTGGTACCTTTCCAAAGATTACCAGATACTCTTTTCTATTTCCAAAGTGACAGCACCTCAAATAGTAACTTACACACTTCATGTTAAAACAAGCAAGCCTGGGGACTAATCAGTCAGAAATGGGAGTACTTGAGACTCCAAACTGTGCTCAAATCAGGAAAATAACCTTTTTACAGCACCTAGACTGTGGTGTTAGGAGCCGAAGAGAGGATAAGGCTGTGCTCAGGCAGCTATGGGAGAGAGAGGGAGGGAGAAGTGACTGGGATAAGGGGGCCAGGAATAGGGTCCAGATCACATCACCAGTTTGGAAAATTATTTTATTATTTTTTATATACCAAGCAGAGGGACTGTCTAATTGTTCAGAAGCTGACTGGCCAAGTTTAGGCAGTATAATCTTTCAAATAAATGTACCCATAAAATTAATGAAAATCGTCTATCAGCAAGATACAGAATTAATACACTCAGAATTACCATGAAGCACTGCAACAGCGCGGTTGTACTGGAATGATACATAACATGGGTACGAAATTTGTGAAGCACAACAGTGAAGCGTGTTACTGTGCGATGCTTCCTTGGGCAGCGGGACAGCGCCGTGCCGGGAGCTGGCTCCTTCCAGCGGCCGAGCGGGCTGCGGGCGCACAGCCCCGGGGCGGCCGGCTCCGAGCACCCGGCCCGCGGAACCGGCACGGCTCCGCGCCCTTCCTCCTCAGTGGCTTCTGCCTAAAGCGGTTCTAGCGAAGAAATTCCACCCTGCCTTTAAGGGGCACGGCGCCGGCTCATTGACAGCGTGGTGTCTCCGCAGCGGAGACGGCGGAGCTGCGGGCGCGGCTGCGGGCGGTGCGGCACACGGTGCTGGTGCTGTCCGGTAAGGGCGGCGTGGGCAAGAGCACCTTCAGCGCCCTCCTGGCGCACGGGCTGGCAGCGGACGAGACCAAGCAGGTGCGCAGAGGGCGGGACAGGACGGGCGCGGGGTCCCGGAGCGGGCAGCGCCGGGCACCCGCGAGCAGGTGCCGACCGTGTGCCCCTGCTCGTTAAAGTTTGACTTTCCTTGATGAGCCTTGCTGCAGTGATTTCATTGTATGAGATCACCTTTAGAGACAGCCTTGTGCTATTTTATTTCCAGTGGGGCAGGTTGGCTGGTTTGTTTTCCAGGTTGCTCTGCTGGACATTGATATCTGTGGGCCATCGATTCCTAAAATGATGGGTCTAGAAGGAGAACAGGTGATTGAATGCTCAAACATCTTGTTTAAGTTTGTTGGGTTTTTTTTTTTCCTCATTTTTCATTAGCATATTCAGGCTTTTTGGATGTAGTGCTTCTAAAAGGAGTGCATAATGGGAAATGTGGGGAAGTGGGTAGGGAAATGAGGTGAGATGGAGAAGTTCAGCATAATATATCTTGCAAAAGAGTCATCTGCTCTCAGGATGAGCAGTTCTACAAACCAACATTCATTGCATATCAGCCACATAATGCTGACAATTTGAAACTTGAGTAGTAGTAGCATGATGCACTTTATCAGCCCTTGAATATTTCTTACAAATACATAAAGTAATGAGTAAATTTGCATAACGTTTGAATAGTTATAGTTCACCTATTATTAGAGATCTGGTGTTCGTGCATTTTTACTTCAGCTGCCCCACTGAAGCAGGATTGTTCCTGCAGGCAGAAGAGCTCTTTGCCCAGGTTTGACTTATGTTCATGTTTTATGTAATGTCTGTATCTGTTGCAACTTTTGTGTATCACTTCAATTTTAGGTTCATCAGAGTGGATCTGGATGGTCTCCAGTGGTGAGTTGGTGCAGCTGTTTCAGAAAGTTCATTGGGTGTGTTCATTGGGATGGTTGGGCACCATCTTATACAGTAAAAAATAAGTGAGGGAGAAGCAGGGGATACTCTTCTTAATTTTTCTTCTAATGACTTAAACATGCAGATTCTATAGAATTTACATATATAGGATGTAGAATCTATAGAGTCTGTATGTCCACATTCTATAGATCTGTATAATCTATATCCATGTTCTATAGAATATCTAGAGAATGCTATAGAACGTATATCCAGATTTTATAAAATATAGAATAGATCTATATAATAGAGATGCATATCATGTAGAATTAGGATATAGACTGTGTAGATCAGAGTGTTAAATGTCTTAGTAACAGTAATACTATATTTCTAAAATTGTTTTGTTATCTTGTATTTACTGACTTTGCAATATGAGCAATAAATAAAAGTTACTCAGGTTTGTTGTTTTGGAGTGTCATGCAACTGTAGTGTGTCATCTTTTCTATGACAGCCAAGAAGTATCTTGCACCCAAGAAAAACCTTACTAATCTTTAGAATATGCAGAGAAGATTTTGCAGTAGTGTTGGTTGTCTTAAGATCCCCTGTAGTGTGCATGCTGTTAGAAAGGCAGCTGGTGCTGAGGGGGAAAGCTGCTTTTATCCTTACACTGTCTCCAGCAATTCCATAAACTGCTGCAACAATTTCATTTTTTCAGTCTTAGTGCAGTTGGTGAGTGTTGCACAAGATGCAGTTTTGAATGTCCTATGATAAAAAGTTCTCTGCCTTTATTTGATTAACGACTTCCCCTTCATCTGCTTTTTCTGTAAAAGTAGTTCAGAGTTGGTTTCTCTACTCTTTTTTCACTGTTATCTTTCTCTACTTTTCTTTCAGTATGTTGAAGAAAACTTAGGTGTTATGTCAGTGGGGTTCTTGCTTAGTAGTCCTGATGATGCTGTCATCTGGAGAGGACCAAAAAAGAATGGTATGTATTACCAACAGTAATTGATATACTTGGAAGATTCCAAGTGTGGAAATATCATGAACTTGTTTAGTAATGTAGATAGCGTAGTTAGCTAAGACCCTGAAATTTGAAATGCAAGAAGATACCTCTTTCTCTTCCACTTTCTTATCCTTTCCTCTAGGGCTGATCAAGCAATTTCTGCGTGATGTGGACTGGGGTGAAGTGGATTACCTGATTGTGGACACGCCCCCAGGAACCTCAGATGAGCACCTGTCCATCGTGCAGTACCTCAGTGCCACCCACATCGACGGCGCTGTCATCGTCACCACCCCCCAGGTGTGAGCCAGAATTCCACTAGGGAAGCATCATGGCACTTAAAGGCAGTCCTTGGGTTACAGGCTGTTGATTTCACAGAAATCTAAGCATACAGAATCTCAGGGAAATTACTTTGTTGTGTTGCCCCTGCAGCTGGCTGGGCTGTGGGTTAGATTGGCATCTCAGTGGAGCTGGATGAGGATCCCCACGGGTCACTAAACCACAGCAGTTCCCAATCAAAAGCTATTGGGACCTATGTGGTGAAAGAAAATGCAGTGTTTCACTTCCTCCTTCAGAATCAGTTCACATCATTGTGGATCTGTAATTTACTCACCAATGGCTTAATGTTCAGAAGAATGTTCATAAGAAGCTTTATTTTTAAGTGATAAGCTGTGCACACTTTGACACCTGTGAAGTAGCCTTTCACCTTCAGGCAGTAGTAGGCAGCTTTGTCATATGCATTTTTAAAAGAGAAATCAGCTCCTGGAAAACTGAAACTAAAAACACATCCAGTTCAAACAAAGGTTTTCATGTCTGGTTTGGAACAGAACAGGAGATCAAACTAGCACATGTCATGAAGTCTTTCTACAATAGCAAAGGAAGCAAAAGTGTTGAGGACAATACCAGAGAGGTGCTGAAGGAAGAAGGGAACAGAATGAATGAAATACGTCATGTACGTGAAAAGTCTGAGGAGAGGATAAGATATTTTAAATTTAATTTGAAAAGAGGTAACTAGTGTAAGCGTAATGGTTCTTTTCCCCACTCTGTGGAGAATACCAAGGGTTCTTCTGTAAGAAGAAAATGTGAAAAAGTTGCATTTAAAGAAGATACAAGATGAACATAGGAGATAAAAAACATCAATATGGGTGAATCTTGATTAGTCAGATTTCAAAACAGAGCCACATCCAGTAGACTTGAAGTGTTGTACCTGCTCTGTTGATAGAGCTCGGAGCACAGGCTTGTGTTCCTAAAGACAGTAATAATCATTCATTACAATGTAGCTCTAAGGAGGTAACTGAATGGATTTGGCATGAAACATTACAGTTGACATACCAGTGTTTGCCAATATGTGTAGGAAGTGTCACTGCAGGATGTTCGGAAGGAGATCAACTTCTGCCGCAAGGTGAAGCTGCCCATCATCGGTGTTGTGGAGAACATGAGCGGCTTTGTGTGTCCCAAGTGTAAGGTAAGGCTGGCTGTGTATTACAGCGTTCTTTCCTTGGCATTGCTTGGATATCAAACATCACTCCAAAAATGCCTTATTCTCAGAATTGCAGTAGTTTAACTCTGATTTTCATGTTGTCCAGAATGAATCTCAGATTTTCCCCCCGACTACTGGTGGTGCAGAGAAGATGTGCCAGAACTTAAGTGTTTCTCTCCTGGGTAAAGTGCCTCTGGATCCACAGATAGGTAAAGTCATTTACTGCACATAAAGCAAGTTGTTCCTCCTGTATTGATGTTGCTGCTGGAAAACTCTGATGTGGGCACTGATGTCTATTAGCACTTTCACATATAGAATATTTTTTTTAATCAAAAGTCACTGGAACTATGACATAGCTTGGTGTGGAATTAGGGAACTGCTGGGGTAATTTCCTTAACCTTTCTTTAATCACTTAAGATTATATATTGCATCTTTTCAGCTCTGTAATCATATTTTAAATACAACAGGTCTTTCTCTTTGGTGCAGTCACCTGGAAATGCAGACTGAATGAAATCATAACCACTTCAAAGAAGAATATTTTGTAGATGTTAGTCATTAGAACCAGTGTTTTAACCTCACTGTTACTGGCACTGCCCTAATTCTCTTGTGGGTCATGAGAAGGCATGGTTCTTTGCCCAGTAGCTGTTGCCAATTAATACCTGAATTAATGATATCAAGGAACAGTTCAGTACTCCCAACAGAAGGTTTCTATTACTAGAAATAGTAATATTACTAGTTCTATTCCTCTGTCAAACTATACACTATATTTCTAGTCCTGTTACTGACTTCAGGGCTTCCTAAAAAGAATAGATGCAGGTGACTGTGTGAAAAAGTGTAATTGGAATAGGATAAAAGCTGCAAAAAGGAAAATTCATCTCCTATTGCTTTGTGTCTGTGTTTTTTCTCTGTCCTTCAAGGAAAGAGTTGTGACAGAGGCCAGTCTTTCTTGGCTGAAGCACCCGAGTCTCCAGCTACATTGTCTTACAGGAATATCATTCAAAGTGAGTCTGAGAATCACTGTGCAAATGAATCCCCTCAGTAACAAGCACTGCTGTAATATACAAAGGTGTTAAACAGGCTTGTGTTACTGTGCCACAGATAATAAAATCAGGAGAGGTGCACAGCAATTCTGAAAGTAACAGGTGCAAAGACGGTTTGCTTCTGGGCATCACTCTGACTGGTGGCTAAAGTGCTAACAAAATTGTATTTGATAATTGGTTTCAATGTTTGACTTCCAAGAAGTCAGACTTTCATTTTCAGAGAGGGGGTGTTCTTGTGCTCAGAGAAACCTTCTGAGGCTCTCGAGCAGGTGTGTGGAGAGGTGGTACCATAACCCAGTGGGAGGCAGCTGACTGACCAATGCTCCACTTCTAACTGTAATTACACAAAAAAACCCTGGCAAAAACTCCCTAAACAGTGGGTGCTGTTTAAAAATGATCCTAAAGCCACTTTCAGTGTAAGGAAGGCCCAAGGTCAGATATTTGGACCCTCAGGGAACAGATGCAGCAACAAAGAACTCCTGATGTACAGCTGAAATAGTACTTATAATTCTTTTCTTCCATCTTTGCAGGAATTCAGGAATACTGTGAGCAACAGCATTTGCAAGAAGAAAGATAATGTAATCTGTAAATGGAACAAAAATGTAGTTCATTTTTGTTCATTCATAATTATAGAAAAGTAACGTATGCCTTGATTTATTAAAGGAATGCATTCTTTTTGTATATTGCAAATAAATTCTTAATATAAAGGCCTTTGTTTTTTCCAAAAGTTCAAGATTCTTGTTGTTCTTCCTTCACTAGAAAGTGAGTCTGCATCTGGATTATCAAGTGCATTCTGCCTCCAGTGTCATGGTACCAATAACCTGACTGTGAAGGTAGCAGTTGAAGAGGTGACAATACAACACACATTTTATTTAGGAGGTAGAATATAAAATATGCTGGGTTGACACTGGGGCATGTGTAGCAGCCTTTGTTCCGCTTGCTGCACAAGGATGAGTTATAATGCCCATTCTCTCTCTCTAATAATTTGTCTCCTTTCAGTGGAAAAGATCTGTATCTAGAGTGAAAGCTGGGGTAGTACTATAGTACAAGTGCACTGCTTTATTTATTTTTTTACAGGTATCAAAATAAGATTGATTTTTAAACTATACATATTGCCAGCTTCACACAAGTAGGGGGTGAACATGGTTCATGACTTATTTTCTTCTATTTGAGCCTAAGCCTGAACATTAAAAAATAAACAATATTTTTAAAATAATAAATAAATAAAATTTTTCAGGTTTTTATTAAATAAAAAATTAAAATATTCAATATTTTTAATAACTAAGAGGCCATTTGGAATTGCAGCTTGAAAGCTCTGAAAAATCAGTATTATGTACAAGAGGGAAAGACAGCTTGATTTTGTTTATTGTAGTTCCAAAGTTAAACAAATTAGCATTGTCTTTTCATTACATGTAGTTCCTGGTTAAGATAACAGTTTGAGGTTAGTTGACAACTTTTCTGAAAGCAGTGTGCCCCTTGTAAACCATTAGCACTGTGCTCACATAACTTTTTGGTGAAGCTTTTAAGTAACAAAGACATTAAACCTTCCAGGATGTAAAGACTCAAACACAAATGACTTTATTTCATGCAGGCATAATTCTAGAAGAGCTTTATATAAATACCTTTCCATGAAGAACAACTTTAATAAATTACTTTTTTTACTGCTTATACTTTAACTCTTCCTTGTGCCTGTCTTCCCATGTTCTTCAGTGCCATCTTCTGCAATTCTCCTGCTCTGTCCTGTTGAGGGAACAGAGCACATGTGGCTGTAAGCATAACCTGGGACACAGGGATCCCTTACAGAAGCAGGGAGCTGCTAGCTGGAAGCCTGAGGGTTGAAGATGGCTCTTCCAGCTGTGCTTAAACAGAGGCATTAGAATTATAGTAACTCCAAGGATTTAACTGAAGGCCATTCTTCTGGAGCTTGGAAGCAGCTCAGTTGTGGAGCTCAGCAGGCTTCCAGATATGGAGCAAAGTGATCTGGGGTCTCTTCCATGTGGCACTGCCAGAGAGCTTGCTGGAGAATCAGGATCACCCTAGACCCACTGCAGGAACAGACCTGGGAAAAGCCAGCACCAGCCCTGAGAGGCAGCTGGGCTGTGCTACCCCATGGGCTGAAGCTCAGTACTCACTCCTGGGAACATCTGCCGTGCCAAACAACCTTGAGGTTACTCTGCTGATAGTTTTTTGTCCCTCTAACTTGCAGTGGATGTAGCCATATAAATTAGCAGTTTGGAGGGAGATCCCAGCAATCACAAGAGCCTGTGGACAAACAAAAGAGTTTAGGAACAAATCCATGGCTATGCATTGACTGTAGGATATAGGTGTGCTGTAAGAGTGGGACATTCCTTCCAATAATAAATGGCCTTCAAAGACATCCAATCATGTCAAACATAATAGTTCCTTTCTACAAAATACCTCTTCTTATCAAAATACCAATACCAGTTTTGTCATTTCGTATCTTGAAAGATTTTGTTACTTTCCTAAAAGCACTTACTCAAAAAAGGACCTACTCAATAGATGCCAGAAACATTTCACCTTTTTAAAGTCCCATTCCTATCTAAAATTATTACCCAAATACATGGCACACCTGCAGGCCTGTTCAGCTGACAAGGAACTTATTATAAACAAATAAGATCTGTAATTTACGTATTTATAAAGAGCATCCATAGATTCCCTATCTAGCATTGACAGGCAGTGAATAATTGGCTCCTTTTGTGGTACTTTAGGTTTAGCAGCAGGTGGAACCAATCTGACTAATGTAGTAACTTATAAAAATGTTTCTCTTAGCCTTCAGAAACAGTTTCCAAGAAATTATTTTATTTTCATGTAACTTGCCTTTTACAAGCACTGGCAACCTGCCTCCTGTGCCAGTTAAAAGTTCTGTCTCCAAGCAGCTCCTGGCTTAGCAAACAATCTCTGGTTTTCAAAAATATAGGTGGAGCCATGAACAAAGAGTGCTGGTTTAATTTTAACTATCACTTGTTTAGGGGCACCAGAAAGCAGTTAATGATTTGCAATTGATTCATGCCCATAGCTGAATTTCTTGTTTAATTGAATAATAATATGCAATCTTGGCTGTTACTTGTTATGTAGCTGCACATGTTGGAGGTGCTTTTTATCTTTTCAAACTAAAGTAAGAAATGGTACTGAGCATGGCTGGGAGCTTGACATAATGAATAGTGTGGCAATTAGCCACAATGTTTACAGCACTTAATGCTTACAGGGGAAAAGGTGAAGATTTTATAGACAAAAATATCTTAATATAATGCAATATATGGGGTAAATTTCCTCTCCTGTTTAGAAAAAAGTATTGGGTTTTTTTAAAGTAGGTGATTCATAAGTAGAGTAATTACAAAATACTCATTTATAGCTCAATTTATCAAAGTTTTAAGAGCTAATGATGCTGGTTCTTTCAATAGGGAATGGTACCAGAGATCTAAAATCCTTTCTTTTTAGAGTAAGTACATTTAAATTCCCAGGAGACCTAAAAACTTGGAAACCAACATCACGACATTTTTTTGTCGTCTCCTGTTAGTTTCATTTGACTGAAATAAGCTGGGGCAGAGTAAGTTGCTACAGTTAAACAGTAACCCATAATTTTGCCACTTGAAGTTCTTTAGAGGAAGGAGTTGGCATCTGATAACCCAAAAGAAGTGCAGCTAAAAATTACCAATCCATTCTTGAGTGCAAGCCTTGACTGCAGAAAGCTCCTTGGGATTCTTTGCATCTATTGGTTCAAAACTAACAGGTCTGGGTTTTCCTTCTACCAGTATTGTCTTCAGTACCCCCTGACTCACCAGCCATTTCAGCTTCAAGGAGAACAAGGTGCTAAAGAGAAACGTTGTCCAAATCACTGGGCAGATGATGAGACCGAGCCAAAAGATTCGGGCTTCAGCTTCAGTTGAGGCAGCTACTGCAGGCACCTGCAAGAAAAAATTCATTGAGACTATTAGTCACAAAGTCAAAACCCACAGTAAATGACAAATGAACAGAGGAGGAAGATTCCACTTATCATATGCATAGAAGATTAACTAAGAGAAGTAGCTCATGCACAGTTTCCTTCCTGATGCCCTGCTGTAAATGACAGCATTTTCATCCATAGGATTTATCAGTTGGTTCTAGTTCAGACTGGAATTCTCATAAAAATGTACATTTCTATACATTTTCCTAAAAAGATGCAGTATCTTGGCTTAATTTAAATTTTGCATGAAGTTTACTTTCCTATTACATAAACTGTTATGTATTCCTATTTTATAAATACTTGGGTTTTGCTTCTGAACTCTGCTGACATTCCATGAATTAAGAACCATTGAAAATGCCTCTTGTGTCATGCTGGAGTTGGGCACACTCTAACTGCAGGGGGCAGCCTTATACCCCGGGGTGCTGTGTCTGTTCTGGGAGAACAGAAACTTCAGAGCAGGCTGCAAAGCCCTGCTTACAGATTTCTGCAGGTCAGCACAACTCACATCTCTATCTACACTGAAGGGCTCATCACTCACCACACTTTGAAAAGAACAAAAAAAAAAAAAAACCTGAAGTAAGATAATTGTTCAGAAGCTTCTGATCTTTCCAAAATTCAAAATCTCACTCAAGCCCTCAGACCACTCAAAGACCACTAGTGCCAACTTCTGAAACAAAAGCATCACAGTTGGAAAAGAAAACCTCTCGACTCTTCCACCTGAAAAGTTTTTGAGTTAATTTTCAGTATATTGAATTTTCCATGCATTCTTTCCATTCATTCTATTCTGTCTTCAGGCCTCCCTTAGACTCACAGGAAGCACATTAAATTGTGTTCTGTGCTCGGGACACCCCAGAGCCGCAGCCGAGGCTGCAGAGGGCACTGCAGAGGGCACTGCAGAGGGCACTGCGGCCCCGCACACCGGGACAGCCCCGGGACAGCCCGGCCGGGCTGGAGGCACGGCTGGAGGGCTCCGAAGAATGCCCTGGTGAGCAGCACCCCCCCCGCCCCCCGCCGCAGTGCGCTGGGGGGCACTTGCAGTATCAGAATGCTCTGTGATCCAGGTTCTCTTTCCCATCATATTCCATGAACATGAATAAAATATTAACTTCAAAATACTAAATCTGAACTATCAGCATGGCTTGCCACGTAGATCTTTCCTGAAGAGGATTCTGTCCTGTTGGGATTATCTATGTGAAGATGTGTTTATTACAAGATATTCTCACTAGAAAATAAAATAGAACTACCAGAGGCATTTCATACCTATAGCAGCACGCTATGAATATTTATCCTGTTGATCCACATGCTGACAATGTTGTGAGACCTGTTTTGCCCTGAATACTTCCCGGATGTGACAAACCACTGTTTGCACCTGAATACTGACATTGTTTTCTATGGAAGCTGGATAAAAAGTAACTGTTACAAAGGTGTTCTATTTGTTACTTTATTTGACTTAGTATCAGCTTTACACACTTCCTCTGGATTGTTTGCCCTGTGCCTACTTCTATTAATATATTTACCCTTTTTGCTTCAAACACCCAGTGACTTTTTCCATCTTCATCAATCTGGTTCCACCAACGCAAACCAACCAAGAGTCTTCCTGTCACATTCTAGTGATGAAACCATTATTTACATTAATCAGTAGCACAAGTCAGTATAGCAAAAAAAAAATTTAAAAAACAAGCATATTCAAAAATCATCTCCTTTTATCAAATAAAAAAATTACTTCTAAAAGTTTGAGTGCCAGCTTGAATACAACAGCCATTAGTGATGGGTGAAGTTACAAATTTAGAGGCTTGTTCTCTTTCAATATGATAATTTGCATAATAATACTTATTTAAACAATAAATTATAAGCTGTGTCTTTTTCAAGTCACTTAGTTGGACAAGCCAATAAACAAATAAACAAACTTCCTCAGTAAAAGAGGAATACCGAGAACAAAAACACACTCAAAAATGAGACATTAATGGCAAACAAGTAAGCCGTGTGTAGGATGGGGGAAACAAACCAAGAGAATATTTCTGCACCTGCATGAACACCAAAAGCTTTCAGAATACTAGAGGTGCATCAATGCTTCACTTCTACAAAACAAAAGCCTTGCTCCACATGTGGAACCCCTGGGTCCTGGGCGGGCCTGACCCACCTACCTGCATGGGATTAGAGCACCAGAGCTATAGTTGGGCTTTCAGGAGTCTTCTGCAGCCCCTGCTGTGAAGTTTGGGCACAGGGTTGCAGATCTGGACATCCTTGGGCATCCATTACTGAAAGCCAGTAATACTTTAATTTTTTAATTTATTTTTTAAGGGAGAAAGCACTCAAACCTACCTATGGCAAAGTAATTTTCTCACCATATTAGTAGACCTTAGTCTATTACTAGACCTTAGCCATTTATTAAATGGCTAGACATTTAATAAATTAACAGAATGCAATGTTTTTGTCACTTCTGTCATTCTACATATTTCCTTTTTTTTTTTTGTTTGTTTTAATTAATGACAAACAAAATACTTTCCAAGGTAATTACTATTCAGGGTTATCTTACCTTGACAGACCAAAAGTCAAAGGATAGAAGGAGGAGAATAGTGACAAAACAGGCAACAAAGCTGTTGCTGAACCAGTCACAGAACAAGTAGGTAACAATGGCACTCACTCGGAAAAACAGGTGGAAAAAGGTGGCCAGTGGGTGCCTAGAAAAGAGAAAACACAGAGCATATATGAGGTTATGAGACTGGAGGGAATGTTACAGTACTTGCTGACAATGTAGCACAACGAAGCTGTTTCAAGTTTTTAATGGTGTTTTGGTTTGCAGCTGCTACTATTTCAATGTTGGTGAAGCAATTTGATTATGGTACCTTCAATAGCCAAGCTTCAGTCTAAAGCAAAAAGACAAATGTGGTGTTCCTGTCAAAACTTTCTCAAAGACAGAACAAAATATGAAGGCTTTGCTACTGTGTGAAGGAATTTAGTGGCTGTGTGCAACCCAGTACCATAAAATCCTCATTGTTTCATGAAAAGAATCAACATTGCAAAGCACAAAAGACTTGAGAGAGCCCTAATGCCTCTCAGAACAGTTTTGAAAACAATATATGAGCTCTAAAAGTAAAAAAAAAATAAAATAAAATAAAATAAAACAAAAAACAAAACAAAACAAAAAAAACCCCAAAAAAAAAAACCTGCTTGCCCTAAGACAAAAATGAACTTTCGTATTTCATCGTATTTCATGTCTAAATCCTTTTAGATAGGCAAAATGAAGGAATCTAACAGTTCTTCTGAATTATTGCTTATTAATTTCACTAGTATTTACACTTTGCTCATTGAACAAAATTTTGTCTGTAACAAAATAGAAATTTCAGTGAAGGAAGTAACTAAGTACCCTGGAATATTGGCCTGCACTGTAGGATGGGGAGGCTGGAGAATGCTGTAATGAGCACAGTACAATGTTCAGGGTAATATGCCAGTAAAAATCTTAGTCTGTACAGTTGTTTGTGTTAATTAGTTGAAAGTGAGAATTAACTACAAGCTCTTGCAGTTAAGTAACTTCTTCCTTGAAGCTTAGAGAATAAAATATCTGAATAAGATATTTAAATCAACAATAGTCTCATTAAGCTGTGAACAATTAACAGTAGTATGGCCAATTAACAAAAATAGGGCATAATCAACTATTTAACTATTAAATGTTCTGTTACTGTGTTTAATGAGACACATAAAACATACACAATTTCTTATTATAAACTTAAATTATAGCTATATATGTATAATAAATATTATAACTTAAATATCCTTGTTGTTATATTATTACTCTATAGCTGTTTAACTGTTCTGGTGTTTATCTTTCACTAACAGCAATACTGTGTTTCTTGTACTACACACATGACTGGAGAGGGAAGAGTGATGCACTGGTGTAGTTTATATTTACTCCTGGTTATGCCCATGTGAACTTCAAACTTTCCAAAAATGTCTTCTGACTTAGAACTGAACATGTCACATTTTAAGCAAAGGGGCTTTTTCTGCCATAAGCAGCCAGGTGGGTGGAGTGGATGTTGTGAACTGGCTGGAACAGACAGTGCCTTGCTGCTTTGAGCCTTGATCTTGGTCAAGAAGATCTAAGAGTCAATTATGGAAGTGGTACCCTTGTGTCCAGAGCAGCTTTCACAGCTCACAACCCCAATGCACACCAGGGTTGCCTGAGCTTTTCTAGTGGATCACTGCTTCAAATGTGGCAGTAACTTTGGAGAAGTCATGTTTCATTTTGGAAGGCAGATTGGGTAGTTTCACTGGATTACAACAGGATTACTGTTTGGATGCTGAATTTTTTCCAATGTCAAACACTGGAGGGTATTTATTAAGAAAACAAACAAACAAACAAACAAACAAAAAACAAAAAACCCATACCAAATACATGAGCAAGAAGCTCTCATTTATTACAGTGCTGAGCACTTACTGAGACTCTGGAAAAGATAAAGGAAACTGCAACTCTGCCCTGGCTCAGCTTGGCATACATTTGTTCCTGAAAGTACAGAACTTGGACTTTTAGTTTTCCTGTTGCATCTAAACATCCATGTGAAGTAGAACTGGAGTCTCAAGGCTCAATGACTGCCATTTACCTTGTTACAATTACCTCTGTTCAGTTTGTGAGCATGATGCCTGTTAGGACAGGAATGAGCTGTCATCAATCAATTTATTTGCATCCCCTGTTAAAGGGGCCTAAGCTATGCCAGGGAAGTACAAGAGAATCATTCCAGGTACTGCTCAGAAGTGCCACAGCAGCATTCCACACTAGTTTATTTGTTTGTTTGTTTGTTTTTCCTGATACTTCAGAATGTATTGAGGTAAATTTTGATTAAATGAGCTCTCTTTTCTGGCTTAATCATCATGTTTCCTGCCTGATTTGTAAAAGCATGCATGCTTCAAAATGCTCCTGACTTCTAGATCCAAAGTTCTGGTACTGCAATGAACTTACCTTTTTCCTATTTGTTAGGAAAGTAGCCACTAACCCTTTGCTTTTAAGAAGCCTTTTGCACATACCTCAGAAAATCACAAAAGCACAATTTGTCATAGCCTATGCAAATTCTAACCAAGTTCAAGATACTGGAATAAAGTTAAAGATAAATGACTCGAACATCTTGTTATGCCCTCTAATAAGATAAAAAGATTTTGCAGCACCTAGGTGAGTTCCTGGCTCATTTGCACAAGATTCTTCAGAAATATAAAAACAAACACATGTGACCAGTGTAAGCAGCTTCATTTTTGCATTCTATAGCAGACACATTTTCAATACTACATCATCTTTTAATATTATCTTAAGGCCCAGAAAGAAGAGCTGTCTGTAATGTAACCAAGGTCTACACAAAGTGGATCCCAGAATAATACGGTTTGCTGATACTTTACTTGTGCTGTATTACTGAGTAATACCAATCAGGAGGAATCTGTAAGATCTCTAGAGAAAAGTGCCTGGTGCTGTGACCTCCTACAAACATTCCAGGGTGGTTTCACTTCATGCTATGTCTAGTCTGGTCCCTCAGACTTAATCTGTGGCTCATGTGATCAAAGTACTTCTAAACTGTATCTCCCAGATTAGTTGAATCCTTTAGGCTATGTTCTCTAAGACTGCACCAAAATATAAACCTTCATTTAAAATGCGTGCTGCTGCTAAGGTGCGAAACCGAAGCAATTCTGGGAAGGTTAATCTTATGTCAGGGCTGACTCAAGTAGTAACAAAGTCCAAAGCAATGCAAGGGCAGAGATGCTTCACCAGACACTAGAAAAACAGAGTAATTGTACTGTAAAGCTACATGATTGCTTGTTATCTCAGATACTGTTGTGCCAAGTTTAATATCTATTTTATAATATCAATATCTATTGTTTACACCTGCAACAAATATTATCATTGTAATGGACCAGACCAAACTGGGGCAAGGCAGAAGAAAGTATCTAAATCAAAGTTGATTACATACATTATTGATCAGTGCATGCCTAATTCCTTTTGACATAAAACTCTTCCTTTCACAATCTTTGACTGGAGATTCTTCAAAAGCCACTGGTTGAACAGCTCTGTCACCCAGGACCTCTGTCTGGCCAGAGCTACAGTGACACCTCGGGTAGACTGCTTATCCCGACACATTAGATGGGTTAACGGGCTGGGTTTTTTCAGGTAATGTCTACAGGCATAAGATATTTTATATTCTACACAGCATCACATCACTGGTAGGAAATTAGGACAGTTTTATTGCAGCTATCTGGCTGTTCAGCCAGGTGTGCACTGAAGTGCCTGAGCACTGCTGCACAGCGGGCTTTGCTGGAGCTGAGAGCTGTCTGCACTGCCCCAGCTCTAACTAAAACACTGTTTGCTTGCGATTTGGGATGTTGAGTGTATCAGGTTTTCATTTCCAGTGACCGGGTGATGCCGGGCAGCAGGGCCGGGCCTCGCCTGCTCCAGCCCGGGCATCTCCCGGGCAGCAGCCCCCCAGCCTCCCCGGGCAGCCTGCTCCAGCGCCTGACCACTGTCCCTGTAAAAAACGGGAATGAAGTGTTTCAATGGAGTTTTCTGTGCACGGCAACAGCCAGGGCCACCCGGGCGCCGCGATGCTGCGGCCTCCGCGCCGTTACCTGATCCGCGCTTTCCGCAGCGCCAGCTCCTCCTCGCTCCCGAAGTCCAGGGACACATCCTCGGTGTCGTCCACCAGCGCCTGCGGCGGGAGCCCGTCCGCGCGCAGGGCCCGGGGCAGCCGCGGCCCGCCCGCAGCGCCGGCCGCCCCCACCTGCTTCATGCCGGCCGCGCTGCAGGCCCGCAGCTGGAAAAGGGCCGAGCTCCGGCCCGGCCCTGCGGCTGCAGCGGCTCTGCCCCTCGCACAGCCCGCGGCGGCTGCGCCTCGCCGGGCAGCGCTCGGGGAGCCTGGGGCACCTGGAGCGGGCTGCCTGCGGCCGCCTCCCCACGGGCCGGGCGGGCTGGAGCAGCGCTCGGGGCCCCGGCAGCCGCGGCCGGCAGCCCCCGGCCCTCAGCGCGGCCAGCTGTCCGCCCGCGGCCCGCCACATGCACCCTCCGGTCAGGGCCGCTGGGGGCTCATGCTGAACACAGACCCTGAAAGGAAGAAGGAGAGGAGGGAAAGGGGAACGTAGGTGTACAAATATGGGAGCACACCTGCGTGTCGCGTTTGGCGCGCACCCACGGGCGGGCCAGCGCTGCCCGCGCTCCCCGCGGCCCTGGGCCTGTGTGGGGACAGCTCTGAGGGCAGGCGGTGGCACCACAACACCACGGCACTGTGGATGTGCCACTGGCACGGTGGGGATAACACGGCCCCTCAGACAGGCTGAGGTCACCCGGCTTGTTCAGCCTGGAGAGCAGACTGAGGAACACCACAGTGTGGTCTTCAACATCCGCACAAGGGGAAGTAGACGGCAGACACGGATCTCTTCTCCGTGGTGATCAGTGACAGGACCCAAGAGAATGGCTGAAGTTGTGTCAGGGGAGGTTTAGGTTGGATTTTAGGGAAAGGTTCTTCCCCCAGAGGGTGGTTGGGCACTGAACAGGCTCTCCAGGGCACTGGTCACAGCTCCAAGCCTGACAGAGCTCAGGAGGTGTTTGGACAAAACCCTCAGGGTGTGACTCTTGGGCTGTCCTGTGCAGGGCCAAGATCTGAACTGAACAATTCTTGTGGGTCCCTTCTAACTCAGGATATTCTTGATTCTGTGATAAAAGTTTTTCGTGTCTTAATTTAAAGTGCAGGTGGATTATGCAGCAGAGTTAAAGAAGTAAAACAAGACAACCAAACTTCAGGATAGGGGTAAGGGTTCACAATAATGGGGGAAAATAGTCTGGACAGCTTACTATGAAGTGGAGGGTCAAGGGAGATCTGATTAATCACAGCCATGTGTAGATCTAACTAGCCACTAGCATTAAATAAGCCTGCAAAAGAATAAATTCCTAGTATTTTCTAAAACATCGAACTAAACCAGATTGTTGAGTAAGTACAGAAGCTACTGAGGTGAACTTTTCAAAAATATCAACTGGAAAGCAGCTTTGTGCAAGACTTACTGGTAAGTAAGGTAAGAAAAACTAATAAACTGTTATTAGTGGGATTATAATTGTAAGGGAGAAAAGGTGTGCTTAATGACTAATGATGTTAATATTTTGATATTAATATTTGATGTTAATATTTTGTCCTTTGTAGTGTTAAAACAACTTGTACAGTGTACTAGTAAATACAGTAGACTGCCACTAAAAAATGGAATAGGCACCTGTTATTTGATGGGATGGCTCATGATAGCCTACAGTATGAAAATACTGAAGTGGGCTTTCACTCTCCAAGGAGATACAAAGCGATAGCTCTCTTGAGAGCTCTCATGAGATACAATTAGTAAATAATTATGTGCATACCTGAAGCTAACCTCGACTTCAATTCCTGTATCAACATGCACTTCTGCCTACAAGCCATAAATGACAGTAACTCAAACAGAGCTGGCTCCTGACTCGGAAGCAGCTCCCGGAACTCACTGACAGAAGCCTTCAGCACTGCAGGCAGCTCTCGCGCCCCCCTGGCTGCCAGACCGCTCACCTCAGCTCCTGCAGCAGCTCCTCTTGCACCTCCCAGGGCACTTCTGCCACCAAATCTCATCGTTCGAATTTAGTCATTCTGTAATGTTGCTGTATTGCCCAAGCCATTGCATTTTCATTCTAAGGCACCAGAAAATAACTGTGTCCTGTGTACCTTATCACATGAAAATCACATGAAAAAAATCTCTGTGGGAGAGGGGACAATTAGCCTGTCACAGCATTAGGTTTCTGATTTACTACTCTGCTGCTGCTAAGTGATTTCATGAGTGATGAAATAACTGGAAAAGAAGCAGGACCTGTGTTTTGGGTTTTGATTTTAAAACAGATAAATGTACCCTTAGTTTTCCCTTCTCCCAGTGCTTATCTCCACTGGCTCACTGTAGGGATTATCTATTTTCCTAATAAACTGTATTAGATAATCCCACAGGAGATTGTCACATGCAAGTGGTTTTGATGAATTCTCTAAGAAGCTATATGAAATTATGTGTGATTATTCAATTATTATATGAGCCATATATATTATATGCTTATTCTTTTAGAACAAATTGAGAGCTAGAAAAAATCCTTGGTGTCTAGAAGAATCATTGGTCAAACAAATGTCTTCATTTGGGGTTTGCTAGAAAAGAATTCTTCCTTGTTTTAAAATTAATGCATTCAAATGAAACCTCATTAGGAGCTTCCAGTGTTTTTTAGGATTTTACAGAACAAACTGTCCTATTTTCAACACTTTTTCTGAGTTGTAATTTAACTACAAGTTACGTGAACATTGGGAAGACTAGCAACACCCTAAATGTGATGTAAGTCCTGAAATACTGCTTCAACAGCCCCAGATGAAGAGATCATTGCACTGAATTTATGAATTGTGGTTTGTTTTTCAGATTTTTACACAGGAAAGCCTAGACCATTTATAGAATATGTTAAGATTTCAGTAATTGCTGACTGAAGTATATAACATTAAATAGTTTTAAAAAAATCACATGCTGCTGTGTCCTTACCATTACTTACAGGGAATTCCCTCCACACAATAAATAGTGGCATTTCTATTGTAGAGCACTATTAGAGTGAATATGAGAATCAGAACTATATGAATATCTGAAAAATCTCTCCCATTCTCTGTTTCAACAATAAATAGAGCCTATTCTAAGATTAATATAGTGTTTTATTCACATGATTTCCAAGAAGTCAGCTGGTTTCTCTTTCTCTTTGGAACACTTCCCAGAATCTTGCAGAGACTTATCAGAGACTTCCCCTGTAAACTGCCTAAGGATATTGTGAATAACTTGACTGGCTTTGCTCTGGTTTAGACATTTCAGTGGGATTTACAGTTGAGTATTCAATTCCTCTGAATATTGGAAAATATTGTTAATCCAGTAATAACTCTTACCTCACTTTCATTCATCAGAGATACACTTAAAGGTTTGTTGGTGCTTCCATAAAATGTTTACATTTGGGTGTGATAGGGCAAATCAGAGAAGGCACTAAATAAATACATTTCTAATAGCACTGCTTTCTAATTCATTTGTCAAAGATTATTTCCTGCTTTGGCCCAGAACTGATTTCTATAGATTTTTTGGCTCCGCATACATGAATTGTAATTGGCAGCTCAGTATTAACAGGGGAGAAGCTACAGGATTTCTTGAGGGATCAGGACAGTTTCTTTTAGCTGGGTGATATATAACAATATACTGTCAGCAGAAATTGAGTTCTGCCATCAGTAAGAAATAGGTGACAAAGATATGTCAAAGCTGAGAAAGTTTGGGCCCTACATATAAATATAAATGGGAATTTTAAGAAAAGTATTGATCCTTCATTTAGTTGTGCCTAAAAAGGTGAAAAATAATTTTTGAATATGTGAAGAAAGGAATATAAATTCCCATTATTGCACAGTAACTGGTTTTGATTCTAAGAAGTGCAGTAGCAGCTGTATTCCTTTCAGTTAGGGAAGAACCGAGGAAGCATTACATATTTTGTTAAATACCTTATTTTATCCTCTGTGATCCCTGTGTGGCCTTAAGGCCTTATTTAACTCATGCTGTAGGAATGTGTAGTGCAGTCACCTGGGAAATGAAAGGTTTTGAAATTATTGGTGAGTTTACTTTAGTATCATTTTCCTCCTTAGACTGGGCAGTGGTCGCTTAGAAACTTCCAAAGGAAGGGCACACCAATGACCAAAGAGTCATTGGCTGTCTTCCAGCCTGGGGTGCATTCCCAGCACTTGGATGCAGATTTTGCAGTGTGTTTAGCTTTATGTATCTCTTGATATGTTCAACACTTCAGTCACTCTCAGCTGCAAATCTTGGTAGTTGTTAATTTTGTGAATCATCACTCTCAGATTGAGAACTCCAAAAATAAGGAACTTTAGCTGTCAAAAGTTTGGTTTAAGCAACTTCATAGATCTACTTTAGTAAGCAGAGCTTATCCCTGAGCCCTGGGATCCATGTCCCAGAGTGGAAGTGATTTCATCAGAAGAGGTGCTTGGAGTCCCATCCCTCCTTTGATACATGAGCTTAAAATGCCTGTACACTCTTACATGAGTATCCAATAGCTCTCCTGCCTTAAGCCCCAATAGTCTTACCAATAAAAAAAAAAATCTGAACCAATTAAATAAAAGACCCTAACAGCTATCAAACAGTTGAGAAGCATAATGCAATAGGAGGTTGATAAGAAAAATTGAGCACTGGTTCTTCTACTGGTTTATCTGCAGAAATAAAACTTAAATTTGCTTATGAAAGCTGTAAGTTGCTCACCCTCTGTGGAGCTATGAACCTCTCCTAGAGTCAGGGGCCCAATCTTTTGGCAACACTGAAAGCAAGGTTCATGTCTATGAGGCCATTTTAAAAACAAGGCCATGATTTAAGAGACCACAGTTTCCTCCATGGCCTGAAAGATGACGAGCCTCAACCTCCCAGCCTAGAAGAGGAGGAAGTTCCAGGCTGTGCTGGACATCTCCACAGCGATTCCAGTGGGAGCTGTTATGCCTGACTTCCCAACTGGAGGGTGTTTCTCCTGTGACTAGGCCTGAATTCATGGGGCACACACCTTCAAAATCTAGAAATAATCACCAATTAAAAATACTAGAATAAAGCTTGGATGAAAGGCAAGAACCCAAACTTGGTTTCTTAGAGAATACACCAACTGTCTGTTTTTAATCCTTCATGCAGAGCAGAGCAGCTTCAGCAGAAGGGTGTAAGAGCTCTCCTTCTCCATGGCAGAGCAGCCCAGAGACCACACTGCAGAGCTGTGGCAACATGGACCTGAAGCTCCTGAAATAGAAGATGGTGTGAACTTTCTATGATACCACAATGACTGTGTGCAGTTACAGTAACAGCACAACTACTGGAATGGGGGTCATGGTAAGTGGTCCTTCATTCAACTGACTGGTGGCAGAGCTGCTGTGTCTGGTGTGGATTCTGAAAGCTTTTGTGGCTGGTCTGTGCTTTAGTTGACAAAGATCAGAAATGCTCCAGGGAAGCCCCTAAAATATGTGGTTTCTTCAACTGTCAGTTTATTATTTTTGCCCAGTGTTTTTGCTTCAACATGAAACTTGACACAGGCTGTGGTTTTTTGCATGCATCCTTTTCCTGGTTAGCTGGAGTTTGCATTTGTGTGCTGTTTCCCATTCTTGCTCTATTTTAATTCAGTGTAAGGGATATTACAGGGGATTTATGTCACATGCTCCAGTGTGCCCTTGTACTGGACTACTTGTATGAATTCCAGTGGTGATGAAAGGAAAGATACAAATCTCTTTTTTTTTTTTTTTTTTTTTTTCTTTTAATGCTCTTAGCTACAGATAAAAGAAGTCTTTCTTTTAACAAGATGAATACTGTTGTGTACTGCCTGTCCCAATACTAAAGCTAAGAGATCTGTGCATTTGTGATGTTCACAGACTACTTGAAAACCAAGGGAAGCATAAGAGGTTTTCTTAGTCCATCTACAGGCCAGGCAGCTGGCAGCTGGTGGAAATGCCTGCTCAGAGCTCCAGGATGTGTGACTGGCTGCGAGGGGATACACTAATGGGAGAGTGGTAGACTTCTTGTGGAGAAAGAGCTCCACTCCATAGGATAGTTCCCTCCAGGAGCAGACAAACAACTGAGCAAACAGCTTGTGGTACATCATCATGATTGTCACTTAAACATGAGAAAAGCAGATTTTCTGCAAGAGTTTCACCTCTTAAGCAATTTCCACCTGCAAATGTGCCCAGGCAGCGTTCATCATGACCAGGATATTGTAGGCTTTTCAACCAAAACAATGGATTGTTTCATCTGTTATGTCCAGATTGGAGACAGATCAAAAGTAAGGTGCGCTTTGAATGAATGTTAAGATATAAGCATTTCAAGTTTGTTCCTGTTTTACTCTTCCCATGTATTCCTAAAGAGGTTTCCAGCAAGATCTGCAAGATCATAACTTGGGAGGAAGCCTAGTTTCTATAGAGCTGTCCCTGCCTTTTGCTGGGCTATAGGCAAACATACCAAGCAATAATGAGCTAAAGGTACTCTGCCATTGAACCCAAAGCTGATTATCTTGTAACTGATACAAGATGAGGGAAAGGGGACTACAGAGGCTTAAGCTTTGAAGACTTGGTTCAAGTCCTTCTACTTCTACAGTCCTAATTTACAATAATCAAATGTGATTTCTATTTCTGGTTTTGTTTTTGCATTTGTAGAAACAAAAATTTTCTTACTGTCTTGACACCAGATAAAATCTACAAGGTTCATGACATACCCAAATGCCATGTGCTGAAGAACATAATGTGGCCTACTTTTTGGCACACTTTAATCTACTTCACTGCCCCTTGGAAAAATAGTGGCATTAATTACTGGCATTTTACTAATATTATTTTGGTTCCAAAATTTAGTAGACCTTACGCAGCACCCTGTTTACTTAGAAGTGATACTTCCTCTCAATGCAGAGAAATCAAAAGCACAAGTTCTCCTTTTCAACTCACTTTCCTCTTTATAATGTGTCACAGCACAAACAATGTGTGTGAAAAAGAGAACTAAGTCAGGCCATGCATTTTTACTGTTTGGTGCTTCTTATGTAGCTATTGCTTAGCACTTTCCATAGCTAAGGCATGCATTTCCTTTTGGATCTTGAGAACACTACCATGACAATCTGTAGGAGATGTACAGCTGCAATGAAACATTTGTCTTATCTGCAAAAGCTGCATGTGAGTTAAAGAGAATCTATAGAACAGGCAGGGAAGTCATACAGTAAAGCAAAGTAGTGAGCTGGTGATGTCCATATATTGCATTGCTCGAATCAGCAAATAGGCAAATTTGTTAAATAGACTTTCCAGTCTATGAGAAATTGTTTTATCAGCAGTACCTCAGTAGCAGTACCAGCTATTCATCCTGGACAGAAGGAATCTGAACAAAAATTCTGCTGTGGAAACCAATTTTTAGCCAGAGAGGCCAAAGACGGTAGCTGACTGGAAAACCAGAGCTCAGATACAGAGCAAACATGAAAGGAATTTTCAAGGAAGCACAGTTCCTTGTTCATAATACAGTATTGAAATCCATAGGGACTTTGCAGCAGTGTCCATGAGCATTAGAGAACATGGCCCTCAGTGAATAAGCACCAACCTATTCCTGAACTGTGCAAAGCAGAACTGCAGGAACATACTTTGGGTAAGTCTCAGGAAACTTTGGTTGCCAATGTTGTGCCTTCCATCACATATACACACACAAAATTTCCTCAGCAGCTCCACCAAGGCTTGCAGCTCTTAATGCAAACATTTCTATGTCTATTGTGAAACTGACTTCCTGTAGGAAAGTAAAGCTATGATATTTTGGAAGATGTTTTGAATGTAAAAGCTCAGTCTTTTGGATTGCAGGGGTGGGGCTTTTTCTCTAGAGCTTGTTTTAAAAGCTATCTGATCAAATATTTTCCTTACTTGCTCACTTCAGAAACTAGATGTGCTTCAAAGTCCTCCAGCATCCTTCCAAGCATACATTTGTAGTATCACCTACTGTATTTCTTCCCAAATGCTATGAGGAACCTCAGTAAGGCAGCATGAAACACTGCAGGTGAAACACACCGAGATAACACACTGCAATGCTGCTGGTCACACCTGCAGCTTCCTCAGAAGGTCATTTTCTTAAGTGAAGTTAGGAATTCAAAAGGTTCAAAATTTCCAATCTAGTAGATGCAAAAACAGATTACAGCCTCAAATATTTGTGGTCATTCAGAATCTCACCAAACTTTGGACAAACATTCTCACAGAGCTGATGGAGCAAGACTCGAAAGGAGAGGAAGACTGAGCATACAGACTAATTAGCATGAGAAGTGAGGGAAGCTTTTAACTAATAGAAGATAGAATACAAATTAATAAGAAACCTATGTAACTTGTAGCCAATGAACATTCACGCCTTTGTTTGCCAAAACATATTAATAATGAAATAGCTGTTGTGCTACCTTTGTGAATTTGCCACCCAGTCTCCCTTTCTGTACAGAACTGTAAATAAATCAAATACCTTGACTCTGTGTGGGGGATTGGCCTCTCACACCAGATGAAACAATAAAGGCATGGATGAAAATACAGGAGGAAATCCTCAGGATACAAATTAAGATAGTTCATGTGAGGGCAAAATTCTGACCTTTGTCATCATATCCATTCCAATTAAGGCCAAGAATTAATATTTTATATGTAGAATACCATAGAAAGTAGCCTAGTATCACTTATGCTGGTGCTTCCAACACTACTAAGCATGTTGTGTCTCCTTCTTTGGCAGTAGGATAGTGTCCCAATGAACATCAAAGCAAAGAAGCTGATGGTCACCTTAAAAGCTTAGGCAGTTCTCAGCTGTTTCTTCTTTTCCAGTCTGCTTTTCCCTCGAAGACCATCCTTATAGACTGCTCTGTGGAGACCCAGAAAGGCATTCCCAGTTAAGGAACATGAGAGGCCTCTCACTGCCTTCTCTTGATAACAATCCTGTTTTATCCGGCCAAAGCAACTCCTCTTTTGTTCCCTAAGTCAACCCTGTTCCCTCTGCCTGTCCGTCAGCTTTTTAGTGACTCCCACTTAAATTCCCTATCCTTTAGTAATTGGTCCCGAGGGATCTGCCCACCCTGTTTCCCATGTATCAAACCTAAACCCTCCCTCAAGGCCTTTGCCTTTGTTCCCTGAACACTGGACGATGCAGAAGCGTGGCTGAAATAAACATCTCTGTAAAATCCCTGCAAAGTCCTGTCTTGCTCCTTTACTTGCTATCACCCCAAGCAACAAATAAAACCAACACTGCTCCACTAGGTGAACTATGATTTGCTCCTTTCTGCACTTTTCAAACAGCTTATGAGTGTTGTACAAAAAGTGGACAACCAGTCTTTGCTGCAGTCATGAACTGGAATCACAGTAATAAGCTGAACTCTGGTTCCCCAAAGTTTTGTTCTTGATGTGTATAGGGATTGCTTTGTGGATTTCAGCCTCAGAAGCTGGAGACATGTGCCTGCAGGGCTGCTGAATGAATTTATCACTTGAGGGGTTGTGCTGCACATTAGAATAGAGCTAACAAATAATCATGTGAAATTTTGTACAGATTTTTTATGCAGTGATTGTATTATTGTCTATCAAAACACAGAATCTGTATTTGTGTAGCCTTTCATTATTTTCTGCTCTGAGTGGTATTATTCTGAGACGTTGATTTTCTTTAAAAGTGTGCAGAGGAGGTCCAACACAGCCTGGGTGTGAGAGACCTAAAGAGACTGATGTTCTGCAGTAGAGATCAGGCCCCATGTGTGTAAGTACTGGGGAGAGATCAGCTGCTCCCAGGAAGGAAACAGCTTTGTCTCTTCTCAGTGAGCATACTCCCATGGAACCTGGAAGAAGTGGATCTCCTCTGCAAATAGAAAATTCTTACACAGGTCAGCATCTGCTTGCTCATAGGAGCTGCTGTCTTATGCAGAAGCCATTTCTTACTGGCACTGATTAAAATCTTGCTGTCTGAAGCAGGGAGTCTGGATGTCATTGTGTTTATCAAATCCTATTGCATTTCCCCTTCAGACTCTGGTGGAACTTTTCTTAAAAACTATAGCCAGAGGAATAATACTACAAAGAGTATCTGCTCACTCTGGAGTACAGTCTCTTTTATGATTAATTTCTAATTTGTGTAGGTCTATGCACGATTAAAAATAGAAAACTAAGCAAATAGGCTTGCAGTTCACCACAAAAGCACCTATAGACATCATGAGAGGAAGCTCATGAATGAACTTGGTTTTCAAAAGATTGTTTGTCTTAACACCAGGTAGGCATGGCAAGGTAAATGATGATTAGATGAACAAACATTCAGTAAGATGCTGCTACAAGCAGACTGTGAACACCATGTGCAGCCAGACACAGAAGCTCCTGTTTCACAGAACATCCTACTTGTCATGTTGGGCCAATGGCAAGAGACTTTGAATGAGATGCAAAACTGATTTTGTGTTAGTAGAGTCTGTGAACATGTGAAAGACACTTTCACTTCTGTTACACCAAGTGGACCTGCAACGTAAGTGCCCACATGTTGTTGGCTTTATTCTTACTGATGAACTATTTAACAGCATGTTTTTGGGACAGATTTGAACTGGAAGGGAAAAGGAGAGCAAGAATTTGGGGAGCAATGGAAACTGTTACTGTCAGGTCTCATCCAGCTCTGGTTTCCAGCCAAATAAATTGACTTTTTCCTAATTAGTGACAAGATCAAGCTCTTCTTAGCAGGGACAAGTGACCAGTAGGTAACTCTGCTTTTATACTGGGGCTGCTAAAAAGGAGGTTCCTCTTAGTTTTCCTCTTTGGAATTCCCCCTCTGAGTGTTCTGATTTATTGTATTTCCTCCTTGCTGCTGTCACTTTCTGTTAGTCCTGAGCAGGGCTGGCAGTTCTTATCATTTTTTGGTACTGCATTTTTTGGTACTACTCCAGAGTGAAAGAGCAGGAGCGATCCAGTTTCTTAAGGTCAGTTTTTCCTCAAACCTTGAATGCATGCTTTTTTCATGGTAAATTCATCTTATTTTGATTTTTGTACATATTTGTAATTGTAGTGTGTCAGTATTGTGTTGCTTCAAATATTAATAGGATGATGTCTGAACGTGGGTGAAATTTTAAAGGATTTTTTGTGATTTTGTGGCTTGCCCTGCTACTTGCTCAAAGGGTTGCTGAAGTTTGTTTCAGACTTTGTTAAGAATATTCTTTTTTTGCATAAATGTTGTTCCTATGGAAAGCAAAACTGAAAATCATTTAAAGAAATTGGCTTATTTCCATTTTTTCACAACTCTGGCAAAACAACCTAGAGCTTTACTTTCCCATGAGGTGGGCTGAAATTCTGTCTCGGAAAAAGCCATTGAGTTAAAATGTAGACAAGTGTCTGCTGTGATGCTTTACTTTATCTCACAGCTGGGGTGGGAGAGCTGGGCACACAGCTGGGCAGAGCTGTGACACAGGAGGTGATACTGGACATAAAAGGCAAATTCTGCTCTAAATCACAACTCAAACACCTGCAGGGCACTTGTTACAGCTCTGCCTGGACTTGTCTATCTCCACCACCAGTTGGTTCTAAGCTAAGCTCACTGAAAGGCAAAATCTCCTTTTACCTGATATTTATGTTCTTTTAAACTCCTTTAAACTCATCTCTAACTGAGACGAAGAATAATATGGCAGGATATAGATCAAGTTCTTTTTCCGCTCCATCTCTGTTTTTCTTTCATTTTAGACTATAAAGTCTGTGGAAAGTAACACCATTGCATCAGAAAGATAAAAACTCTCAGCAAAAGTAGTGTCTCTTGAGCTGGGTAATACAAAAAGTGAAACTGCTTTTCAGTGTATAAGCTTTTCACAGATCTCTAATAGAAAATAAACATTCAAAACTAAATATAAATTGAGCTCCATTACTTGCATTTTACAAATAATCAGGGCATTTCTGAAAGGAAAAAAATCTGTGTGGTACCTGTGGAGCAGAGGAATTGTTAGTCATTTATTTGGGAAGAGGAAAAAAAGATAAGTGATTGGAATGTGGAGGGAATTTCATCCTTCCTCACTGCTGGGTTGCCCACCTCCCAGAGAAGCTTGTCCCGAAACATTGCCTGCAGCAAAAGCCAGGAAACAGCTCTGCCTTTGGGGGAGTGCCTTGTGCACATTGACATAGCCTTCAGGGGGGACAGAAAATGAGAGAAAATCTTCTAAAGTTGATGAAAGAAAACAAGCCTATAAAATTGTAGACCATTGTAACAATATTGAACTTTTCAATCAAAATGGTTTTAAATCAAAGTACTGGTGTTTAACTCGTCCCCTTATATACAGCTTGATATAACCTCCTTTTTGTCAGATTGTTTCACTTAGACTCGTGTGTAGCACTTAATAGGTCTGGGGTGTTGCAGGGAAATAGCATTTGTTCAGCAATATTTGTATTTCATTTTTCAACTTCCTGTCTTCACAGCAGCGCCCCTCTTCAATTTTTCTGTATTCTAGGACTTGTTGTGAAAGATTTGTATGTTATGTCATCCTCTGGTTAAAAAGTGTGTGATTTGCGTGGCACTAGTACTCTTTTCTTTGAATTATCCTCAGCTTCCTAAACTGGTCCAAAAGTTAAATTGGAGGGGAAATTCCTCTGTTCCTAAAATGACTTTACAAATTTTCATTTTCTTAACCACTATACTCCTGTGGGAGATTTATTGCCTGTTAGTTCATATGTCAACAGAGGTTTGGGAAGGAAATCCCCTAACAGCTCTCAAATCTTCTCTCCTTTACATTATTATTGGAGTAAATGTTACATTTTGGCCTTTACTACCTTTGTTGTCTTAGATAACATTTGATTTCAATTAGCAGCAGACCACATTGCCTGGAATCTCTAACATATTGATCCTTTAAAATATAAGGGTCAATTTATATAAATTGTTTGGGAAAAATGATAAATCAAAATTATCTCCATTACCTTTAGAAATCTGAAATGCCCCATCTAGATGTTATGATTAATATGTGATTTAAGTGAACATCTACTCCTTCTTTGTCCTTGTACAATGGTGGTCACTGTTTCTTTCTCTATTTTCCCAGCATTTTTAATTCATATATCACTTGAACTCTAAAAGAGAACTGGAAATAAAGCACTGTGAGTCTTGGAAGTGAACCATATTGTCATGCCATGTATGCAGGATGCAGAGCTGAACCAAACGCATCCTGAGTAGAGAAACCTGGCAGTGTCAGATGTGCCCAGAGTCACTGCAGAGGGCAGAGGTGGCACAAGGGCACAGGATGCTGGGTGCACAGGCTGTGCAGCTGGAGCATATTGGCTGCTGGGGAAAGGAGGTGTTATTTAAAGATTTAGAGAACAATATTTGTCTTAACCAGTGTCCAAACCACAAAGGATTGAACTCTCTGAATGGCATGGAAATACATTTGGAAGTATGTCCTGTCTTGCCCCCGCCCAGCACGTGCCCTTTGTGTGTGGAAGCCTCGCAGGTGGCTCTGTGGGCTCCTGTCCTGCGGGTCCTTGCTCATGCTGAGAGCTGGCACTGACCTTCACAGCCCTAACACAGAAATTGTTGCAAAATTTGTTATTTCTCTGGCATGAAACTCTGCCAAATACCCGTTTTGGCAGCATCGGGTCCCATGAGACCCCAAAGGGAATGTGGTATCAGTAAACTAAGTTAAAGTAATGTGTGAAACAACAGAGGAAATGCTGGGCAGTACAGAGCTTATTCACGCTTCACCTCAGACCAGACTGCTGGGATGCTGTGACAGAAAAAGGGGAAGCTCTGGGAAAGGAGTTACTGCTGTAAACAAGCTTAGTAAAGGTCTGGTTTCATTCTGTGTGCTTCAGTTATAATATGCAGCAAAACACTTGCTGTCCCTGATGTGTAATTTTCCTTGCCTCTGACTCCTCTACATGGAGAAATTTCCATCTTTCAAAAACTTCTTCAGTATATTTTCCATGGTGGGACCATGTTTTTAATGCAGCAAAATACAACTGCTATTAAAATTTTTTTGGTTCAGGTTAGAAAGGAATCCCAGGATCCTAAATCCAGTGTAGTCAATAGAGAGACAGCTATATAAGGACTTGTGTCAAAAACAAAACAATGAAGAAAACCAGAGTAAGCTGAGGGCCATTCAGACTGGTGAAGCAAAAAAGGCAAGCAACCAAGTTTTTCATTTTTGACAGAGTGGCAATCTTCATTTTGTTAAGGTAGAAGAGTATGTTTCACTCCCGTGTACCTGAGCTATACCATATTTTATATTCTAGTTTTAAGCTCTGTACCCAAACTTGGCACTGCCAAGACTTTCTCTTGGTTGCTTCCTGACTTCTTAGCCATTGTAGCTTCAAACATTTTGCATTACTTATGTTTTTATACACAGAGAAATTCTATTGAAAGAAAAATTTAAAGATAGAAAAGCTCTTATGACTATAAATTAATTAAAGCTTAGTATTTCCGTGAAGATTAAGTAGGCCTACTCAGTCTCTTTCCCTAGGATGTGCCCTTTTCTTTGTGCTGTAATCAAGCAGTTTGCCAGTCACTGAATTTGGAATGATAGATTTGTCTGCCTTGCATTCCCCTTAAGCCTTCTGCCCAATTTCTTTGACTCTAATCCCAAAATTATATTGACTCAGAGGTAATTTTTCAACAGCTTTATTCAGACAGTCTGGCAGCTTGGCCTTCTCAAAGGCCCTACTTAGATCTTCTGTTAATTCAAAAAACGGAAGGGGCAAAACAAAGTGCTGTAACAAACTAAAAATTTAATCTGGTGTGTTTATAACATCATTCTTGGTTTTCAGGCAGGTTTCTCAACTTCTGCTTTCCATTTATAGCTGCCAAGCAATAATATCAAATTTTTGTAATCTTGGTAATGTAGTAAGGCCATAAAATATGAAAAAGAACTATCTTAATGCAGGCTATTCCTACTTATGGAACCACACCATGTTCACCTACTTGTCAAACTTCTGGCTCTAGATTTTGGCATTTTCTGCAGAAAATGCAGAAATATCCATTTCCAAGCTGTTCAGAAGCACAACCCCATGGAGGGGTAAGAGGAATGAAGATTAGTTTATAACAAGGCAGCACATGGTAGTGTGTGATGAGGTCTGCTCTGCCTTCTTTCATCACAGCTGCAGTGTTAGCTGCATTTCTCTTATTCCATGTTGCAGGTAGGTTTCATGGTGCAGCAGTTGCTCCATGTTTGCACACCTCAGGAGCAGAGAGATGCAAACAGGGATATCAGTGGCCTTCTGCTAAGGGCAGAGTACTTGGGAGCTGTTTATTAGATATTCTTCATTGCAAAATATTGTGCTTGATGCCAAGCTGAAACTTTCCATGGTTGTGGAGTGTGGACACCTATTTTAACAGGATAGAGTCTGAAAATTTTGCTGGTTGCTCCTTTCATCCTGATATCTCAGTATGATGGTGGAATAGGTCATTTGGATCACCAGCTCAGGTGGCATTTACACCAGTGATCTATAAACACTGAAAAGCCAATATTTGGGTTTGAAATAATTTGATAAAGATAATGAATAAGTAACACATAGTGTTATTCTATACTTGTGGAATATCCAGGAGGAATGTTTGAATTTATTCTAGTGTCTGCTGCAGTAACTGGAAGGAAATAGAAGGGAATTTACAATGATGTGGAGGAACAGATAAACTTAATGAAGAAATGTTGCTTCTGGATTCTCCCATCATATTCACTGCAGTCTTCTAATTTCTCTGATACCTGCTGGATTTGTGCATCATTCATATCCTGATAAGATACTGGGGTTGCCACTTACTCAATACTTGGCACTTTTGGTGAGGTGGTCAGACTGCAGTACCCCACTCCTCTCAGTGGAGTAAAAGAAAAGTAAGTCTCACTGCAGGCTGCCTCTGGATCTCTAAGTAATGAAGAGTTGTAATTCAATGCAGGACTTGGTAAGAAATGCCAGCTCTCCAGCCTCAAGATTTGTGTCTTGCCAACAGAAAGTCACAGTGCTGGACTTGTGGATTTGACTGACAAAAGCTGTGGCTGTGTCATGGCTGACTGCTGTGTAATTTGATTTCAGGCAAAGAGACAAACCATGGATTCGGTATTTGAAAATGGCTACCTTGATTTACTGCACAGTGATATTGATCCATTGCATCTGTGTACTTTCTTTGATCCTAAGTCATCTGGAGATGAAGAAGGTGACTTCTCTACAGGTTAGTAAAACACTAAAAAAATACTTGCCTAGTTTATTCCTCATGCTGTAACTTATTGCCATCTCCTCTCAGCTACAAAGCCACCTCATGGCAGTTTATCATGGTGGCTGAGTTAAAGTC
Organism: Muscicapa striata striata; assembly: GCA_030060385.1. Lineage (NCBI taxonomy): Eukaryota > Metazoa > Chordata > Aves > Passeriformes > Muscicapidae > Muscicapa > Muscicapa striata. The sequence goes on from JAREIS010000047.1 coordinate 3,233,703, forward strand.
TACAAGCACTTAATGCTAGGATGTGGTAAGTTTGTCTGTAGATACAGTGACTGCTTCCAGGACCTGTCATGTTTTTAAATTGTACATATTTATAGCAACCTGCTCAGTGAGTCTAACAAAGCACACTGTACTGTCACTCACCAGGGCATGACAGTGTCTTTCATTTGGATATCATTCCTTTAAGTAGTTTATTTGCAAATGTTCCTGTCATAAGCTGGCCAAGTGTAATTGCCAACACCTCCGTGGTATGAAGCCAAAAGTTTTGCAAAGCAGAGACTTTTAGATGAGTTTGTGATTAAGACAGTCCATAAGCAAACAGCATTACATTGCCTTCTGAGATCCTAAGGCACCAAAACAATGGATTTGCATTACCAGATGCCATTTTCCAGCTTTTTGGGACTCTGTGATTTTATAATTCTATTAAAAATGAGAAACCAGAAGGGCAAGAATATAAAGTTGATAATTTCTTGCACATCAGTTCCTACAGGTAATCAGATCAGGAGGTTGCCCTGGATCTCAAACTTTGTCCTCCTGACTTTGTGTAGAAGCTGTGGACTGTTCTGCTTTCCCTTTCTTGAGTGTTCTAAAAGTATGAAAGGGTATCTGTGGTATGGAGCATTAGTTGAGCTTATTTTAAACAAATGAGCTGGACCATGGATTAAGAATGGCAATGAGAGGAGAAGAGCTGGTGTATGCCAGACATGAAGTCTCACAGCTCTGTGCCAAATAGGTGGGAAATGTTACCAAATTGAAACATTGTGACTTTCATGAGTGGCCAATGCCAGCAGGCACATTGGCAAATCAGTGGAGAGCTGAGCACCAGAATCTGGAATCATCTTTGTGATTGATCATTTTCCTAGGCTGGGCTTTTCCCTCTCAGCTTCTGACTGTTAAAAACAGCTGCAGGAGTGTTTTTACCCCATGGCCTCACTTGCTCAGTGACTGAAAGTAAGATGAATCAGGGGTTAAACACTGTCTTGTGCTATCACAGAAGTTTCACTGATTGGAATACTTTTGAGTCTTAGCAATGTCTGAGATGATGTAGGTAAATCAAACATCATCAGGACATGGCACCCGCTACTGGAAGCTGGGCATCTCTGCTGGGAAGATGTTAGCATGGTCCCTGGCAAAGTTTTAGCCTTGGCCAACTGGCAGCTTCACAGGCAATTTGCAGCACAATTCAGAGATTAGCATGGACACGGTATTGTTCTGAACAGACCATCTGGGTGATACCATCATATCCTGAAGGATGAGAAAGTTTAATAGGCTCTATGAGTCTGGGCTTCATTGTCATAGAATGGATTCAGGAAGTATTTTATTTACTAGGAGAGATAAAGTCTTAGAGTACAGCAAAAGAAAAGTGCTGATTGCCAGGTGGCTGTGAATTACTGAGAGTTCAGTTCTGTTCCTTCTTAGCCAACACACAATGAAAAGCCAAAGCCTTCTGCTGAAGTAACAAATCTGCCTGTTCTGCATGTCCTGCTATCTGGCTTTTTTAGCTTTTTTACTGCTTGGTTATGGCATTCATTAAGCCAATGCATATTCATTATTAACTCTAGATCTTGAAGTTGATGCCAGCAACTATGAACAGGTAAATAATGTGGATTTCCCATATGAAAATGGAGATGGGTTCTACCCCTGTTCCAACACCACGGATGCTTATGCTAAAATAGGTATGAAAGGAAGTTTTGTTTTTTAAATCATTATTTTACAATCATTTGCTATCACTATTTCTTATAAATTCTATTCTCAATCTGAAGCCATGGCATTTACTCAAGTAGCCTTTCCCTCATGTGTGGTAGATTAATTTAGAGTACCTGAACCTGTGCAATGTGGGGAAACTGATTAACAGTAGCTGGTGGTTGTTATTAATGTCTCCTTCTGCTTAATACTTCCTTTCTCAACTTCTCTTTTCTTGTGATCTTTATTTCCTGAACGACAAGTTACAAGAAAAACTTAATTTAACTCTTCCATTTTACTTACACTGCAGAGTTCTGTTAATGAGGATAAGCTTATAAGAGTTTTGCTGTAACATTTACTGTGTCATTATTGTGTTCCTCTTTTTTTATGTTTTTTTTTTTTTCCTTTGTTGCTAGCTGAATTAGTAGAATATGTGCTCAAGGATCAGCAGGAGAAGCAGGTCGAAGACATTTTTGGTAAGATTGATATGGCAAAGACTAATTTTCTCCATGACAGTGTTCTCTCTAACATGTGCTTCATGCCCCCAGTTTGAACACTAGTAAAGTTTCTATACCTCTGGTGTCTTCTTCTTTCCTCCTGGGCACAGTGTCTTGAGATTTTCTTGAAAACTTGAGAATTTTATGCATTTTTGCAGGCCTTTCTCAAAGATGGCAGCTTTGTCTCTGACCAAGCTGCTGATCATGTCACCATGGCCATAGAATATGCACAGCTTCACTGTCCATTGCATGAATAGCCTCAAGTAGTATCACACTTACTCTGGGCACAGCAGGGATGATAGACATAAGTCCCCAGAGCACTTTGCATGTGTATAAATACAGTTCACACACACTGATTTCTGTCCAGGATGCACAGAGCTGTCTAAGGAAGTGTGTCAAGCTTTACTACTCACACTGATTAGTGCAGCAATGTTAGTATATATATATACACATATATATAAAGTCATTCTTTCATCCATCCTTGACTGGGACATTGCTTGGCTTGTGGTACCAAATCATTGTTTTGGTAGCAGCACAAATACAGCTATTTACTGCTCCAGAACAGATATACCAATAGGTGGCTGTTGAGAAATCCATAGAACAAGTAGGTTCACAGAATATCTGTATATCCTGTTTTATGTTTGAGCAAAAAATTTGGACTAATTTACCAAAGGTCAGTCCTTCCCTAGAATAATTCTGGCTGCCGGAAGCTCATATGGCTTTTCAAATTATTTATGCTCCTCTCTGGTGTGTTTAAAATTCGGGGGTTTTGCACCTAATGGCAGTATTTTTGTTGGTTTTAGAAAAAAACAGGATACAATAGTAGTACTTAAGTATTTTCCAGTGAAAGTATGGTGTGGATAACTTCACAGATAACTTCACAATTCTTGTAACACAGAATATCTTTTTAGAACCCTTTATTCTGTCTCTTAAAGGATCTAATCCCTTTAGTATATAAATTGAGTGGTGCTGAGATCACACTGTGACACAGCTGCAATATTTTATCCTTTGCTCATCATTAGAGCATCGAGAAGTACTTATGTTTTATTAGCCACTGCCAGTAGATTAATAGTTTGCAGTTCAGAAATTAACGCAGGGTGACAAAGTCTCCATTCAGAGCTCTGTGGGCTTTCTAGATCATCTGGATCTGGATACATCTTTTATCACATGATTCGGTATTTATCTTTTATTTGGAACATATTTCATCTTTTCTCTGTTGGTATGTTTCTCTTGCTTTTACTCCTCTCAGTAATTTTTTTAGGAGAAGAAAGTTTGACATTGGACTGTATTTCATGTTTTTAGCAGGGAACCTTATTTTGGATGACATTGCTGCTGAAAACACTGAGAAATTTCCTGACACAAAGATGCAGACATGTCTTAAACGAAGTAAGTATAAAACAGTGAAAAGCTTTGTGCCTGGGTCCTAAACTTTCATTACAGCCCCTTGGCTTTAGCACAACCCCAATACACTTGTCAGGCAGCTCTTCACTGACACCAGATGTGCTGCCTCTGCCTTTGTTCTCGCTCATGGGCCGGAACTGAAAGCAGCTCTTCCAAGCGTACAATTTACAGTTCGCAGAATTTATTGTCTTGTAACACAGCATTAAACATGCTATATTTCTTTGCATTTTTGTCATCTTCATGGCAGTGTTGACTTTGTTTTCAGTGTCTCTATAGCTTAGTAAGCATTGGCTGAACAAGTGCCTCTTCAATAGTAAGAACAACAGCAAAATCTTTGGCACAAAAATTTGCAGTCTAATTAAAACTTCACAGTCAGAGTGAAATAACATGAGGCTTTACACATTCGTTTTTATACAGTGGAACTGTAGAGTTCTGAAATAGCTGAATTGAAACTGATAACACACCTTCTACTTTAAAAAGTTAAAATAAGTTTCATGGGGTAAATTTTAAATTACCAAAATTTTCCCCCTTACTATGACTTTGCTTTCTTTCAGCTTTCCTAGGCTCTGCAGCAGAGAGTTACTGTGATGTTTCAGAACCCAAATATAAGAAAATCGGTAAGTCATTGGCTGAATAGAAAAAGGTTATTGAACAAATATTGTCTCATGTTCCAAAATCTCATCCTCTGTTACATATTGTAACTCTACCTTCCAGAAAAGTTTGCCCTTATAGATTTGGTGATTTTGATCATCATGCATTTTCATGCTTCTGCAAAAATCTCACTTTTAGATTCCTCTGACTAATTTATGATAGAACAAATCCACATCCTCTTATCTGCAGCTATTAAATTGTGCAACTTAGGATCAGCTACGTGGTAGCCTAAGAACAGTTGGATCCTTATGCTTCAAAAGTACATGTTCCCGCCAGGTGATAGGAAAATTACTTACTTAACATCAGCAGAGACACAGTTGACCTTTTCTAAACCCACATGAGAGAAGAAAGGAAAACAACGGACACCTAGGTCAGTGCCAATTTCTGTAAATTTTATCATGTACACCTTTTTTTTCACTGAATTTTTGGAAGATGTGTCACTCGGAACAAAAAGGATCAAAGGAGGGAAATGCAGAGCTATGACCCGAGTCATATTACCCATCAGATCATAGCTCCGCATGGGTTTGATCCTCTTTTTCCAAGTGTGCTATCTTCTGAAAGCCCAGTGAAACATCCTAGTGAAAATAATAACTGTGAATAGTTGATTTCTTGGCCCAGTCCATGCTATAAAGTTCTTTAAACCAAAGAAAGAAAGGGAAATTTCTAGGTTTTGCACATCTTTAGACAAGACAACACCTGTGGCCAGCAGGCAGGCTGGAACTTGTCCCCTAGGTGTAAACTGGTGCTAATGTTCTTACCCAATTGTAGCCTAAAGGGATATGTCAGGCAGAGCTAAACCAGCAAAATACTCTTCCAAAATCCAGGTGAGACCACCAGTTTTGACTATTTTATATTGTGTTTCAAATGGATGTCTGACTCGTATGTCAGCACACCTCACAAGTCTCCTAAAGAACTCTGACTGTACCAAGCCCCAGAGGCCATGTACATGTTAGGGAGAGCAGCAAAAGCAGTGTGTAATCTAGAGATCCATCCAGAGTGCTGGGATCTGGGACTGCACCTCATCACAGTTCAGGTAAGGAACTGGCACACTGCATGAAAGTCAGAGAGAACATACATGTGCACCATGACTGTGACCTAGGCTGGTTTTACAGTGTTCTTGTGGAGTTCTGAGGGAGTGAGGCGGGAGAACTGAGTAGAATTAGCTGTGAAAAGCATGTTTGCTAGCTCTGGGAAGGTTATCAGAGTTTCTATTGAACTGGTACCTGCTGATTGCAGTTATTTAGACTTAGGTGAAGTTCCTGGCAGTTAGTACCCGTTAATGGTGGATTAATTTCTATTTGCTTAAGTTCCTTTATAGATTTGGCACTTTTAAAAGCCTGTGTTTATGCCACACTAACAATAATAGTTTTCCATAAGGAAATGGCACATCAGTTCCAAATTCCTCACCCTACAGAACCTGCATTCCAGATGAAAGGATCATCACAGAGCTAAGAGGTGCTTTGTGAAGCTGCACCTATCCTATTCCTGGAAGTCATGAGAATGTTATCAGTTTCTCTACTGTCCTTGACACAATGAAGGGGCTGAGGAAGGAACAAATACAAAAGATATGTGCATAAGTACTGTGTATACATATACACAAGTACTGTGTAAAAAACATATACTGTAGAAAAAAAACAAACTGTAGAAAAAAACATGCATAAGTACTGTGAAGAAAAATCTAATTGACAAAAGATGAGCTACTTGACAAAATCAGTTTATTTAACCTGTCACGGGTGTTACAGTATGATTCTGCAAAGGCAAATGCATCAGCTCTTCAGAAGTGCAAGACTACCTACAGCAAAGAGAATAATGTGTACTAAAGTTCAAAGTAGTAAGCCAAGGATGAGATTCTTCCAAAGGAACTGAATGAAGTGGTGGCCCAAACCACTCCTGATAAAAATATCAGACCACAGAAAGTGATGAAGTATAGACTTACTTGTCACAGCTAGACAGGAGAGGGAAGGAAAAAGCAAAATCAACTCTGAGAATAGGGGTGTTGTAAAACCAAAGAAACTAACAGACTAATTCAAATAAGCAAGTGTGTCTTACTTGATTTGTAGGAATCTTTTGATAAGCAGATGAAATTGTACAATGCACATGCCTCTCTCCTCATTTGTTCTATTCTTGGAGGAAAAAATGTGTTGCGGAGGAGATGCATCTTTAAAAGTTCTGATATTTGTGACTGTTCTTTGAGAGACACAACACACACTATTTGTCCTAGTGTCTAAGTAGGGAGTCAAGGTCCCCAGTTTATTGCTTGTAGGCCTGTTTGTTCAACAAACTGTGCTTGGAAAATCGATACAGCCCATGTAAGACATTGTTATGTCTTATCTGTCAGTCATCCATGTCTAGGGTCATTTACATCTAGATACATCTGGAAATAAGGCAGGCCAGGAAAGATGAAGAAAAAAAAATTAAGGAGAGAGCTACTGAGAAGAAAAAGTGGATTTAACACTACTACAGGATTTAATAAATTCATTTTAGATTTTGAGAGCTAAATAGTTTTCAGAAAGCTGTTATGTGTTGTTCTTGCTTTTGGAAAATCAAAACACAACTGATCAGAATCAAGTGGTTTATCATATCTGCTGAGACTTCTTCTTTGGCTCCTATTACTTCTGCCAATGAGATAACTTTCTCCTTTTGTTTTACCATTTTATTTTAAAGTGGAAGACCCTGCAGCATCTGCAGGGAATGGCAGTTTCTTTCCTATGCATCACAACAGCCACCCAGTGAGCTGCACCTCCCTAACTAACCAGCACATGTCCTTTTCTGTTCCTGCTGCCCATGGGCTGGAAAGAAGTCTCCTAATTCCTGGTACGTAGAGTACAGCTGTAGGTGTGCACCTGTACACAGGCTGATTTACACATGGGGAACACTCCATTAGAAATCTTGTCATTGACCATGAGCAATGGCAGGAAATTGCAGGTATGCCATCTGTCTTGGTCAAGCCCTTGAAAGTATGGCACTCACTAAAGAATGAAAAATATTCCAGGGAAATAAATTAAAAGGGCATTGCTCCTAATTGAGTAGAATGAACCTTTCATTTAATTGGTGCAGTTATAAGAGAACAGTTCTTTACTATATGCTAATCTAGGTAATTACTTGTCTTAAGAATAGGAAGTCACAAAATTTTCATTATTAAACTTTAATTTACTTCCAATTTCTTTTGCACCCAGAGGTTTGTGAAGGACTGAGAGATAATTACATTTGCAACAGTAGAGCAAAATCTAGGCTGTGATTTTGCTCATGAAAACTGAGCAGTAATCCTGCTCTGTAGGCACCGGGCCTGGGCCTTGCTGGGTAACAGAGGGTGCTCATGGTACACTGAGAAGTGTTAATGACAAAGGCCAGTTCAACACCTTTCACTGTTAAGTCTGTGCTGGAAAGGAACCAAAAATAGTGTGTAAGTTGGAAGTCTTGAAGTACCTCATGTGAGCTGAAGCAGCATAAAGGAGCAGAAGAAATTCTGCCCCACCTACAGAAACTCAGAGCTCTGGCTGATTAAATTGCAAGCACTGAATCATCAAAAAACTTTCCCAGAATGGGCTGACAGGGAGGATGCTTGTTCAACCTGCATGATGTGCAGTGATGTGGGAAGGATGTAGTGCAAGGAAGGTAAATTTAAGCAGATTCATACTATTTACACAATTTTTCTTCTCTTGATCTCTGACAATACATTTTCAGGCTTTGCCTTAAGCACTTTTCCTTATGATAATAGAATTTCTCTTTAGACTGTTGAAAACATTGGCTGCTAAAAGCTGGGTAATCCCTTGTATTTTATGCTCATCGTACCTTGTAAGAGTTCTTTCTTAATGGATCTCATGTGATGCTCTGAATTCTCCACAGGAAAGATTTGTCTCAAAGCTGCCAGAAAGGATAAGTAGCTGTTAGAGAGCTTTTTTCTCTCTCAAAAAGCTTTAGAAAGCAGAACCCTATGAAAATAGAAGAGTAATTATTCTGCACTCATTTCAGGATTGTCAGAATCTTTGACCTCAGAGTGCCTACCAGTCAGTGTGAAAGGGTACCAAGAGAATTCCAGGCTTGGCAGGTCCTCCTCAGCAGATATTTAACTTTGTTCTTGAAAATGGCACATCTGATGTTATAGTATATCCAGGTAAGAGCAATAGCCTTTTATCCCCATAAAGAGACATAAAGTGATAAAAAAATCAATGCTTCCAACAGCAGCATTGATTAAATTCAGTTACTGATAGCTATGATATGCTGAAAACTATGCTTTGTTTCTTGCTAGTGCTGACATCTTCCATGGAAACATTCATCTCTCCAAGTTTTCCAGTTAATTTATGTGGTAAGTAGAAAATTGGTCTTTATATATATATATACAACACATTGAACTGGGAGAGAAACCATATTGCTTCTATTCAAAGCCAATTCTCCCTGCCAGGCTTTACTCATATTGACCTTAAAAAACCAAAAATGGATGGTATTTCCTTCTTTGTGTAGATCGCTTCAGGTTCAGCAGCCAATCCCCTGTGTTTGCTGTGACATCCAGTTTCCAGAATAAGTCAGGTTTAGTGAAAACAGTGCAAAGCCCAGGGTGCTGGAGCACCCTCAGAAAGTGGGAGATGATCTGATGCTGGTATGGCCTGAGCATCTTAAACATCTGCTCAGTGCTGGCAGCCAGACGGCAGCCAGCTCCTGTGGAAGCCCCAAAACCAACATGATGATGACTTATTTAACTAAGCAATACAGAAATGTAATGCACAGAAAGGATTGTAATGAATTCAGTGCCTTGGTCAGGATTTAACTGTCCCACTTCAGGTGACAAACTTTCCTGAGAGATTTCTTCCAGCCCTCAGAGAGCTGTTGGAACCCAGAGTTTGAAATCAGTGCTGTTTCTGGTCCCTTTGCCCAGTGCAGGAGTTTGTTGCCCTCTGGTGGCTTCCACTGCCCCAAAAACAAAAATATAACGTAGAGATTAAGAGGCAAATACCCCTAGGTGTAGGTAAGTCTTTGTAAATTGTATTTACTGTTTATGTGAATAAACAGTGCTAATAATTCCAACTGATTTACTGCAGCACAATATACGTATGCCACAAGCCCTGGAATTCCAGATGCAGCAGCAGCAGACAAATCAGCATGTAAGATGCCAAGCCAGTTTATTTTTCTTTTTTTACAAGTTCTTCACTCCTGCCTGCTTTGACCAGTTTCCCATCTAAATGTTTCATTATAGATTGTTTTCTCTGTTTTCTTAGTTAATTAAATAAATAGTAAATCAAAACTTTTCTTTATTTAATATCTTTCTTACTGGAAGCCTGTAATGCTTCCCTTTTAGAAGCAATTCTGAACTCAAACCATTCTGAAGGTTGCTGGCATGCAGGGTAGGAATTAATTTCCACATGTCTGAAACTCTAAAATTTGTATTTCTTTTAGACCACATTCTACATCAAGATGATAAAGATGATATTATGGTATGAAACACATCTGTACATATTTAGGGAAATTAATCAGTTTTGGTTTGGGTAATTTTTTGCACATCTCTGCTGTGTGTGGTTATGAGGCTCTGAGTTTGAGTTTGTTACAGCCTCTGTCAATTTAAATTCCGTCTTGCATCTGAAAAGCTTTTCCTACCAAAGGTTTTGTCAAAACTGATACTCTGCAATTACCAATCTGTAGAAAATGTGTTCTCTCTGAAAAATTCCCAGTTTATTTGTGTGAAGGAGACACTGTTCACCTGACCCAACTGCAAAAGTCTGCTGTAGTTTGAAAGCAAACTGGTGAAAAAAAAGAAAATTGGACAGGAACAGGACTTTGTCAAGGAGAGTAATGGGTAAATACTGTTACCAAGAGTCACTTCTCTGACTTTCATCCTTAGTGCTTGGTTACAAGGTGTAGAATAAGAAAAGTAAGCTATTGCTTTTGAAGACAAAAAAGGTATTATGTATGAACATGAATTTATGCAAAACACTGACATTTGAAAAGAACAGTGGATGTCACTTGGTAGTGGTACATCTGCTTCCCACAACTGTCAGAACAGCCATGGTCTTGTTTGATGCCATTCTGCTTCCAACAGAGCACATCAGCAGACTTCTACTTGTGGGAGAATTTTATTCATTTTCCTTGTAAAATTAACCAAATATCTCTTACTCTGAATATATGCTACAATGAATTTGGAAATTTGCATTAATCTTACTGTTAAAATTAGTAAAGCTGAATCAGTGATTATCTAGGTGTCTTCATCAAATATATTGTTTTATTTCTCCAGATTTAGAGAAATTTCAAGAAGTTCAAGATTCCATAATTCTTTCTGAAGAGCTTTTCAAAAAACCAGGTGAGTTTAGAACTCCTGAACTTAAGCCTTCCAGTATTTTTTTAAAAAGACCCTGTGTTTCTTTCCATAGAGAAAAGCTCCTTGTAGGAATCATTCAACAATTTGTGAAGCTATTCTGAGGGTCTGAGCACAATTCCTGGTTTCAAGATGTTAGACTTGTTTTCCTTTAGCTGTAGCACCTACTTAGTACTCAGTGTACTTAGGTGGTTTTATCATTTGTACAGACAGCTCCACAATTATTCAGTTCATAGATCTGAAAGTGTCTGTTGTGCCTGCACTTCTCAGCTGCAGTTGCATGGGATAAATCCAGCCCTATGGCCTTTATGGGAATGCCTGTCCTTTCACCATTGCAATCAGGCACTTAAACCACCATGAAATTATGTTGTAGTTTATGGACTGGTTCTTTCAGTTTTTGTCTGCTCTCTATTTCTCTAGAGCAAGTGGAAACCTTCTGTTCATCACTTAAGGATTATTTCCGAGACACATGCAAATCTGTGACCATGGAGCAGGAAGTAAATCTGGATCACCTGTTCATTGACGGGACACTTGTTCAAAGTCAAACTGAAACCAAGACTGGAAAGAATAGTGCAAAAGCAATGGAAAAGGAGCTGGTAACCTGCAGCCTGCAAGAGAAGGAAAAGATAGCCATTGATAGAAGCCAAATATTTCAAATCCCACAGCGTAAAGTCTTGGAGACTAAAGTGATTGTGGTTCTGGGAAAAGCAGGAATGGGCAAAAGCATTCTCGTTCAGAAGATCTGCCAGGACTGGTCCAATGGAGAGTTTTCTCAGTTTGAATTTGTATTTTGGTTTGACTGCAAACAAATAAGCTTGCCTGAGAAGCAATACAGCCTGAAGGAACTGCTGCTTGAATTTTTTGTAAAACCTCAAGAGGGAAGCAAAGAGATCTTTGAGTATATATTGCAAAATCCTGATAAAGTCCTTCTGATTTTTGATAGTTTTAAAGGATTGCATGATCATGAGAATTTTCCTCGTTGCTCAGCCAGCCAGCCTGAAAAGGATTTGTGCAGTATAAAGGAGCTGCTTTCAGGACTCATCCAAAAAAAGATACTCAATGGCTGTACTTTATTATTCACAGCAAGACCAAAAGACAAAGTGTACCAGTACATGTCCAAAGTGGATAAGACTTTTGAAATTGTAGGATTTTCCCCTCAACAGATAGAATTGTACATAACCAAATACTTTGCAGAATCATCCTACTGTGATAGTGCACTGAAATTAATCAAAGAGTGTGAGTACTTGTTCAGTCATTGTTACAGCCCTGTTATGTGTAGATTTGTTTGTTTGCTCTGTGAGACAGTGCTAGAAATGGGAGAGAAAAGTCTTCCTTCAACTCTTACTGAAGTCTTTGTGAAATTTTTTCAGCAGAAGATAATGTTTATGCAAACAGAGGTTACAAGCACCAAAAATCAAGAGAGTCTTGCTACCCTAGCCCGTGTAGCATGGTGTCTTGGAGAAAAGCACCAAAGTGCCATGAAAAGTGATCTTATTCCTTCTGAAGAGGTTAAAGAGTTTGCTCTGAAGTATGGGTTTTTCCTGCCATTTGCATTCCCCAGACATTCAGATAGTGAAGAAGAAGAATTTGGGAGCACATTCTCTGATTTTGTCATTCAGAATTTCTTGTGTGCACTTCACCTTTTGTTAGCAGAAGAGCTCAAGGATAGAAATCTAACAAAGTACCTGTCTTTTCTATCCAAGAAGAAAAAACCTTATAACTGGTTAGATTTAATGCCTCGATTTTTGGCTGGTTTGGTGTTTCTCCAGGATGACCCCTACTTCTGGTCTCTTTCAAATGAGGATGAAAAACAATCAACCAAGAAGCAGAAGACACTCTTGAAATACATTAGAAGGCTGCAGATTAATACTCTCTGTCCAGAGAGGTTGCTGGAGCTTTTACATTGTGTTTATGAAACACAGAACAATTATCTTCTGCAGCATGTGGCCTTAAGACTCGAGCCAGACTTGTCTTTTCTGGGCATAGTTCTTACACCACCTGATGTCCATGTACTGCACTCTATTTTGAAAAGGTCAAGAAAAGAGTTTTCCTTGGATTTACGAAACAGCAGCATTGACATGCAAGGGCTGCAAGCCCTAGTCAGTCTAAAGAATGTGACATCATTCAGGTTGGTCACTCTCTGTACCCCATAGCATCATCCACAGCACTGTGTGTAGATGACACTTTCGTGCAACAACAGCAATCACATCTGGTGGTTTTGCATGTTTTGTCACTTCACAGGGCCTCCCTCAGTGATGCAGTCGGGCTCTGGAAATCTTTAGAACACACAAAAGACTACGAACTGCTGAAAGCATCCACAGAGAAATTTGCTCTTGATCCCTTTAAGGCAAAGACAATGAAGGACATCAGTGACCTCTCCAACCTTGTAGAGATGCAGGAGAAAATGAGGAATTGGTAGGATCATTTATGATCAAAACTCCTCTTATACCAGGAATTTATGAAAAGAGGGTTTCACCACCTGTGCTGGACAGTGGAATTGTCTGCTTGTCCAGAGGAGAAGTACCTAAGGCAGTGCAAGCTCCTGGGTCATCTCAGGAGGTTCTCCTACCCCAATGTGAGGTGGCTGTCATGGCAGGGAGCAGCAATGACAGCACCATGCAAAGCAGTCATCAGAACTGCCAAGGAAAGAGCCAGCTGTCATTCTCTTTAACCTCTGAGTATGCCATCTTCCAATTGCTTTCAGTTACATAACTTGGGCTGATTCTTTCTCTCTGTAGCACCTGGGCATAAATGAAATTCTGTTTTGCACTGGTCCCAAATGGACTGAATCAGTCCTTTAGCCCAGGAGGTAAAAACTTGTGTTACATGGTCTAGAAACCCTGTGCTCCATCCCTACTGCTGAGTGCAATTGAAACCATGCAAAAATAAAGTTTTGGGTTTTTGTTGTTTTTTGGGGTTTTTTTAATGATTACTTCTATTTTAACATGGGTGGAGTATTTTGATTAAAATATAGACAAAATAATTTCATGTTTGACAGAAAACAGTTGATTTAGAAAAATGTATTTTTAAGTTTTACTGGAAAAAAGAGCAAACAATTGCACTATGAAAGGCAATTATTAGATTGAAATTACTCAGTTGAAGAAAGATTGGAGCAGAAGTTACTCTGAAGTTTTCTGGTTCTTTGGTGGTTTATTTTCTATAAAAGTTTGCTAAGAAATTATTTTTAAAGCACTGTTTTGGTTGCTAAAATATTTATCATACTCTGATTCTACTGTGGTTTATTTAGTGTGCATGAAGCATCTGGTTGCACCAGCTATGAAATTCCTGCCATCAGGAACCTCAGAAAACTCGAATTTGCGTAAGTGCTAAACTTCTACTGACTGAGATGGTCATGTTTGAGTAGGAGCAGTCATGGGTGTTGCTGCAGCCACTGCACTGATGTATAGTCAGCTTAAAGCATTAAGTAAACCCCATTAATTGCTATCTTGCTTTTCTCTGAAATAGATTTATTAACTTATGGCCAAAACTCAAAAACCATAATTTCTGGCTCCTGCAGCAATACAGATCAACAGGGCTTTACCAATTTTGTTTGGTTTTAGTACAAGTTACCTCCTGACCACAAGGTACTCATCTTGTGCCACAGGGCATAAAATATTTTGACTGTGATCCAGCTACCTGGAAAATATTTCCTCCCCAGAAATGCTGAACTTATCTGAGTCCTCTGGTGTAATTTTCTACCCTGTCAAAGCTAAGGCCATGAGAGGATTACATCAGAAAATGCCTCCCAAATAAATTATTTAGCACCCTTTTCCTGGAAGACAGAGGGTGGACTTGGTAACACTACTTTAAAAGTCAAGTTTTAGTAACACTTCTTTTTTTCCCCCCAAACTGTAAGCAGCCTCCAAGTCTATTTCATTGCTTAAAACATCCTGCCATAGCATGTGAATTAGTTTGGGCAGAAACTGCAGCAGTGCAGTGGAGAATTCTCAAGTTTTCATGTGTTTCCTGCTCTGCAGATCTAACCCAACCTGGAACAGCTATGCTTGGCCTCACTTCTGATTTAATGCTGACCTTATTTTCTCTTCTCCTTTTCTCTTCCTATTTCCCTTTATTTAAATTTTATTTACAATTCGAATCCTTTTAACTAGCTGAACTTGTTCTGATACCAAAGAAACTCCAAATAAGATCTGAGAGACAAGTGCTTGGAACATGAATATCAAAGTGTAATTTATGCTTTAAGCTGCAGTAAAATGTTGATCTTAAGTCATACTGAACTTTTATTAGTTGGGGGGAAATAATTTTGGTTTCCTTTCAGTTATACTGAGATATATATTGCATTTTAAGATTATACTTACAGTGAAAAATCTGAAAAAGAGAACAGAAATACAAGAATCTAAAACAAATGAGATGAATCTTGCAAAGAAGAAGAAACAAGTGGCAAATGCATGTCCCAGTGCTGCTGTGCAAGCTCTGTCATCCCTGACCTTAGCCTTGTTGGTCCTCATCTGGAGGCTTCACAGCAGAATTCCTTGGTGCAGGTGGTAGGGAAGGGCTGCTTCTGAGGAGTGTAAACTAGCTTGCATTGGGGGTTGCAGGGAAATAATTTAAAAATTCATAAGTTTTGCTGCTTGTGAGCATGTAAAAAACATGCTGCATGTCTGTATTTTTTTCCAGGCTGGGTCCAGCATGTGGCCTTCAAGGATTGCTAAAGCTCGTGAAAATTCTTGCAGCATTTCCATCACTTCAGCATTTAGAGTGAGTTCTACTAAAGATTAACTTTGCTAATGTTTCTCCTCAGCAGCCCTTGATGATGGAGGAGCTCTTGTATCCAAGAAACATTTTATTTGCCAACAAGAGTCCTTGTTTGATAACCAAACTAAGCAGCAGAAACATACCCAAACTGTAACAGCAGCCTAAAAGCTGACACTCCCTATCCTCCCTCGAGACACCTGGTGCTGCTTTGTTCAGAACCCTCAGTCCCTTCCTGGGGTGTTCCTGGGTGGGTAAAGGTTCAGTGCAGACCCCATGGGTGCTCCCCACTTCCTGCCTCACCACTGATTAACTGCCTGCAGTGACTTCTGTCTTCACTGGAGCGCCAGAACATCCATGACAAACCAATTCTCTCTTAGTTTTAAGCTTTACACTAGAAACAGTGTGGGAAGGTTACTGGGTTTTGAGAGGGCCTTTGGCCTTACATAGCCCATTGGCCATTAGTTTGTATTGTAGCTGGCCTTTTCATGATATTTCAGGAAAACAGTAAAGCTTTAAAATATATCCAATATATTCCAGCATTATCTGTCAGATTAGAAGGAGATCCAGTATGTGAAATTGTGACTAGATATGAGGAAAACTTTATTTTTAATACTCCCTCTCTGGTGAAGGAGCGGTTTAGGCAAGGATTTACAGACTGCTGGATTTTGTCAGTTCTGTATTTTTGTGTATACAGGAAATCTCATTTCAGCTTAGCTGGAACACAGCTATTTCATAACCATTTTAATAATCTTGCATATCAAAGGAAATGGGTCAAGACATTCAACTAGCAAAAAAAAAATCTTAGGCTGTAAATTTGGGCAGCAGAAAGCTGCTTATTAGAGAAGCTGTAATTTGTGTGATGCTCCATGCTGATTGAGGCTGCTGCAGAGAAGAAGCTCTTCAAGATAGAGTGGTCTCTGTGGTGAATAAACCACAAAAATTTAGATTAAAAGGGAAGTTAATTCTCTCTTTGTCGTCACACAGCCTTGATGCTCTGAGTGAAAATGGCATAGGAGATGAAGGAGCAAAGAGTCTATCTGAAGTCGTTTCCAACCCTGACATCACTGGAAACATTAAAGTAAGTGCAAGGTTAACAGTTCAGGGAAAATTTGAGAAGAAATAGATTAAACCTAGAGGCTTAAGGAGCTGTGTGTTAACAATTATGGGCAAAGGTACCCTATGGGTGTGGAAGATCAGTGAGCCTATGGAGATACTTAATGAGTACATTTATTAGACAAACCGATTAATCCTTCCTGACTTCCCTTCAAGGGCTCTATTTTTTCTTTTTCTCTGCATTTTCTCTAAACAGACTGTCCAAGTTGTATTTTTAAAAAATTGAAAATTAATTTCCCCCATATTGTAATAAATTAGAATAAATGTGCTCAACTAACAAAGTGATCTCACTGCAGTTTATCACAGAATAAAATAACAGACCTGGGTGCGGAGAACCTCGCTACAGCTCTCCCTTCCTTGTCTTCCTTAAAAACACTAAGGTAAGTAGTTGTATCCTGTTAAGTTGTTTTGAAAACATACTTTGCTGTCTTAGTCAAAAACTACTGAACAGGGAACAAAGAGGTAACACTGTGCAGCAGCCAAGCTTTTGACTTCATTCTTGCATAAAGTCTTCAGAAAGAAGAGAAGTATGACAGCCATACAGGAATATAGGAAGGACTGGACTGATGTTTAAATCCAGTCCATAATACCCATTTATTAATCATACCCTGCACAGATGTGCACCCAGGGCCACCATCTGCTGCAAACCCAAATCTGTCTGTGTTTGCTGATACAGGAACAAAGGTCCATCCCACTGCACTGGGTATCTGGCACAGGCCTGAGTAAAGCAGGGAATGCAAGAAACCCTGGCATGCAATTCTAGAGTAGTTTGGTGAAAGTGGAAATCTTTTGAATGCTGTACTCCAAATATTTGAGCTCAATTTTTTGGGCAGATTTTTAATTTGATCTATGTAGACAGAAATGATCTTATTATCCATAGAATAATAGATTCTAGACTATTTTTGCTGTACCTGTGCTAGGTGAAGAAGGATGTGGCCATTTGCCTTACTTGATACAGGAAATATGAATGTGTATTTTAAACTTTAACTGCAAATAAGGATAAAATTAAAGATGTACTGGCCATGTTTGAAAACCCTTGATCTAATATCTGTCTACATTATCCATTATTCAATTGCAACTATTTTGGTTTGGTTTTCTGCAGCTTGTACAATAACAACATCTGTGATTTTGGAGCAGAAAATCTGGCAAAGGTTCTTCCTGCAATGACATCTTTAAGAGTGCTAGAGTGAGTATGAAATCTTTTGAGATGGCCCAGGAAAGCTTACTTCCTTTGAGACTGAAAATACAAGTGTTCCATGTTTGGTTTTAGTGGAGACAGAAACTGAGGAAGATGATTTTGGGGAAATTTCACTGGGAAAATGTGCTTCTGCAGAGTCCAGATAGTCAGTGATTAGAAAGGATTAAGGAACAGTTCACCATAAACCCAAAAATACTAGTGTTAAGGTGGGAGAATAGGCTTATGGGGGAGCTCAGAGAATGACCTCAGGAACATGGAAAAAGGAATCCCTCAGATGAATTAACTGACCTTCTGAGTATATTATTACAGGTTTTTTGAATCTACAATCTATTTTGGGTTTTTTCCTTTTTCTTTCTTATCCCATCTGCAGATTAACTTATACAGTATTTTTTATTTTGAATTAAATGTTTGATTATACTATTTGATTTGGATTAACAAAGTTGTTTTTATTCCTTAGTGTTCAGTATAACAAAATAACAGGTGTTGGAGCCCAGAAGCTGACTGACAGCCTACGAAAATGTCCCCATATAAAGAACTTGCTGTAAGTCTCTTGACAGGCTCTTTGCTGCACCTTTATCCTGTAAAACTGGGTTAGCAATCACGCAAAAGCTGCCTTCTGTATTTGTCAGATTTATAAGAGGCACAAAAGAAGACATCACCAAAATACAAAAGCAGAGATGTTAAAAAATGTTGGCTCTGGTTTCAGCTGCATTAGTTCCCAGAGGTCCCAGGCAATCCAGCTTGTTTTGCCTGAAACAGTTTCCACTGAGCCTCCCTTTGTTGATCTTCGATCCTCCCAGAGAATCAGACCTACTCTGTGCTGCACCACTTGTGTTTGAGGGATAAACAATGAGCAGCCATCATTAGAAATTAAATAGACTGAATCTACCAGTACACATTCAAAGGAAGGGAATTTGATGGAAGAAAAGAAAAAGTTACAGAGACAGGAGTGCAGTTGTGTCCTGTAACCAGAGTCAACAAAATTATGGAGTACTGAAAATGCCTTTTCCTTTGCTCTATAGCTTATACATTTTATAGTATGATATTCAAAGGGAAAGACAACTTTAAAAAAAAAAAAAAAAGTAAGGAAACAACAGCAATAACAAGCAAAAAAAGCCACAAACATATCAAACAAACCAAAAAAGGTGAAACAAATTACACTTTTTAAAATCTCTTTCCTTTCTGAATTTACCCTTACAGGATGTGGAATCCCACCATTCCCTATGGAGTTCTTGAACACCTTCAGCAGCTGGACTGCAGGATCAATGTGTAGATTCAGAGGATTCCATAAAGGTAACAAGCCTTGGCTCCCTGAGACAAGGTTTTGTTTCTGTGGGAGCTGTTGATTCCAGGCTCACTGGCAGCAGCCACAGTAACAGCATCCATGTGTCCATGGGCAAGATTGGAGATGGTGCTCCAGAGTGGCACAGATCAATGTCACATCAGGCCCCCTCTCCCTGCACTCACCTTGCATCCCTCACCTCCCTGGCACCTGCACTAGCAGACTGCAAGTACTTTATTAAGAAAAATGGGCTTCTAGAACTCCCAGTCCAGCCCAGTTCAGTGACTGGCAACTGCCCTGCTTACCTTCTCTTTTCTGTTGCAGGAAACTAAAGCCCTGTGTACTTCTTATGTTTAATAGATGAGTTCTGTACTTCCCAGAGGTTATGTTAGTTTTTACTAGGTCCTTTCACTTTTCCTTTGTTGAATACATATACTCAACCGCTGCTTGTCTGACTATGCAGCTGTACCTGTACTGTACTCAGAACAAAACACTCCCTCCTACATTCCTTGTTCTCAGTGTCATTGTGTAGTTTAGCTACTGACAGCCACTTTTACTTCACTGATCCTGCCGGCACAGATTCAAGGATCCTTGAAGTAATTGCATTGTGAGGAATTTAATGTTTGTCGATGATTACCAGGATCTGATTGCCGTGATGGTCCTGGACTGAAGGAGTTGCAGCCAGCATGGGAAGTTAGGGGGGGTTGTGAAGGATTTCTGTTACCAGTTTTTTTGCCATGTGCTTCCTCTTGCTTTAAAAAACAAACAAACAAAAAACAAAAAAAAAAAAAAAAGACATATTGCATCAGTTAAATGATCCCAGTGAAGAATGAGATGCTTGAGTCAAGCCAGATGTCAGAAGTGCTCCAGCTTTCTTTAGATGGCCAGGAAGCAAATTGTAGTGTGATCACCAGCTGCATGAGGCATGCTTTGAATGGGCCTGGCCGTGGAATGGTGCAGCTGCCATGGCTCCCTGGACCATGCAGCAAGCCAAGCTTTTGCATGACTCCTGCTCTCAGTGCAGGAATCACCAGATGTGGACTGCGCTGTTTGTGTGGCACTGACCTGGCTACAGGCTGTGGAAGGTTCAGGTGCCACAGCAGCTTCACAGACCAGCTTTATACAGTAGCACTGAAAAATTGTGGTGCTCCTTACTTGCCTGCAGTCAACTAAATCTTTGTCCCGTTGAACAACCCTATGAGACATTAGGGATACGAACACTGGGAGGAAACCTGCATTAGCTCTGAGGATAAATAGCAGCAGGAAGCCTGGATCCTGTCTCCCAACCTTAAAATATTCAGCATCCACCAGTCACTGTTGTCTGTTTACAGACCTTATCAAATCTATGATTTTGGTAATCTTAATGGTGGTTAATCTGATGGGTGTACATCTAATGTTCTGTTTCCATTATTTCACAGGTGTCATAAAGAAGAGGGGAGGGTGTCCTCTCTGCTTTCCTGTCTTCTTGCTGCTTTATGAATCGGTGTTTTCATGCTTGATGCAAAAAAGAGTCACATTTAAGTTTCTAAGCAATGCTTAAATTGGGTGAATGATAGAGTTTCAAAATGCTATTTAAAGACCCAACTGTATTTCTACTTAAGTGGTAAAAGAATTAAGCAACATCAAGTTTCAAAGATGAAAAGAGCATCTGGATACTGTGACCACCATTAAAGGAGACCAGGAACCACCAGGATATTGTGAGTATAAAATTTTATCATGGAGTCATTGAAGAGCAAACTGAAAGCTGCTCGACCTGCAACATCTGAAGCACTGACAGATCAAACTTGACTGTTTGTTTCATGGTGCCAGTGGTAACTGCCATCAAATTTGGTCTGATGATTTTGGACTTTCAAAGCTCAAAGTGACAGGTTTCACCTGTCTGTATGGACTGACTGGAAGCACTAGGGTGAGTAGCATGAAAAAGAATCATCAGCCCTAGAAAATGTTCTGATATTATAAGATTATCCACAAGAATCTAGAAGTTGCTCTCTTCTTCACTAATAATCAGTGCTGCCTTGAGGGATAGAATTGTATCTTCTATGACTTGTTACAGAATCCTTCAAAAGATTGGGGAAAAAAAAAAAAAAAGAATGACAAGAAAGGAATTGAAAGTGAATAACTATGAAGGATTTTTCTAACATTATTGCAAAAATCCAAATGGATAAAAATAGCGAGTTTATTGCACACAAATCCTCAAACAATCTTTGAAGGTTTTACTTTGTCTCAAATGAGAACTTTAAATTCATATACCTGATTGGTATTTAATTTCTTAAATGCAGCTGGTAGCATAAATGTTTATGCTCGTTTATGCCACCAATTTTATACTTGACAGTGATATCACTACTGTGTGTGGTTTATGTGGCCTTCTGGTACAGAATTATGAGTAACCAGGCAATCAGACAAAAGCACTATCATGTCTATGCTGCTGGTCTCAGTCATATGTGGGCCAAAGATTCATCCTGCTGACTGCAACAGAAAACCAATTGTCTCTTTTATTATTTTATTTCTGCTCTGTGAACATGAAGAGAACTTAAAATTGTGCAGAGGCAATTGTTGGGTCAGGAGCACTGGCTTCCTATGCAAATACAGTCTGAGACAGTGCAATAAAAAGGGATGAAAAAAGGTAGAAATGCTCAAAATGGTACAAATTGGGAAGTTTTTACTTCACAGTTAGCTCAGGGTTAGTTCAACAACTTCTTTGAAATCTCTTCTGCCAGGAAGCACTGACAATACTGACCCAAGGATCTGTGCAAACTAAAATCTCTCAACTAACCTCTCAAATATTCTGTTTCTTGGTCTTTAAAAATTCTCAGATTTAAACAGTTCAAAACTACAACATTCATTTTCTTTCCAAGTACTCCTCTGCTTAAGTTTCAGTTCCTGCACAATCTTGACAGCAGGGATGGACAAATTCAAGGGAGGGAGGGAGGGAGGGAAGGAGGAAGGAAGGAAGGAAGGAAGGAAGGAAGGAAGGAAGGAAGGAAGGAAGGAAGGAAGGAAGGAAGGAAGGAAGGAAGGAAGGAAGGAAGGAAGGAAGGAAGGAAGGAAGGAAGGAAGGAAGGAAGGAAGGAAGGAAGGAAGGAAGGAAGGAAGGAAGGAAGGAAGGAAGGAAGGAAGGAAGGAAGGAAGGAAAGGAAGGAAGGAAGGAAGGGAAGGAAGGAAGGAAGGAAGGAAGGAAGGAAGGAAGGAAGGAAGGAAGGAAGGAAGGAAGGAAGGAAGGAAGGGACTCTTGGTTTTGAAAGCAGGGAATCAGACATAACATGTGAAGGAACAGAGAGCAAGGTGGAAAAACTCTGTAGAGAATATGATAGTAATTAGAATGTGGTATTTTCAATGACATGCAGGGTTCTTCTCTCTAGCCAAACTCTAGCCAGAGTCATGGACAAAAAAATCTTATTTATCCTCTTCTCTTTGAGCTGCTTGAATGGGAGGTAGTTTGAGCCAAATCTGATGTGATATTCCCATCAGCCTGTGGCACTCCAGCCATGCACATCCATGGTGAGCCCTTGTCTTGGCTACTCCTAACTAAGCTTTGGATGACAAATGCCCCCTGTAGGGATATATTCTGCAGCTGCACTTTACTATGACTGAGTCTAAGAATGTGCTAAATATTCCACAGGCAGCTGAATTTTACAGGATGCTGTCTGGACTGCTAAAATCATGTTTGGTGTACTGCTGTTCTCTGAGTTAGTGGATAATGTTTATAATGTACAGATTGTAAATTTTGATACACTGTTTTGGTTGTCTTTACACATTTTTTAAAGTATTAATAAAAGTAAGTATTCTGTTTAACAGTACTTTTTAGTACCCATTGAAAATTATTTTTATTTTTCTCTTGAAACACTACAAAACCACACAGCAATTGCTGGCTTCTACCACAGTGACAGGCTTGGGGCTTCATATTGCAGGTTAATGGAAACCACTGTGTGTGAGGAAGACAAGATGGTCCTGCTGGCACTGAACAGTTCAGTGGGCTGGAAATGGAGAAATAATTCTTTCTTAACAGGAACAAGATCTTGCAATGCCAACCGACCAGGAGATACAAATGTGCTGAGGCTGCCTGCTAATCAAAGCAAAAAGGGGTTTTCATCCTTTCTAAATCTTTGCAGTTAAAAGTTCTAAAATTAATCTGGGTTCAAAGTCTGGATATTGTTATGGCACCAAGCTCCTCCAAAATGCTTTTGTTGAATGAATGCCTTGTGTATAGAAACTGAATTCACTGGCTACCCTCTAGGAAGCTCTTGTGATCAAATCTTTTCTAAAAATTCTTTTAGAATGAGAAAAATGCTGCTCTCTTTATGTCCCTATATTTTTGTTGTCAAAGAAGCCTTGCTAAAATGCCAAGGATTGTATTATCATGGTAGTCAGTGCCTGTAACACTCTCCCATCCTTTAAATGCATGAAGCTGAGTTGTTCTGAGAAATCCGAAATCTTGATCTAAGATTCAGAATCTCCAAAATTACTGACTCAGGGAAATTTGTATTGTTTTACTGTGCACTGTGTGGCACAAACCCAGTGCAGAGAGTTTATTACAAACTCCTAGGAACTGCAGTAAGTACCAATAGTGACGAACTGAACCATGTTCCTAAAAAGGTATTTGTGGGACCCTGAAAAACTAGTGAAGCCATCTGTGTGAACACTATGAATTAATAGTTATAGAGGCAGCAGGAATGCCCTCTGCAGTAGCAAAATCCAGCCTTTACTGTATTAGTACCAAATGGGCACATGAACACAAGCTTGACAAGCTTTTAGAATTGGTTATTCTTTCTATAGGTACCTGAATGGGGACTTGTCTTCCTTAAATGTATCTTTATGTTAGAATTTGTGCCCTAAGTGACTTCATTCCCAAATTGCTGTCCAGGGGTTGTGTGGAACAAAACACTTGTCAGTGTTTAAAGGTCCTGAACTGCACCTGATGAAACCTATCTTGGAGAAACACTACTTGATTCAGTGTCAGTGCTTCCCCTCTTGCAGGAGTGGCTGAAAATTGGATTTGAAGCACAGAATTTTGGGGACTAGGAGCTAATTTCTACTGCCTAGGAGCTAAAATGTGTTATTTGAATGCAACACACTGAGAGTGTCAAGATACACAAGTTTGTCATTGTTTCATGGGGGATCTAAACCATCAGCCTCTTGTTCCCTCATACTGGCTGAAAAGAGACTCCTGACACCATCTGTCTGCAGCAGGGAGCCCCCACTGGGAGCAGATGGCAGACAGACTGCAGAGGACAGACATCATGCAGAGTGTCAGCAGAATTGTTTTCACTTCTGCTTGATCCAAAATGTTCTTGATACATCAACTCGGTTTAAAAATTGCACAATTACAAAAATCAGACTTTTCTAAAAAGCATAATAACAATAAAACAAAACCAGTCCAATGCCTGTCCTAATAACATGTGGGTTACCCCCCTACCTCCTGCCACAGTGCCTGATGTTTCAGTTCAGGCCTGATTTTTTAAGCAGCTGTTCATGAGAAGGATTTCCTACCTGCTGGCCATGTCAGCAATCTGGAACTACTTGCAGGTACCTGCAGGAAAACCGGAATTTCTTTGAAAGCATATTTCAATTATATCCTTTTCTGAAGAAGAACAACTCCAACACAACTGCTTAGTTTTTCATGGAAAAGGTCAGTCTTTATTGTATTGCTTTCACATCTGTACATCGGAACGTGAGCTTAAACAATCTGTGAAGGATCCTGTGTTAAATAATGAATACACCTGACATATAAAATTCACTCTCTGATCTATTTCAAAACTCTCATTTTAAATAAAATATCTTGCTAGCACAGTTCTTGCTGTTACACTCCCTGAACAGAACCTCCTTCAGTCACTCCTGCATATTTTCCCCTGAGAAAGCACTGCCTTTGAACTACTGGCTGGTAGAATTTTCAACGTGTGATTGTAAAACTGGCTTAAGCTATATGTAGGGTGTGTCCATTTGGGTGACATGGTATTCATCCAAAAGTTTATCAAATCTGGGTAATATCTTGATTTTCTGTTATAATGTTATCTTATTTTTTCATATAGTCCATCCCAGAATAACCCATGGAAGCCCAGCATGGTGCATGAATCACTGCAGTAAGTGCACACACAAGAGGCAAAGACCATGAAGAGAAGTCACAACTGACAAGGTCTGATGACAACTCTTCTTTTTTGTTCTCTTGTCCTTATTTTCATCTCTACATTTCAGAGTATAGTTTCTTTCCAGGACTTGATCCATTAGCCTGGTCATAATCCATTTCAGGTGTTTAATGAATCTGTTTAAAAGAAAACACATAAATACAGAGTAATTCTCCATACCTAAAATGAACAGAAAAGTCACTGAGTATGTGACATACAGCACCATGTTGTTGACTTATTAGAAAAAAAAATTAAAAATCAAACTCTTTTGTGACTATGGGTAATAATTCTTTGAGAAGTAAAGACCTGCACAACCTTTCATAGAAATCAACGTCACAGTTTCTGTTAATGTCAGAGCACACCAGTCCTTAGGAACTTTAACAGAGCCATGAAGTTACCAGTGTAAGGGGTGTGAGAGTAAGCTGTAAACCACAGTGCATAACATCAATTACTAGGGGATGTTCTTAAGAGTAAAAACAGCTGTGGCATACAGTGGGATAACCTATTTTATCCAGATTTGATATCATTAGACCTACTAATTAAAACTGATGTTTGAACTGGCTACATTATCTTGACTAGACACTGTTCATTAGAGTGTTTTTATTTTTTGGATCGTTGTGTTAATTAAGTACTGCCTACATTTGATGTAGCATCTGACTTTGGTCACTTTCTCTTCTGAGCCACATTGTTCCAACTATTTTGGGTTCAGTGCTAAGTAGTTACAGAGCTAAGTAATATTTTGGGTAACTTCTTGGTCTTACTGCTAAGAATAAATTACTGTTATATTGCTTTATCCCAGTTTATCTAATTTGCCTTGACTGAGTCAAAGTATCCCACTGCTATTAGGAGATGATTTTTTACAATCATCACGGGTAAATACAAGGCTGAGAAGATTCCTTAAGTAGAACCAGAGCTGTGGATTATGAAGATGCTGGGCACTAGTGACAGTATTCATCTGGTCCTGTGATTTTACAGATGACTAATTAGTGTAGTGTAGAATGGTGCAGCTCTGAGAGGGGATGAGTCTCTGTTGAGGAGGAGTTGAGGTAAAGAAGACCACAAGCAGATCCCCTGGCTGCCTGCAGCCCAGGATATTTCTGTGTTGTGTGCAGCAAGTCTGAATGGACAGCTCCTCCCTCCTTCCCCTTTATGGGTCTGAATGAAGAATGAAATCTGCTGGTCACATGTTCTGCATGAGCTTGGACAGACAGAGCAATAGTGTCATTAACAAAGCCAAAAGCAAACAGGTTGACACAGGACTGGGGGAAAGGCTCTTTTATGGATTGAAAGCAGATTAAAAGATTGAAAGCAAAGAATAAAGCTTGGTAGGAAAGAACTCAGTAGCAGAGTATACCAGGGACCAATTTTTATTCTTCACCATTACTGACTCAAAGAAGAGGACGAATAGAGAAATCTTCAAGATTGCAAAAAATAAGCTCTTTCAAGCATTCAGATCACGTACTGACAGGAAGGAAATCCAGAGGGATTTCATAACAGAGTGGGCAAAGGGTGGCAGGTTGGGAAAACATTTGCTAAAGGGCTGAGCAGCAGTGTGCCTTCTAACACCCTGCATTCTGCCTTGAGGATTTAGGAAAGCACAGAGAGCAGCCTGCAGATTTTGGTCAGGGACATGAACTCTCCTAGAGGTGGAACACAAGGCTGTGAGATCATGGTCTGACTCATCACAACACTTCCCATGTTCCTGTGTGCCACTTACTGCAGATTCTAGGTCAGAAACAAGAAGCACTTTGTGTCCAGTGAGGCATTTCAGTCAAATGTCTGTCAGCTACAGTACCTGCTAACAGAACACATCTGCTCAAAATCCTGCATCTCTAAATGAGAACATGAAAAGGGGGAACAGCAGCTCTACCAGGTTGCTTATTTCATGGTTATCCGATTGCTTTCCAAGTGGAACTAAAAACATCTACAGCAGACAGTTCAGTGCAGTTGTCAGTATTCTGCACTGTAGATCAATCCTAGGCTGACTTTAAAATAGCACAGCAAAATGTATTGGGCCTCCAAAGCAAAGTGTAAAGCTGTCTAATGCTAGTTCCAAACACTGCTGTAGGGCTGCTAGTCCAAGACTGTAATTTGTTGTGGCAGATAATAAATGGGGTGTAAATTATACAATTGGCCAGGATATTCAAACCTGCCTTCTTAATTTTCAGATTAGAAATCTGTCCCTCAAATTTAATGAGAACCTATTTTTTAACAGAAAACTTCAAAAATTTCATAAAGCTGGAAAATTAAGAGGGAGAAAATATTTTAAAATATTTTTTAAATCTCAGCACTAGAACTTTCAATAGCCCAGAACACACCTGCAAGCACTGAACAGTATGGCTGTAGTATGACTCCAGCACCAGCAGCTCAGGCACAATATCTTTGTTAAATCTGCCTTTGAAGTTCCTGCTCCTCACAATGCAGGCTGGAGCAAAGGACACATGGTGTGGCTCTGTTTCACACACTGGCACTGTCTGCTTGCTGTTTCCTCACTTTCTGCAGCAGTGTTTCAGCTCTTAAGGCCTATTTGGCTCTACTGCCTGAGCCACCATGGGGCCTTTCTGGCCCTGCAAAGAGTATTTAGCCTTAAGTCTGTGAACTGACCTGGAGTTTCCTCAGCAATCCATCATCTTCCATTATATCATTATTTCCCATATATGGCTCCTATTTGTCTTTGCCCTTTTTATCACATATATTAGACACATGATTGTGTCTTCAGAGAGCATCATTCAAATTATTCAACTATTTTTTCTTTCCAAATCTGTAGCCAAAGTAATAAAATTCAACTGCAAAAATAAAGACAGTCTGACAGTTTCCCTGAACAACTGGAAAGATTTAGCAACTTGTGCATATTTAATCCTTTGGGACAGTTGTACTCCTCATAAGCTAAGATTATTATGAGGAGAAAGAGTTAGAGACTAAATGTCTCTAAACAAATTATTCTTCTTCTATTTTAGGACTGATAGTTATTAGCTGAACTATAGTGTCACTTTGTCCCTCCTCCAGAGGAAACAAACATGAAGAATTAAATTGGATTAGTTTCTTAATTCCTTTGACAACTTAAAAGTGGTCATTGGCTGTTGATGCCTATTGAAGCAAGTTTGTTACAGAAAGCTTGATTTTTATAGGAAAGAACCACAGACTTTTAAAAAAATTATTCTTTAAAGTTACTTGTGGCTGAGGCTTTTAACACCTGCAATACTCAGGCCTAAACTATGTCTATAAAAACTTGAACATCTTTCTAATTTCTGTGCCTCACTTTAATTCACATTATTAACAGCACCATTTGGAAAACTTTTTGAAAAATCTGCTTACTCTCTTGACATTATATAAATAAATGCATTTGGTAGAAAATCACTTAGAACCGTCCATGGCTGTGGTTAATGAGTCTGTATGGACAGCTGTTAACCATGATTTTGTCTTCCTTCCATCTAGAATGGAATTCCTGCTAAGTACACATTTCTTTAAAGCAGAGCTGTCAGGTGAATTTGAACACTGGACTTCTGTTAATTTTCATAACATCTAAAAATTCAAAACACAGTTCTAAAAATAATAGCAATTGCTCAATGCTGTTGCTACTGTAATTCATAAAACAGCCAACTGATCTGT
Source organism: Muscicapa striata striata (assembly GCA_030060385.1). Taxonomy (NCBI): domain Eukaryota; kingdom Metazoa; phylum Chordata; class Aves; order Passeriformes; family Muscicapidae; genus Muscicapa; species Muscicapa striata. The sequence goes on from JAREIS010000047.1 coordinate 3,262,270, forward strand.
ATCATGGATCTGTATCTGTATCAACAAATCACCTTGGCAATCTATACAAAATGGGAAAAATAGTGAAAAATTGCAAGGTAAATTAAGTAAGAAACTACTCTGCTTGTTATTTTTAATATTTAAAATCTGATAAGAAAGAAGTCTGGAAGTGGATTTTGATACATTTAAATGTATCCTAGCAGTGCTAGTGACATCATTTTTCTGATCTGTCCTTTGCAGGACATCTCTGCTTCAGAACAGAAGCACAGGGGGTGGCTGTCTCATAGACACTGAGCCTGCAGTTCTAATTGGCACTATATTGATGAGCTGAGGAGTTAAGCTATTTTTTTAATTCAGAATTTAGATGCTGGCATTCATTAGAAGTGCTGAGTCACAGGTTTTTGAGTGCTGGATTCTGCTCACTGAAGATACTCATCATAATTCATCTTATGAAAAAATACAGGTAAAGCATGTACTGCAAGATTACATAAATACAGTCTTTCGTATTCAGTTTTCATTACTGATTACTTTTGCCCATTATCTTTCTGATAGGAGTACTTTCTGATGAGTCACATCTAATTTTATGAAAGTATGAAAACAGTCATATGACCTTATTCCAGGGGGCTTCAATATGCAATATGTGCATTCACACAAGAACAGTAGATGACATGAATGAGCTCAATTCTGTTCAATTTGCACAGATGAATTTCTTTATTTGAATAAGCCAGGAAATATTTTTCAGCTGCTTACTTATCTGTCTGCCTTCAATCTCTGTCACCAATTATGCTCAGAAACTCGGACATCATTTTGCTTCTATTGAGTTTATTCAAGTGAGTGGTTTGCTGCCAGAGAGCACAGAGCTGTTTTGATCCACGTGTTCTTTTATTTTTACATCTAAATTAGCCTTTCCACATACTGCAGAATGGCTCCTGGGATTTGCCCCCTCTGTTTTCCTGTCACCCATCACTCACCCAGGATGCGAGGCACTGCTCTCCCAGGCACGGAGGACGCTGCAAGGTTTCAGCTCAGGCTAATCATAGCTCTTTGGTTGTTCTCAGAAATCACTGGTGAGTCACATGAAGAACCCTGCTCTTTAATGCAAAGAGTAGGCCTACATATTTTTCATCACTGCTGGCAAAACAGACCCATTCTTCCTGCAGTGGGAGCAAGGGAACAGGGCAGGTGGGAAACCTTCCCAGGCCAGGAGAGCAAGGGTTAACACTCACAGGGAACTCGGGTCACTGCAAGGCAAGGCACCACAAGAATTTAAATCTTCCCTTTCAGGGCCTTACTGCTGCTCCCAAAGCAGAAAACACAGCTCCAAATTAGGGCCATCTTCTGCCTGCTTTGCTACTATAGAACTGGTGAGGAGGAATGGCACAGAACAGTGAAGAAACCTGTAACCAGGATATTAACTCAAATCCCTCATCACAGGGATAATGCTGTGTCTGGTAGTTAAATAATTATGCAATTTGTGGCCTGGCTGCTATGTCTATATATTTTATATATGAAACACAGTAAATTTTTTGCTGCCTGAGGACTGATCTAACTTTTGGGATTTGTGATTTGATTCTCAATGGAAACCACCATCTACCATGACAGATTCCAAATAAAAGATCAAGGCTGGAGCTGGTACCTGTACAGAACTCCATTAGCTCTTGGTGGATATAGACTGAGACTTACTTCTGAGCTTTGAGAAAACGTCTGCATTTTGATTTCTGCATATGGAGGGATTTCTATCAAGAAGTCTCCAGAGCTGCTTACCTTATTAATACAAAGGAAAATTTTAAGAATTCATCTACACTCAACAGAATCGTGCTCATATCAAATTATGTATTCGTATAGTAGGAAAAACCCACTGAGAAAAATTGTGTCTGGTGCTTTCCTTAGGTCTTCCTGAAAACTAGAAACTACTCATCAAGACACATTCTAGACAGAAAAAAAAAAGTTATTTAAAAAAAGTATTTTTAATCCCTCTATTAAACTGCATTGGAGCACTAAGATTTGGAGTTTGGGGAAAGGTATTTTGGGGAAGAAAATGGATATGGGTTTTAGCACCAAAGATCTTGCTTAAATTACCATTAATTTTTAGGAATTTCTTTCCTGGAATACAGAGCATGTGTATTATTTGTCCAGCTGAAAAAGAAGGAGACAACCCCAAAAGTAGTCAATGGTGTTTTGTGGGGAGGATTGTTCTGCTCCACACTTTCTATTCTAGCAGAATTGATTCTAATCCAGTTGCTTGGGATGAGCCACCAAATGTTGGCATAGACACTTCCATTTGCAGTGGCTATATGCAGTGAGATTTCTTCAGTAGCAACAAAATCTGTTCACTCCCTTGTTAGGCTCCCACATGCCTTTGGCCAAGCCTTGTTCAGCTGTATTTGTTCAATCAATGTTACTCCAACACCAAAAATGTCCAATACTTCCTTCTAAACTATTGGCCAAAATCAGCTACCACTGCTTAACACAGAATCTGACTAGAAATATTCAGGACATAATTTAAACCTATATGAAGGACAGAACTACAGGAAAGGTTTGTTTGTGTTTGTTAAATCAGAAGACTGCTTAAAATAATTTGATATTAACTGGTATTTGTATAGTGTGGTCACTGAGTTTATACTTGTAACCTTATAACTGAATTTCCTATTTGCATCATTTCAAATAGAAAAATAAAAATATCCTGAACTAGTTTTCAGATTTACAATATTTTGCTAAAAAATCTGCTGGCAGATTTGCTAACACATTTTAATTTAAACTGTGAATGTTTTCATTAACATACATTTGGCACAGAATGTCCTAGCTAGAAATAGTGATTTTTCTTCCCAAATGCATTTCAGTGTTTTAAAATGCTAATTCCTTACATTTCCAGAGTTTTAGAATCACTCAGAACTAAAAAAAAAACCAACCCCCCAAAAAAAAAAAAAAAAAAAAACAAAAAACAAACAAACAAAAAAACCCCAACAAAATAATAAAAAAAAAAACCCTGATCAAGCAAACCCTCGTGCTACAATTAAAATGTGAAGAATGGTGAGCTGGGTAGTTTGTCATTATCCAAGAGAGTGGTATTAAAGGGCAGCAAACTAAGATGTATTTTTGGCTCGAGGAAGGTCTCTGTATTGTAATCAATATTAACCGGCATGCACGTTTCGATTCAGGGCTGCTTTCAGGACCGGATCAGCAAAGTTGCTGCTCGGCTGTACAAGCAGCCCCTCGGAGGATGAGTCCCGGGGGCGAGGGTCGCTGTCCCCGCCGGCCCCCGGGCGCTGCCGGGCGGGGGAAGCGCCAGGGGCGGCCCCGGCCCTTCGGCCGTGCCGGGAGCTGCGGCGGAGCGTGTCCCCGGCGCTGTGACCGCTGCCCCGGCAGCGCTGTGCCCGGCTGGACAGTAAATTACTTACTTCCCCTGCGAGCCCTCTGCGTCTCCGCGGGCCTGCCGGGCGGCAGCGGGTCCCGGCTGCCCCTCTGGCCCCGACCCCGGCGAGGCGGGAGTCATTTGGAAGTGAAGATGTCGCACACAAGGAGCCGCGACGCAGCGAGGGCACCCGGGGGCCGCGGCGGTCCCCGAGCTGCGGCCATGCGGGCACGCCAGGCCCCTGCCCCGGGCCAGGCGGCAGCAGAGCTCAGTCGCTTCGGAGCGCCCTGGGGCGTCACTCCAAGTACCCGTCAAACACATCCAGCTCGCTGTCCGTCTCGTAGAGCACGGAGCCAGGATCGGAGAGCATCCCCAGATCCACCAGAGCCTGGTCCATATCCTCGGGCAGGAAAACGATGCCCACATTGAGGACGATGTACTCCATCAGGAAGGCATAGTACAGGATCAGCACGTTGACAAAGAACAAGCCCACGTAAAACATATAGGGCAGCACCAGCAGCGCATGGAAGGCCCACGACTCCACCGAATCCAGACGTGCGGAGACCGCAGCGGTCATGCAGCCGTGGGGGCTGCGGGGGCAGCGGGCACCGACCCGCCCGGCCGGCGCGGGGGGGCGGACGGCAGCGGCGGAGCTGAGAGCGGGGCAGGACTGCACGCCGCAGCCCCGGTGGCAGCGAAGGGCAGAATCCCTGAGGAGCCGGATTCGGACAGCGGGAAGAGGCGAGCCCCGCAGGGGCGCGGAGCGGCCGGCTCGGTCCCTTCAGTTCCCGAGGAGGAGGAAGAGGCGCTCCGGCGGGCGGCCAGCGCGGGTTCAGCGGCGCTGCCGCAGCCCCGCCGCTGGCAGGAGGCTGCTCAGCGGCATCTCCAGCCCGGCCACTGCAGTCCCGTCGCGGCTCCCTCCTCCTCCTCCTCCTCCCGCCCGCAAACTTTGCGGAAGGAGCCCGCAGGCGCGTTGGGAGGTCGACGCGGAGCACCTGCCAGCGAGCCCGGCCTGCGCGGCAGGACCGTGCTGCCCGCCCGCCCGTCACTCCCCGCCCCGCGCCTGACCGGCCGCACGCCGCCGTTGTTTACCAGCGCCGCGCTGCTGCTGGCGCGGGCCGGCCGTGGCGGGCGCCGGCGGCTCCGCCGCGTTGCCGGCATTCAAGTCCCGCTGCGGCTGCTCGGGGGCTGCAGGGGACAGGGGGCGGCTTCCGCTGCGCGACCGTCGCCTGCCCGAGCTCTGCCGCAGCCCGCAGCCTGCGGGGCGGGCAGCTCTAGGCTGTGCTTTCCCCCCGAAAGTTGTTTCACGACCTCTGCTGTGACCGAGGCCCTCCTGAAGCAGCGCTGCGGGCCGGGTCCCTCTTGGCTGCGGTGCAGGTGTTTCTTTGCTGACCGACGCCTTACCTATACCAAAATATAACCGAGGGCGCGCTTTAACGTCGGTGCGGTTTTTTATACTGGCTGACAAACTCTTCAGCTTTTACATAGATTTATTTCTCCGGCTAAAGCAAAAAGAAAAAAAAACCTAAAAGAAATCCCAAACCTAGGTCAAAACAGTCAAGGGTCCCCTTCCCTTAGTTCTTCCTTAATTTTTAAGCCGATTCAAAATCCTTACTGCAAAAACCTCAGCAAGGGGAGATCAGCAGATGAATTTCTGACACTGCATCTTACAGTATAGGAGCTGACCCCACAGAACAGCTTAGTTTGGGTTATGGAAGCCGAACAAGAATGTCAGGAGCCAAATTTTACCTCAAATTACAATGCATTTAGGAGGTACGCTCACACGTTTAATGTTTGGGGTTTTTTTTCTGGTTCGGATTCCGTTTACTCTTACGTTGTTCCAAGCGAGCCACCCCCAGAGCGCGCCCGACGCAGGCCCCGTCCCGCCCCTGTGAGGGCTCGGCCCCGCCCCCGCGGTGCTCCCTGGGACTCGCAGTCCGAGGGCCGGGGGCGGGGTCGGGCCGGCGCTTTCCGGCGTGTCCTGCTGCGCATGCGCTGTGTGTGCCGGTGCCGCCGCCGAGGCTCCGAGCGGGTCCCCGCCCGCCGCTTGCCCGCCGGCCCCGCGGGGCTATGAGGCCGTAGAGCCCGTGGGCCGGAGCAGCCTTCTGCCGCCAGCATGTTCGGCCGCTCCCGCAGCTGGGTGGGCGGCGGGCACGGGAAGGCCGCCCGCAGCATCCACTCCTTGGACCACCTCAAGTGAGCGGGGGGCGGCCGCGGTGTCGGGGCGGCGGAGGGTGGCGGAGCTGTGAGGGGGCTCGGAGCGGGCGGTTGTGGCCGGGGTCCGTCCGCGGAGCTGCTCGGGGCAGGTTTCCCTCGGAGACGGCTGCGGGGTCGGGAGAGGAGGGGGCGGCTCGGTAGGCGACGCTCCCCAGGCGCTCGCTGCCCTCGCCGGGGCGTTTTGCCGCAGCTCTCCCGAGAGGAAAGCACCCGGAGCCATCCCCGGTGGCGGAGGCTCTGGGGCCTGGTGTCTGCCTCACGGAAAGCGGCCTCTTCGTCCCGGAAGGTCTTCAGGGCAGACGCAGTTCGTCATGTACTGTCACTCTGGGCTGCCATACGTGTTCGTTTTGTTTTTAGTAATACCACAGAGTCTTCGGTGGAGTAGAGTGCGAGGCGTGATAAATACAAGAAATACCACATTCCTCGTGAGGGAGAACTTTGTTTCCTGGTGGTGGCTGAGGCGAGGGGCTGGTGCCGGTGTGTGAGCAGTGCAGTTCCAGGGTGTGGGGGTGTCGGTAGCCAGCGGTGAGTCACGGCTCTCGGGCCGGGATGTGCGCTGGGCTGCGGGACGCAGCAGCTGCTGCAGAAGGAAAGCTTTGAGCTTGAGAACCATACCGTGTGTCTCCAGAGCCCCACAGCCCTGTGTTACTGCTGCCCGCAGAAGTAGGAATAGTTTTTTCCTAGCTCTGCCACTGGAGAGTTGGAAGGGTGGCAAGGGATAAAAAATTTAATTTCCCTGTTCCATTTTAAGTGTTCCTCTCTTGCAAGAAAAATAAGAACCACCTTGATAGCTTCTCTTTGTACTGAACGAGAAAAAAGAGGTCATTAAGAGACGAAGCACTTTCTAAATGAAATCGCTGTGAATATGTAGTTCATTGAGAAAAAGTGCCTGGTAGTTTTTAGTCGTCTTACAAGGAGAACATGAATGGGTTCTGACAGTAATGAGCAGGATGCCCTGTGCAAGGATCTTGCAGTTGCTTTATCAGGATGTTTTATGGATTCTGGTCCTTGTCTCTAAACTGGAAAAATGTTCAAAATTAGCAAGACTAACTGAAAGGCAATGCTTTTTACCAAAGATACAGAAATAAAGTCCATGAATACAAAACTAATGAGGCAGTAGCATTGCAAAAGTAATTTTGAAAGCATTGTAGGTCAGACTAGTAAGTCAGTGTAGCCTGGTTTTACAGGAAAAAGGGGAAAAGTCATGCTCAAATGTAAACGTAGGAATGTTCTATTGAACATACAAGAAGTAGTTATTGTGTACTACTCAGCATTAATGGAGCTTTAGCTCTGTCTGGCTTTGATATTTGACTTGAAGATAGAGCAAGAATGCTGATGTGTAATGAAATTTGAAGAAACTGAATTTAAGGTTAGGAAAAAAAAGGTTAGTGAGAGGGAGACTTGAGACTTAACTTTCAGGCAAGAAAAATATGTCCGTATGTTCTGTTGGGGCCACAGAGAATAGAAAACGCCTGCCTCATTGACATCCTACCTCATTTGTAGCAAAAGGGAATTGGGCTGTAAGTTTTGTGGCTTGTGCTTGACATGTTATCTGAAAATTGAAGTATCTAGTTATCTACTAAAGTATGAGCTTTGGTCTGTTTGCTATTTGCATGTGATTTCTGTAATTATGAATCTGAAATGGTTGAATGTAAGGGACAGATGAGACCTTTGATTTCTTTATCCAGGCTGTGTGAATTTCAGCTTCTAGCTGGATGCCAGCAGGAAAGGTGAAATTTAGGTCTTTTCCAAGTGTTGAAGTGAGTAAAGTAACAGAAGGAAAAAGGGCAGAGAGCCTTTCTTTTGGGGTCATGAAGGAAAGTGTCAGTAAGCTCACTTGATAAACTGTTTACCTTCTCATCTTTTCAACTCATCAAAGCCCCATTTTTTATTCCATATGAAGGAGCTGAGTACAACACACCTGCCTTGCTATTGCAGGTTAGCTCAGCCTGTAAAAGGTATATTATGCTATGTTACTGTTAAAATCAGTCTGGACTAGCCTTGTGGGAACATTTTTATTTTTAAACTTCCATAAGGTAGAATTTAGTCTAAATTGTAAACACATGCTTAGTGATACCAGCAGCATCACTGGTTTTTGTCAGTAAATGCTGGATCTTTACCATCAGCTTTAATGCAGCTTGTTTGAGGCTTGCTTTTGAAATTTTACTACTCAGTCTTCCTGCAAACATGCCAGAGAATGGATTGGCTGATGGAAAATTGTGAGGCTGTTTGTGAGACTGTTTTTATACAGTCTCTTGATCTAGTGAAAACAGTTAAAATTTAATTCAACTTCTGAAATGTGATCCTAGAGAAGGATGAAATAGTGCTACTCACTGCCTGGGTGCTTCCCAGACAACTTCATGTTTTTGTGTGTCTACTTCTAAGTCAGGGCTTTCCCCCTACTTTTCTATGGTATTTTACATAGCCCTGTTACTGTCCAGCACATTTCCCATTGTTGCTTCTGTACTTGGTATTTTAATTGTATTGTGATTGCACAAAAGGTTGCATGCGTTTGAAGTTGGGTGCTGAACATTTCCCATGCCTTGGTCAGATCCATTGGCAGTGTCCATAAAGGTGTGCTTGAAGTCTTTTTTCATGGGTGATTCATTTCCTGAGGCCCTGTCTGTGCTATGCATCAGGTTTCCTCTGTGAGAACAATATGCAATTACCTGATTACAGGCAGAGGGAAGGAGCAAGCCTGTTATGGTCAAGTCTGGGCTTTTAGAATTCGAGCGCTTGACTTCCTAGACTCTTACCTGTTTCAGTGTATTTTTGTAAGTAATAAGTCAAAGTCATTAATAGGCACTTAAAATATTCATGAGTTACTATGTTACCCCTTTGAGCATGGGTTCTAACCAGAAGAATGTTCAGAATTTTGTTTGGTTTGTTAAGCTGCTGGCAACATCTCCTGCTGATTCTGATGGTATTGGGTGCTTTGACACTTCCTGCATGATGTGTTTTTATTTGAACCCAGTCGTCAGATATAGAGATGACAGAAGTCTCATCTTTGGTCTCGTCTACAAACCTGACCCCTCTAATCAGCATTTAGAGACATTCTTTAAGGATTTAGCTAAATACAAAAATACTGGATTTGTATTCTCATGATGCAGTATTCCATGTGTCTGTAAGGAGAAACAAGTATGTGTTTGCTTTCTTGTTCATTTTCAAGCAAACAGGATAAATTAAAAAATGAAATACAAAGGAATAGCTTGTAGGTGAAGCCCAGGTTTCCTCTAAGTGCATCAGTGCCTCAGCAGATTAAAGAATTATGCACTAATGCTGCTGTTAAGTAAATAAATTTGGAGATAACATATTCCTGACTATTAAACGATTCTTGCTTTTTGTGTTTGTAATGCTCTATATTCCATAGCCTCCCAAAATGAAGTTATAGCTTGTTATTCTTTCCAGTACATCCCATAGCCAAAACTCTACTGTTGGAGTAAACTTTAATCCCAAGTTTGTATCATGTAACTTATTAATGAGAAATACATGTTCACAGATGCAATAATTTTTATGTGACTTCAAATAAATAGGCTAAAATATGTGAAGTAATATAGTATTAATTACTAACTGTCTCGGGAAGTTGTTCACATTATTGTGGAATGAACTGATTTAATTACCATCTCTTCAGGTGTTCTCTGCTCCATTAACTGCTGCATCCTCAGAGCAGGGGCTGAATTTGTGCTGTCTTTTGATTAACTGTCCTGATAATGCACATAGTGCCCTAATGGGAAGTTTTTCCAGGGCTTGTGTGCTATATGCTGATTTAGAACCCCTGGGAAGCCTTAAGCTCTCACATCTTCACTGTGAGTCATCCCACTGTCAGGCTCCACAGAAGGAATCTTGAACTGTGATCCTCAGATTAGTGGAAGAGGATTTCCAGGTGCTCTCTGACTTGCTATTTAATGACTGTTATGGTACAGCACCTGACCAGGCAGTTAAGACTATAGGACACAGCTGAGAATCAACTTTTCCTAGAGTGGCTTCAGTGTCATCAGTGACTGTTTTGGATTTGAAAATTAGTTGATTTATGAGGGGGGGGAGAGAATTTTTTTTTACTGAAGAGAAAGTGCTGTGTGGCAGCACAGAGCATTTTATCAGCTTCTCTGAAATAGCACCTGTTCCCTGCATGGCTTCTGAGGACAGCCTATATGCTGCAGCAGGTCCTGTGAAACTGCCCAGTTCAGTGGCAGCTCAGTGGTTTAAGACTCCCAAAACCAAATTTGGCAGATTTTAAGTAAACTGTAAATATTATCAAAGTTCCATTTTGTTTGAGGGAGGTTTTTTGAGTTCAAGCAAAAGGTGTTGAAACTAGGCAATGTCTTGTCTTTGTAAGTCTGATAAATAGTTGGAACATCCTCACGTGAGTGTTCAGTTAAATGGCATTTTAGTCTCTGGCTGCATGCTTTGAGATTTAATGTGCAGTGATTCAATTTTCTAGTGTTTATAATATTGATGGGAATCCTGTTTTTTGAAATGCATTTTCAAGTCTGATTTTTTTTTTTCTGCTAACATCTTACTTTAAGCCATGAACCAGACACCCCAAATTTTTGTTACAGAAATGCACTGGTTTTTTTGGAACCTTACCAGAAGCTTGGCAAAATTCTACTAATGGGATTCCTAAAATTTCAATCTGAATCACTAAACAAACTTTCATGGAATCCAAAACAATAGTGAAAGGCTGCCCTGGGGTCAGGACACAGGCTATTTTCACAGAACTAGATCCCGGGAGTTTTGATTAACTCCACTATTTATGGCAAGATTGATGATTTGGGAAATCATCCTTTCCAAACCCTTGTGCCTATATTGCACAGAAATCCTGAATGCTGACGTGTTACTTCTGGTTTTCAGTATGATCACAGCATAACAATATAGGAGCTGTGTTTAGGAATCTAAGCTTGTGCAGTTCTAAAATTACATTAAATTTCCTTCATGTGTTGTTTTTGGGGGTTTTTTTTGGGTTTTTTTTTGTTTTTTTTTTTTTGTTGTTTTTTTTTGTTGGTGTTGTTTGTTTTTGTTTGTTTTTGTTTTTATTTGGTTTTGTTTGTTGGTTTTTTCGTGGGACATAAGAAAGTAACAAGACAGAAGTTGGTATTATGATGTGACAACTTATTTGGATAAAAAATGCTTCCTTGAAGAGTAAAATTCTGAGACTTAAAATCTGAAAGGCTTGTATTCTCTATAGCTTCCTGTCATGTGTGATATAGACATACCCCTTCATTAGACAGTCTAAAACTCTTGGCCTTTGAAATAATAAATCTGGACTTTACCCCCTTTCCAGTCAGTATTTCTGTTCTCAAGAGAGCAGAGACCTGATGGTGAAGCTTTGCCAAGGTGCATGAATAGTCTTTGGGAGTCCTGTGTTTGATATTCAACATCAGAATTGATGTGAGTCTGTAAGGGATCTCTGCAGGCAGTAAGAGAGATCAGCCTTGCCTGGTTAGACCTCATGTGCCACTTTCCCAAATCAGCTACTCCATGCTTACCTGCTTCTTTTTCTATTTTCTTGCTCATCACTCCTTTGACTTCAGCATAATCCAAACAAATTCCCAGAAGAAGCACTTGGGACCAGTTGCACAGTTTCTAATTATGTTAACATATGCATAAGCACTCATAATTCACCTGACTGGGGCAGGGAGGATTTGTTTCCATTGTCACTTACTCTGTTTGACAATTATTTTTCTCTCTGCATCAGTATTTTAGGGTTTTAAAATTTTGCAATGATTAGACTTAGTATGTGCAAATATATGTCTGCATTGGTACAGTGATGAAAGACAAACATGGTGTGTGTGGAAGTGGCAGGATAGCACATTACTTGTACTTCTTTTTTCTTTTAGGTACATGTATCATATTTTGACTAAAAATACCACAGTAACAGATCACAACCGCAACCTGCTGGTGGAGACCATTCGTTCCATAACAGAGATCCTGATCTGGGGGGATCAGAATGACAGCTCAGTGTTTGAGTGAGTACTCCTGAGCCAGTTCTCTCTGAGACTCTGCCTTTGAAGAATGCTTGGAGTTGTACTGAGCTCTGTACATTGTTACTGTTAACTCCTCCAAGACTGTATTTCATGACTATATGTAAAAAGCTGTGTCCTGTGGTAGATGTAGCTGTGTGAGCAGGTTCATATTCACATCATACAGGAATTTGCTGCTTCTAAATAGTTTTTGGACTTGGAGCCCCTTTCAAAGACTGCTTTTGTTTGACTCTCTGTTCTTTTTACATAAATACAAACTCTAACTTACTTTAGAGCCCAGATTTACTCAGTATGGCTATTAATATCACATTGCTTCAATTTACCAAAGATACCACAAATATCTTATTCTAGCTGTGGTATCTAGAGCTGCCTGATAAATTGAATATACTAAAAATACAGTAAGAAGGGCCCTGATTTCTTGATACCTTTTTTTCTGCATAATTTGAATTTTTAAGCCCCTTGTTTAGTATTCAAGTACAACTTTGCAAAGTGATTCTTCATAAAAGTGAAACATCCTGTTTGTCAAGAGTTGCCTAGAATCATCCCTGCTCCTAGCCAAATTATGTTCCTGTTACTTACAGCATGTGACTTAATGACATCTTTATTTTATTTCAGCTTTTTCTTGGAGAAGAATATGTTTGTGTTCTTCCTGAACATCCTGCGTCAGAAGTCTGGTCGTTATGTGTGTGTGCAGCTGCTGCAGACTCTGAACATCCTTTTTGAGAACATCAGCCATGAAACATCCCTGTGTAAGGACACACTTCCAGACTGCTTAGGATGAAATGATTGAGATTTGGTTGCATTCTATTTCATTCAATGAAATTTGATCCTAATATCCGTGCACAGAACTACATGAATTACTAACAATCTTTTAAATTGAACATGACCAAAAATATGGTATAGACTGACTCCACAATACCTTTTAATGTAAATTTTCAGTGGTGCAAAAATAGTTTTTTGCTACAGCAAGTATTTAGCACATTTCAAGGGGTTCTTTAAGTCAAATTAATTGTCATCTGAAATACTCACTCACTGCCACAGGTCATGTGGTGGAACTCTGGTGTGTAATTTGTACTGTAACTGTTCTGACACCATTGGTGCTGGCAGTCATCCACAGGAGGTTCCCTCAAGGTTTTTGGCAAAATATATAGAGGATGGAGAATTCATAATTTGAACTATTCCACAACTGTTACAAAAGTCATTATCAAGCCTTGGAGAGTTGGGACTTTGGGAGGAAAAGAGTTAAGTGTGATTAGCTGCAGAGCTTATCTGAATTGAGGAAGATGAAGTATGTTCTCAGTTGACTTGTTCTTGGGAGCAAAGACATTTGTAGGATGCAGATCCTTTTATATTAATGCTAAAAGGCATCACTTGAGTTGTTTGGTTCAAAGTTGTGATCTTCAAGCATCAGGATGTTGCTTTCTAGCTGGCACTTTAAATATAGCCTGTTACCACTGTGGTTTTTTTGGTTAACCTGTGTAAATACTTTTTTTTTTTTTCAGACTACCTGCTCTCTAATAACTATGTGAATTCTATTATTGTCCACAAATTTGACTTTTCTGATGAGGAGATCATGGCATATTACATATCATTTTTGAAAACTCTTTCCCTGAAGCTCAATAATCATACTGTACATTTCTTTTATAATGAGGTAAGTAAAGAAGGTTGCAGTATAATGATAAAAGGACTTGAATGAAAAATTGATAAGAGTGTGGCACATACTGTGTTTAGTCTCTTGCTCATAAATGTCTTGCTTTTATTTTTATAATGGCCATACCAGTGGTTGTGCATTTGTTTGTGAGGATCTCTGCACAAGCATGACTTTATCCTCTTACAGCTATAATAAACTAAAAACCTGGAAGTTAGTGTTATATTGGATCATTTCAGTTTTCAGATCACTTTTAAAGTCTCCTTCCTTGAGAATTCAACTTGTTTGTGCCTTGTTTTCTTGTGCTTTTGTAAACAGGATCTTTTCTATTGCATCATTTAGTCAAAGTCCAAAAGGCTGAGTCAAAAGGGCAAAGTGGAAATGGATTTTTCCTCTCTGCATTCTGCTTTCTGCCAGAAGAGGGCATGAAAGTACTGAGTATGTGCACAGTTATCCTGAGAAGCTCTGATACTTAAAGCAGTTTATTTTAATGCAGAGCTACAAATGCAGCTGAATGTGCGTTGTAAAATCATTTTGAATACTTAAGTAGAAGGTAAAGGTACTAAGTTAATATACAGGAAACATAATTTATACAGAATCCCAACCCATATTCTCTACATGTTTAATGAATAAATATTTTCTTTCCTCTTGTTACAGCACACTAATGACTTTGCTTTGTACACTGAAGCTATTAAATTTTTTAACCACCCCGAAAGCATGGTCAGGATTGCTGTTAGGACTATAACTTTAAATGTCTACAAAGGTATGCTTTTTATATATTAAAAAAGGCACGTGTGCAAATCTTGTTTCATTGTAGTTAATTTTCAGTTATTTGCTTGTGAGGATTTTCTGTCTATTTTGTAAGGTTGAAAAGCTTAGCATGTTGACAAATTTCAGATAGACATTTTGACTTTTGTGACCACTTTCCCAAGCCTGCATTATGTACTTGTAAATAGTATTATATTATTTTCTCACCAATGAAACTGGCTTTAAAAAAAAAAACCCAAAAGATCCCACAAGGATCTTTAGTTTCTCTTCCAAGAGAAGTCAGAATGTGACTGTATTTAAAAAATAAATAAACAAAACCCCAAAAGCAGTGTTTTAAGAATATGAATTATCTTTTACTGATGAAATTGAGCTTTCTAGTGTGTGAAGCAGTAACCAACATCACTCTATTTTGGATTGGAAGTGCATTAAAATGGCTGTAGAACTATTAGGTGCTACAGTCACTCCAGTCTCACAAGGAGCTGGACCATTTCCAGAGGTGCTCAGTGAAGGCCAGGATGCTGCAGTCTCAAACTCCTGTGCTGGGCATTCCTGTAGGACGTAAGGAAAGAACCTAAAGCTTCACTGTGAGAGCAGTTGACCACTGCAATGGGGTTTCCAGAGAAACTGTGGCATCTGTATTGTTTGAAGTCTTCAAAACTCAGCAGGGACCTCAGCAACCTGGTTGAACTATGAAGTTAGCACTAATTTGAGAATGTGTACCCTAAACCCAATGTCCAAAAGTCACTTCCCCCTACATTTTTCTTGGGATATATAACATTTTTAATAAACTGAAAATATCACAGTATTCTATGTAAAAAAATTGTTGTTTATTCTGAACTTCTACCTCTGAAATCAGCATGCTACAAGGTAATGTGTGTTATGCAATATGTTCATGCAGGGCTCCTTGTTCTTTAGTCCATTTTAAGTTAAATTGCCTGTTGAATTTACAAAATTTTCTGTAAATTAAGAGAAGAAGTAGTTTGGCATTCTTCATAGAAGAATATGAGGTCTTCTTTAAAACAATGAGTAGTTAATGACTGGATAGTCTGCATAGCAAGTAAGGTCTTAAGAGTGTTGGCTGCAACACTTTCTCTTCTTGTATGTTGAGAAATGGGCATTTGGCACTTGCTTTCTAGTTCAAGGAACTGTAAATGCAAATATGAGCTCACAAAAAAAAGCAGATTATAGGCTTCATATCCTATTTGTGACATTTATGAAACTAAGAATTTTTATGAAAAAAATTTGCTTGTCTAAATTTTCATTGAATGTTGTAGTGATTTAATGGA